>JAVANC010000027.1:8557194-9757194 GCA_033319125.1 Parnassius glacialis | reverse complement strand
GAAAGAGGTAACTGTCATTGGTATTCCCAAGCTAGGTTAGCATCTCAACCTCCCCTCCATTCATCGTCCCATTAGCCTCCTCAAGGCCATTGTCAAACTCTTCGAAAGAGTCATCCTCACTTGCATGAGGCTCCATCTGTTTCCCACAGACGGTGACCCTCTTGTCATCCCCCATCAATTTGGATTCCGAGCGAAACATTCTTGTCCCCAACAAGTTCACCGTATTGTGGAATATATCCTCAGCGGTTTTTATCCTCGTCGTTATAAGATCATCACGGTCTTTTTCGACATAGCTAAAACCCTCGATAGAGTCTGGCATAAAGGCCTTATCTATAAACTATACCAAATAGGTCTCCTCGATCATCTAGTACGTCTCGTGGCCTCTTACCTAAGACATCGTACCTTTCATTTCAGGCACGAAGGCATGCTCTCTTCTCAGCGCCCCATCAAAGCTGCTAACCCTCAGGTCTCAGTACTTGCTCCTCTCCTGTACATTCTGTTCACCAACGACATTCCCATCCCGTCGAATGGTGTTCAGCTCTCCCTCTTCGCAGATGACACTGTCCTCTATTGTAAAGGTACCTTGCTACCTTTCATACGGAACAAGATCCAAAAGTCAGTTGATGACCTAGGAGCTTGGTTCCAAAAATGGCGCATCGATGTGAACCCGGAGAAGAGCTCCGCCGTTCACTTCGATTATAAACGACGCCGCCTCAAAAACACCCAACCAATACGTATGCTAGGGATTCCTGTCCCCTGGCATACATCTGGCAAATATTTAGGTGTCACCCTTGACACGAGGCTCACCTTCGGACCCCATGTCAAAAGAGTAACCCGTCACGCACTATTCTATCTGAGTAGACTCAACAGTATGCTGGGCCGACACAGTAAAATTTCCCTCAGTAACAAGCGAACCCTTTATAAGGTGTATACGACCAGTCATGTCTTACGCGGGCCCTATTTTTGCTCACGCTGACCCCAAAATTATTAATGAACTCCAAATAGTTCAAAATCTCTTCTGTCGTCGAGCTACGAACGCACCTTGGTACGTCCGTAACGCCGACCTCCATCGGGACTTAGAGCTCCCTACAATTCAACAATTTCTTAAAACACTCTGAGAACTTCTTCAAAGCCTCAGAGTCTCACTCCAATAATGTCATTCGTGAGGCAGCTACATATGCAGCCCCACTCCCCTCTCTCTATCGAGTCTGCAGGCCGAGAAACTCTCTCTCGGACCCGCCAAATAAAATTTCAACCAACCTGAACTGCCACCTGGCCGCCCCAGGCCGACTCTTCTTAAATTTGCCCTAGTAGGCTCTCCCTCAGCAGCTCGTAGCCGCCTGCGCCCTCTTTTCCAAAAAGAGGGTCGCTTGAGATCTGGCAGAGAGGTTTCATAGGTCATTGCCATTCCCCAAAGTGGAGTCTAGCGGGTATCACTTAGAGTCCCCAAGTCCCGAGTCACTGCGACTATCCTCTAGGTTAGTCCCACATAACTACGACAGACCGGCTGTCGTGGTATGCATTAAGCATTCTCCATTTCCTCGCGTATCGAGGTAGCCCTTTCCAATTGCTACTGGGCGCAAAAAAAAAATAGGAGGCTAGTGCTTTCCATGTCTAAATTACATCTGTCTCTATTCATTATGAAACATTATTTTTTTACATATGCTATCCATATCATCCAAAATGAATTTTATCTCCTATCACAAGAGCCAAAATATATTTTCATCTAAAATAAGCATCTAATTTAATTTAATACTTTTATTCGTATTGCATAGCTGATTACTATGTAACACTTGACTCTAAATTAATCTGAAAACAAACTTTTATGGAATTAACGCTCGACTGGGGAATCGAACCCCGAACTTTCATTCTACATTATATTGAACCTATTTACTTTCAACATAGATTATCTCTGTATTCGAAGTGCCTTATATAATTTAGTAGCAATGTCTTCAAAATGTAAAATTATTTATTTATTTAAGGAATAAAAATGATAAACTGTTTTTTAAGCACGTCGCCAACAGATAGTATTATTCCAAGTCGTTAAAGTGAAATGCTCTCAGAGTAAAACTTCTGTGACAGAGGGACACCGAGGTGATTATATAAGCATCTCTCTTTTTCATGAATAAATAAAGAATAAACGAAGTTGCGGGCACAACTAGTATTTAAATACCACAATTTGGCATCAAAAGTTTTACCTCTTCCAGCCAATCCCTCCTTTTAGGTACACTGCAGTCGGGTAAAAATAACGTAATTCTATTAATTTTACTTTATTCTATAAAAGCTATATCTGTTCACGATTTTTTTCCAGTTCAAGTTGCGATACGATAACGTATTCAGTGGTGAGCGGCAATTTTATAGCACATAGTCGAAATAAATCTTAGATAAAATCAAACACAATCCAAACACAATCTAATATGTATATACGTAAAGTCTTAAATCTCGTTGACACATTCAAGTTTCTCTTCGATCGACTCCAAAAATTGAGGAGGTTATCAATTCGATTGTATTTTTTATGTGTTACCTCAGAAATTTTTTCTAGGTGAACCGAGTTTGATGATTCTTTTTTATTTGAAATCTAGTGCTTCTCATGTGGTTCCATATAAATTTGATGATCAAGTCAATCATCAGAATGATGAGAAAGTCAAAGATCAGATCAATTTGAGTTATCCATACTTATATACTTATAATATTTAATATTATAAATTCGAAAGTGTGTTTGTTTGTTTGTTTGTCCTTCTTTCACATCGCAACAGAGCGTCGGCAAGGCATGATTGTTTGTATGGGAATAGTTCGGTGGCTGTAGAGTGACATAGGTTACTTTTTTCCGCGGAAAAACATCTCATTCCCGTGGGAAAATAGAACATGTTGCAAAAATTTGTCCTTCTTTCACGTCGCAACAGAGCGTCGGCATGGCATGAATTTTGGTATGGGGATAGTTCGGTGGCTGTAGAGTGACATAGGCTACTTTTTTCCGCGGAAAAACATCTCATTCCCGTAGGAAAATCGAATATGTTGCAAAATTAAATTCAGCTAGGTGGCGCCACCGTGATTCTACAAGACGGACGACGGTACGATAGACGAACACAGAAGGTCAGAATATCTGGATTAAAAAATGTATGGATCTGTATTTTTCCACGCAGGACCGGGAAGAGAGCGATAAAAAACATAAAATTCACCAGCTGATTTTCTTCAAACGTTTTGGTGCATTGTAATTCACAGAATAGGTAATAACCTCGCAGGCGATATTAAGTAATCCGTTGATGCTCTGCCTACCCCGCAAGGGTTACAGGCGTGATTATAAGTATGTATCAGAAATACTATCACCACCTGTCGCGCTTTCACCCTTAACTATTACTTAACTGTGGTAGAAACAGTTCTTAGTTAAGCCTTATTAATAAGCCTTAGTAATATTTATTGAACGGAAATGAATACAGTTCTTATATGTGGTTATGAATGAATCGGTATTACAATAAGAAAAATTGTGCAAAATTATAAGAAAAATATTTTTGAGAGTTCATATAAACTAACGTATACATAGTTTAAATTGATTCCGCTAGATGTCATTACTAGGTTTTTAAAACGCGGTAACGAAATGTTTCCTGACATGTACTTAACTCCCGCCGTTGAGTCGCGCGTCAACTTATAGTGCATACGGTACCTATACGCTTAAATTGTTTCTATTTCGTCGATTTCGGTTGTTTGTTATTTGCTTTGTGATTTGGTTAAGGTTGAATGGATTTATATTGGCTTTCATTTTCGGATTTGTGTATTTTCTTGGATCGGTTTTGTTGGTTTGGTTGGTATTCCTTTATATATTTAGACATATTTAGACCCTGCCTTTGATTTTGGATTTTGATTATTTAGAATCGTGACTTGGTTTTCGTTGTTTTAGGTTATTTAACAATATTTCAAAGGAACATTAATAGTATGGATAGTGTGTACGGTACCTATACACTTACTTCTTTTTTCGTTGGTTATATTTATATTGACTACTGCTTTCGATTTCGGTTTTCTGCGATTTGTTTTGTGATTTGGTTTAAGTTGATTCGATTTTTTTGGCTATCGTTTTCGGATTCGTGTTGTGTCTTTTTTTTTTTTATATGATAAGGGTGACAAACGAGCACACAGTCCACCTGATGGTAAGTGGTTGCTGCGGCCCATAGACATCTACACCTATCCTCTATTACAAATCAAAATGTAGATGCGCCGCCACCCGTGAGGACCAAGATGGAATGCCTCATTTCCAGTAAAAAGGGCCTCCGGCCACCTGCACTTACCAAGCGAAACGCAGAGGTAAATCTCTACTTCACGCTGGTTTTCTGTGAGGTCGTGGTACCACCCCGGTTCGAGCCGGCCCATCCGTGCGACAGCAAAAGCTGCCGCGTGGCTCTACCACTGTTAAAATTGATTGGTTTTGTTTTTTTGATTTTAAAAAATATTTAAAAGGAATATTTATTCCTTTTGGATATTTTGGATTTGCTTTAAAAAAAAATATTTAAAAGGAAATTTAATCCCTTTTAGGTATTTTAACGTTTTTTTATAACTAGGTTTTTTGTTACTTCATAATACGTAAGTCCAGCCTTTCAAGAGTATCTTCTCAAAGGCAAGCGAAAAGATTAGCTCGATCGCTAGAATATTTAGAAGATACTGAACTGAGAAGGCAAGAACAAGCAGAGCGTCAGGCTGCTTTTAGAGCATCTGAGACACCTATTCAACGTCAGCAAAGGCGTCATAAATAGACAGAGCATCAGGCTGCTTTAAGAGCTTCCGAAACACCTTCTCAAAGTCAGGAAAGGCGTCTTGAACAGGCAGAGTGTCAAGCTACTTTAAGAGCTTCTGAAACACCTTCTCAAAGTCAGCAAAGTCGTCTTGAACAGGCAGAGCGTCAAGCTACTTTAAGAGCTACTGAAACACCTGATCAAAGTCAGCAAAGGCGTCTTGAACAGGCAGAGCGTCAATCTACCTTAAGAGCTACTGAAACACCTGCTCAAAGTCAGCAAAGGCTATTCGAACAAGCGGAACGTCAGGCCGC
The DNA here is from genome assembly GCA_033319125.1 of Parnassius glacialis. Classification (NCBI taxonomy): domain Eukaryota; kingdom Metazoa; phylum Arthropoda; class Insecta; order Lepidoptera; family Papilionidae; genus Parnassius; species Parnassius glacialis. The sequence continues at coordinate 9,752,159 of JAVANC010000027.1, read as the reverse complement.
CTTAAGAGCCGCGGAAACACCTGATGAAACTCAACACAGACTCATTGAGCAAGCTGAACGTCAATCTACTATAAGGGCATCTGAAACACCAGAACAGACACAGGCGCGAAGAGATACAAATGCACAGCTCCAAGCTAAACGTCAACAAAATTTTCAAAGAAACAATTGGTCGTTTTTTAATGACACAGCATTCAATTATGATCCGTTGATTGATTATAAAAATCACAGGTTAGTTGTTATCGGACTGATGGATAAGGCGTGTCGATTTTGCAGCGCTTTAAAATGGAAAGATGAGAGCGCAGACATGTGCTGTTCCAATGGCAAAGTGTCTCTTCCGTTACTTGGGGAACCAGAAGAACCTTTGAAAACTCTCTTTTTATATGATGCTAATGAGTCACGGCGCTTTTTAAACAGGATCCGGAAAAATAACTCATGCTTTCAAATGACGTCCTTCGGAGTTGACCGGGAAATAATAATGCCGGGATTTTCGCCTTCATTTACGGCGCAAAGGCAAATTTATCATAGAATAGGTTCACTTTTTCCAGCTGAAAACGAACAGCATAAATTTTTACAAGTATATTTTATGGGTGACAAAGAAATTGAGGTAAACCGTCGCTGCCAATTTATCCAGGGAGTTGAGAGACACACAGTGTTCAAAATTCAAAGATTCTTGCATGAACGTAACATTTTAGTCAAAACATTTAAAACTTCTTTAGAAAACCTACCTGAAGAAAATTATAAAGTCGTCATTCACGCAGATCGGATCCCTCGAGGAGAGCATGAAAGGCGCTACAATGCTCCTTGGATAAACGAAATAGCAGCCGTAATTAGTGGTGATCAATTTTCTTCACGAGACATTGTCTTGCGAGCACGTGATGATACGTTGCAACGGGTAGCCGATACACACAAGTTTTATGACGCTCTGCAATTCCCATTGACTTATTGCAAAGGACAAGAGGGTTATCATTTTCAAATTCCACTCATTAACCCGGTCACAAAGGAGCCTACTCCGAACAAAAAAGTATCATGTATGGATTTTTATGCGTATCATATGATGTTGCGAGAAAATGATTTTAACGTCTTAGCCCGTTGTAGACAATTATTTCATCAATTTTTGGTAGACATGTATGTGAAGGTAGAAAGTGAACGTCTCCGTTATATATCTTTAAATCTAAAAAAGCTGCACGTTGAGAATTATATACATTTACAAGATGCAGTTCCTAGCGACGCCAATGTAAACCCCAGAGATTTAGGTAAAATGGTAATTCTGCCCTCATCATTCGTTAACAGTCCCCGCTACCTACATGAGTACATACAAGACGCATTCGTCTATGTACGAACTTACGGAAGACCTGATCTTTTTGTTACTTTTAATTGCAATCCCACATGGAAAGAAATAACCGAGGAGCTAATGCCGGGCCAAAAAGTACTGACAGACACGATTTAGTTGCTAGAGTATTTAGATTAAAAGTACAAAAATTAATGTATGTAATTAACAAAGGGAAAATTTTCGGAGAGGTGCAGTGCTTCATGTATTCAATTGAATGGCAAAAAAGAGGATTACCATGCCCACATTCTAATATGGCTTAAAGAGAAGTTGCGGCCCAGCCAAATAGACGACATAATAAGCGCCGAGATTCCGGATCCTGAGCAAGATAAAGAATTGTATGATACCATCGTCCAAAATATGATTCACGGTCCATGTGGAGCACGAAAGTCAATATCGCCATGTATGAAAGAAGGAAAATGTACAAAGAAATTCCCTAAACAGCTATTAAAAGAAACAGTGCACAATGACAATGGCTATCCTTTATACAGACGCAGAGCTCCCGAAGATGGTGGCAGGAAAATTACAACCAAATCTCGCTCTGGAGCGTTCGAAACCTTAGATAACAGCTGTATTGTCCCGTATTCGCCCATTCTATGTAAAATGTTTAATGCCTACATTAATGTAGAAGCATGTAGCTCTGTCCGCGCAATCAATTATATCTGTAAGTACATAAATAAAAGAACCGCCAAGCAATATTTAATCTCAGGAGTGAAGGTGAGGCAAATCCCGTTAATGAAGTACAGAGCTTTCAAGCAGGGCGTTATGTCAGCGGTAACGAGGCAGCGTGGCGTCTCCTTGGCTTCCCTTTACACGAAAAGCACCTGTAGGGACACAATATCTTTATATATAAAAAGTACGTGTCACGTTGTTTGTCCGTGATGGACTCCTAAACTACTGAAGTGATTTCAATGAAATTTTTGGTCAATGTGCAGTTTGGTCCAACTTAAAAGATAGGATAGCTTACATCTCAATTTATAGTCGCAATACAATATTATTTCATTGAAAATTATTTGCCTATTATTTGACAGTCACAATTATCTGTTAACTCCAAACGATTCTGTCAGATGACGATATCTGTTGACTGGATTGAGTAAATATTTAATAGATGGCGCTATGTTAAAAATACAAACGTTTAATATAAGCTAAAATTTAGTAGTATAACCACCACGTGTTGCTGTAAGTATTCAACAGATAGAACCGATTTCAAAAAAAATTTGCAGACTGTGTGCAGTTTGGTCCAACTTGAGAGATAGGATAGTTTTTATCCCGATAAGTGACCCTCAATTTTTTATTGCTAATTTCAGGAGTTTTTTTGGGAAAGCAGATGGTCGTTCGGAAAGGGCAGAACAACGTCTGCCTGGTCAGCTAATATATACATAAAATTACGTGTCACGTTGTTTGTCCGCGATGGACACCTAAACTACTGAATTGATTTCAATGAAATTTCGCACACTGTGTGTATTTTGGGTCATTTTGAGACATAGGATAGTTTTTATCCCGATAAGTGACCCTCAATTTTTTATTGCTAATTTCAGGAGTTTTTTTTGGGAAAGCAAATGGTCGTTCGGAAAGGGCAGAACAACGTCTGCCTGGTCAGCTAGTAGATATATATAATGTACTGGCTCTTTAGATCGCGTGTCCAGTGTCCTACATCATATCCATTCTTATTTACTTCGCGATGTTTGTAATTTAGTACAGAGTCACTCCGAATTAATTGCGAGCGTTTATTTAGATTTAACGAACAACATGCATGAAGACAAATGGTTATGTGAAAGGGCGATTCTTGCACCAAAAAATGAGAGCGTTAACAAAATAAATTCAGATATATTAAGCGAAGTAGCAGGAGAAATAACAGAGTATTTGTCAGTAGACACAGTTATGGACACAGAACAGAGCCCTTCATATCCCGTAGAGTTTCTAAATTCTCTAGAGTTGTCAGGTGTGCCCTCATATAAGCTTCAATTAAAATTAGGCGTCCCAGTCATGCTAATGCGAAATTTAGATGCTCCTCGGTTATGTAACGAGACAAGGCTGCGTGTGACACATCTTGGACGGAACATAATCGGTGCTACAATTTTGACAGGCGTAGGAAAAGGAAAAAATGTAATTATACCACGTATCCCTATAATTCCCACAGATCTTCCTTTTCAATTCAAAAGGTTGCAGGTAAGCAAAACTGAGCTTAATAAGCTCAGTTTTGCAATGACAATTAATAAACCGCAAGGGCGAACGTTACAGGTAGCGGGGTTCAACTTAGAAAAACCGTGCTTCTCTCATGGTCAGCTGTATGTAGCATGTTCACGTGTGTCAAATGACCAGAATCTCCACATTCTTTTCCCGAATGGAAAAACAATTAACACTGTGTACAGTAGCGTCTTAAAATAGTGTTCACTTAGTTTTTTTCCAAAATTCCCACAATCAATTAATCAGAATTCCCACAGATCTTCCGTTTCAATTCAAAATTTCCTATTTAGCTCAGTTTCTTTTCAATTCCAGATGCTGCACCTTTGACGGAGCTATTAAAGCTCAGTTTCCTTTCAACTCAAAAGGCTGCATCTCTAACGGATCTTTTATTTGGCTCAGTTTCCTTTCAATTCAGAAAACTGCATCTCTGACGAATCAATTTAGCTCAGTTTCTTTTCAAAAGTCTGCATCTCTGACGGATAATTATGCTCAGTTTCCTTTAATTAAAAAAATATCCCAATTCCATTTGGAATAAACAGGCTATTTTCATGCTTTCCTATTCGCTGCGTTTCAAAACATTTAAATAGGTTGACGAATCAATTTTGCTCAGTTTCCTTTTAGTGGCTGCATCTCTGACAAATCTATAAAACTCAGTTTTCTTTCAATTCAAAAAGCAATGGATAGTTCATTTCCTAGTGACCATGCGGGCGAAGCTGCGAGTAACAGCAAGTCCTTAATAATACGTAGTTAACTGACTTCGACTATAGTACGTGAGGGTAATATGGTCAACCGGTTAATATGGTCACTTTCTCATAACTCAAAAACTACAGCCTTGTTTGTATAAATGTCTATATGATCAGACAGCTCTTCATCAGTCAACTAAGTAATAAAGGATCCAAAAGGCGCTGCTTTATCGACGCCGTTTTGACAGTTGACTTTATATTAAATATTTTAGTCGATTTTAGTATTGTGGTGCAGTTAAGTTTTCGAAGTGTTCCTAATTATTACGAAATCTTATTTGCTGTTTTTTTTCTTAATATATCAGTTATAGTATAGGTACGACTTTGTGTTTTTGTCTCTGTACCCCTCCTAGTTTTGATTTTATAGGGCGGCAAAGTTTAAGGTCACCATATTACCCTCACCTACCCTACATTAATGATTCTCATTTTATTAACAGACTTCAGAAAGAAGGAGGTTAAATCATGTGTGTGTTAAAACAGTTGTTTTCTAGATGAGCCGATTTCGATGATTTTTTGTCATTTGAAAGCTGGTGCTTCTCATGTGGTCCCATATAAATTTTAAGTTATCCTTAATAATTTATATTAAAGTCAGTTACTGAGCAATATCTTAAATTTTACCACTTGTTTACATTGAACCCGGTTGTACATTTTCTTAAATTTACTACTTGTTCTCTCCATATTCATTTGAACTTAAATGCCAAATTTTAATCTTCTAAGTGAAATGATCTTTGAGTAAAACTTCTGTGACAGGCAGATACCGAGGTGCTTCAATAAACGTTTCTAATAACGGCCATTGTTCTCCCTTTTTCATGATTAAAAAAAATACTTCTGCAGATAAATTCAAAGTTCAATTCGAGAAGTTAACTCAAATATTAAAGAAAATTATTATATAAATGAAATCGATAGGGAGGCGTAAATATCGTACGTGACTCAATGTAATCAGCCTAAAATAAACGTCATAAAGTGATAGATAAGAAAACCATTCATCATAGTCTCCAGAGCCAGAGGTCGACCTCGCTCAATTAACTACGAATAAGACAAACCACGTAAAATGAAGAAAATGCTAGGTATAATATTGCTTCATTTACTCATCAATATCATGCACGAAATCAAAATTAATTAATTGAAATTAAATAAAAAAATGTAAATTTTGTATTTTTTTACCATTTCTATATTATGTTTTTTTTTATAGGAAAGTGTGACAAACGAGCACACAGTCCACCTGATAGTAAGTGGTTGCTGTGGCCCATAGGCATCTACATCTATCCTCGATAAGGAATCAAAATGCAGATACAGTTTCACCCTCACACTAAGATGGAATGCCTCTTTTCCAGCAAAAAGGGTATCCGGTTCTCTACACTCACCATACGAAACACAGCAGTGTTAAGCTGCTATTTTACACTACTATTCTGTGAGAGCGTGGTCCTTCCCCGGTCGAGCCGACCCATTCGTGCTACAACTATTCTACTAAATAGCTGAAGCATGGCTCTACCACGTGTAAAACTAAAATAACCACTTATTCATTACTATAACTACTACTTTCTATTTTTTCACATTTTCCGTATTAATTGCTTTGTAGGCCGTCCCTCGTCCCGCTCTGAGAGCATCTTCAAGCGAGTCTCTCCCTTCTTTAAAGTGGTTGTGTCCTTAAAGTATATATAAGCATAATTTGCTTATAAATAGTCTAAGGGTTATGTCACTTATGAATCATGATTTTCCCAGAGCAATCATCGTTTGAGTAGTTGAAAAAGTTTTTTAACCCAGACGAAAACAGAGGGGTCTTATAAGTTTGTAGTGTGTATCAGTGTGCCTGTCTGAGGCATCATAGCTACTCAACGGATGAACTGATTTTGATTTTCTTTCGTTTTTTTTATAGGATAGGGTGACAAACGAGCACACAGTCCACCTGATAGTAAGTGGTTGCTGTGGCCCATAGACATCTACATCTATCTTCGAATACGAATAAAAATGCAGATGCGTTGTCATCCGTGAGGACTAAGATGAAATGCCTCGTTTCCAGTAAAAAGGGTATCCGGTTCTCTAAAGAAAGTTTGAAAGATGACTTAATCGAGAATGTTGTTAGTTATGTTTCAAGAAAATCTGTTCAGCTGTTTGAAGATCATCAGCTCTTTCTGTTTCTGGGGTATTTTAAATTTTACTTTAAGTTATCTCTGAAGTTTTTTTTGGAATTATTTACTTTTATCATTTAGTATTAAAACTTATAATATTATATAGTGCCAATGGGACGGACAACCGATTGGGTTCTCGCCTGGTACTAGTAAGCGAAGTACCTATAGACCGACCCACCTTTAGATGGAGTGACGACCTGGTAAGATAGGCTCGATGGGCCTGTGAAGAGCTGTAACGCTCCAAAATAACCGTCTAGTGGCGATGTAAGAATATCCACTACTACAAATCGTAGATGTCTCGCATTTTGACACAGCTCCCCAAAGACAATAGTATACGACAGATATACGAGAGATAGTATAGATATACGATATGGGGTGATGCATTTTCTTACGCCGCCACCACACATTCATCCATTTTGGCTAGACTTACCATGTGACCGGATAAATCCGGACTTGCCCGGATTTTAAAAGCCAAGACCGGATTCCGCCCGGATATCAATATAAACCGGATTTTCTCCATGACAGCTACACTTGCAGGTCTACAGTTTGCCAATGAGCAAGTTTCACTTAATATAAATTATGTGCAGAAGCCAACATTTTAAAAGCTTTTGTCAGTGGCCAAAAGTATAAGTTAAAATAATTGTATATTTAATTAGAAAAATAACGCGTAATTACACGGTTAACACTGTCCTATAAAACAAGTTGGTATTCATTTTTTTTAAAGACAGTGTACGAAGGCGATTCAACATGTACTCGTAGGTATGCCAAACGCGCACAATAGTCTCGAATGAGGCCTTACCCTAAACTTTCGATATAATCGATTTCGTAAAAATTGAACTATTCATAAAAAGTAAAAGCTAATCCAAAAAAGTAGAAAACCTATACAAATAAATAAAATTGAAGTGTCTGTTTGTAATGTCAAAATTCCAGCATTTTACTAGATGCATATGAAAGTATATACGGTACTGATAACGAAAACACAATTTTTAAAATTTTTGTCTGTCTGTCGGTTTGTCTGTCTGTCTGTCTGTTTGTTCCGGCTAATCTCCGAAACGGCTGGACCAATTTCGACGGGGCTTTCACTGGCAGATAGCTGATATCATAAGGAGTAACTTAGGCAAGTTTTATTTTAGAAAAGGAATTAGGGTTCCACGCAACATAATTAAAACCCTAAATTACACGCGGGCGAAGTCGCGGAGAACAGCTAGTATAAAATAAATTTCAGAACAGATTCGGAAGACAATAGTGTACAGGTGTGTACAGGTGGTATGTGGAATAAAAAGAATAAGGCGGCATTTTCTTTTTATTAAAAGTTACATTTTGACCGTTTTAAATGGACCACGGAATGTAACAAGCTCAAGGTAACAACTATAATGTCGCCCAAATAGTGAAACTAATTTTAATAACCTTAAAGTTAAAATTAGATCATTAAAATCAGTTCACTATTGACAAAAGATATCGCGTACCATTCATTCAAAAAATAAAATAACGTACAGTCGAATTATAAACCTCATTCTTTATGTAGCCGAAAAAAAGGAATTAGGAAGACGAGACAATCAAACTTAACAATGGTAAATGAAATCTTGCCGTATCTACGAAATTCAACGCGCGAGTAATTGTGTTACTTGTTTACTTACGAATACAGTTGCTCGCTCGAAATGTATTTTCAGTATCGCATTACAGATAGGTATTATGTTATACTTTTAAAAGGTTCCATAATGGATTACTTTCACAAAAATAGAGTAAATATCTTTCTTATTTTGTTTTTGTAGAAACTTTACTTGAAATACACGCCAGTAATGACTTACGGAACTGAAACGTGGTCTTTTACTGCTGGCAGTATTAGGAAACTCAAAGTCACTCAGCATGCAATAGTCATATTCGGAATTTCCCTTCGGGATAAAATCTGTAACGAGGATATTTGCAGAAGAATACGAGTAACTGACATAACCCAGCGGATGGAATAAGCTGAAGTGGCAATGTTCCAGCTATATTGTCGAAGAACAAACAACCTACTAGGATGAAAAGTTCTCGAGTGGCAGCCTTGAATCGACCTGATGAAATACGCTTGTAGTAGGTGGATGCAGCTAGTTCAGGACTGTAGTTGATGGTAATCTCTAAAGGGGAGGCCTGTGTTCAGCAGTGGACTTATTATAATGGGTTCTTGTGATAGTGTGATAGTGATTACTTGAAATACGGAAGTACAATAGTATTTAGAATTCACCTACAGATGCCAACAAAAAGATAACAAAATGATTTTAGGTACTGATTTACCCCAAGTAACTTTGTACTAAATTATTTTGATTGTGGTGCTCTACGACATTCAAAATTGCAACGTAGAATGGGTCGACTCTCCCGAGATAAACAATGTTCGCACTGCATACAAGCCTGTAATAGCAGCATTACGTTGCATTATGTTGTATTTCGTATCTTAAATCACTGAAATGGTTCTCAAACCCACAGAAATAACAGGGTATCTGCTATTTTGTAAGTGTCTATCGACCACAGAATTCTCTTACCATCTTCTTTCGTTTTAATAAAAGTCTATTAAAGTTGATAAACATATAAATTATCTTTCTTAAAAGGTAAAAGTACAAGGCAACAATGAATAGCAATTTCCTTTTTTTTAAATAGAGAATTCAATCATATTAGAGAAGAGTGAACGTGTAACTTCGCCTAAAACTTATTCACAAATCATTTCTTTACAAATCTTCTTTGATCACGAATTGGTACCAAGATAAATAGCCTTGCCACATATTTCTTATTCTGTATTATTATATTCGACGAACTCAGTATCTCGAGGGAAATTAACACTATCATGTATCTATTTTATTTAAAAAATATTTGATAAACATGAGAACTGTAGTCGAAAACATTTGGGCTCTTTAGCATTTAAAATATTAATTTTACAAAACATGAGCTTGTTCATCACAGTCACTATATAAGTGACATAATCATCATTGTCATACATAATACAAGACTTGTAAAGGACTGTGAAGGACTGAGGCCTATGCCTTATCCAACGAATGCCACAAAGCACGTCCTGAGCCACCTGCATCATTATTATTATTTAGGGGTATCTATATAGTTTTCTCATCTGGTTGGGCTGTATAAATATATAATTGTAAATGAAAATGATAAACATACATAAATATCAATAAAATAAAATAAATACATAAAAATACATAAATAAATAAAAACCCAACCAGATGGAAGCCCTCGGCAGGGGAGACCAAACGGCCGAGGGTTAGGGGGAAAGGGAAAGAAACCGGCGGACGATGCGGGCGGTATCGAGGAGCACCGCCTTCTGCATTTGAGCTTGGAGCGGTCCGTCACGGAGTCCCAGTCGCCTCAGATGACCCGAGAGGCTGATTGGGATTAACCCGTTCGCAGAGACGACTACAGGTATAATTTCGGCCGGCAATCCACCCCACATGTCGGTCACCTCGTGAGCCAGGTCCAGATATTTAGTCAGTTTATCTGTTTCGGCTTTCACGAGGTTCTCGTCATAAGGAATGGTAATGTCGACCAAAAATATCCTTGACTGTGCCCGGTCCATCAGCACAATATCAGGCTTATTCGCAAGAATAGTCCTGTCTGTGATGATGGCCCGGTCCCAGTAGAGCCTGGCGCGGTCATTTTCGAGCACGGCTTCCGGCAAGTACCTATAATACGGCAGTTTCCGATCCACGAGACCGTATTTCAGAGCGAGCTCCTGGTGTAGAATCCTGGCTACTAAGTTGTGCCTGTGCAAATACTCAGAGTTAGAAAGCGCCGAACAACCGGAGATGACATGCCTAAGTGACTCACCGGGATGGCGACAAGCTCGACAGACGTCAACGGTGCCATCCTTTAGGATGTATCTCCGATAATTGTTGGTCTTAATAACCTGATCCTGTATTGCACAGACAAAACCCTCGGTTTCCCCAAAGAGGTCACCGAAACGTAGCCAGTGGAGGGAGGAGACTGTGTCTACGAGAGGCTCATGTAGAGCCTTGTAGAACCTCCCGTGGAGCTCTTTCTCCTTCCATAGGGTCTCCCGGTCGGAAATGCTCTGTACCGCCGGGTCTTGCCATTGCTCGTTGGCTAAGGATAGAGGGGTAAGTCCTTTATCACAACAAATAACGTCCCCATAGTATGGATCATCCGCTCTCGTCAGAAAGTAATTACGGAGGCTGCACACTTCGCGATTATGCATGGTAAGCGCGCTTAAAAAGCCGCGTCCACCATGCTCCGCGGCAAGTACAGCCTCATTACTGACGATCTCGGATGATGCATCCTGTGGGACGTCATTATAGTGCGGACTTTTCTGTCCAGAGCGTTCAGTTCGGTCTGAGTCCACCTGAGTGTGCCAAAGGTATACATGAGAACAGGCATGACCCAACCGTTATATGCGTGCGTCTTATTCACACCGGACAAAAGGCTATTATTATTATTATTAATCACTTAAATTAAAAATAAATCATTCCGTTTATACAAATGTGAGATTTTTCACAATTATTGAGGACAATGAAGAGCTTAAGACATCAAACTACAAAGCTTTCTGAAGCCATTCTCATTTTGAAACATCATATTGGCGGGAAGTAATCATTGTTGCCGGAAAGCTACAGAATAATTACAAAAGTTACTTCGCTTTGTGAGCTTTGAAAGATATTGAGTCTTTCCACTATTAAGTTTTTAGTTGAAGTTAAAGGAAATTTTCATTTAGTGGAAATCTTCCTTAGCAAAGGCGAACAGTTGACTGAATAAAGACATAGTTATTAAATATGTTCCTATTATAAGTGGTAGGAAGTAGTTCGGCTACAAACTATGTGTCGATGTTTCATTGTCACGTTCTTTGTTACACATATATTAATGAATTAAAAAGCACTGATTTTCATATAACGTGATGAGAATCGGTACTATTTTCCTCCTCACTCCTCTCCCTGGACATACAGAAGTTGAGTGGGCCTGACAGAACGGAATCCTGCCAATTGTGCTGAGGACGTGCGCTCCAGAGTTAGCACTGGTTCTTACGCGTCCCGAATTCATGGAAGACAGCTTTCGTGCACCCGATCCCTAAAAATGGTAACCGCTTTGATCCATCCAACTACAGGCCTAACGCCATCACCTTTTTATTCTCGAAAATAATGAGAGTCCATTATTAACTGCCAGCTCATGCGGTACCTTGAGGAGCACCAGCTGATTAGTGACCGCCAGTACGGTTTCCGTCGGGGCCGCTCAGCTGGTGAACTTCTTGTTTACCTAACAGATAGATGAGCGTAGGCGATCGAGTCCTAGGGGCAGGCATTGGCCGTTAGTTTGGATATAGAGAAGGCCTTCGATCGGGTCTGGCACAAAGCGCTTCTTTCGAAGCTTCCTTCCTATGGGCTTCCCAAGAAGTTGTGCAATTGGATCACCAGTTTTCTGACTGATCGAAGCATCAAGGTCGTAGTAGACGGTGCGTGCTCCGATTACAAGCCTATTAACGCTGGTGTTCCACAAGGCTGCGTGCTATCACCAAGGCTGTTTCTTCTGCATATCAATGATATGTTTCAAACCGGTAACATTTATTGCTATGCGGATGCCAGCATTGGTGATGCTCTATACACCGGCCGTGCCAACATTTCTTGCGAAAACGTCGCCAAGTACCGAAGCAACCTTGTGTCTGAAGTAGAGTCTTTGCTGAACAAAGTCTCGGATTGGGGGCGACTAAATGTAGTCCAGTTTAATCCTCAGAAAACACAAGTTTGCGCGTTTGCCGCTAAAAAGAACCCCTTTGTCATATCTCCTTAGTTTCAAGGCACTCCCCTCTTTGCCTTAGCCAGTATCGGAATCCTTGGCGTTGACATATCGAGTGACGTGCAGTTTCGTGGTCACTTGGAACAGAAGGCCAATTTGGCCTATAAAAAGCTTGGCGTGCTCAGCAGAGCGGGACAGTATTTCATGCCAGCACACCGCCTGCAACTTTACAAGGCGCACGTTCGGCCTCACTTGGAATGCTGTTCCCATCTCTGGGCTGGGGCTCCCCAGTGCCAGCTTCTTCCACTTGACCGCATCCAGCGCAGAGCGGCTCGAATCGTCGACGACCGATTCCTTTTCGATCGACTGGATTCACTGGCGATGCGAAGAGATATTGTATCTCTTTGCGTATTTTATCACATCTACCACGAGGAGTGCTCTGACGAATTGTGTAGTTAAATATCAAAATTCGTTACGTCCGCTCTAAGTGAAACGGGGGGAAATTGATGTTATGTGTTTTGGTGAAAGATTTAATTATCTCTGCTGTTTTGTATAATCAGACTATTTTCTTAGGAATTTGCATATAATGTAATTTAAAAAATTAATAAATTAATAATAGGATAAGCTAAAAAAGCGGGTTAAAGTTTGGACATACCGCATTTTGATGTGTATGAGCTAATTATATCGGTGTTTGAAAAAAGCCATACTGGTCTTACCTAAGTTTGATTGACATCATTGTAATAGGACGTATTCAGAGCAGCTGACTTATGGTATTTTAAGAAATACATCAATATATTTAATTTTATAAATGAAACAATGGTTTTAAATGAATAAAAATGTTTAATTTATTTAAACAAAATCTAAAACCTCTTCCATTTCATTATCTTGCGAAATATTTATTATTTCTTCTTCTCTCTCTTGAGTTAGGTCAATACTGTTTTTTTATAAAATAATTATATGTCGGAGATTACAACAGAGGATCACAATTTCGATCTCGGAAATACATCAGGACAGCGTTAATTGTTAAAAATAGTAAAAGTGTGAGAGCGGATGTTCGACTTGCTCTCTTGCTTAAGCAGTTAATCATTATCAGTAGTAAGACAGCGTAAACGCACTATACATTAAGTATAGAGCAATTACAGTTCGACCACCGTAACACGTCTCCGCCACAATCACACACCAGAGTTACGTGAGGTACGTAATTACATGGTAAACCAAAATATGTAAACGAACATCAACACTACTTATCTCAATGTAACACAGGGCAGCCTTTCAGAAACACCAATTCTCCTTGCCTGCACTAGAAGAATTACAACAACGAACAGATCCACGACACCATCGATTCAAAATGATACTTCACTTCTCCTAAGTCTAAGTACAATAGTTAACTGTCATAATTGACAATGCCTTGTTATTAAGGCTTCGTACACAGTGCTTCCTGCACAACATGATTTATTGTGGAAGGTCCGATCAACAAGTTCCAATACAGTAATTTTAACAATTTTATTACTCTTTAACATAAATCATAAGCAATGCATATTCAACTCGTGAAACTTTCATTGAAATCTGTGCACCAACACAGGCCAGAATCGCACCAACGATTCTCCACATATCTGACGTCACATATGCTACAACACATGAGGGGCTCTGTGCACCAACACAGACTAGAATGGCACCAACGATTCCTTACAGACCCATCGCCACATGTTAATCATGAGGTGCGATCTCAAGTTTTGAGTATGAGTTGTCGTGAAGCGACAATTAAAAAAAAATAGAACCTAACCTAAGAACAACAAAACAACAAAAGTAGAACAAGAAAATAATATATTTAAATTTTTAAAAAGGTATTTACAATTTTATAAAAAAATGAAATATGATGATGATGATGGATGACGTGTAATTACAATTAGATAAAAAAAGTAAAGATAGGAGAATATTGTATTGTAGTGGAGCCTACAGGTCGAAGTGACACACGCTGCGCTTGGAGTAGAAGTAGGCACACGCTGAGCTTGTAGTTTCTTGGCGGTGATGGCACGCAGCGCCTGGTCTGGGCACACGCAGCGTCCGGAGCCGGCGCACGTAGCGCCTGGAGTAGGTGCGCTCAGCGCTTGGAGCAAGCAGTCGCAGCGCCCAAAGGTAGCGCGGGCAGTAGGTGCACTCAGCGCCTGGAGCAAGCAGTCGTAGCGCCCAAAGGTAGCGCGGGCAGTAGGTGCACTCAGCGCCTGGAGCAAGCAGTCGTAGCGCCCGGAGTAGTGTGGCCCCGCGCTTGAAGTAGACTACGCCGACGACTTCAAATGTAGATGGAGGCTTGCAGGATCCCGGGGCAATGCGGCCCCGGGATAAGGCCTTTAGTAGATGCTTCACGTTTGAAAACTGAAGCGAGACTCCCTGTATTCTCCGATTGTTCGGCTTTTATACCTTTTTAGAGAGAACGAGAAATTATTTAAATTAAAAGGAAATTTATTGTAAATGACCTAGAGCAAAAGAGTATTTATGTGGAAATATCGAAATAAGAACATCAGACCAGTGACGAATTTGAATAAAAGTTACCATAACAACCATATAAATAATGGTTGTCAAAAATATAATTTTTTTGTTTTAGGTATATAATTGAAAAACAGTTACATTTAAGTAAGAAATGAGATATTATTCATATAGGAAAAACTATAGCGCGGCAGCGCGCATGAAACCTGAAATTGCAGAGTTACGGAGAACTCAATAAAAGATAGAAAAAGGTAAGACTCCATTGACAGCGATTTAAAAGGTGCTGATAGCGTGAAAATACGAAGTGAAAATGTTTTGTTATTGTGTAAAAACGTTACAGGATCCTATGGAAATAAAGGTGATGCAAAATATAAATGCAGAAAATCAAAAACAGAATGGAAAATAGTGTAAAATGATATGTAAGTAGCATAACTGATAGCGTGAAAAGTGATGTAAAATATGAATGCAGAAAATCAAAAACAGAATGGAAAAATAGTGTAAAATGATATGTAAGTAGCATAACACTATAGAGTATACAAGCATTCTTAATCAAATTTGGTCTCACTACCACTGTCATCAACTATGACATCTAACTCTCGAGGAACTTGGTGATCGGGGATCTTCCTCACATGATCATGGGGGTATTTGGTACTTTGCACACTAAACTTTAACCAATTTTGGTTAAATTTACAATATTACTTATACTCTTGCCACTAAACCTTGCCGCAACACAATCTTTGATGAGAGAGCGTTTAGCACCAGAATCATAATAAAATGGGTACGACTCACCAGTATTCATCAGCATACCGTTGAGATTGCTGACATAGCAAACGTCAACACGTCACTCACTGTTTGCCTCTGCGGCAGTCATAGGGCAAACGCATGTGGTTATTAAAACAAACTAGCACACGCCATAGTTATCTGCCATGAAGCAAGCTCTACATGGCCAAAACAACAGCACAGGGCATGCCGCACTCGCACACCGATTCGTTGTGCTGCACCAGCGCCAGCGAGACGCTGCGCCGCACCACGCACTCGAAGCGTCAACGGGAGCAGCAGGAGCACCTAAGGGTTCACAGGCATCGTCGGGGTTGTCGTCATCGTGATCTGCGTGAATAACAAGTTGTTAATTATCAGGACAACATACACAGTTTCCTATCCTCTCATCTATCACGCATACGAGGTCGTCAAATAGAAATACGCTCTCATACCGTAGATTATTATAAAGAACTTCGCTTTCACAAGTATGCATACCTACATCTCCATACGAAGTATCTCACACATACTCGTACTTTATCTACTAAGTTCCCACGTTAAACACGTGAACCACGTTAAAAACTTGAACCAGGACAGCGCATGCCAGGATAGAGCCTCATGCCTGATGCATTTTCAGAGAACACGACTTCCGCGCATACAGCGTATAACACTTCCGCGCACACATAGTGTACGACTTCTGCGCAAACATAGTGTAAGACTTCAGAGGCACGACCATGTATAGCATACGCGCGCTCCGGGACGGCACCTGTGCATACGTCTGCCGAAACCAGGCCATGTTACAGCTGGACCCGGCAGTCCGTTCTGACCAGCAAGGTACACACTCGCCTCAAACTCGGGCCACATCGTACGACCCATTTTACTGGAAACGAGGCATTCCATCTTAGTCCTCACGGGTGACGACGCATCTGCATTTTGATTCTTTATTGAGGATGAATGTGGATGTCTTATGGTCACAGTAACCACTTACCATCGGGTGGACTGTGTGCTCATTTGTCACCCTATCCTATAAAAAAACGTGCTACTGTAACACAAAAGAAAACATTAAAAAGATTAAAGAAAAGAAAGAGAAGACAAAGAAAACATTAGAAAGACAAAAAGTCTAACAACCTTGCGGATTTTTGTAATGGGTTGACCAAATGGAAAGAAATTAGAAAACATAAATAAGATCAATTACAGATCAGGCATATAGCCATCCCTTTTATTATTAGTATATTCGTAACAATGTATGCTAGGATTAGACGTGAATAGAATATGGCGACATGGAATATTATAGCGATTTCTTGACAAATTAATATCTTTTATTACGGATCCTTCAAATACGATGGCTCCGTGGTTCAGTGGCTTAGCAATGAGTTGCTGCGCTGGGGGTAGCGTGTTCGAATCCCGCACGGAACGAGTATTTGTATGGCCTACAATTAATTGTTCCGGGTCTGGATGTTTGTCCTTATGAAATTTGTGTTTGTAAACTGCCTCCACGATACAGGAGAAAATCCTAGTGTGGGGGTAACGTTTTTTTTATAATAAAAAAAATAACATTACATGGCGACCCAGTATCTATCTATACATATAATAAAAATGTAAATAGCAGACGTCTGTACATTTTATATTTTTGTAATAAAAGTGATTGAGGGGTACTAAAAATAAGTAATCAAATACATTTCTACCATTTATAGAATTTTCTCTCTGTCTGTCTGTCTGTCTGTTTGTTTGTTAACGTATCACGTATAAAGTACTAATTTATATTATAATAAATGTAAGGGAAATTATAAAGCGTATCTTCGGGTTACATTTAGTCTATTTCATTAAAATCAGTTCATTCCATCAAAAGTTATGATAAATATTCTGAAGTATGGTTAGGAAAGTATAAGTACGAATTTGCTCAACGGTGGCTTTGGTTGAGTCATCAAGTGCATTTTAAACTAATATCATATCATAAATCATAATTAAATGGTGTCAAATAATGTTCTTTAATGATTTAATTATGTATATCTAAAACGCAGTAAACAAAAGTATTAAAGAACGTATTAAATATATTATACAAAAATATATTAACCTTATTATCTAAATCTAAAGTACAATAGTTATCCAATTACATCGATAGATGATGGTGTTGTGCAAATATAATGCAAAAAGGCAGGTTGTGGTTTTCTTCCTGTAGATGAGTTTTCATATTTATATTACTCGCTGCCCTATTGCGTGTTGACAAACTCAATTTATTCTTTACCGCCGAGTACTCTATGTGGTAAATCAAATTTTAAAAGAGCTATTAACAATTGCGTTGGTTTTGGCGAGGGTTTTATATAATGTATCAATCACGTCAATTAATATCTTTTATTTTTAGAATTGATGTTAGCAGTGCCATCTCTCTTTAAATATCTACATATAATAAAAATGATGATAACATTTTGTGTCGGTTTCTGTACATTTTATAGTACATTTTTGTGGCTAAAATCATTATGGGGAACTGCAAATAATTAAATAAGTACATTTTTGGAATTTTTAGAATTGTCTGTCATTCTGTTTGTCTGTTTATTTATAAACGCATCACGTCTAAAGTAAACATCTTTTTTTCTTCAAAGAAATCGTTAAGAAAATCATAAAGCGTATCTTCGAGTTACATTTAATCTTTGTTTTATTAAAATTGGTTAATTCTATCGAAAGTAATGATTATTATTTTGAAATGCCATATCGTTTGAAGCGCCGTAAAATCTCAGAAATAGTAATAAAAAGATTTGTGTGTAAAAAAACGTTCCATAATAATTATCTAATATATTTATACTTATAACACAAAAAGAGATGTTTTCCTTAAATTAAAAAAAGGATGTTTTCTTACACATAAGACTTTTCTTTATTATGATTATATTTTCTTGAATTATAAATTATAATAAAAAACACAAACTGTTTGTAGTTAATTTAGCGCGAAATCTAGGGTTTTTTTAAAGCGCTGTTTCCATGAAATCTAGCGCTTTTTGTGTTGTCCTAGCGCTGAATGAGTTTTTTGATCTGGCAGCACTGCCCAAAATCCGTCTATTAACAAATAACTTTCCTTTCAGTTTTAAGCGTGTTCAATTTCCAGTTACAATAAGCGTGTGTTATGTGTATGCGATGACCGTAAATAAAGCGCAAGGTCAAACTTTACGCGTTGTAAGAGTGCACCTCAGTACTGACTGTTTTGCACATGGCCAATAAGTAGCCCCCGTAACCTTTTTGTGTACACCCCGGCTAAGCCTACTTCTAACGTCGTTTACATAGAAGCTCTATAATAAACGACTTAGAACTTTGATGATAATGATTTATTTTGTTACCACTTATTGGTACAGTAATGATATAAATCGTTTAATATTCTCTAACGGTGGTAGAGCCACGCAGCAGTTTTTGCTGTTGCACGTATGGGCCGGCTCGAGCCGGGTTGGTACCACGACCTCACAGAATACTGGTGTGAAGTAGAAGCTCTGGTTCTGCGTTTCGTCTGGTGAGTGCAGGTGGCCGGAGGCCCAATCCCCCCCCCCCCCCCAGTATACGCGGGGCAGCCTGAGCATCTACGCTCAGGAGTGAAAAAAAGTGAAAAAAAAACATAACTGCTCGGGGCAAGTTGAGCAACAATACCAAGACGACCCCTGCCACGATATCCGTGAATTTCTGCAACATTAGGGGACTTCACTCGAACGTAAACGCCATCCACTACCATCTCGAGACGGCGAAGCCGGCCTTGCTCTTTCTGACAGAGACGCAGGTTTCCTCTCCGGCTGATATTTCGTATCTCTCCTACCCGGGGTACAAATTGGAGCACTCCTTTGTGCCTCAGGCTGGAGTTTGCGTGTATGTCAGAGAGGGCATCTGTTCTCGACGCCTCGGCAGTCTTGAAGGTTCGAACCTATCCATCCTTTGGCTACGCATAGACAGCGACAACCATCCGCACGTCTACGGGTAACTCTATAGGTCCCATAGCGGTAATGCCGAAACAAACCGACTCGTTGACCACGTCCAAATGGCTACAGATTCCTTGCTACAACAGGTCCCATCCGCAGAGATCGTGATCCTTGGCGAGTTTAACGCCCACCACGCCAAATGGCTCGGTTCACGTGTAACTGATCATGCGGGGAGATCTGTGTATGACTTTGCCTTGGCATATGGTCTGACATAACTGGTTACTTCGCCTATGCGGATTCCAGTTGTGGAGGATCATACACCTTCCCTGTTAGACCTTCTGCTGACGTCTCATCCGGACGGATTTCAGGTTTCCGTCAATGCCCCTCTCGGCTCTTCGGACCATTTTCTGATCCGGAGTGTGGTGCCACTAACGCTCCCCTCGCGGTTGCGTTCTGCAGGTGGCCGCCGTGTTTGGCATTACACGTCGGCGGATTATGACGGAATGCGGTCTTTCTTTACATCCTACCGCGACGCGTTTGCTTCTCGCCGGATGATCCCAGCGCTGTTGCTGACTCTGTCACTGATGTAGTGCTACAGGGAATGGAACTATTTATTCCATAATCTGTGGTACCCATCGGAGGCAGATCTCAGCCTTGGTTTGGTCGCTCCTGTAAAACTGCATTACGCAGTAAGCAGGAGTGTTATCAAGCCTGGGCTGCGGCTTCGGCGACTCGGGATGTAAACACCAGCATACTTAAAAAGAAGTATAATTTCGCCTCCAGGTCCTTCAAAAGAGTTATTGCCAAGGCAAAGTCAGAGCACATAGGCAGAATTGGCGAGAAGCTAGTTCGCCTTCCTTCGGGAACCCGTGCATTCTGGTCTCTCGCCAAGGCTGTCCAGGGGAATTTCTGTAAGCCATCACTACCATCTCTGCACAAGGAGGACGACTCACTGGCCAAAGCCGCAAAAGACAAAGCCGACCTTTTAGGCTCCCTTTTTGCGTCGAACTCGACTCTTGATGACAGGGGGAAAATACCGCCGACCATCCCGCAGTGTGAATGCTCCATGCCGGATGTGCTGTTCTCACAGCGCTCAGTTCGCAAAGTAGTCCTCTCCCAGGACATCCAGAAGTCGAGTGGGCCTGACGGAATCACCCCAATTATGCCGAGGACGTGTGCTCCGGAGTTGGCACCGGTCCTAACGCGTCTTTTCCGCTACTCCTACTCCCAAGGCGTAGTCCCGAATTCATGGAAGACAGCTTTGTCCATCTGATCCCTAAAAAAGGCGACCGCTCAAACCCGTCCAACTATAGGGCTATCGCGATCACCTTCTTGTTCTCCAAAATAATGGAATCCATTATTAACTGCCAGCTTATGCGGTACCTTAAGGATCACTAGCTGATTAGTGACCGCCAATACAGTTTTCGTCGGGGTCGATCAGCTGGTGATCTTCTGGTCTACCTGACCCATAGATGGACGGAGGCAGTAGAGTCCAAGGGGGAGGCGTTGGCCGTTAGTTTGAACATTGCGAAGGCCTTCGATCGGGTTTGGCACAAAGCGCTTCTTTCGAAGCTCCCTTCCTTGGCTTCTCGAGAAATTGTGCAATTGAATCACCAGCTTCCTTGCAGATCGTAGCATCAAGGTCGTTGTAGACAGGCATTCAGGCGGTCCTCTTCCTTCGTGATTTCACCGAGAGCAGACGTGCGCGAGCGTGTGTGTCAATAAGGCTCATAATAGTTAAAAATTATTAATAATATTAAGTGCATTTGACTATTCAACACTAGCGACCGGCGGCGGTGGGGAACGTGCGAGTAAGATAGTAGACTTAATAATTGCCTTCTCGTTCCTGCATCGCATCTTTGCTCACTGACGCAGCAAGCGGCGCCAAAAGAAGACGGATGCTATTTGTATTCAGGCCATTTTTTTTTTTTGTTTACATCTCTTTCCTCCCTGCATGATCGTTGTAACTACGTCAACCGCCGTAGACACTTCTACTACGTTCGCTACGAAATACATGCTACGAGACCACGACATTAGTTGAAGCATACCTACTTAATTTATTAAAGTTCTACCCTTTGTTGAGCTGGAAATAAGTGTGAGGCTGTACGAGAACTCTGAAAATGTTTCGAACACCGGAAAAATGCAATTCTGATTCCAACCTGCCTAGCGTCTCCGACGACAAAGAAACATCGCCTCCCAGTTTTGTTAGTTCACGAATTAAGAGAAAGCGCTCCGAAGAAATTCTGACCGATTTAGCGGATTTTAAGACAGAAATGAAAGACATGATTACTTCATGGATGGATCAGCAAAACAGCGAAAGAACAGAAGTAACATCTGCGTTGAGATCCATAGAGGAATCACTGACTTTTCTCTCAACCAAATACGACGACATGTGTAAAAAAGTGGACCTTATGGAGCAAGAGAGGCATAAACAGAAGGAATATATTACTATACTTGAAAATAAGGTAGAAAATCTCATGAAAGCCCAACGTAAATGTTCATTTGAACTGAAAAATGTCCCAAGATCGGAAAATGAATCCAAAGAAACGTTGTTGAGCATGGTAAGCAATTTATCTACATCACTTAAGGTCAATATACAAAGTAATGACATAAAGGATATATATAGGACGACCATAAAGGGCGATAAAAAGCCTATTGTTGTCGAAATGTCAACTTACTTCCAGAAAATGAGCATTACAAGCGCTGCTAAAAAGTACAATAACCATAATAAGAATAATAAATTAAATACCCAGAACCTAGGTCTAAAGGGAACATGTACCCCTATTTTTATCTCTGACCATCTCACGCCTAATGGCAATAAACTGTACTACTTAGCGAGGGAATTGTCAAAAAATCTGAAGTATAAATATTGCTGGACCTCGGTAGGTGAAGTTCTGGTGCGGAAAGACGACTCATCCTCGATCATAAAAATTATGAATGAAGCACAAATAAAAGGCATTTATGAGGCCAACAAATGACTATGCATGAACTGTGTACTTAGTTTCAAGTGGATCCATGTCTTGCAAAGTGTTCAAGCAATTGATATAGGTTATATAT
Organism: Parnassius glacialis; assembly: GCA_033319125.1. Classification (NCBI taxonomy): domain Eukaryota; kingdom Metazoa; phylum Arthropoda; class Insecta; order Lepidoptera; family Papilionidae; genus Parnassius; species Parnassius glacialis. Next base: position 9,729,868 of record JAVANC010000027.1, on the reverse strand, counting down.
ATAACTTTTTTAGTTTTATGTTGCACCTATGTTCTGCTAACTCTGTTTATGCCAGTAACACATTCATAACTTACACACTTTTCTTGTCACACATTTACCTTAATACTTACTCCAAAACACAAACACATATTGCACTCACACGCCTCTTTATAAAAGTTCTGTTTTCGCTAGCTAAACATAACACCTTGCATTCACACTGTAGATTGATTGCAATAATTACGAGTAACTTTGATCTGAGAGTTTGGAATAACCAATGTGGGAATGTTATTTTTCACTTTTATTCTTTCGTGGTAATCAACTATCTACAACTCCTTTATGCAAATAATTTTAAATTAATACTTATTAGACAAATTTACTACACACAAAAACTTCCTAATTTTTATGGATAATTTGTCCCATCCATATAATGATATAGACAATATTAGTATAGCTCAGGCCGTCACATGCACGCCTGAAGAGTGTTATTTACATATCTCAACAAAAAGTCACCTTACCATTCTTACCCAAAACATAAGGAGTATATACAAAAATCTTGATATTTTTCAAGCTATGCTCCACTCAACTAAAACCGATTGCGACGTACTAGTTATGACTGAATGTCACCTCTCAAAAATAAAAAGTATTCCTAACCTAAACGATAATTATAACACACACTTTACAAAAAATACCTTAAACCAATGTGATGGCGTAGTATTTTATGTAAAAAAGAATCTAAACATCAATGTATTTGAACCGTATATTACAAACGCGTCCTGCCTTGTTTTGACTCTTTACGATACTGTTATCATCGGCATCTATCGCACTCCATCTATTAGAAACACTGACGAATTCGTATCTTCCCTTCAATCTCTTCTTATACAATATAATTGCTATCCGAATATTGTTATAACGGGTGACATAAACATCGACATCAAAATCGACTCCAAAGATTCAAACTGTCATAACTATTTAACATCACTCGCTTATTATGGGATACTCCCAGCTCACAGGCTCCCAACTCGTGATAAAATGAGCTATGATCACATGATGCTGAAAACGTCTCACCCTGCTAAATCACTTGTTCTTACTAACCCTACCACTGACCACAGTACAGTCATTCTTGACGTGATGTTTGAACCTCTGCGACGAAATCTGGCTCTAAAAACCAAAATTTCAATCAATTTTGATGCCACTTTGAATGACATTAAGGCGGACTTACCTGATATATTAACAATAACAGACCCTTCTGAAGCTGCCCAGGTTTTGGTTTGTAAAATTTCCACTGCGATTAACAACAACCAAACTATAAAAAGTGTCCCTTCAAGAAAAATACATATCAAGCCCTGGATAACCCCAGGAGTATTACGTTGCCTTCGCAATCGCGACAAACTTCATTTAAAATTAAAAAAGAATCCGTATAACGAAATCTTGAAAGTAACCTATACACGTTATAGAAATTTTTGTAGTAAACTTGTTCGAAAACTTAAAATAATGCACGAAAGAAACAATTTAACTAGAGCTAATAAAAATCCTAAATTACTGTGGAAAACAATAAAATCTATATGTAACATAAACACTAATAAAAATGACTATATACATAACCTACTATCACTTAAATCCACACCGTTGGAAACAGCAAATTGTGCTAATAAATACTTCTCTAACTTAGGTAAATATCTCGCTGAAAACTTATTACCGTCCCCTATGTCCTATAATTCTATTCGTAGCATAAATAACATTAATAGTCCCTCTTCATCCAATTCTTTCGTTCTTTTAGCAACAGATTCAGCAGAAATTAATACAATCATCTGTAGCTTATCTAACGACTCCGCCCCCGGGTGGGATAACATTCCTACTGCTTTTATTAAAATGGCCAAAAATTATCTTATCCCTGTCCTTTGTCATCTGTATAACCTCTGTTTCGAAAAAGGCTGTTTCCCCTCTGTTTTCAAAAAAGCTATTGTTACACCCATCTACAAAAGTGGAAATAAAGATGAAATTGAAAATTATAGGCCTATCTCTGTACTTCCAGTTCTGGCAAAAATTTTGGAAAAGCTTATTAACAACCGCATTAAAAAATTCCTTTACAAAAACAGACTGCTATCAAATAATCAATTTGGCTTCAGAAATGGCGTCTCCACTGAAGACGCAGTTCTGGCACTTTCCGACACTATCTGTAGGCACCTAGATGCAGGCAATAAATGTGTCGGCGTCTTCCTGGATCTGGCAAAGGCGTTCGACTCTGTTTCAATTCCAATATTATTACATAAGCTATATCACATTGGCATAAGAGGGACACCCCATAAGCTATTCACAGACTACCTAACGAATCGCCTACAACATCTAAAACTTGGTGACGTTATCAGCCAGTCATCTCCCATTACTTACGGCGTTCCACAAGGCAGTGTGCTCGGACCGACATTGTTTTTGATATATGTGAATGACCTCTGTAGCCTCAAACTTCCTAATTGTGATATATTTACATATGCGGATGATACCGCCCTGATTTTCAGTGAAAAGAGTTGGGATTCTCTTAGAATTACGACTGAATCAGGATTACGACATATATCAAATTACTTAAGATCACATCTATTAACTCTCAATGTATCAAAAACCCAATTTGTTCCTTTTGTGATACGAAAATCTACCTTACCACACTCGGACTTTGCTCTTAAAATTCATAGCTGCTCCCAAAACCAGGTGAAAAATTGTCAATGTGTTGATATTGCTAGATCGTCTACTATTAAATATCTAGGTATTACTATCGACCAGCATCTTATATGGAACAAACAAATTGAGTGTACCATTGACAAGATAAGAAAGCTTATGTGGGTTTTTAGAAGGCTCAGACATGTCGCAGATAATAAAATCCTTATATGTACGTATAAAGCTCTAGCCCAATCTGTCTTAAGCTACTGCATTACAGCATGGGGTGGAGCAGCTAAGTCCTATTTAATAACTCTTGAAAGGGCTCAGAGAGCATTACTGAAAGTGATGTTCTTTAAACCAATCCGTTTCTCAACTCATGAACTACACAAATCTTACAAAATCTTGACAACCCGCCAAATGTACATTTTAAAGAGTGTTATACGAACCCACAGCACTTTACCATACACTGCCCTTCAGACACTAAAACGTAGAATTCTACCTGTTTTCAATATTCCATATTGTAGAACTAAATTTAAGAAAAAACAATTTGCCTGTAAATTAAAACATCTATATAATAAATTAAATAGTAGGCTAAATATGTATCCCCTCACTTGTGTTAAATTGAAACATTTGCTAACAACAACTCTGCTTAGCCTCAATTATGAAGAAACGGAACTGCTTATTTGCTAAACACACACACACACACACACACACACACACACACACACACACACACACACACACACACACACACACACACACACACACACACACACACACACACACACACACACACACACACACACACACACACACACACACACACACACACATACACAACACACAACACACATACATACACTTTCATTCTTTCTTAAGTATCTAAAGGATTGTTAAAGCACTAATATAATGTAATATCCTATGTTTCAAATTGTTAAAATTTGTCTGTTGGAAGAGCGGGGTACTCCGTAACACAGGTTTTACCAACCCAGTACAGGGGCCCTTGCCACTTGTTTGTTACTACTTTTTGAAACGCAATAAACGATTTTTGATTTTTTTTTTTTTTCGCAAAGCAGTCCTCTCCCAGGACATCCAGAAGTCGAGTGGGCCTGACGGAATCACCCCAATTATGCCGAGGACGTGTGCTCCGGAGTTGGCACCGGTCCTAACGCGTCTTTTCCGCTACTCCTACTCCCAAGGCGTAGTCCCGAATTCATGGAAGACAGCTTTGTCCATCTGATCCCTAAAAAAGGCGACCGCTCAAACCCGTCCAACTATAGGGCTATCGCGATCACCTTCTTGTTCTCCAAAATAATGGAATCCATTATTAACTGCCAGCTTATGCGGTACCTTAAGGATCACTAGCTGATTAGTGACCGCCAATACAGTTTTCGTCGGGGTCGATCAGCTGGTGATCTTCTGGTCTACCTGACCCATAGATGGACGGAGGCAGTAGAGTCCAAGGGGGAGGCGTTGGCCGTTAGTTTGAACATTGCGAAGGCCTTCGATCGGGTTTGGCACAAAGCGCTTCTTTCGAAGCTCCCTTCCTTGGCTTCTCGAGAAATTGTGCAATTGAATCACCAGCTTCCTTGCAGATCGTAGCATCAAGGTCGTTGTAGACAGGCATTCTCCGACTACAAGCCTATTAACGCTGGTGTTCCACAAGGCTGTATGCTATCACCAACGCTGTTTCTTCTGCATATCAATGATATGTTACTAACTAGTAGCATTTACTGCTATGCGGATGACAGCACTGGTGATGCTCTATACACCGGCCGTGCCAATATTTCTCGGGAAAACGTCGCCGAGTACCGGAACAAACTTGTGTCTGAAGTCGAGTCTTAGCTGAACAAAGTCTGGGATTGGGGGCGACTAAATCTAGTACAGTTTAATCCTCAGAAGACACAAGTTTGCGCGTTTACCGCTAAAAAGAACCCCTTTGTCGTGTCTCTTCAGTTTCAAGGCACTCCCCTTCTTGTCTCAGCCAGTATCAGAATCCTCGGAGTCGACATATCGAGTGACGTGCAGTTTCGTGGTCACTTGGAAGAGAAGGCCAAATTGGCTTCTAAAAAGCTTGGCGTGCTCAGCAGAGCGAGACAGTATTCATGCCGGCACACCGCCTGCAACTTTACAAGGCGCAGGTTCGGCCTCATATGAAATATTGTTCCCATCTCTGGGTAGGAGCTCCCCAGTGCCAACTCCTTTCACTTGACCGCATCCAGCGCAGAGCGGCTCGAATCGTCGACGACCGATTCCTTTCCGATCAGCTCGATTTATTGGCACTGCGAGGAGATGTTGCATCCCTTTGCATTTTCTTTCGCATTTAGCACGGGGAGTGCTCTGAGGAAATGTTCGGATTAATCCAAGCCGCCAAATTTCACGAACGCACATCGTGGCAGAACTCCCGATACCATCCACACCATCTGGATGATTGGCGGTCCACCACTGTGCGATTTAGAAGATGTTTTCTTCCTCGCACGACTTCCTTGTAGAATCGATTACCATCAGCGATTTTTCCGGACCGATACGACTTAGGGACCTTCAAGAAAAGAGCGTACTCCTTTTAAAAAGGCCGGCAACGCATCTGCAATTCCCTCCCTGGTGTTGCAGTTGTTCATGGGCGGCGGTAGTCACTTACCATCAGGTGAGCCGCATGCTCGTTTGCCCCCTCTCCTATAAAAAAATACCTAAACGACGAATTCTTTAAGTAAAACCTATATACGCGAGCTACTCCGCAGGCACAGCTAGTTTATAAATATATATAGGAGATAATGTCCAAACATAAGATACCCGTGCTTAATATAACATGGTCCTATCCTTTCCATGCTCAATATATTTTCGTCCTAAACTACGCCGTGGTTAAATATGTTACGTTCTAACTTAGTACCTGATATATCGTCATTCTAACCTGAGCTCAAACAGCGTCGTCCTAAGTAGTAGAATATTACTACATACTTCTAAGTGTGCGTCCACAGTGAATGCGCGGCGACTTGAGCCTGTTGCGGGCGCGACGGCGGGCGCGTGCCGTGGCCACAGTGACGAGCGAGCTGTTGGTGTGCTTAGATGTATTACAGGTGTTGTAAACCATGGACGAGGATTTTTATTTCTACTAGATAGTCAGATACTGAGATGGGAGATTTTGAACATTAGAGAGGGTGTGCACGAAATAAATAAAAACCGACAAATAAATGGTGAATTTTTTAATTTGTAAGAAGAATTGAGATTTTGTACCCTAGAAAATTCTTTGAGTATACTCGAATGTCCGTATCAACATTTGATTACGTCCTGAATAAAATATCACCTAAAATCACTAGAGAAGATACAAATGTTTTAACAAAAAAAAATGAAGACGCGCTTACGCCGAGCGGTAAGACCGAACTGGTTTGATACCCCCGCACCCGCGCATTGGATCGCTTGCTGACTAGGCCTGTAGTGTGGCCAAAACGCGCGGATATGAACGTTTGAAAACTACGCGCGCTATATCGCTCATGCCCGTCGCGCTAGGCGTCCGCCTTAGTCACTACACTATGGACGCAAACGGCGGTTTCATATGTTTGATAATTCGCGCCCGTCGTCGCAACCGCGCTAGGCTCGCACTGTGGACGAGGGCTAAGATTCGAACTCAAGACCTCGTGATCACTAATTGCTTTGATTTATTACTTTATACTTCAAAAATCGTAGAGGTTATCAATTTGGATGTATTTATTGGAGTATGTTACATGATATCGTCGAGGTTGGTAACTAATCGATTTTAACTATTTTTATTTACCGATATTATACCTTCTACTGTGTCCATTTATATATCAACCAGATAGTTTGAAGTTAGTTCACTTTTTTTAGACCTAATACAATTATGTGTGGTGTAAATGGTGGTAGAGCCATGCAGCAGCTATATAAGTAATATAGTTGTAGCAAGTATGTGTCGGCTCGACCGGGGAAGGACCACACTCTCACAGCATACCAGCGTAAAATAGCAGTTCAATACTACTGTGCTCCGTATGGAGAGTGTAGAGAATCGAATACCCTTTTTACTAGAAACGAGCATGTATTTTAATTCGCAATCGATGATTCTATGACATCTATGGGCCACCGTAACCACTTACCATCAGGTGAACTGTGTACTCATTTGTCACCTTTATCCTATAAAAAAAACAATTACTGTACCGTTTCCGTTGCATGTTGGTAATACTACCTGTAGGATTATTTAATCTGTGCTATAGGTGTCATAAGAGGCGACAGAGAACATACTGAAACATGGGATGGGCAGCGGCATCTTCCATAAGGGCTCAAATAAAAAACTGAGGTTGGCAGCCCCCGTGCCAAGTGTGGCAACTAAGGCAAATATTCACCCTATGAGGTTGCAGCGAATAAATGTAGTGAAATACAGTTATTTATATTATGTATTTATAAAAGTTTTCCACAATTTCAATCTCGGAATACTATCTAGAAAGAAAGCAATTTGCGTCGATAATCTAATTCAGTCCATTTATCACGCGACTGCGAAGTTCGTCTCGCTGCGACTCATCAGCGCAGACATAAAAACTAAACAGATTACGTAATTGTATCTCTCGACGAGAGCGGATTTCTCAAAAATCTCAAACATTTTGTATTATTTTTAGCAAGTTCTTCTCATTACATTGTCTGCGTATCGTGGTTGAGCCATGCTGCAGCTATATTAATGGTATAATTGTAGCACGAATGGGTTGGCTTGACCGGGGAAGGACCACGCTCTCACAGAATACCAGCGTAAAATAGCAGCTTAACGCTGCCGTGTTTCGTATGGTGAGTGTAGAGAACCGGAGACCCTTTATACTGGAAAAGAGGCATTCCATCTTAGTCCTCACGGGTGACAACGCATCTGCATTTTGATTCGCAAACGAGGATAGATTTAGATGTCTATGGGCCACAGCAACCACTTACCATCAGGTGGACTGTGTTCTCATTTGTTACCCTTATTCTATAAAAAAAACTATATGCCGTGATTTAGAGCCATGGTGGTAGCTCAGGCGCAACTCCCCCCCCGAACGGGTTTCCAACTTTTCGTGGCAGAGGGGCTTAGTAGCCGTAGCCTGGGCACCCGCGGTGAACTAAGAGGAACCCACATGGCTGGTCCGAGGATACCACTCCAAGGGGCGCCAGTTGAACTGCGGCGAGAGGGGTGTCTTCTAACCCTACCGCCGCAGCCGAGGTAGAGTCTTGGCGGAAGAGAAGTGTAAGTATGGCGCTGCACCACTCGTCCTATCCTCCGCGAATCTGGCGGGGCCACACCGTTGATGCAGTGATGGTAAGGCCGTGAGGGGAGGGGAGTGAGGTGCCAACCTCTCTACTCTCCGCGGGTGAAACTTGGTTGGCGGCAAATTCCATAAACCAGATACGCTACTGGGGTCAAGAAGGCGGGTGCTTCCAAGTGCTCGATTTTCCTAGCCCAATGGCCTCCGCGTATCAGCCTCGGAGGGGCCCGCAGCGCAAGTGGAGTTAGGATTAGGATTACTAATGTGTGCGAAAGCGTTGCAATAGCCCTGACAATATCCGACATAACCCGTCCTTGCTCCCGCGAGGGGGATATGCGTAGTTATTTACCCCATATAAAACATAACTCAGGCGATACTGGACGTAAATTTCAATTCGGCACTAATGAAAATGTTTAAGCGCTGATTTATCGTTTAACGAAAATACGTATTCGACTATTGTTACAATAATTGTTCATTCCAGCATTAGGAATTTAGAAGAGAATGTAGAAAAAAATCTACAAGGAATAATCCATAATATAATTTCAGATGGTTTAAATTTTCTTTAAAAAATCAAGTGAAACGGTTTATTTTAATTCTCAGAGTAATTACGTACGTGTAATAAATACTCTGAGATTTAATTACTTAAATGGGTATATTTGATATCATTGTGTTACAAAATGTTTATTATTTTATGTTTGTTTGACGTATACACTTTGTAATGTGATTGCTTTAAGTTGTTATTTGTTTGTTTCATCAAACAAGTTGTTTGCTTGTTGATTAATTAAATAATGAAACTAAATACATATAAAATATTTATATGTATTTAGTTTTCATTCTCAAACAATAAACAATAATGTAATTAATCAAGTGTAACGTCGAAAGTGTAAGTATCGACAATCGCCCATGAACTACAGGGAAATTCCAGGTGCGTTGCTGGCCTTTTTAAAAGGAGTAAGCTCGTTTCTTGAAGGTCTCAAAGACGTATCGGTCCGGAAAAATCGCCGGTGGTAGATGATTCCACAAAGAAGTCTTGTGAGGATAATAATTCATAGTAAATGTTACGGTGGCCATCAAGCATCCAGATGGTGTGGTTGGTACCGTGAGTTTTGTCCCGATATGCGTTGATCTAAGGAATCCCCGTGGAAAATGTGATAGAAAATACAATAGGATACAACATCTCTTCGCAGCACCAGTGACTCGAGCCAATCAGAAAGAACTCAGTCTTCGACGGTTTGAGCCACTCTTCACTGGATACAGTCAAGTGGAAGGAGCTGTCACTGGGATGCCCTGGTCCAGAGATGAGAACAGTACTCCATTTGTGGGCGAACTTGCAAAAAATGTTGCAAACGGTATGCCGACATGAAACACTTTCCCGCTTAGCTGAGAATGTCAAGCTTTTTAGAGCCCAATTTAGCTTTTCCTTCTAAGTGACCACGGGAACTGTACGTCATTCGCTCGATTAAGTCGTAAAGTCGATTCTGAGGATTCCAATACTGGCTGAGGCAGCACGGACAGTGCCTACAAAATTGAAGATATACTACAAAGGAGTTAATTTTAGTGGTAAACGCGCAAACCTGTATCTTCTGAAGTTTAAACTGGACTAGAGTCATCCTCAATCCGAGATTTTGCTTATTGAAGACTCGACTTAAGACACAAGTTTGTTCCGGTAACGTGTTCTCGAGAAACATTAGCACGGCCGGTGCAAAAAGCATCACCAGTGTTACAACCAGTAACAGCAACATATAATTGATATACAGAAGAAACGTACAGCGTAGGTGACACTGTACGAAATGTCGTGTAGAACACCGAAACGTTCGATTTAAAAGAACAGGTAAGCGTTACATTGAGAGAGGCTACATCAGATGGAGGGACAGAGTGTCTCGGTCCATACACAATACTATAAAAATCAATTTACAATATTTTAGTGCCGGTTTAAATTAGTGCATGACGAGAGTACATTTTATTTTATTTTGATTTACTAGGAATTTTTTCCTCGCTCGATACTTTGGGGAATCGACTCAAAAAAATCCACTTAGAGGCATAGAAGAGATGAGCTTATTCTTATTTAATAGGCCGGTAATGCACCTGCAATTCCCCTGGCGTGGCAGTTGTTCATAGGCGGCGGTCGACACTTACCATCAGGCGAGCCGCGTGCTCGTTTATTTTCCATAAAAGTAAAAACATTACTAAACCCTACGCCGCCGTGTAGTGGTGGCATATCAGCCCGTGGATGTCGCAGAAATGACAGAGGGAAATTGAACAAGAGATGGACAACGGCATCTTTATCATAACAGTTCAAAGGAATAAAAAACTACAGTTGCCAGCCCGAATGCCAAATGCGGTAACTATGAGGCAATCAGTGGGAGAGGCCTATGTTCAGCAGTAGAATGTAAGGCTGTAATGATGATGATGATGATGATGATGGTTTTTAGAACTCGAATGAGTGCTTTAGAAGTTTTCCTACCTTTTCAATAGGCATTTACAACTTCATCCAATACAGTGTCATTTCTGTATAGTATTGTTTGCATCAACAAACGTTGAATACGTGAATTAAATAGCGAAGTGATTCAATGATACAACTAATTAGTTTGTGAGTGAACATATCCCATGTTCTTTTTGGTTTATTTATTTCACATAAAATTTCTTTCTGCATGTATATGTTTCATTACTCATTATTAGTCAGTATTTTGTGTAGATTGGCGTATATTTTCTTACCTTGTTTGTTCAATCTGGCTCTGTATTGAAAAAAGTGTAAACGTCTACTGGAAAGGCAAGAAAACCAATAAAGAACTTGCATACGAGTGTTACTAATGTTCTCTCCTAATGGATAATATAATGTATTGCAATAGAACATCTAACGGAATACCTACATCGTGCAACGAAAAAGCTTCATCATAATCATACACGTATAGAGCAACACAAGCCACCAGCAAACCGGAGGGGAGTAGCTATACGCAGGTGTTCCTTTCTGTCAAAGTACAAGTCCACGCGGTCTTGTGCGTACAATAAAACAAGTGGCAGTCGCCCTGTTCACTAGAGTAATAGTAAAGTAAGTAGTTGCTAGTCTGAAACGACGTCCTACAAAAATGCCTAATTGTTCAGACTTTTGCTGCAAAAAAATATGGTAGTGCCTTTCATATATAGGTATTTTTAAACACGTTATTGCTATTTACTTCTTTTAAACTTTAAAAGTTACAATAATAACGGTCATATTATTTCTGATTTGTTTACCAATACCTCATACAATATCATCTCATACTAAGTCACCGCGCGATAGTGTTAGGTACAGACGATTGCACTGTGTGCGCAGATCTCCTCCCCGCCCCTCCTCAAAAAATTACAGACAGCTCTATCGGGGAAAAAACGCTATGGCTACTCCCCTCCAGTCCTCCGGTGGCCCGTGTTGCGCTATGTCATCACCATTACAGCTACATAAGTCCACTTCTGAATAAAGTTACAGAATCATTTTTAATAATTAATAATTATTACCACGTAATAAAGGGTCATGTCATGTCAATCAAGACATTCCCCCATGACACTTTAAAGCTTCTAAATAAATTACTAACTTCTTTCATATATATTTAATTAACCCTCGTCGTCTGTTCTTTATTACAAAGAAAATGTAACCCAATGCCTCCAAACTTAATTACAAGTGGTCCATTACGCCTTATTCGGGTTGAAGAAATTGCTTGCCCTATATTTTATTTTCCCTATACGACTCTTCCGAAGGGCAAAAAACACGGAAATCTTTTCCCTGTGTCCTAAGGGAAATTAAAACTATCTTGGTGACAACTGAATTAGACCAGAAATGAATCCAAAAATATCTTTACGTCTTTGCATTACTTTAACAACGCTTTATGCTGATATCTAATAAAATGTGTTTTATGTCACACAATAAATTGCACATTAGTGGGTTTTGGAGGAATGCAATGAATCCTTCATTGCATTCCTCCAAAACCCACTATACGGTGTTAAAGGGAGACTTTAACGCAAGACTAGGCACAAGAGAGAACGGTGAGCTGAAATTAGGGAAATTCGGAATAGGGCAACGGAAGCCAAGATGCCAGCAGCTGGCCGACTTCATGGAGAACTCTTTATGATGAACTCTTTCTTCCAGAAGCGGCCCCACAAGAAGTGGACCTGGTCGAGCCCCGACGATTCGACAAAAAATAAGATTAACTTCATTACGACGACCAGACGACAACTGTTCAGTGATGTCTTAGTGATCGCGAGGGTGAAAACTGGTAGCGATCACTGAATGGTTAGAGGTACACTGAACCTAAATGTTAACTTGGAGAGGTCTCGTCTAATGGAGTCAACGCTCCGTCCCCCTCGTGTTGTAATCCAAAGTCCCGAAACCTTTTAGCTCGTGGAGGCACTACTCCGGAGGCGTGGAGCAGAAGTGCAGTGGACTTGTTCTTCAAAAAAGGCAACAGCGCTCTCTTGAAGAACTACAGACCGATTTCCCTTCTGAAGCGCGTCTACGTGCTGTTTTAGAGAGTCTCATGACTCGACGACTTCCATCCTCCCGACCAAGCCGGTTTCCGAAAAGGCTTTAGCACCATAGACCATATACATACCCTTCGGCATATTGTACAGAAGACCGAGGAGTACAATTTGCCACTATGTCTGACATATGTGGACTATGAGAAAGCCTTCTATTCCGTAGAAATTTGGGCAGTGCTGCAGTACCTTCAGCGGTGCCAAGTTGACTGTCGGTATATCGAAGTGCTGAAGTGTTTGTACAGAAGGGCTACGTTGGCTATCCGAGTACAGAACCACATTACGAAACCTATCCGATTGCAGAGAGGTAAGACAGGCTGACGTAATATCCCCGAAACTCCTCACCGTTGCATTGGAAGACCTTCGATTTGCCGACGATATAGTCCTTATGACAGAATCACTGGAGGACCCAAGCACTATGCTCAATGACTTGAATAATGTCTTCCAACGGATAGGTCTTAAGATGAACATGGACAAAACAAAAATCATGTTTAACGTTCATGTCACACCTATGCCGGTAGTTGTTGGGAGCACTAAGCTCGAAGTTGTTGACGAATATGTTTACCTTATAAATATGGATAAATAGTCCGGCTAGGTAAGTCCAACTTCGACCAAGAGGTCAATCGACGGATTCAACTCGGCTGGGCGGCGTTCGGGAGATTACGACACATCTTCTCGTTAGACATACCTCAAAACCTCAAAACTAGATTGTTCAACCAGTGCGTGTTGCCAATGATGACCTATGGAACTGAGACGGTCCTTTACTGCTGGCTGTATGAGGAAGCTCAAAGTCGCTCAGAGAGCTATAGAGAGGGCTATGCTCGGCGTTTCTCTGCGTGATAGACTTAAAAACGAGGATATCCGCAGTAGAACCAGAGTAACCAACATAGCCCAAAAATTTATGCTGAAATGACAATTGGCCGGCTATATAGCTCGAAGTACCGACAACCGATAGGGAAGAAAGGTTCTTGAGTGGCAGCTTCATACCGGCAGGCGAAGTGTTGGTCCCCCTGCTAGATGGAGTGACAACCGTGCTTTGTGGCATTCCTTGGGGGAGGCCTATGTTCAGCAGTGGACTTGTGAAGGGCTGTAATGATGATGATGATGTTGATGAAAAAATGGGCAATTATAAGAAAATAAAATGAATATTAATACAGATAAAATGTTTTTGCAATCATATGCGTTTTAAACTATATCATATACCAGCGTAAAACAGCAGCTTAATACTGCTAAGTTTATTATGGTGACTGCAAAGAACGGATCGTTCAGATCGGACAGATCATTCCGTCTTAGTATTCATGCAAAACTAGGCACAGGAGAGAACGGTGAGCTGAAAGTAGGGAAATTTGGAATAGGGCAACGGAACCCAAGGGGCCAGCAGCTGGCCGACTTCATGGAGAAAGAGGGACTCTTTATGATGAACTCTTTCTTCAAGAAGCGGCCCCACAGGAAGTGGACCTGGTCGAGCCCCGACGGTTCGACAAAAAATGAGATTGACTTCATTATGACGACCAGACGACAACTGTTCAGTGATGTCTCAGTGATCGCGAGGGTGAAAACCGGCAGCGATCACCGAATGGTTAGAGGCACACTGAACCTAAATGTTAAGTTGGAGAGGTCTCGTCTGATGAAGTCAACGCTCCGTCCCCCTCGTGCTCTAATCAAAAGTCCCGAAACCTTTCAGCTCGAGTTACAAAACCGTTTTCAGTGCCTAGAAGACTGCAATGAAGTGGACGATATGAATGACAAGCTCGTGGAAACTGTCCATGCGGTCGGAGCTAAGTTCTGCAAGACCCACCGCAGAAGAACACAGAAACTCTCCGATCACACTCTTAATCTCATGGCTGTTAGACGGGAGATGAGGCTACATTCTTCAACAGATTTGACAGCATACAGGCAACTGAACAGACAGATCTCCAAATTCATGCGGCGAGACTTACGCAACTTCAATACAGCTCGTATTGAAGAAGCGATCGAGCGGAACCAAGGCTCCAAAGTCTTTGCCAGAGATCTGTCTGCCAGAAAGAGCCAACTGTCAAAGCTGAAGACCGAATGTGGCAGCATCGTTTCCGGGGCACCTGAGATTTTGAGTGAGATTGAGAGGTTCTATGGGCAGCTGTACACGTCATCGTTGGAGCCACACGCAAGTGTGAGTAACGATCCAAGAGCGAGTCTTATTCGACACTATTCCGAAGATATCCCGGACGTCAGTCTGAGCGAGATTAGAATGGCTCTCCAGCACCTTAAAAACGGCAAGGCCCCAGGCGAGGATGGAATTACAGCGGAGCTTCTGAAAGCGGGTGGAAGACCGGTACTTGAAGTCCTTCAGAAGCTCTTTAATTCCGTCCTCCATGGTGGCATTACACCGGAGGCGTGGAGCAGAAGTGCGGTGGTCTTGTTCTTCAAGAAAGGTGACAACGCTCTCTTGAAGAACTACAGACCGATTTCCCTTCTGAGCCGCGTCTACGTGCTGTTTTCGAGAGTCATTACGAATCGTCTCGCGCGCAGACTTGACGACTTCCAGCCTCCCGAACAAGCCGGTTTCCGAAAGGGCTTTAGCACCATAGACCACATACATACCCTACGGCAAATTGTACAGAAGTCCGAAGAGTACAATTTGCCACTATGTCTGGCGTATGTGGACTATGAGAAAGCCTTTGATTCCGTCGAAATTTGGGCGGTGCTGCAGTCCCTTCAGCGGTGCCAAGTTGACTGTCGGTATATCGAAGTGCTGAAGTGTTTGTACAGTAGAGCTACGATGGCTATCCGAGTACAGAACCAGAGTACGAAACCTATCCAATTGCAGAGAGGTGTAAGACAGGGTGACGTTATATCCCCGAAACTCTTCACCGCTGCATTGGAAGACGTTTTCAAGCTTCTGGACTGGAAAGGATACGGAATTAACATCAATGGCGAGTACATCACTCACCTTCGATTTGCCGACGATATAGTCCTCATGGCAGAATCGCTGGAGGAGCTAAGCACTATGCTCAATGACCTCAATAGTGTCTCCCAACGGATAGGTCTTAAGATGAACATGGACAAAACAAAGATTATGTTTAATGTCCATGTCACACCTATGCCGGTAGTTGTTGGGAGCACTAAGCTCGAAGTTGTTGACGAGTATGTTTACCTGGGACAAATAGTCCGACTAGGTAAGTCCAACTTCGACCGAGAGGTCAATCGACGGATTCAACTCGGCTGGGCAGCGTTCGGGAAGCTACGACACATCTTCTCGTCAGAAATACCTCAAAACCTTAAAACAAAATTGTACAACCAGTGCGTGTTGCCAGTGATGACTTACGGAACTGAGACGTGGTCCTTCACTGCTGGCCGTATGAGGAAGCTCAAGGTCGCTCAGCGAGCTATGGAGAGGGCTATGCTCGGAGTTTCTCTGCGTGATAAACTTAGGAATAAGGATATCCGCAGTAGAACCAGAGTAACCGACATAGCCCAACGGATTAGTAAGCTGAAGTGGCAGTGGGCCGGCCATATAGCTCGAAGAACCGACAACCGATGGGGAAGAAAGGTTCTCGAGTGGCAGCCTCGTACCGGTAGGCGAAGTGTAGGGCGTCCCCCCACAAGATGGAGTGACGACCTGGTAAGACATGCAGGAAGTCGATGGATGCAGGTGGCTCAGGACCGTGCTTTGTGGCATTCCTTGGGGGAGGCCTATGTTCAGCAGTGGACTTGTGAAGGGCTGTAATGATAATGATGATGATTCATGGATGACAACGCATCTCTATTTTGACTCTTAACCGAGGGTAGGCGTAGATGTCTATAAGCCACAGCATCCACTTACAACTATGTGTCCGCTTGTCATCCGTATTTTATGAAAAAATAAGAGAAAATATAATTCCACGATCTTCTTCGTTCCCCTCGCGGGCCGATAGTAGCCTATGGAATTTTTAGCGATAACTTGACAGCAGATTGCAGATTTTAACATACAGGAAAGTGGTACAATTTTGTGTATTAAATTTCAGCACACTGAACTAACGATAAAACCAGTGCTTCGATTATGACGTGAACCTCAAGTGGTAACTTATGATATTATATGGCTACCTAATAAGTTTGCTTAGACGCCTTGAGATACTATCGTCATCGATTGTTTGCTGTCTCAAGCTGCCGTCACTCTCTCCCAAAAGTTTCATAATTTATCGGATTAACATAATATTGTGAAGAAGTTTTTTAACAAATTATATATTATATAATCTACAAAGTACAACCGTACGAGTTTTTTTTATAGGATAAGGGCGACAAACCAGCACACAGTCCACATGATGATAAGTGGTTGCGGTGACCCATAGATATCTATGTGTGTGTGTGTGTGTGTGTGTGTGTGTGTGTGTGTGTGTGTGTGTGTATGTAAGCTGTAACTTTTTTCCTTTTCATGGGGTGCATATGCAGTTTTTATTTCATTCATATTTTCAGTTATGTTACTTTTTGTTTTCACTCTACCGTAAATATTAAGGGTTTGCAAAGATGAGTAGAATTAATTATCGTCAGCCTATCAAAAGTCCACTGAAATGAACATAGGCCTCCCCCATAAATTGTCAAGAAGCTAGATATTTGCTATAGTTGCCACGCTTGGTAGGCGGAGGTTGGCAACACTGGAGTAGCTATGTAACTAAGAGCCGCGGGGCAAGCTTGAGATTGGGGCCCTATTGAAACTAAACTAAATACTTTAAAGAGCTACTTACTAGTATTATGTGAAACGCAGCAGATAATATTTAAACATTCTTCCTAATAATGTCATAAAGGTGAATGTTTGTTTGTTTGTTACGCTTTCACGAAAGTTACTTGATGTATTTGGATGAAATTTTGCACACGGATAGAGCTACGTAAGGGTAAGACACGGGATAATTTTATCCCGATAAAAGGATAATTTTCAATGTTGATCGATACCATGCGAAGGAAGTCGCAGATGGAAACTAGAAAAAAGTAAAGGGCCCTTTGAGCTTGGAGGCCCCGGAGCACTGCACCGCCTAGCCCTACGATAGTAACGCCACTGGTTGGCGACCGCAGCTATTACTAGTTTGATCTGTTGACAGGAAGATAATACTGCCCATTTTATGTTTGTTTTCTGCCGACTTAGGCCGACGACGAAGGACACGGTACTCAATTCGACTGTATGTTTGTGTGTTACCTCATAACTTTTTACTGGGTGAACCGATTTCGATGATTCCTTTTTTATTTGAAAGCTGATACTTCTCGTGTGGTCCCATATGAATTTGATCAAGGTCAGGCCAATAGTTTTTGAGTTATTCTTAAAAACTTCTATTGAAGTCGACTGTACAAAACTTTTATTTTTAAATTATATTATCCTATGTCGCCTCTAACGACGGGACTATATGAGGTGGCGGATTTTCTTTCATCGCCACAACAAGGCGAACATTTTTCTACTCCCGTTCATGAGTGTAGAGCTTCCCACATTCACTGTGAATAAAATTTATAAGGAATAAAACTCAAATTATAAACTATTTCTCAAAACGATCTCCATTGGGGCATTTTTATTCGTATTGTTCCACTAAATTGCTATTTGTAGGGGCGTTTTTATTGCCGTTTTTCTAGGAAATCTTTCTAGGAAGTCTTTCTTGTACCAAAGATCGAACAGACTTTTTATTTACGGCTGCATTACGAACGGGTTGGGTCAAGCGGGGAAGGACCACTCTCGCAAAGAAAACCAGCGTGAAATAAATGCTTAATGTTGCAGTGTTTAGTATAGTTATGATCAGTACGATCCGGTAATAAGATAAATAAACGGTTGTAGTATTTTTTTAAAAATGTATTTTATAATGATTTCTTATATTTACGCTAACACTACATATTGAATAAAACTACTTTGACGGATTATCTCGTGTTTATTTAACTTATTTTTTTTATTAATTCCCGACGTTTCGGGTGCGGGGGACTGAGTTGATTGACGTCCCGACGTCAGAGTTAACGAAATCACAATTGTGATCATATCCTAGACGGACCCCGCCATTACAATAGATTTGATAAACCACAAATTCTCGCGAATGAACATCGATTCCTGCCAAGGATTACACGTGAGAGTATTGAAATTAAAAAAAAACTAAACTAATTTCAATAGAGAGGGAGGCTGGGTACTACCACCTGCTTGGGATTCTGTAATTAATAAAATTAAAACTAAACCCAAACATACCACTGCAAGACTTCAAGACACAGTAAGTTCATTCTGCGTATATCGGACCAAAATTAATAATTAACAAAGCTGAAGATACTCCGGGTTAACTCTGACCTCGGGACGTGAATCACCTCAGTCCCTCGTAACCATGGGTATAGATCACCCGAAACGTCAGAAATTAATAAAAAAATTAAGTTAATTAAACTTGATAGAATCTGTAAAAGTAGTTTTATTCAAAATGTATTTTATTTTTTGAGTATCCTACACATCTCACTTGAAATAGTGCACAATTCGAAGCGAAACGTCAATTTGAAGCCGCAAATCGATTATGCGCTCCAAAAGGTCGAACATTGGCGCGCGTTCCAGCCGCATAAAATGGATACCGCCTTGGAGCGCGCTCAAAATTGTTCGTTGGAGCGCACGAACATGGAGCGGGCTGCTCCATCTGGTGTCGGTTTTTTACCGCGTGTCAAAGTAGTTAAGTTTTAGCGCGCGCGCCGGTATATATAGATGGTAGTTTTCATTATTTGTATGTTCATTGCGTTCCGAATTATGGATAACCAAAGTTGTCGTAAATTGATAAAATTATATGGTTTAAAAAACTACTGTGGAATAGTAAAAGTAGATTTTATTATAATGAAGCGGTCGAAGATGCATGGAGAACTATGAAAGCAGCATCTGCTCGTACACGAACGATCAAACACTGGAATAGCTGCCGCTTAGTTGATACACTTGGAACATATGGAGCGCTTTCCGCGGAACGCACTCGGGGCGGTCATTTATGGCGGACGCGCCAGGAGTGCGTAATCAATACGCGGCTTGACAATCCTTCCTTACTTTATGGCTTCTCTTAATATAATTCTGCCAATGTCAAATCAGTCATGAGAAAGTCCTATTCGTTTTGTTTTACCTGTACTGCACCTTTAATCCACAATAACGTCGTTGAGACAATGGCTACGCCTTAAATAAATATGGAATACGCGTTCTAAAAATAATACTCAAACATGATTATATTATCTATATTTTTATTTAATATAAAAAATTATAGATATCCACTATGTATTTACAAAATAAGTAGATGGCAAACATCTTGTTAGATCCAACGAACAGAAAACGATACAATTATATAATACACTGCATAATATAAATCAATCTGGTCTCCAGCTTATGGATACATACGAACAAAAATAATACTGTATATTGCGATTACGCTCCGGTATAGCGCATACGTTCTGTCCATTTCATGTACATAACTAAGCGCAGACAAGTGACTGCCAACTGACATGTCCTGTCAATTTTGACATTTGAAATGTCACAGTATTACATTACAATACATCTTGCGTTTATTTTGTTCTTAAAAACCTTTATATTTATTATAGCCTGCCTTGAACCAAAGATTTTGAATAAACTTACAATATTTTGAGTGTTGAATTGTATGAAGAAATGCATGCCTAATTGCATATCATTGGAAAAGCCCAACAGTAGACTTAAAAAGACTTAGAAAGAGCTATTAAAATTGTTTAAAAAACCTTCTTTAAAATATATTTATTATAATATATAATGTAAATAATATTTATATTGAACAATTAGTCTGATTACGGTTGAGATAAAAATCTCAAATTTAATACAACGCAACCAAATATATTGTAATGTAATCACTTCTAATCTAGTAAAATGGGAACTATGTGTCAGTCGGCTAAAACATAGGCCATTAGATCAGTTATTTGACACAACCATGTTCATTTTTTAAACTTTACATTAGGTAGATTTAGGGTAGGTGCTACACATTTAAAATACCACTTATTGCCTTTATAAACTCTTTATAATAAATGTTTCTTACATTTAGTTTGTGCTACAATTAAACAAAAATAAAAAATGACATAAGCAATCTGATATTTCACAAGACAATATGTGTTATGTAGATGGTAAAATAGAATTAAGAAAAATTTACTGATTGCACCACCATAATTATTTCAGACTAGATACAAAATAAAAACAGATATTATGTTGACAACAGTGACAGAACATAGCCATTAAACTCGATGGACTTTAGAAAACTAAATTGGGACGTTGGTGTATTATATTTATTAAAAATCTATTTTAAAATAAAATTCATATCATTTCATGCAAGGCACATAATATTCTCAATTTATGTAATAAACCAGGCAAATTAAAATACATATACAAATTATATACAAATACGATACTGAGTCCATCAAGTAAGAATTGTGTATTTTTAAAAACTACAATTTAATATAATATAAAATAATATAAACTTTCACTAGGCAGAAGGGTGCGTAATATAAGGGTTTTTATAAATAATTTATATTGTCAGATCTAAAAAAATCAAATAACTACCAATTGCACTGCATAATATATCCAACCTGCATTACTTTGACAGGGCAAATAAACCAACCATTTTATGTACTTAAAAAGCTTATTAAATAAAATCATTAAATTACAAAAATCATATAGGAAACCTAAATGCTTACAAAGCAACGAAACCACCTGCATCAAATGACAGGTCGCATATATATTTGTCAGTTGTAACAGTTGGGCGTTGCCAGCTGTACCTACCTACCTAGAGAGATTGTACACTTCTTTTTACAAAAACCGCGGCCCGTGGCCTTTACAAAACCGTCATGATATGTACAATAACACTATATTTATACACCTACACTTACGTTAACATAATGATCACTGAAACCTATCGCGCTACCTTGTCTTTTTACAAATCGAACCTATGCCCTAAATTTTAGAGCATTACTACATCTCAATATATTACACGCTCTGTCAACTCAGTTATTGCCATCGAAGAAATTAGTTTTCGTTCTGTTAAAATTACCTTTCTCTAACATTCTACATACATAGAACTTCAACAATAACAAAATTAAGGCTCTATTGTAAGGCTGTCTGAAGACTATTCAAATAAAGCTCTCCGATCTATTGGCATTATATAAATCTAATTTTATGTTATCATACGGAAGAGGAATATAGATTACATCCAAAATATGAGCAATTATGTTTTCTTTCAAATAATCTTGTGTAATTTAAATATGGAATAAGACAGTATTTAAGACTCCAACACACTGTGCCTTTTCGTTTTAGAAGTAAATAAACAGCACCTTCTGTTGTTTGTTTATTTGACAAATAAAGTTAGAAAATTTATAGGCTATTTTAGGGTAGTTAAAAACGATTCTACTTCAGGCACACAAAGCTTAAAAGCCCAAAAATTGTCAAAAAATTTAATTCTGTTTAATGAACACCATCTTGACAATAACATTTCGTGACTGTATAATTTTTAGATTAATTAATCACTCACTTTTGGTACATGAAAATTGTTTTGTAGAAAATAAATGGACTTTGGCCAAATAAAGCACTTCACTCACATGGATCCAATAAGTAAAATTGATGGCAGAACACTCACGGACGATTCGGTTTATTAGGTGAGATATTTGACTATGTATTATTGTTTTTACTCTTTTCACATGACAATATTGGAAGACACTATGAATATCAGTGAATTTTAAGTCTCTGTCTTGGTTTATTGTCATCAAGATAGAATTAAAAATAAATAGTCAAATGCCTCTATCAGTCAGCCAGTAAGCGGTTTACTTTTTTAACCAAACGAGCATTTGTTCATCTGGGTCACACTTTACTCAGTCTAGCTGTTGCACTTGGACCACAGACGTTGGAGGTGGGATGGAGATTTCGTACTTGATCAAGCCAGTACCCCGACCCGTCGACAGAACCAGGCCACCGACTTCTTTGACGTCACTGTAGAAAAAATAAAGTTACTAGATTACATATTTATATACAAAAATGTAGTTCAAAAACCACGTTACAATAAAGCAAGCCCCCAAACGGTAATCAAATAGCAGCGATTGGTCTGTATGTGTATTTTCAATTGTGGTGCCGTCATCGCTCACCACTAGCTGCAGTGTGGTGCTGCATGTGGTGTTGCATTTATGTAAGACACTTTAAGAGTACCAAACATTTGGAACGTATCCGATACCGGTACCGGTACCGATATATCGCCGATACTTCGTGTACATAGAACATCAGCATTAAATAGCAATATGCAGTGGTTTTGCATGGTAAATGATAAAAATTAGACCGTTTTCACTGGTAGAGATATTTAGTATAATACTGTTAAAAAACAGACTGTTTATTAAGAATATTATATACCTTGTTTCATTTATAACACTTGTAGGTTTATAGAAATGTGGTAGGTAATGATATTATAAAGGAAAGATACGCTACGTTCATACTGAGCGGCGTTCAGATATCGTTGCGTTGTTATAACAAATGTACTTAACATATACGTGTATAGTAATTTTCAACTACGACTGCGATAGATAATACGGAACGTAAAATATAGAAAGAGATAACTGTCTGTAGTGTATTGCGCTTGAAGTATACGAGTGAATTATAGAGTATGCGGATTTGCCACAGAAGAGACATTGAATATAACAATAGGCATATTACACTGGTAATGATATATTAAATAAAACTATAAACAAAATTGTTATATATTTATTCACAAACAAATTCTAAATAAATTTGAGTTCTGTCAATCGTATTTTCGATAAATTATGTAATTATGTACTACTTTTTGTAGGCATCCAGTCATGTTCACTTCTTTCCGCCTAAACTATACTGACCCATTTATGTTTCGTAAAATCATCACTCGGAAATCTGGAAAATAATAAAACATAATGAGAAAAATTATGTTCTATCTAGGTATATTACATACATTTTAATTTTACTAATAAAATATTTAATAGCCCGCTATTACTATTCTCATTCTATATCATCTTAATTATAAAACGTTGAAAGCCAGAACTTATTATGATCATTATAATATTATGTTAGAAAGGCACTCATTAACTAACAAGAAAACTCGCGATCAAGCGGCTAACTAAGGCTATGTATTGTGCCTACGATTTCGCTTATGTTTGTTAATCTATGACGCATTCTATTTGTCCTTGTCGCGCTATATTTGCCATCATATTTTCTATCCTATTCGAACTACTATATTAACAATTCAACATTTATTTGTAAATGAGAAATAAAATCGTGACAAAATATAAATATATAATATTATTTTATTATACTTACGTATGGTATGAAATTCCTTCACTCTTATTTATCTTCGAACCATATTTTTTACACTTTCTTAACACACAACTTGGCATTTTGGATATGTTATTGTCAATATTGTCACGCCACGGACACGCTTTGTTACGCTCGCTGCTATTGGCCAACTAAACAAAATTACAACAATTGTCTTAATTTGTCTGCAACAATTTGCGCGCACTAGTGCGATATCTACCTCTTTTTTATATATAATATCATTGTGTGGTAGGGTATTTATATTTAGTACTATGTTGATACGTTTACAGTTGGGTCAGGATGTGAGGTTCCGATTACATATTGTATTCCTTTGTTTACCTTTTTGTACACTTAACTAGCGCAAAATAAATTGTCTGCTCCTATGTCACCTCACATGTATAAAAATCCAATAACTCTCTAGAAGGAAAACATGGTGTCCAGGGTGACCATACACGACCACTGTGTATATATGTGAGTGAGTGAGTGAGTTAGTGAGTGAGTGAGCGAGTTTGTGAGTGAGTGAGCGAACGAGTGAGTGGGTAAGCGAGCGAGTGAGATTGAGTGAGTTAGTGAGTGCATGAGCGCGTGAGTGCATGAGCGCGTGAGTGCACGCGTGTGTGTGTGTGTGAGAGAGAGAGAGCGCGTGGGTGTGCGAGTGTGTGTGTGCGTGTGTGTGCACTCACTTGGCGTTGTGGTGCCTGGGCTTGTGCGGCAGCTGCGCGGTGAGCGGCTTGCCGTCGCGGCCGATGATGTGCAGCTGCGAGCCCAGCAGGCGCCGCTGCACGCCGCCCACCGCCCCCACCACGATCTGGTTGCCGATTACCTGCCCCGACCGGTTCGTCACCTGCAGAAATCATTCAATTAATCTACTTCCTTTTTTACATCGAACTAACAGTCTACGTGGTGACAAGTGGCTATTGCAGACCATGGACACCTGCAACCAAATTTAAACGAACATTGTTACTAATATGCGGTCATCACAGAGGGCTAAGGTGGAATGCCGCATCCTATAATTATTATACTGGCTCTATATACACTTCAGACCAGAACATAGCGGTACTCATACTGCTGCCTGGCAGCATAAAGTAAGAGGTAATGGTAAGAGACTTACCATTACAGCCTATTAAAATCCAATGAAGAACATAACCCTCCCCCTTCCTAAGTGGGATATTTACCTTAGTTGCTACGCTTATTTTATAAAAAATTAAACCGCTAACCTAAATAAAAAACCCTAACTTTTTTATTTTAAGTTGTTGTTGGGAAGACGCTACTGTCCATCTCCTGATTCACCTCTTATGGTGGACACTGTCACCTCTTATGACACCCACGGGATGATATGGCGTTGTGGATATTCTTACAGATCCACTACACGGTAAAGGTGAGAGGGTTGTACCAACCCAAATTAACTCCTAGGCAGAAACGGTGTTCTACCACTTAAATACTACTAATTCTGTTTGTAATAAAATTGTTATTTATGTTCATCAGCCTGTGAAAGTCCACAGCTGGACATGGGAATTCCCATTAATCTTAATCATCACTCTTCGCAGATAGTTTGACAATCAAAGTACTAGGTATGTTGCTTTAAATTAAATTACAAGAGAAAAATAAGTTTATCAAATTAATAAGTAAACTGTGAGCAAAATGATAATTTCCAAACCAAATTTAAAACAGTAGATCATAGCTGTGTCTTTAGGAATTCGTTTTATGTGTTTTCTGTATGTACTTATTTTATCCAACACTACAGCATCAGGCGACAACTTCAGATTATTCGATATTCATTTATTTTACATTCCTACAAGGAAATGTAAAATTCTTAATACATTTGCATTACTTCTTAATATATATACATTTTATTCGAATACTACCTGTTCCCCGCGAATTCGCCCGCGTTTAATTTAGGGTTTTAATTATGTTGCGCGAAACCCTAATTCTTTTTCTAAAATATAAGTAGCCTAAGTTACTCCTAAAAACATCAACTATCACGTCAAAATCGGTGTAACCGTTTCGGAGATTAGCCATAACAAACAGACAGATAGACAGACAAAAATTTTAAAAATTGTGTTTTAGTCATGAGTACCGTATATTTACTTTCATATGCATTTAGTAACAAGCTGTTATTTTGACATTACACACAGACACTTCAATTTTATTTATTTGTATACATTCAAAATATATTTTTTTAATTTATATTTTAAAGAAATAAGATTAAAGAGTAAGCCGATTTTGATTAATACTTTCGAATTAGATTCAAGAAAAAGATATTCAAGTTTCCTAATTCCGACATTTCTTCAAGCCTGACATTCGAAGAGAGAGTTTGAGTCAGGACTCGTGCACATTTATTTTGAAATGTCTTGCTTTTTTCCAACCTTACTGTTTCCTATAACTCGACGTAATCGTTAAACATGATTAATTTATTTTATTCCAATCATCTTGTGTTTTTTTTTTTAATAGAAGACAGGGCAAACGAGCATGCGGCTCATCAGTTGGTAAGTGACTACCGCCGCCCATGAACAAACGCAACACCAGGGGAATGGCAGATGCGTTGCCGGCCTTTTAGAAAGTTGTTGTAAGCTCTTTTTTTGAAGGTCCCTAAGTCGTATCGGTCCGGAAAAATCGCCGGTGGTAAACAATTCCACAGAAAAGTTGTACGAGGAAGAAAACTCCTAGTAAAACGCACAGTCGTGGACCGCCAAGTATCCAGATGGTGAGGATGGTATCGTGAATTTTGACGCGATGTGCGTTCGTGAAATTTGGCGGCTGGAATTAATCCGAACAATTCCTCAGAACACTCCCCGTGGTAAATGCGACAGAAAATGCAAAGGGATGCAACATCCCTACGCAGTGCCAGTGTATCGAGCCGATCAGAAAGAACTCTGTCATCGACGATTCGAATCGCTCTGCGCTGGATGCGGTCAAGTGGAAAGAGCTGGCACCCCAGTGCCCCGCCCTAGAGATGAGAACAGTATTCCATGTGAGGCCAAACTTGCGCTTTGTAAAGTTGCAAGCGATGTGCCGGCATGAAATACTGTCTTGCTCTGCTGAGCACGCCAAGCTTTGTAGAGGCCGCGCAAACTTGTGTCTTCTGAGGATTGAACTGGACTAGATTTAGTCGCCCCCCCATTCGGCACTTTGTTCAGCAAAGACTCGACTTCAGACAAGTTTGTCCCGGTACTCGGCGACGTTTTCCCGAGAAATATTGGCACGGCCGGTATATAAGGCATCACCAGTGCTGTCGTTTGCATAGCAATGAATGTTACCAGTTCGTAACATATAATTGATATGCAGGAGAAACAGTGTTGGTGATAGCACGCAGCCTTGTGGAACACCAGTGTTGATATGCTTGAAATCAGAGCATGCACCATCTACTACGATCTTGATGCTCCGATCAGGAAGGAAGCTTCGAAATAAGTGCTTTGTGTCAGACCCGATCGAAGGCCTTCGCTATGTCCAAACTAACGGCCAATGTCTACCCCTTGGACTCTACTGCCTCCGCCATCTATGAGTCAGGTAGACCAGAAGATCATCAGCTGATCGACCCCGACGAAAACGGTACTGGCGGTCACTAATCAGCTAGTGATCCTCAAGGTACCGCATCAGCTGGCAGTTCATAATAGATTCCATTATTTTGTAGAACCAGGTGATGGCGATAGGCCTGTAGTTGAACGGGTCTGAGCGGTCGTCATTTTTAGGGATCGGGTGGACCAAAGCTGTCTTCCATGAATTCGGCACTACACCTTGGGAGGAGTACCGGAAAAAATGCGTTAAAACCGGTGCCAACTCCGAAGCACACGCCTTCAGCACAATGGGAGGGACTCCATCGGGCCCACTTGACGTGTTGACGTCCACGGAGAAGTGCTTTGCGAACCAAGCGCTGTGTAAACCACACATCCGATATGGAGCACTCACACCGCAGGATGGTCGGCAGTGTGTTCCCCCCGTCATCTAGAATGAAGTTGGACGCAAAGAGAGAGCTTATCAGATCGGCTTTCTCTTTTGCGGCATGGGCCAGGGAGTCGTCCTCTCTGTGCAGAGATGGAAGAGATGGCTGACAGAAGTTCCCTTGGACAGTCTTGGCGAGAGACCAGAATGCACGGGTTTTCGAAGGAAGGCGAACTAGCTTCTCGCCAATTCTGCCGATGTGCTCAGACCTTGCCTTGGCAATGACGCTTTTGAAGGACCTGGAGGCGGAATTATACTTCTTTTTAAGAGCGCTGGTGTTAGCATCCCGAGACGTTGATGCATCAGCTCAGGCCCGGTAGCACCCCTGTTTATAGCGTGATGCTATTTTACAGGAGCGACCAAACCATGGCTGGGATCTGGCTCCGATGAGCACCACAGATGGAATAAAATGTGTGATGTATGGCCCCCCGGGTTAGTATTAGGGTTTTCGCGTACTCAACTTTTTTTAATACCCGAGTATCGGGTATTATTATTTCATATACCCGGCAGGGTATACCCGGGCACCCGGGCAATTTTTGAAGAAAAAGAGTCAATTTTCTTATAATAATCATGTTTTATTTTATTACGAAAAGTCTCCTTAACCACTCGAGATTTTGACAGTTCAATAAACAAATTAGTCAGACCTAAGGTCAAGCTAAAGAGTATAGTAGGTCAGGTCTAGCTATGCGCATTATAACGTATAGACAGTTATGGAAACGTCTATTTACTTTATAACGTATAGATAGTTATACATAACGCTCATAACTGTCTATTTCTTATAACGATCCGCAACGCACAGAGTATCTTTGAACCGCAACGCTGCAACGTGATAGTTATACATAACGCTCATAACTGTCTATTTCTTATAAAGATCCGCAACGCACAGAGTATCTTTGAACCGCAACGCTGCAACGTGATAGTTATACATAACGCTCATAACTGTCTATTTCTTATAAAGATCCGCAACGCACAGAGTATCTTTGAACCGCAACGCTGCAACGTGATAGTTATACATAACGCTCATAACTGTCTATTTCTTATAACGATCCGCAACGCACGGAGTACCTTTGAACCGCAACGCTGCAACGTTGCGTTGGCTTGGAATCGTGATTCGTGATATTAAAACATCACGCACTCGCTGCCGTACAAAAACAAATGTTATGCCGTGTACGATAAGAACGAAACTGCAGCGGGGCTCATATTGAAACGTGTAGGATTATTTCTTTCTTTTTCATATAGATACTTGTATAACTATTTCAAATTGTCAATGTGTCTTTTTTAATAAAGCAATTTTAAACCTCGTGCTGTTTTTTATAAAATTCTACACAATAAACACGGGTTATTGCCATATATTGAAAAATAACACTTGTGCCCCAAAATAAAAGGATTAAACTGCATTAATAGCCTTGACCTTGTTAAGACGAAATATTATTATTGACCTTATGTCCTTCAACTTTTTAACTTGAGTTTTCATATTAATTAGATCTCTGAGGAACAAGTGCAATAATAAATTTTGGATGTAATATTATTATTTAAACACTTTGCTTTATTTGCTAATTCCAAGTTTATTTTGAAGCATAAAGCACGCATAGTGATATTAGTGTTCATAAAAGAAGTTTAAAAACGAACAAAAAGCTTTGTAAATATTTATTTGATTTCATGATTGTAAATATAGATATAGCTTCGTTTTAGGTTGTAATATAACAAAGAAACAATGTCGCGACAAAACACTGTGTTTTGTGGGAGTTTTTCGAAAAAATCTGATAATTTAAATGAAAAAGCGCATTGTAATATTTGTAAAAACGAATTTAGTTTTCAGACGACTTCAGGTTATCTGAAATTACATTTACGGCAGCGATTTATAGAAGCGTACACAGAAGTTTCGTTAGAACAGCAAACAATTGCTAGATCTTCCAGACCTGTGAACACTTTGGGTGTCCTTGTGTCAGCACTAACTTAAAAGACAACTTTTTGAGCCAGCCTTCGATGTCAAATCCAATCTCCGTGATGCATTCAGCTGTACTGTACCGCAGTCTCAACACAAATAAGGAAAAATGGATGCCTTAATTTCTAGAAAGATGTCAAAAGATCAAAAGTATGAAGGAAAATTGATTTCAGCAACTAAATTAGTATTTACTTAGTGAAACAAAAATAATTTTGATGATAACTAATCTATGACGGTATATTGTTAAGTTGCGGTTACATGGAAAATAGACAGTTATGAATATAGATAGTTATGATAACGTTGTCCGTTGTACTATAACGATAACGTTACGTTATTTAGAAAAGAGATAACGACACACCGCTAGTCAGGTCAAAGACAATTTTTTTTAAATGAAGGTAAATATAACTTACGAGTCATTACTAAGTTCTTGTCCAAATATAAATATTAATATAAAAAATAATAGTAATAATACAATATTATTAGTGAAAAAAAAACACATGTTTATAACCTATAACAACAAAGTTATTTTTGCTTTGTCATTTAACAACACCCGTGTCTGCGCAATAACAGCGACATCTATTTTCAATCATCAAAACCACTTTCCACGCTGAAAGACATCGATAGATTTTTCGATAACTAATGAGTTACTCCGTTAACTAATATGTATTAATTAGTACTGTGGAGTTTCCGTAGAGGGCGTTAACTGTACGGACGATGCATAACGGTCAATGATATTATAAAGGAAAGATACGCTACGTTCAAAGCGGCGTTTAGATATCGTTGCATTGTTATAACAAATGTAGTTACATATACGTGTATAGTAATTTTCAACTACGACCGCGATAGATAATACGGAACGTAAAATACAGAAAGAGATAACTGTCTGTAGTGTTTTGCGCATGAAGTGTACGAGTGAATTATAGAGTATACGGATTTGCCACAGAAGAGACATTGGATATAAAAATAGGCATATTACACTGGTAATGATATATTAAATAAAACTATAAACAACATTGTTATATATTTATTCACAAACAAATTCTCAGTCACATCAGTGTCCTGAAAAAGAAGAAATTGTTTTAATTGTTACGGTAAATTATATAAGAATGATAGTAGTAATTAATTAACCAAAATTGACTGCACAGGTTGTCTAGTGATTTAAGTGCCACTAGTAACGGGTTCGATTCTTACACAGGACAAAAATGTTTGTGATCCCTAAATAAAAAAAAAACTTAAATTGCCCTTTTACACACAATAGTTTTAAAATTAAAATTGTGAAATTACAGAAGTTACATTTGTTAAAATAATGAAGTATGGTGATTTTTATAATAATAAATTTTACCGAGGCTATCACAGGTACTACAGTTGTTTTAGACGCAGGTATGCTTTCGAAGTAGTATATTTATCTTCCTGATTAAATTATGCACAACAAATTGTACTATTTTTTGTAGGCATCCAGTCATGTTCACTTCTTTCCGCCTGAACTATGCTGACCCATTTATGTTTTGTAAAATCATCACTCGGAAATCTGGAAAATAATAAAACATAATGAGAAAAATTATTTTCTATCTAGGTACATTACATATATTTTAATTTTACTAATAAAATATCTAATAGCGCGCTATTACTAATCTCATTCTATATCATCTTAATTATAAAACGTAGAAAGCCAGAACTTATTATGATCATTATAATATTATGTTAGAAAGGCACTCACTAACTAACAAAAAAACTCGCGATCAAGCGGCTAACAAAGGCTATGTTTTGTGCCTACGATTTCGCTTATCTTTGTTAATCTATGACGCATTCTATTTGTCCTTATCGCGCTATATTTGCCATCATATTCTCTATCCTTTTCGAACCACCATATTAACAATTCAACATTTATTTGTAAATGAGAAATAAAATCGTAACAAAATATAAATATATAATATTATTTTATTATACTTACGTATGGTATGAAATTCCTATACTCTTATTTGTCTTCGAACCATAGTTTTTACACTTTCTTAAGACACAACTCGGCATTTTGGATATATTATTGTCAATATTGTCACACCACGGACACGCTTTGTTTGGCTCGCTGCTATTGGCCGACTAAATAAAATTACAACAATTGTCTTAATTTGTCTGCAACAATTTGCGCGCACTAGTGCGATATCTACCTCTTTTTTATATATAATTTCATTGATAACGGTTGTGTTGAGTTGTTGATAGTTGATACAGTTACATACCAGCACTTCGGTTCTATAATATAAGGCACCAAAATGTCAGAAATAGAGAAAGTTGACATAAAAAAAGACTCTGAATGACTTCTTGTGCAGCTAAACAGTGTTCTAATAATTCAAGAAATAAAAATAAGATTACACGGGATAACAATTTGACTTCGCCATGGTTGTGAGAGCGAGATAGATAATACAAATATGCGCGAGAGACACGATACGCGATAAAATAACGCGATTTCGCTCGCACAACTACGACGTTTCCTATCTCTGTCCTTGTCTATCGGTAAGTTTAATTCTGTGATTATCATAACAGATGTGTGTGAACATTCCGTTTTCTTCACACTAAGCCGTGTTTCGACGGCTATCTCTCTTTCTGCACATGTTGTACTCTCGAAGTGGGCGGTGTTTTGTAAAAGTAAGCTCTATTACAATGTTTATAGATATAAAATATGCATGTCAATATATGTAGACAGATGTTTGAATTTTGTTTGCTTGGCATTATTTATTTAGTCTCCATTGAAATGCGCGTTGCATAGTTCAAGTTAAACGTATTTAGTAGTTTTCTAAATTGAGATATTTACTAAGATATAATTATTCATAGTATTAAGTTCTAAGTGTTAATAGTGTATAGTATAAACAGGAATAGTGGTACTTAGGTATTTAAGTGGTCAAATAGTGTAAATATTAACTATGTTGGCGTCGGCCTGTGAAACCAGTAGAGTGATATGGCACCATTTTGAATAAGACAATAAAACTTTTAAGCAACGTGTAATGAATGTAAAGATGTATTAAGTTATAAGTCGTCGGCTGACGTTATTCATGCACGTAAAAATTACCATAACGCGCTTATGTGTCAAATACTATACGGTCGTTTTTTGTATGTAATGTTTGCATTAACAAGTTATCATTTTACGTTGATGCGGCACTTGTCAAATTGTATATATTCATTAGCGCCTGTTTACGAAAACATACTGAGTTAAAAAATTTCTCCGAAGTAGCTACCCCTGAAGACGCTGAAGCACTACAAATGGACATCGAAAAACCGTAGCAAGATGGTGTACTGATAATCACATGTATTTAAATATTAATAAATGTTTTGTATTGTCGTTTTTTTTTTTTGAATTTTTAATTTTGTTGAAAATTATAATGATGATTCAATAAACACAAACATGGCGAAGATAACAATTTGACTTCGCCATAGTTGTGAGAGCGAGATAGATAATACAAACATGCGCGAGAGACACGATACGCGATAAAATAACGCGATTTCGCAGATACAGGTAGTCGTGCGTCCGTATTATCTCGTTAATTTTCGCTGGGTGTAAGCGAGAAGGAGCAACCGGCGGTCGGCTGGTTAAGAAATAAGTGAATTTAGACTTAGAACCGTATTATTCATGTATTAAGGTTAATGTTTTTTAACAGCGCGGACCGCCTAGTGATGTTTTAATTATGCATCGCGTACTTTATGACTTTATTTCCCAAATATTCAAACGCTGTTCAATTTTATGTTTTTATGATGCTGTTATGTCTCGTGCTTTCTATATCACTTTCTTGAATGTCTAAAGACAAAAAACTATTAAGTACTAATATTATTTATTAGTTGTAGTTAAAATGCTAATACCATGTAAATAAAAACAAAACAAGGTATTAAAAAAAACACAATCACTGTAAATAAAATTGGTTTTTAATTATGCCAATATTCATAGTATTGGTCAATAATCAATATAGCAATCTGTGTTTATTGTCAGTCATAAGCCCGGAATGCCAATTTGATTGAATAGTTCAGTAGATTGGGATAAAGTGTGAAGAAAAATCGACTTTATGATTTAGACTCGACTCGATTTTGTTATCATATACAAAATCGTCATTTCGCGTCATGTTTGGAGTCATGTATAACGTAACATTCCTCGGTACGAAATGTAATGTCATATTACATCACTTTAAAACGCACTGTTTTGCGCATCTCGTTTCATAAATTCGTACCTATGTTTTATTGAGCTAAAACATACCTGATAATTATCGCTTACCTAAAATTTACAAATACTTACATAATCAAATTAATAACTTAAGTATAATAACGCATAGGCGTCAATTTTACGCTTGGCATAATGGGCATTGAGCGATACGCGCGCTCTATACCTTGCGTACTCTAAGTTCTGAATACTCTTTATTTATTGTTCTAAGGGGGCTATTAATTAAATTACTTTATTATAAACTCTTTGGAGGGGATCATATTTGACAAGTTAACTTATAGTACAATCAGTCATACAATCAAACAGCCTTGTTCTCATTAACCAAGTAGGAACTAAAATGACTTTTTACTACAATAAATTCTGTTATAAAATAAGAAAAATATAACTTTCTTCTCTGACATAGCTGAAAATTAAAAATCACACACAAAAACTCTTTGGTATGTTACAAAATAAAAAATTCAAAATTCAATAATCTTTCTTCTTAGAATAAACAATTTTAAAAGAAATCAACTTGACACAAACCATATGGTTCAAATTAAACTTATTATAGATTTGAGGGCTATTTTCTTCTTGACAGAAAAGGGCTTTCAAGAACACTATTGCGTGCAATGAGCGGTCCGAAAGTCGGTTTCCGCTTTTTATTAGAATATTTTCAGCGATAGAAAAAGGTCTTTCAGTTGATGTTGGTCACCTCTAAACATTGAGTCCTTTTCTTTGTATTTTGATGAATTCTTCGACCAAAGTGGGTACCCGGGTCTGACAGTAAAATAGTACGCGGGTACTAAAAATTTCATATACCCGGGTATACCCGGATCCGGGTGTCCGGATCTTTTTACGTGGTAGAGCCATGCTGCAGCTATATTTTATATAGTTGTAGCACGAATGGGTCGGTTCGACCTGGGAAGGACCACGTTCTCACAAAATACCAGCGTAAAATAGCAGCTTAATGCTGCTGTGTTTCGTATGGTGAGTGTAGAGAACCGGAGACCATTTTTACTGGAAAATAGGCATTCTATGTTAGTCGTCACGGCTGACAACTCATCTGCATTTAAATTCGCAAACGAAGATAGATGTAGATGCCTATGGGCCACAGCAACCACTTACCATCAGGTGGACTGTGTGCTCGTTTGCCACCCTAATTCACAAAAAAAAACCCTAGTTAGTATTATGATCTTTCTTTCTGACTAATAATGAAAATCTCAAAAAGCGTTATAGTACGCGTCACGTAAAAAGAACGCTGGCGGTCAAGCTGCGCATAGGCGATTTATCGGTCTACTTGGTGGTATGAGGTATGGCGCGGGGCGGGTGAGCCACGCGCCGCATGTTTACCGATGCGCTATTGGTTCATCAGTTGAACTTTGCTTCCCGCGTAGTATCCACGTTACGTTCCTTTTAAAAATACCATCGCGCACAAAAGTTTTAAATTACGAAATGGTTTTACATAGAGAAGTGAGAAAAATGATTTATGACGTATACTGTTTTATGAAGAGGGAAGCTGATAATAATGTAGTTAATAATTTAAAACAATGTATGAAACGGACCGCAGAGGCAACAAAATGTTCCGAGTCGACAGTGAGACGAATAGTAAAGGGTTCAAAAGATTCGGAATTTCTTACTGTTTTCCGAACTCCCGGCAAAAATAAAAGAAAAAAAACAAAACCAATAACAGACATTGACAGCTTTGACCAGGGTGTTATAAAAAGAATGATCCATAATTTTCACGTTACTGAAAAAGAATTGCCTACCATAGGCAAGTTGCAAAGGAAGTTACAGAATGACATACATTTCCAAGGATCTGCAGCAAGTCTCAGGCGAGTATTGAAAAACTTGGGTTTTAAATGGAAAAAAACGGAAACCAATAGAAAAATCTTAATTGAGCAGTCACAAATTCGATTTCAAATAATTGAATATCTGAGAAAGATTAAAAAATATAGAGAGGAAGTAAGACCTATCATTTACACTGACGAATCATACGTCGATAGTTCCCATGCGTCTCACCATGCTTGGACAGACGGTTCCACCAAGGGCATTAAAAAACCTGTATCTAAAGGTAGCCGCTTAGTCATAGTGCATGCGGGTGGCGATGCAGGTTTTGTGCCGAATGCTTTACTGACGTTTAAAGCCGGTACAAAAAGCGGCGACTACCATGACAATATGAATTCTGAAAATTACGAGCGGTGGCTCCGTACTCAACTGATACCAAATTTACCGCCTAATTCAGTCGTGGTAGTCGATAATGCATCGTACCACAATAAACAACTCGATGCTGCACCAACGTCCAATTCAAAGAAAGCAGACATGCAAACGTGGCTTCGTCAAAAAGGTATTGAATTTGAAGAGACCATGCTGCAAGCCTCCGGCTTGTACAACTTAATAAAAAAATGCAAAGATAAATTTAAGAAATTTAATATCGATGCTATTTTGAACGAAGCAGGACATTCTGTACTTCGTTTGCCCCCATATCACCCGGACCTGAATCCTATTGAAATGGCCTGGTCCCAAATAAAAAGTTATGTTGCCTGTAAAAATGAAACTTGGAACCTGACACGTATAACTGAGTTGATTCATGAAAAAGTAAATTTAATGGGAGCAACAGAATGGGGGAAGCTATGCACGAAGGTAAAAGAAATAGAGGCTGATTACTGTAAAAGCGATCATGTGGTGGACATGACGACAGAAACATTTGCTATCCACATAGGGGATCATGATTCCGACTCAGATGAGGATGGAAGCTCGAGTGACGACAGCGACGACGATGAAATGGCCCCTTCTAGCACCAACACCGCGTCCTCATCTGGTTTTCACGTCACGCATGATGACTTAATGGAAGGAGTTTCAACATTACTTTAATTTTATTTCGATTAAACATTATTTGTATTAAACATTTGTGTAAACATTATTTGAAAAAAATGACTTTCAATAAGTATTACACATGTGATCTATATTGAATAAAAAATTATTCTATTCTATTCTATTCATTCTATAATACATAATTCAAACATGTTTTTAATTCATTTTATTGATATTTTATCTAATATATTTTTCAATGTTATAACTAATAAGAATAACAAATATATAGGTACGAAGCCACGACCCGCGAGCGAAAGCCTAGTTAAAAAATAAATTAATAGGCACATAACTTTCGTGCGAGACTGTACCCATGCGCAAACACACTCCCACCACTTTCTTCCAGCGTTCTTTTTACGTGACGCGTGCTATAAGGATCACTGCCGTGAGTGAGTATAGGGATGATTCATGAGACACCACTGTACGTGACCAGGAGAAGCGCGAGGACAAGGGCGGGGCCGCGGCCGGGGCGCCGACACCGCCTACTAGTCATGCGCCTAAAGTATGTTCTTGCAATACTCACCACTTGTATATGTGTGGGCTGCTGGTGTTCCTGCTGCTCGATCTCCAAGCTATTTTGGTGTTGTTGTTGCTGTTGCTGTTGCTGGTGTTGTTGTTGTTGCTGCTGCTGGTGCTGCTGGACCTGCTGCTGCACTTGCTGCGCCACTTGCTGTGCAGCCTGCTGCGCCGCTTGCTGCGCCGCTTGCTGTTGCGCTTGCTGTTGCGCTTGCTGTTGTGCTTGCTGTTGCGCTTGTTGCGTCGTCTGCTGTTGCTGTACTTGGTTCTGTAATGTTAAATACATACAGTTAGTGAAATAATATTATGATGTACTGAGATATATTCTCTATCTTTATTTGCATCTAACCTATCTGCCATATACTTTTATAACTGGAAAAAATGGCATCATTGGAAGACACTAATGTCCGAGATACAGGTTCGGCGTAGTTTGGAAGCTAGAGTTCAAAAACTGTGTAAGTTATATAGATATACCATTTTTTGCAGTTATAACAAAATATTGCAAGTTCATCTTTTTGTAAGTATTTATAAATATTTTATATATTGCTTTATAAGCATTTTACCACCAGCCTTCATCGCTTGCGTAAATAAAGAAGAAAAAGTCGTCAAAATATTAACACTATCCGATGTGAATAGTAAATGTGTAACAATATTCTTAAGATTGTCTGTTTGAAATAGTTAGCATAAAGTTTATACTTAGTTTAAAGGGTTTTAGTTATCGCTACTATATATCTTTATATATAAAAATTACGTGTCACGTTGTTTGTCCGCGATGAACTCCTAAACTACTGAACTGATTTCAATGAAATTTTGCACCCTCTATGCAGTTTGGCCCAACTAGAGAGATAGGATAGTTTTTATCCTGATAAGTGACGCTCAATATTTTTTATTACGAATTTAAGGATTTTTCATATGAAGGGTCGTCGAAAAGGGCAGATCAACGTCTGCCTGGCCAGCTAGTATAATATATAGCGAGTGTAGATAACAAATCTAAGTCCTCAGAGACGACAGCATATATACATTTTGATTCTTAATTGATAATAGAAATGTATCTGTTAATGAACCACAGTATCCACCCACCATCAGGTGATAGGGAGCTAAAATATTTCACTTAAACACTTCCAAAACCATCTCAAAAATAGAAGCCTGTGTCCAGGATCGGAATGTATGAAATCTACTACCTCATATCATCACGTGGGTGTTGTAAGAGGCGACAGAGGGAAATGAAGATGAACAGCAGTATCTTCTTAATAACTTGCCAATCCGCCTGCTAAACATAGCAACTATGGTAAAATCCCCTCACGAGGCAATCTATAGGGGGATTTCACCTTAGTTTATTTCTATCTATCTAATCTATGTTCTGTAAATAACTAGCTATGTTCGGCAATCTGCTTTTTATGGGCTATAACGAATGAATGAATGAACTGCAAGTACCCCTGATATAAAAAGAAAATTAAATGTTTCAAAATGTGAATTTCAACTTACAGATCTGGGCGGGAGATCCATATGTTGCCTCTGATGTAACATTAGATGGTTTTTCTGGAAGAACGCTTTTCCACATTGATCGCAGACGTGAGTTCGTAATGTACAACTGCCGTCAGGGTGTCTGTAGAAGAATAAAATAAGGTAAAGGTGATATTTTATGATTATGAGAGACATTTTCTAAAACATTATGATAGGTAGAGAGAGATCTTAGTGGTAAAAACTTAAAATAATAAAAAACTGAATTTGCTACCAAGCTTGACAGCTTTCGCAAATGCGCTTTAGGAGGCAATCTATGGGGTAGGCATATGTTTCGCAGTGGACTTATGATAGGTTATGATGAGTCCCAATGTTTTTACGATTCTTGTATGTCGCCATACCTTTTTTACGTTGTCATTTACCCGCGTACAAATTAACAAATTTTAGTTGTAATTTCTAAATCTCGCTGCTATTTACGGAGAATGGGCGGACATAGAAATAGAAATACGTACATTCCAGCCGATAATAATAGCCTTCTTTTTGGCTGTGCCGCAGTGGAATAAATTTATGTACATTTTATGTTATACTGATATTCGTTCTGTAGATCTAATATTTACATAATCTGAATCATAAAATGACAGGGTACGAAATTATCAAGAGAAATATGAATATTTATATATTAGTTAAAGCCTGTTTACTAAACATAGTAGAGCAAAGCTGCAGATATATTATGGTTGTAGCACGAGTGGGCAGGCTCGACCGGGGAGGACGCTCTCACAGAATACTAGCGTAACATAGCAGCTTAATCATGCTGTTATCTATGGTGAGTGTAGAGAACCAGAGACATATCTACTGACATCTAAGTCCTCAGATGTGAGATGACGCATCGGCATTTTGATTCTTAATCGAGGATAGATGTAGACGTATATGGGTATGTGCGCTCATGTGTCACCCTTATTCTATAAGAAATAAAGGTTGAACCATATTTATTTTTACCTTCTGTGATGTGCTAATAAACCGTGTTTAGCAGCGAAACCTTTCCCACAGTCAGTACAAAAGTGAATTTTAGGTCTTGGCGGTGTCATATGATGATTCTAGAACAGAAAAATTAAAAATTACTTACTTTTGTGATACATAATATTAACAACTTGAGAATAATTGTAATATATATAAATATTTAGTGTAAATATAAACTTCTAACAAAAAAGGATTACTCACTGCTGCTATAACTTGCGTATGTACAACATTGTTGGGGTTCGAAGAAATTATTTGGATTGGTTGATCTGAAAAACAAAGGAACACTTATGAAGGACTAATATTGTTTCAATTATTATTACTAATATTATTGTATAGAGGTCGTTTCTGACGGAATCAAAGCAGAAAATGAGCAGTAACGTGTTTTTGATAACCACTTGAAAATAAAGAAACTGTAGTTGCCAACCAGCCTGCAAAACGTGGCAGCAGTGGTAGTTGTCCCCTCTATGACATCAATCAATGGGGCACCTTACGTCCAGCAGTAGGCTTTTATAGGCTATAATGATGATGACGGTGATGAACATAAGAATGCGTCCAGTATAAGGACACTCCTATTACTACGGCCAACCAACCACATTCTCCTGTGTATTTGGTTGGTCTTAGGGTGCAGTTTAACACAAGTTTAACATTAGCATTGCAGTAACATTTGGTTGATTAACGTGGAACAAGTTGCAGTTGTTTTCTAAATTTACACTATGAAAGGAGAATGAAGTA
This sequence comes from Parnassius glacialis, assembly GCA_033319125.1. NCBI lineage: Eukaryota > Metazoa > Arthropoda > Insecta > Lepidoptera > Papilionidae > Parnassius > Parnassius glacialis. The sequence continues at coordinate 9,689,588 of JAVANC010000027.1, read as the reverse complement.
TTTGGTGTAACCTCTTTTGTTGTGTATGTATACACACAACCTGACTGGATAGCAGGTAGCAGCAAGCCAAACGCACATGGCAAATAGCAACCGTGAATCAGAATTAAAATAGAAATGTTTTGTATATGGATGCTGGCTGTAATGCAAGTTACCACATTCTCCATAAATGTTTTTCACACAAAATTGCGATTTCAATGTTCGAAAACTCAGAAGTGCTTTCATTGACAGAATACACAGATATAAGTTAACATTATATAAGATAGCATTAAATGTTCTACCACAATTTCAAAATTTTTGATGTTAAAGAACAAATTAGCATGGGATATAAGTTAGTTTGTTTATTGATCAAGAAAAGGAGAACCGTTGTAACATATTGTTGCGTACGTGAGAAAAACCATCTAGGATGTCTTTGAAGACGAGTTGTCGTGCGAATGTGTAAATCTTTGGGTGTATTTGGGTATAATTGTGTATAGAATAAGGGTGACAAACGAGCACACAGTCCACCTGATGGTAAGTGGTTGCTGCGGCCCATAGACATCTACATCTATCCTCTATTACAAATCAAAATGTAGATGCGTTGTCACCCGTGAGGACTAAGATGGAATGCCTCATTTTTAAGTAAAAAGGGCCTCCGGCCACCTGCACTCACCAAGCGAAACGCAGAGGTAAACCTCTACTTCACGCTGGTATTCTGTGAGGTCGTGGTACCACTCCGGTTCGAGCCGGCCCATCCGTGCGACAGCAAACGCTGCCGCGTGGCTCTACCACTGGTTAAACTGGTTAAACTGGTTATTCTATTAAAAAAAATGTGTATGGTTGTGTATTGAATTAATATGTGAGTGAGTATATTAATGTGTGTGTGTGTGTGTGTGTGTGTGTATGGGAGTGAATATGCATGTGACATTTTAGTGAATATTTAGGAAGTGTTAGTGCGTGGCCAATCGAATAGACGAGTATGTTAATGTTTGTGTATAAAAATACATGTGAGTGTGAGTAAATATGTAAGGGGATGAACGTGTTTTGAATAAATTTGTGTGTATCTCTCTCTCTCTTCTCTCTCTTTTCTCTTTCTGTCGTCTCTCTCCCTTTGTCTCTCTCGCTGTTTCTCTGTCTATCTCCCATCTGCGTGTGTATGTGTACGTGTATTCAGGTACGTGTGACTGACTGTGTGAGGCGTGGTGTGCGGCGACGAGGCCGGGCTGCAGCGCGGCGGTGCGTGTGTGTGTGAGTGTATGTGTATACAGGTACGTGTGACTGACTGAACGAGGCGTGGTGCGCGGCGACGAGGCCGGGCTGCAGCGCGGCGGTGCGTGTGTGTGTGAGTGTATGTGTATACAGGTACGTGTGACTGACTGTGTGAGGCGTGATGCGCGGCGGTGCGTGTGTGTGTGAGTGTATGTGTATACAGGTACGTGTGACTGACTGTGCGAGGCGTGATGCGCGGCGACGAGGCCGGGCTGCAGCGCGGCGGTGCGTGTGTGTGTGAGTGTATGTGTATACAGGTACGTGTGACTGACTGAACGAGGCGTGGTGCGCGGCGACGAGGCCGGGCTGCAGCGCGGCGGTGCGTGTGTGTGTGAGTGTATGTGTATACAGGTACGTGTGACTGACTGTGTGAGGCGTGGTGCGCGGCAACGTGGCCGGGCTGCAGCGCGGCGGTGCGTGTGTGTGTGAGTGTGTGTGTGTGTGTGTGTGTGTGTGTGTATGAGTGAAAGTGTATACAGGTACGTGTGACTGACTGTGCGAGGCGTGGTGCGCAGCGACGTGGCCGGGCTGCAGCGCGGCGGTGCGTGTGTGTGAGTGTATGTGTATACAGGTACGTGTGACTGACTGTGCGAGGCGTGGTGCGCGGCGACGAGGCCGGGCTGCAGCGCGGCGGTGCGTGTGTGTGTGAGTGTATGTGTATACAGGTACGTGTGACTGACTGTGCGAGGCGTGGTGCGCAGCGACGTGGCCGGGCTGCAGCGCGGCGGTGCGTGTGTGTGTGAGTGTATGTGTATACAGGTACGTGTGACTGACTGTGTGAGGCGTGGTGCGCGGCAACGTGGCCGGGCTGCAGCGCGGCGGTGCGTGTGTGTGTGAGTGTATGTGTATACAGGTACGTGTGACTGACTGTGTGAGGCGTGGTTCGCGGCGACGTGGCCAGGCTGCAGCGCGGCGGTGCGTGTGTGTGTGTGTGTGTGTGTGTGTGTGTGTGTGTGTGTGTGTGTGTGTGTGTGTGTGTGTGTGTGTGTATGAGTGAACGTGTATACAGGTACGTGTGACTGACTGTGCGAGGCGTGGTGCGCGGCGACGTGGCCGGGCTGCAGCGCGGCGGTGCGTGTGTGTGTGAGTGTATGTGTATACAGGTACGTGTGACTGACTGTGCGAGGCGTGGTGCGCGGCAACGTGGCCGGGCTGCAGCGCGGCGGTGCGTGTGTGTGTGAGTGTATGTGTATACAGGTACGTGTGACTGACTGTGTGAGGCGTGGTTCGCGGCGACGTGGCCAGGCTGCAGCGCGGCGGTGCGTGTGTGTGTGTGTGTGTGTGTGTGTGTGTGTGTGTGTGTGTGTGTGTGTGTGTGTGTGTGTGTGTGTGTGTGTGTATGAGTGAAAGTGTATACAGGTACGTGTGACTGACTGTGCGAGGCGTGGTGCGCAGCGACGTGGCCGGGCTGCAGCGCGGCGGTGCGTGTGTGTGTGAGTGTATGTGTATACAGGTACGTGTGACTGACTGTGCGAGGCGTGGTGCGCGGCGACGAGGCCGGGCTGCAGCGCAGCGGTGAGCGCGCATAGGTCGGTCACACACGTGCGGTCACCCGCGTGCAGTCGCACGTGCAGCGATAGCGCCTCCTGCAACAATACATTAACGACTTCATGTTTGTACTCTCCTGCCTCACTGTAATCGAATACTAGATCAAGAGTTTACCCGGTATCATACTCCAATAGCACCCAATCACCCATGTAAGTGCTGATTTATCACGGCACAGCAGTGAGGCAAATGAACCAAAACATCGAGAGGAAACTTACAAGTCCAAGAAAACAAATATTTCGAATTCGATTCAGCATCAAAATGCAGATGCAATATCTCCCCTAAGGAATAATATGAAATGCCGCCTCGTTACTGATAAAGAAGCCGCCAGTGTGCCTAGTGCGAGATGTTGTTTTACGCGCTCGATACCGAGAAAGTTAACTACAATTTGTATGGAATAAAATCAGCGCCAACTAGTGGTAATAATCGGAATCACCATCGAGCATTGACTCTCATTCGTCAGTGAGAACGTTAACGCACGTGATTGGTTGGAGCGGCAATTTCAATCATTCGAGACGTAAAATTTTACGCGGTCGATATCGAAAAAGTTTTCACCTAAATTTTTACAGTGAGATAGAAGAGTGAGAATAATTGTTGAAGAGTTAATTTTATTTCATTTTGTGAGAACGATATATAATTTAGGCAGGCCGTTTTTTTTCGTTAGGAGGATGTTTGCAGCCACAAAGACATTAATAGCTAATAATAATAGATGACTACTATTATAAAGCCAGTTCTGAAGCAAGAGCTTGTGCATATTTTAGTCCGTTGTTACACCCCAATGACAGGTAGGCAATTTAAGGATAGATATCGCCTTTTCCAAGAAAGTATTCAAGTTTTTGTGTAAATAGCGTTTGATAAATCCAAGTTCCTACCATCAATATTTAATAATTAAGTCAGTAGTAAGTACTTAACACTAAGTAACTAAATTACATTTACTGCTCCATAAATGTCAACATAAAATAATATTAGAATGAAAACACCTTCATGTTTTTGCTTTCAATTTAATACTTTCAATAATTAACATTAAAATAAAATGGCTAATTCTCAATCTCATAATACTAACACAAACTGATGAAACCTTGATCAAATTACGAAACATAAACAAATAGCTAATAATGAATTGTGATTCCGATTATTGCCACTAGTTGGCGCTGATTTTATTCTATACAAATCGTAGTTAAGCCCGCTTTTCACTACGGGATATAATATAATACGAGGGTGGATTGAAAAGTACTCGGCCTAACCAAGAAAATAAACACATACTAAATCAGTTATATTTTTATTTTTCTACATAATCACCATCAAGTTCAATACACTTTTGCCACCTCCCCTTCCAAGCATTTAGACCGTTGAAAAAAAAATGATTCTTCCTTAGAGTCAAAATATGCGTCTACAGCTGCTTTGACCTCGTCGTTTGTCAAAATCTTTGACCTCCCAAGTGCTTTTTTAGGTGAGGGAACAGAAAGAAGTCTGATGGTGCCAGATCAGGTGAATACAGCGGATGCGGTAACAGTTCAAAGCCACAGTTGTGAATTTCAGCCATTGACTGTACTGACGTGTGAACACGGGCGTTATCTTGATGAAACAGGACTTTTCTTCTGAGCATTCCTCGACGTTTTTCTTTCATTTCCTCTCGTAAACGACGTAGTAAGGTGCAGTAGTAATCAGAGTTTATAGTCTGACCCCTTTCAAATAATCAATCATAATCACACCTTTCGAGTCCCAGAATACTGAAGCCATCATCTTATTTGCCGACAAAATCGACTTAGCCTTTGGGGGTGGTGAACCAGGTCTTCTCCACTGTTTTGATTGTTGTTTTGTTTCCGGTGTACAGTAATGAACCCATGTTTCGTCTATAGTAACAAAACGATTCAAAAAATCATCTGCATCGGCTTCAAATAACTCCAAACAGTCGCGTGAAATAGTCAATCGCGTCCTTTTTTGTTCAACTGAAAGCAGTCGCGGAACCCACCTCGCAGACACCTTGTGGAAACCCAACTCGTTGACAATGATGTTTTGAGTTCGTTCATAAGAGATGCCTATAATCTCGGCTATCTCTCTAATTTTTAATCTGCGGTCTCCCATTATTAAATCAAGTACTTTTTTAATATTTTCGTCAGTAGTTGACGTCGAAGGCCTTCCAGAGCGGGGTTCATCTTTCACACTCTCTCTACCACGCTTAAATTCTGCTATCCATTTTTTGACGGATGAATATGACAGAGCACAATCGCCTAATGTACTGACCATGTCATCATGGATGGCTTTTGATGATAGCCCCTTCTTATGGAGGTACTTAATGACGGCACGCTGCTCGATTTGCTCCATTCGCGGAAATTATATCCGATTACTTTGTTAATAAATTTATAAAATCACAACTAATTATCGCACACGTTTCGAACTTCACACAATGAACTAGTCTGAACTGAACTAAATAATGTGGGTAGATTTGATTTTTAGAATTGAATGGATCTGTGTTAGGCCGAGTACTTTTCAATCCACCTAGGTATATATTACATCTCGAGATATAAATTAATATCGCTCACCATACATTTAATATGGAACCTTTTACACTGTGCTATAATATATATTACATCTCAAGCTATAAATATTTTTTCGATCGACCGAGCGATATTTTCATTTTATATTTCTCCCCCTGTACCCCGCACACCGTTCCGTGCCCCCGCAGACGGTGTACGGGGTAAAGGGGGGTAATCCAATGACCAATGACGAATGCACACTGGTTAAAAGATATATCTCACAGCGTTAAAGCCAATCCACGGGATATAATTTATATTTCGAGATATAATATATATTATATCCCATAGTGAAAAGCCAGCCTTAACGTTCTCGATATGGAACGCGTTTAAAAACAAAATCTCGCACTAGGCACACAGTTCTCTACACTCACCATACGAAAGACAGTACAGGCATTATGCTGCTATTTTAGGATGGTATTCCGTGAGAAGAGCGTGGGTCTTTCGCCGATCGAGCCGAATTATTCGAAGTACGGCCATAATATAGTTGCAGCATGGCTCTATTCTACCACGCAAAACGTTGTAGCTACACAGCTACAAAATTACATTGTAATACCATCATTCACTTTTTCATACATTCTTTTCAAACCATTTATCCTCTGAGCATTTAGAACATCAATGATATTTATGGCGTGTATACAGGGTTATTTATGGCGTGTATACAGGGTTATTTTTCAAATAGCAAATTTTATATTTAAGTTCTAATATATAAATAATTAAAGTTGCGTAAGTCCCGCCGCATGTCCTTTGAGATCTCTGTTCAGTTGCCTGTATGCTGTCAAATCTGCTGCAGACTGCAGCTTCCCGTTTAACAACAAAGTGTGATCGGAGTTTTTGTGTTCTTCTGCGGCGGGTTTTGCAGAACTTAGCTCTAACCGCATTGACATTTTCCACGAGCTTGTCATTCATATCGTCCACTGCGTTGCAATCTTCTAGCTACTCAACCGTCCACGGTGACTACAGTCCCCAAAAACAATTATTGCCTCACCTGTCCATGGTGACTATAGTAACCAAACGACATCTTTCGGTTTAAACGTGTACAGCGCAAAAGATAGCTGTTACAGTAAAAAATTATAGATGGTGCTATATGAAATTTTTCATCTGTGAAAGTGAATTGACGGCTCCGTGGCGCAGTGGCTTAGCAATGAGTTGCTGCGATGGGGGGCGCGGATTCGAATCCCGCACGGAACAAGTATTTGTATGGCCTACAAATAATTGTTCCGAGGCTGGATGTTTATCCTTGTGCAATTTGTGTTTGTAAACTGCCTCCACGATACAGGAGAAAATCCTAGTGTGGGGGTGACGTTTTCTTTTAATAAGAAAAAAATATATTTATCTGTATAATAGTAACAAAATATTTAGAAAAAAAAGTTAAAATTAAATTTCGCCATTTTTGTTTGGGGAATGTTAAAGTGTGAGAAATTCGATCAAAAATGTGATAACTTTTGTTTTTATACGTTATTTCTAATGTTATTGTACATCAAACTAATTGTGAAGATATTTTCTTTAGTAAATATGTATCATTACGACAATTCCAAAACGTTTACATATAATAATTTAGCTCGAAATTTTAATCACTATACGCGATCATCGTTTATTGATTATATGTTGTTTAAAATGTATTCTAATCAGTTTTTCTGTTAAATAAATGCTAAATATAAAAGAATGATTCACTAATAACACGTTTATAAATTGCTATCAAATTTATAAACGAAATATCTGTTGAGATGTGTCTAGAACTTATTAAAACTTATTTTTATTTATTTTTTTACTTATTTAAATATTTATATTTGGCAAACATTATATACTTATGTATATTGAGTATGTAAGATATTATTGATATTGGTGTCATTCTAAAGGGAATATAATGTACTATTATAATATAAAATAATTGTCTCCAGTAAGTATTACACTTTTCTTGTAAAACTCGAAATAAAAAATAAATAAAAATTAAGCTTCATTTTCAGCCTTAATTTTTAAATAGACAAATTTTCTTTTAACAAATTAAATTCTGAATTCTTTGAGTCTTTTGAGAATATTTTTTATTTGAATGTACCTATAGTAGTTTTTCAGTAGTAATCGTTTTTGTCTCAAGACATTCTCTCGCGGTTGTATAAAATAGTGACATTTAATGCGCGGACAGGTCAAGCGAGAACCACTCGCGCGGGGTGGACAGTTAAGTGGCTAGGCACTGAAAACGATTTTGTAACACGAGCTGAGTTTTTGTGACTTTGGATAAACGCACGAGGGGGACGGAGCGTGGACTTCATTAGACGTGACCGCTCCAACTTAACGTTTAGGTTCACTGTGCCTCTTACCATACGGTGATCACTGTCAGTTTTCACACTCGCGATCACTGAAACATTACTAAACAGTTGTCGTCTGATCGTCATAATGAAGTCCAATCTCATGTTTTGTAAAACCGTCGGGGCTCGACCAGGTCCACTTTCTGTGGGGCCGCTTCTGGAAGAAAGAGTTCATCATAAAGAGTCCCATTTTCTCTATGAAGTCAGCCAGCTACTGGCCCCTTGGGTTCCGTTGCCCTATTCCAAATTTCCCTACCTTCAGCTCACCGTTCTCTCTTGTGCCTAGTTTTGCGTTGAAGTCTCCCATTAACACCGTATAGTGAGTTTTGGAGGAATGCATGGCTATAGATATATCCCCATACATTTCCTCCACCTCCTCATCGGAATTGTCGAGGTTGGTGCGTAAACCTGTATACCTTCAGCGAATACCGTTTGGTGATTCGGAGTATAAGGTACCCAACCCTCGTCGATACACTCCCAATCTTTACAACGTTATTAACGAGAGACTGCCAGAAATCTGTCTGCCAAAAAGAGCCAACTGTCGAAGTTGAAGACCGAGTGTCGTTGCCGGGACACCTGAGATTTTGAGTGAGATTGAAAGGTTCATCGTTCGTTCATCATCGTTGGAGTCACGTGCAAGTGTGAGAAACGATCCTAGAGCAAGTCTTATCCGACACTATTCCGATGATATTCCGGACGTCAGTCACAGCGAGACTAGATTGGCCCTCCAGCACATTAAAAACGGCAAGTTCCCGGGTGCTAATGTAATTATAGCAGAGGTTCTGAAAGCGGGTGGAAAACCGATACTTGAAGTCCTTCAGAAGCTCTTTAATTCCGTCCTCCATGGTGACACTACATCGGAGACGTGGAGCAGAAGTTCAGTGGTCTTGTTCTTCAAGAAAGGCGACAACGCTCTCTTGAAGAACTACATACCAATTTCCCTTCTGAACCGCGTCTACGTGCTGTTTTCGAGAGTCATTACGAATCGTCTCGCATGCAGACTCGACGACTTCCAGCCTCCCGACGAAGCCGATTTCCGAAAAGGCTTTAGCACCATAGACCACATACATACACTTCGGCAAATTGTACAGAAGTCCGAGGAGTACAATTTGCCACTATGTCTGGCGTATGTGGACTACGAGAAAGCCTTTGATTCCGACGAAATTTGAGCGGTGCTGCAGTCCCTTCAACGATGCCGAATTGACTGTCGGTAAATCGAAGTGCTGAAATGTTTGTACAGTAGGGCTACGATGGCTATCCGAGTACAGAACCAGAGTACGAAACCTATCCAACTGCAGAGAGAAGTGTAAGACAGGGTGACGTTATATCCCCGAAACTCTTCATCGCTGCATTGGAAGACGTTTTCAAGATACTGAACTGGTACATCAATGGCGAGTACATCACTCATCTTCGATTTGCCGACGATATAGTCCTTATGGCAGAATCGCTGGAGTGCCTAAGCACTATGCTCAATGACCTCAGTAGTGCCTCCCAACGGATAGGTCTTAAGATGAACATGGACAAAACAAAGATCACGTGTAACGTTCATGTCACACCTATGCCGGAAGTTGTTGGGAGCACTAAGCTCGAAGTTGTTTACCTGGGACATATACGTGGTAGAGCCATGCTGCAGCTATATTAGTAGTATAGTTGTAGCACGAATAGGTCAGCTCGACCGGGGAAGGACCACGCTCTCACACAATACCAGCGTAAAATAGCAGCTTAACACTGCTGTGTTTCGTATATTGAGTGTAGAGAACCGGAGACCCTTTTAACTGAAAAAGAGGCATTCCATCTTAGTCTTCACGGGTGATAACGCATCTGCATTTTGAGTCTTTATTGAGGAATGATGTAGATGTCTATGGGTCACAGTAACCACTTGCCATCAAGTGGACTGTGTGCTCGTTTGTCACCCTATCCTATAAAAAGAAATAGTCCGACTAGGTAAGTCCAACTTCGACCGAGAGGTCAATCGAGAGATTCAACTCGGCTGGGCAGCGTTTGGGAAATTACGACACATCTTCTCGTCAGGTATACCTCAAAACTTGAAAACGAGACTGTACAACTAGTGCGTTTTAGCCAGTGATGACTTATGGAACTGAGGCGTGGTCCTTCACTGCTGGCCGTATGAGGAATCTCAAGGTCGCTCAGCGAGCTATGGAGAGGGCTATGGTCGGGGTTTCTCTGCGTGATGAACTTAGAAATGGGGATATCCGCAGTAGAACCAGAGTTACCGATATAACCCAACAGATTAGTAAGCTGAAGTGGCAATGGTCCGGCCATATAGCTCGAAGAACCGACAATCGATGGGGAAAAAAGGTTCTCTAGTGGTAGCCTCGTACCGGTAGGCGAAGTGTAGAGCGACCCCCCCCCCCCCCCACTATATGGAGTGACGACCTGTGTTACCAGGTCACGAGACATGCAGGAAGTCGATGGGTGCAAGGCGCTCAGGACTGTGTTTTGTGGCATTCATTGGGGGAGGCCTATGTTCAGCAGTGGACTTGTGAAAGACTCATGATGAATGATGATGATATAAATAATAATATACCGATATTACAGTTAAGGCTCTACTTTTATTTGAAATTACCCCAAATTGAATGTGATTGATTGGTGTGATTTATGGGCAACAACTACGCGTACACGCGCTCTTTTGTATGCGAGTCAATTCACGTTTTCGTTTTTCAATTTATTGCCTACTGTTTACCTTATTGGTGACACGCTACTATTAAAGCTTAAGTTAATAAGCTACACGACGCGAATTATGATTCTAATTTCCCTTCACGCTTTTAACTGGCATACGATCGTCGTAACAAATCATCATCATCATTACAGCCCTTCACAAGTCCACTGCTGAACATAGGCCTCCCCCAAAGAATGCCACAAAGCACGGTCCTGAGCCACCTGCATCCATCGACTTCCTGCATGTCTTACCAGGTCGTCACTCCATCTCGTGGGGGGACGCCCTACACTTCGCCTACCGGTACGAGACTGCCACTCGAAAACCTTTCTTCCCCATCGGTTGTCGGTTCTTCGAGCTATATGGCCGGCCCACTGCCACTTCAGCTTACTAATCCGTTAGGCTACGTCGGTTACTCTGGTTCTACTGCGGATATCCTCATTCCTAAGTTTATCACGCAGAGAAACTCCGAGCATAGCCCTCTCCATAGCTCGCTGAGCGACCTTGAGCTTCCTCATACGGCCAGCAGTGAAGGGCCACGTCTCAGTTCCGTAAGTCATCACTGGCAACACGCACTGGTTGTACAATTTCGTTTTAAGGTTTTGAGGTATGTCTAACGAGAAGATGTGTCGTAGCTTCCCGAACGCTGCCCAGCCGAGTTGAATCAGTCGATTGACCTCTCAGTCGAAGTTGGACTTACCTAGTCGGACTATTTGTCCCAGGTAAACATACTCGTCAACAACTTCGAGCTTAGTGCTCCCAACAACTACCGGCATAGGTGTGACATGGACATTAAACATAATCTTTGTTTTGTCCATGTTCATCTTAAGACCTATCCGTTGGGAGACACTATTGAGGTCATTGAGCATAGTGCTTAGGTCCTCCAGCGATTCTGCCATAAGGACTATATCGTCGGCAAATCGAAGGTGAGTGATGTACTCGCCATTGATGTTAATACCGTATCCTTTCCAGTCCAGAAGCTTGAAAACGTCTTCCAATGCAGCGGTGAAGAGTTTCGGGGATATCACGTCACCCTGTCTTACACCTCTCTGCAATTGGATAGGTTTCGTACTCTGGTTCTGTACTCGGATAGCCATCGTAGCTCTACTGTACAAACACTTCAGCACTTCGATGTACCGACAGTCAACTTGGCACCGCTGAAGGGACTGCTGCACCGCCCAAATTTCGACGGAATCAAAGGCTTTCTCATAGTCCACATACGCCAGACATAGTGGCAAATTGTACTCTTCGGACTTCTGTACAATTTGCCGAAGGGTATGTATGTGGTCTATGGTGCTAAAGCCCTTTCGGAAACCGGCTTGTTCGGGAGGCTGGAAGTCGTCAAGTCTGCGCGCGAGACGATTCGTAATGACCTTCGAAAACAGCACGTAGACGCGGCTCAGAAGGGAAATCGGTCTGTTCAAGAGAGCGTTGTCACCTTTCTTGAAGAACAAGACCACCGCACTTCTGCTCCACGCCTCCGGGGTAATGCCACCATGGAGGACGGAATTAACGAGCTTCTGAAGGACTTCAAGTACCGGTCTTCCACCCGCTTTCAGAAGCTCCGCTGTAATTCCATCCTCGCCTGCAGCCTTGCCGTTTTTAAGATGCTGGAGAGCCATTCTAATCTCGCTCAGACTGACGTCCGGGATATCTTCGGAATAGTGTCGGATAAGACTCGCTCTTGGATCGTTACTCACACTTGCGTGTGGCTCCAACGATGACGTGTACAGCTGCCCATAGAACTCACTCAAAATTTCAGGTGTCCCGGAAACGATGCTGCCACATTCGGTCTTCAGCTTCGACAGTTGGCTCTTTCTGGCAGACAGATCTCTGGCAGACTTTGGAGCTTTGGTTCCGCTCGATCGCTTCTTCAATACGAGCTGTATTGAAGTTGCGTAAGTCCCGCCGCATGCATTTGGAGATCTGTCTGTTCAGTTGCCTGTATGCTGTCAAATCTGTTGAAGAATGTAGCTTCATCTCTCGTCTAACAGCCATGAGATTAAGAGTGTGATCGGAGAGTTTTTGTGTTCTTCTGCGGCGGGTCTTGCAGAACTTAGCTCCGACCGCATGGACAGTTTCCACGAGCTTGTCATTCATATCGTCCACTTTATTGCAGTCTTCTAGGCACTGAAAACGGTTTTGTAACTCGAGCTGAAAGGTTTCGGGACTTTGGATTAGAGCACGAGGGTGACGGAGCGTTGACTTCATCAGACGAGACCTCTCCAGCTTAACATTTAGGTTCAGTGTGCCTCTCACCATTCGGTGATCGCTGCCGGTTTTCACCCTCGCGATCACTGAGACATCACTGAACAGTTGTCGTCTGGTCGTCATAATGAAGTCAATCTCATTTTTTGTCGAACCGTCGGGGCTCGACCAGGTCCACTTCCTGTGGGGCCGCTTCTTGAAGAAAGAGTTCATCATAAAGAGTCCCTCTTTCTCCATGAAGTCGGCCAGCTGCTGGCCCCTTGGGTTCCGTTGCCCTATTCCAAATTTCCCTACTTTCAGCTCACCGTTCTCTCTTGTGCCTAGTTTTGCATTGAAGTCTCCCATTAACACCGTATATTGGGTTTTGGAGGAATGCATTGCTCTAGAGATATCCTCATACATTTCCTCCACCTCCTCATCGGGATGTGCCGAGGTTGGTGCGTAAACCTGTATACCTTCAGCGAATACCGTTTGGTGATTCTGAGTATAAGGTACGCAACCCTCGTCGACACACTGCCGATCTTTACAACGTTGTTAACGAGAGATTTGTGGACGATAAATCCGACACCTCCTTGGGACAGATGGTCGCCCTCCCGGTGATAGAGCAAGTTGTCGGATTCGAGGATTACCGTGTCCTCCCCCTCTCTTCGGAATTCGGATAATCCTATAATATGCCAGCGCAACTTGTCTATCTCTTCTTCCAGCTCAACGATCTTCTCGTCAGTCCTCAGGGTGCGTGCGTTGTACGTTGCCAGGTCGAGTCGTCTAAGGTGGCAACCGAACCTCCACCGGAGATTCTTAGCACCCCCTGCCCCGCCGTTACCATGGTCGCCACCGTAGCCAGGAATAGCGGGGCCGCCGGGGACTGGGGGCCGTCTCTTCGTAACTCTCATCATGGGGGGTATATTGCCATAGGTGCCACGCTTGGCGAGCGGGTTGGCAACTGCAGTTTTTTTTTATTGAAATTTTGGCTATTATCAGGAAGATGCTGCTGCCCATCTCCTGCCTGTTTCCCTTTGTCGCCTTTTACGACACCCACGCGAGGATATGGGGTAGTGGATATTCTTGACCGCCACTACACGGCACAAATCGTAACAAATAAAATTTAAAAAATATATTTTTTTCTTATCAACGACGTAACCGACGACTGTCATTATTATGGCGTATTTAAAAAAATGGAATAAATTATTAACCTTTTGACCACCACGCCAAAAACGCATTACCGTGTCCTGTACGCCAAAGCGAAAAGTAAACAAAAATACCTTCGAAAATAATAGTGTTGCCAAGAGTTGATATATCGATAACACAAAATAACTTGGTTTTGTTGGTTTTTTATGCAATAAATGACTCTTTATAATCTGGTATGTTTTATTTAATCTTGCGCTGTCTTCCACTCTTTTTATATATGTACTTTGTTCATAAATAAAAAGTAAACAATATCAATAAAATAGTAGTAAACCACAGCACTACTCTCCATCGTGATGACGTCACTGTCACGACTGGACGACAACGGCGCAGCTGACCTTCCTTTTTGAATCTTTCTTAGAGATGTAGCCGTGCCGCACGTTGTGTATCGATTTTGAAATCGATCTAACCAAAATATACAGATATCGAATCAAAATATGTTACGTGTCGAGGGTGGCGTAGGCCAAGAAGAAAAGTCTTAACGCTTTTATGACAATGGGGGTTTGATATCACGCTGATGCTGCCAGATGATTTTTGAGATTGAGAAAGAAAATCGCACAACACAAAATGAAAAGTTGCTCTTCATACCTTAAGTAAAAAAAAAACACATTTATATTATATATTTGTAATTTTATATTATTAAAATAAAAAAGGTACATAATTATTCACTAATCAACAATTGTATATAATTATTCGCACTAAGTAAATCAGTCAGAATCGTTCGTGTTGCTCTGCACTACTTTTCCCGCTAATCACTTATGACGTCTTTAGGGTGTCGTCTATCCTTGACTACGGCGCCCAGTGAACTGATTTTCGATGACGCGCTAAAGATGCACCAGAGTTGAGATATTAGATTTATTATGCGAAGATGATTTGATAATATTTTTTTATTCATGTAGCTAATTACAGTTTTATGTTTGTAACCTTTTGTTTCATTCAAATATCAATAATAATAGTTAAAAAATAACACGTTTGAGCTGAATTTTGGCTAGTTTTCAAGAAATCTATGCCTCCCGCGAACGGCACTAGCGGTCAACTATAGACGACTGGTCTGCTGGATATAGTATTTGCTTAGATAAAAATCCATTTTTTTTAGTTCAATGTACTTAGTACTTGTGGCTCTAGGAGACTTGTTTCTTATACTCACATGTTGCTGGGTTATTCTTTTTTGAGGAGTGTGGACTTAAAATACCAGTAATAATTTTCCAATATCTATATTTCATATTTTTTGGGCGGGGTTTTTTGTCAACTATAGAAGTTTTTGCTCAGGGCCCGCAGGTGCTGGTCAAGTATAAGCGACTTTGGCGGTCAAAAGGTTAACAACTAAATTACGCAAGTAGTCCCAATAACTAATATTGGTACCTCAAAGTAGAATCCGTTTCTCTCTGTGCATAGCCGGGCACGTTTTCTTAAATTATTTTTTACACTTATTACCTGTGCTTCAGTACCTACTTTTAATTTCCGTGAACGTAATAATAATTTTACTGTGGCAGACTACATAACTTTGGACCTCTTTGACGTAAATACGAGCCTTTATTTCACCCCACACACTAAAGTCGGTGAAAGTTCCGACAAATTTGCAGGCCATAGTTTATAGCTTCCGTGCGCTGTAGTGACGTGTAGCCCCTACGACAATAGGTACGATTAGAGTTAAGTTTACAATGAGGAGCAGTATCATTAGTCTTAGACAGAGCAACACGTCTCCTTTTCATTTAATACCTTCCGACATTACATTGCGACTCTGCCAAGCAGTGCGCTGCTACAATGCACGCGCATCGCCGGGCCGTGGTGGCTACACGTCGCTACAGCGCAATCCACCTATCTTCATATTCACTATTTAAATTATCGCTCTCTGCAATTGAATACTTTGATTAACTGTCAATTGTTCTTCGATTGGTACACGGACGTTAATTTCTAGTCTCATAAAGACTCACTTTCGTATAATCTTTGCGGATCACGTCAACTTTCATTACTTAAAATGTAATACCGCACCATTTCGTAGTTTCATAGTATTCGCGGTTTGAATATTTTCGTCATTGGTAACAGAGCAATACTACTACAAAAAAAAATTACAAATAGCAGTAGCACACTTATACGTAATGAAGTCACGATCTACAGTCAGCTGTCGGCCGGACGAGCGGACGTAGGTACCTGGCGGTGTAACGGTTAACAGAAGGGAAGGTCACGGGAAGACACGCGACAAGGTACCTAAATTTTGTAACTGAGCGAACCTCACGAATGTGTACGTGCGTAGTAAAATAGTAGGCGTTAGAAATATATTCCCATCTGAATTTAAAAATTAAAAAGGATAGAATGTTTGAGATTTTTTTAATTAATTTTACTTCACCATTCGTCTATATTACTTATTCTGGAGTCTACTCAGCAAAATTGGCCGTATATTGCAAAATAACACTGTATAAATGGGTTACTTAATAAAATTTACAAACCTTTGTGTTGAAACATGACCCACACTCTGGACATGCATATCCTGGAGACGTTTTTTCTGTTAGTATTTGACCATCAGCACCAATAACCTTAAACAAAAATTTTAAATAACATAACTTAAATAACAAAAATTATTCAATATTATAAAAAAATATTATGAAAAAAGCTTATTATTAAAGTATACATAGCATCGACTAGTTCATCTTGGAGTGATGTAAATGAACAATTAACTTTGAGCAATGAAATTCATATAAGTTTGATTAACTAGTTTTTGCAGGTTCGGGCCTAGAAAAATCTTCGATGAGTTTCGTAACGGCAAATAATGGGTGTGAAAAGTTCTAACGTCCTTTGGATGATAGCAGAATAGCAATTTCTAAATTAAAAACGTATGGTAACTACAAGATTGATTTTGAATACATAAACTATGCTTCGTCTGTTACTGGTACTATGGGCCCTGAGTGTTTGGGTTCTGAGTGTTTAAGTCCTTGATGCCTGAAATAAAGTTATTGTATTGTATTGTATTGTATTGTATTGTATAAACTTAACAAATCACCTGAACTATTTGTGGTTTGAAATCATCTTGCTTTATCACAGTAGTTTGTTGTTGCTGTTGTTGTTGCTGCTGCTGTTGTTGTTGTTGTTGCTGCTGCTGCTGTTGTTGTTGTACTTGTTGTTGTTGCTGCTGCTGTTGCTGCACCTGCTGTTGTTGCACCTGCTGCTGTTGCTGAGTTTGTTGTTGTTGCGTCTGCGGCGTGTTCAAACAGTGTCTTGTCATTTTACAATGTTGTTGAAGCTCTGATTTACTTTTGAACGCTTCACCACATTCGAAGCACGCAACAACTCCTTCTCCCGTATGGATTCTGGAAAATAATAGTTTCTTTTCAAGACAAAGGTGAAAATCAATTCTACAAACTACGTGCATAAAACAACTATCCAATACTTGACAATATTCAATAAACATTTTGTTGCTCTTAGTCCTGCGCCTGGTCTCTTTTCGATCGTGGCAGGATAGTGATGGAATAGAGAGCATCTGTGCTTGGTGCATACACTCGGACACTATAATCTTGTCCCGCACAGATAGCTAGTTTAAATGCGTGTACCGAAATTCAGTCTGAAGGACATTATTATTAACAACGAAATTGCCAGTCCTGATAGCTCAAGGAATAAGCTTTAAAATTTTGAACTGGCACCAATATAATACACAAAAGAGCTGACCGTACTATTTACTATATTAATCCAATGGACTAACTTATAGACCATTTTAAAGAAATGAAACACCTTAACTGTTAAATCACAATTTATTTTTGATAATATTATTTATGTAAGGAACTATTTTAATACCTTTAACAAAATGAATGATGCCCATTAAGTTAACACTCAATAAATCTAAACTTGCTATTCCAAAGTACAGACTCCATTAAACTGGCGGCTCATTTTTGGTAGACATTTGTAACAATATTTATCAAGATTTATTATTAGTGCTTAGGTCCTCTAGCGATTCTGCCATAAGGACTATATCGTCGGCAAAACGAAGGTGAGTGATGTACTCGCCATTGATGTTAATACCGTATCCTTTCCAGTCCAGAAGCTTGAAAACGTCTTCCAATGCAGCGGTGAAGAGTTTCGGGGATATAACGTCACCCTGTCTTACACCTCTCTGCAATTGGATAGGTTTCGTACTCTGGTTCTGTACTCGGATAGCCATCGTAGCTCTACTGTACAAGCACTTCAGCACTTCGATATACCGACAGTCAACTTGGCACCGCTGAAGGGACTGCAGCACCGCCCAAATTTCGACGGAATCAAAGGCTTTCTCATAGTCCACATACGCCAGACATAGTGGCAAATTGTACTCCTCGGACTTCTGTACAACTTGCCGAAGGGTATGTATGTGGTCTATGGTGCTAAAGCCCTTTCGGAAACAGGCTTGTTCGGGAGGCTGGAAGTCGTCAAGTCTGCGTGCGAGACGATTCGTAATGACTCTCGAAAACAGCACGTAGACGCGGCTCAGAAGGGAAATCGGTCTGCAGTTCTTCAAGAGAGCATTGTCACCTTTCTTGAAGAACAAGACCATCGCACTTCTGCTCCACGCCACCGGTGTAATGCCACCATGGAGGACGGAATTAAAGAGCCTCTGAATGACTTCCAGTACCGGTTTTCCGCCCGCTTTCAGAAGCTCCGCTGTAATTCCATCCTCGCCTGGGGCCTTGCCGTTTTTAAGATTCTGGAAAGCCATTCTAATCTCGCTCAGACTGATGTCCGGGATATCTTCGGAATAGTGTCGGATAAGACTCGCTCTTGGATCGTTACTCACACTTGCGTGTGGCTCCAACGATGCCGTGTACAGCTGTCCATAGAACCTCTCAATCTCAATCAAAATCTTAGGTGCCCCGGAAACGTTGTCAACAGTGGTAGAGCCACGCGGCAGCTTTTGCTGTCGCACGGATGGGCCGGCTCGAACCGGGGTGGTACCACAACCTCACAGAATACCAGCGTGAAGTAGAGGTTTACCTCTGCGTTTCGCTTGGTGAGTGCAGGTGGCCGGAGGCCCTTTTTACTGGAAATGAGGAATTTCATCCTAGTCCTCACGGGTGACAACGCATCTGCATTTTGATTCGCAATCGAGAATAGATGTAGATGTCTATGGGCCGCAGCAACCACTTACCATCAGGTGGACTGTGTGCTCGTTTGTCACCTTTATCTTATTTAAAAAAAAACGAGTCTGCCACACTCGGTCCTCAGCTTTGACAGTTGGCTCTTTCTAGCAGACAGATCTCTGGCAAAGACTTTGGAGCCTTGGTTCCGCTCGAAAGCTTCTTCAATGCAACCTCCATAATATATTATGTGCTATTTAAATCCTATTGAATTAGCCTGGGTCAACATTAAACGCTTCGTAAGGAAAGACAACATAAAGAGCGATTTGTGTGACAAAACTGAAAGAGGTAACAACAAATGCAATTTCGACAGTTACGGCAGAAAGTTGGGCAAATTTCAAAAAACATGTTCAGAAACTGGGAAAAGAATATAGGAATGGAAAATGTAATGGAAGATTTTATCATAGAAGTCGGAGAAACTAGTGACAAAGAGTCACCAAGTGCTTGTAGCAAAGACAGAATGAGTTTAGTAAAATTAATTAAATAAAAACCTTATTTAATTAATTTTACTTACAACTACCTGAAAATTATGACTACCTGGTACCACATCACTAAATGTTTGAGCAGCCACTTCTAAACAGCCAATGGACGGCTAGTTGTGACCCTTTCTTCGAGGGATATGAACGTGGAAGAACTTGTAATTTTGTGAGTGTTTCGTAAAAAACGCAAAGCTGAAATACATTGGATTCATCCTTTTTTTCCAGAACGGCACTCAAAAGGCTTATTTCATACCTATTTAAAGATGTTCGTTAATACCCAGACCGGTTTTTGTAACTACACGAGAATGTCAGTGCAATCATTTGATAACCTTTTGGAAAATATAAGAAATTTATTCCATATTGCTTTACGGATTTCAATTTTGTGAATAAATTTCTCCGTATCAAAAGACATTTAGTGTTTTCGGAACACAAAATACGCCAGGCTGCTACGACAAGTGCGCGGTGACTGACGGCAGCCACATACATTTGCCCTGCTCGCTCTGGCTGCGCGCATCCAACGGGCTGCCGTGCAATCGGGCGCGCTTTTATGGCTGCCGCAGCCGGGAGTACGTGGCTGCTTAGGTGCGCGGGCTCCCATACACCGTCATATGTTCGACTGGCTGCCGCAGCCAGGCTGCCTCGTGCGCGGGGGGCCTTATGATTATAATAATATAATAAAAAGCATGACATAGCGTAGTACGATATGGTGCAGTATAATTTGGTATTGTGGTATGGTGTGAAATGGTATGGTGTCTTGGTAATGATGGTGGTTCGGTATGGAGTAGTGTGATGTTGTATGGTGGTAATGCGGTTGGGCAACAACACAATGTGTGTTGTGGTGTAGTGTAGCACGGTGGTGGTGCGGTAGCAAGCTGTACCGACTTCATGTGCTGCACCAGCTGGAACTTGCGCGCGAACGTTGTGTGTCACTACATGTGCGATGTGGTGTGATATGGTGTGATGGTACTGACTTCATGTGCGCGATGAGAGTGCGCTTCTGCAGGAACTCCTTGCCGCAAACAGGGCAGGCGTGCGGCACGCGGCCGTGCGCGCGCCCGTGGTGCACCAGCTGGAACTTGCGCGCGAACGTTGTGTGTCACTACATGTGCAATGTGGTGTGATATGGTGTGATGGTACTGACTTCATGTGCGCGATGAGGGTGCGCTTCTGCAGGAACTCCTTGCCGCAGACAGGGCAGGCGTGCGGCACGCAGCCGTGCGCGCGCCCGTGGTGCACCAGCTGGAACTTGCGCGCGAACGTTGTGTGTCACTACATGTGCAATGTGGTGTGATATGGTGTGATGGTACTGACTTCATGTGCGCGATGAGGGTGCGCTTCTGCAGGAACTCCTTGCCGCAGACAGGGCAGGCGTGCGGCACGCGGCCGTGCGCGCGCCCGTGGTGCACCAGCTGGAACTTGCGCGCGAACGTTGTGTGTCACTACATGTGCGATGTGGTGTGATATGGTGTGATGGTACTGACTTCATGTGCGCGATGAGGGTGCGCTTCTGCAGGAACTCCTTGCCGCAGACAGGGCAGGCGTGCGGCACGCGGCCGTGCGCGCGCCCGTGGTGCACCAGCTGGAACTTGCGCGCGAACGTTGTGTGTCACTACATGTGCGATGTGGTGTGATATGGTGTGATGGTACTGACTTCATGTGCGCGATGAGGGTGCGCTTCTGCAGGAACTCCTTGCCGCAGACAGGGCAGGCGTGCGGCACGCGGCCGTGCGCGCGCCCGTGGTGCACCAGCTGGAACTTGCGCGCGAACGTTGTGTGTCACTACATGTGCGATGTGGTGTGATATGGTGTGATGGTAATGACTTCATGTGCGCGATGAGGGTGCGCTTCTGCAGGAACTCCTTGCCGCAGACAGGGCAGGCGTGCGGCACGCGGCCGTGCGCGCGCCCGTGGTGCACCAGCTGGAACTTGCGCGCGAACGTTGTGTGTCACTACATGTGCGATGTGGTGTGATATGGTGTGATGGTACTGACTTCATGTGCGCGATGAGGGTGCGCTTCTGCAGGAACTCCTTGCCGCAGACAGGGCAGGCGTGCGGCACGCGGCCGTGCGCGCGCCCGTGGTGCACCAGCTGGAACTTGCGCGCGAACGTTGTGTGTCACTACATGTGCGATGTGGTGTGATATGGTGTGATGGTACTGACTTCATGTGCGCGATGAGGGTGCGCTTCTGCAGGAACTCCTTGCCGCAGACAGGGCAGGCGTGCGGCACGCGGCCGTGCGCGCGCCCGTGGTGCACCAGCTGGAACTTGCGCGCGAACGTTGTGTGTCACTACATGTGCGATGTGGTGTGATATGGTGTGATGGTACTGACTTCATGTGCGCGATGAGGGTGCGCTTCTGCAGGAACTCCTTGCCGCAGACAGGGCAGGCGTGCGGCACGCGGCCGTGCGCGCGCCCGTGGTGCACCAGCTGGAACTTGCGCGCGAACGTTGTGTGTCACTACATGTGCGATGTGGTGTGATATGGTGTGATGGTACTGACTTCATGTGCGCGATGAGGGTGCGCTTCTGCAGGAACTCCTTGCCGCAGACAGGGCAGGCGTGCGGCACGCGGCCGTGCGCGCGCCCGTGGTGCACCAGCTGGAACTTGCGCGCGAACGCCGCACCGCAGTCCGGGCACACGAACGGCGACAGCGACCCATGGAACCGGCTGTGCATCACCAGGTGATCCTGCAATACCATCATACATTAATCAGGAAGCTACATCATTATGATGTAAAAAAAAACGGATAAACTTATTCATCATTTCACAAATCCACTACTGAACATTGGCCACCTTACTTGGTAGGGAATAACTATGATACAGTTTTATTAGATGATAAAACTATATCATGGTTATGGTTGATATTCCGACTTAAACGGCATTTATTAAAATATGGCAAAGCGAATATTGAGTGCTACATTAAAAATAACACCAGTAAACACTGGTTGTTAATGTTAATTGCGTGTGTTGTGTTGTTGAGTCGTCGTTCGTCAGTATTAATGAGCAGACGTGTGTCAATTTTTTTTCTAAAAACACAAATTAGTGCCATTTGAATCAATTCTGTACTACAGTGCAAATTAAACTCAAAGTTGTGAAAAGCGACTGCGCTACTTACAATATTACGCTCTGCACAACACCAACGCGAGAAAAGGACACGTGCTGGCTATAACTCGTGTGAAGTTGGGTAAGTAAGACGTCACAAACATGAATGTTCAGAGATCGCCAACCCGGCCTATATCCACTTTAACCAATATAACAAATAGCGCGACCGGATCACAACCCGACTTATCGAAATTAAATATTCGGAAACGTAAAAAACCAGATGACCTTGAATGCAGTTGCTCAAATGATTTAAAAGTAATGCGATCAGAAATGAACCGAATGAGTCTCTTACTGGAAAAATATGTTGGATCTAATGAGCAAATCATGAACAAAATGCAAGAAAGCATTGATTATATAAAAGCCCAAGTTTCTGACTTAAAGACCTCTAATGAAAAAACTATAAACGCTATGCGGGAGAATGTTAACGAGGTTATGACACAGATCAACGACGTTAAAACCTCGACATCTAACGTGTTGGCAGAGCAAAAAGACCTTAAAAATTACGTAGCTAAGTTAGAAAAATCAATATCTCTTGGCGAAAAGAAAATAAACTCACTCGAAACAGACGTGAGTAGTATGAAAAAAATATCTCAAACTGCTTTCAACTTAGAAGACAAACTACGTTTAGATGAGCAATTACTTCAAGAGGTACAAAATCGTCATACTAGAGAAAAAAACATAATACTTGTAGGCCTGCCAGAACCAACTACTTCGGGAACAGAAGAAAGAATAGCTAAAGATGAGATTGACGTACTTAATATCGTCTCCTCACTAGGTGTAAAAATTCAGCCAGTAAAAGTTTTTAGAATCGGGAAGTATAATCTAGAAAAAAATCGCAGTATCAAAGTATGCTTTGATGTACCGGCTCCGGCCAAACAACTACTCCGCAACAAGAGTAAGCTACCAGCTGGCATCAAAATATACTCCGATCAGACTCCAGCCCAACAGAACTACCTCAAATATCTTAAAGAAGAATTGAAATATCGAGAAAATGACGGTGAGAATAGTCTTACTATTAAATACATCAACGAAACACCGACAATAATTAAAACCACTTCAAAAAACTAAGAAAATTAGAAAGCATTCCTGCCACCGCAAAGGGTAATACTTACGAAACACTAGAAAGCTATCAAAATTTTCCAGTCAATAAATCACGACTTACATTTCTTTACCTGAATGCTCGCAGTATTTGCAAGAAAGGTAAATTTGACAAGCTCAAATGCATCTCAAAAGCAATACCAAACACCCTTCATGTTGTTTTGTTAACGGAAACATGGTTCCGCACAGAAACTCAAGCTCTGCAATTTCAACTCCCTAATTATACACACTACTACAACTACAGGACTGATTCTGGTGGTGGACGAGTTTCAGCTTACGTCCACAATAGCTTAATTCATACCCTATCGGAGTCTAAATACTTAGCCGGAAATAACTATTTATGGATAAAACTAGAAAGGTACGCAATAGAAGTGGGTGTTGTATACAATCCAGGGCACACAGATTTTAAAAAATTTCTCGAAACATACGAATCTCAGCTGGAAAGTAGAAATAGAGCAAATGTCTTTGGAGATTTTAAAATTGATCTATTAACAAAAGACAAAAAGGCCAAGCAATACACCCAACTCCTAAAAGAATCTGGTTATACAACTCTCAACAAAATTAACAAGAAATACTGCACGAGAGAAGGGGCAACAAGAAAATCAATCTTGGACCATGTAAGCACCAACCTGAAAGATGATAGTTTTCACATGATTACAGTCAACTCCTCACTATCAGAGATAATAACACAACAAAAAATGTATATTATGTGGACTACACAAGATTAGAGGAACAAATTAAAAGATGCGCAGAGGACAGTAAAGTAGTAAAAACTAAAATCCTTAACCAGCCGCAAAAGGACTGGATAAATAAAAATATAATATCTGAAATAAACAGAAGAAATATTTTATGGGCCGAACTCAAGAAAACTCCAGATGATAATGATTTAAAGGAAAAATTTCAGTCAAAAAGAAACCAAGTTCTAAAACTAATCCAAGTCACGAAGGAATCATACTACCACAAAGAATTTTCCAAATATAGTAACAATGCCAAGAAAATGTGGAACGTAGTAAACAATTTGTCAAGAAATAAAATCAAACAAAGCTGCACTCCTTCAAAGCTTGTAGTAGACTCAAAAGAAATAACAGATTCTCACCATATCTGTGAAGTCTTTAACGAATATTTCCCAACAATAGGTACACATTTAGCAAATAAAATTCCTTTAAAATTTCATGATAACTACATTCAGCCCTTGCCCAAATCTACCGAACAAAACTCACAAATGTCGGAATTCAAACCATGTACTGAACAAGAAATTTTAAATATTATTAACAATCTTGACCCCAATTGCAGCATCGGTTTAGACGGAATTAGTACCAAAATTATAAAATGTATAAAAAATCTGATAATAAACAAAGTAACGGAATGCTTTAATAAATTACTTCTTGATGGTGTTTTCCCAGATACACTAAAAGTAACTAAAGTCTCTCCTATCTACAAATCAGGACCAAAAACTGATCCAGGCAATTACCGACCTATCTCAGTGTTGCCAGTTTTATCAAAAGTTCTTGAAAAGGTTTTACACACAAGATTACAAAAGTATCTGAACTCTATTAACTTTATATCTGAACGACAATATGGTTTCAGGCCAAAAAGTAGCACACTTACTACAAAAATTGATCTTATAACTAAAATAAAACATAGCATAGATCAAAAAAATATAGTCCTAGGTATATTCATAGATCTAAAAAAGGCCTTCGATACGGTCAGTCATAAATTGCTTATTAAAAAGTTAGAAAGAATCGGTATTACCAGCAAAGTTTTGAACATGTTTCAATCATACCTGAAAAATAGATCACAAGTAGTCAAAATAGGCAACATTCAAAGTAGTTCATTACCAATAACGTGTGGAATTCCTCAAGGATCAATTTTAGGCCCGTTGCTCTTTTTGACCTATATTAACAACATACATGACCTAGGTTTAAATGGCCATATTACCCATTACGCCGATGACACCTACCTATTTTACTTTGGTTCATCAATACACGACATAATGTCGCAGGCTCAAGACGATTTAAACACCCTATATGATTGATTTCAATATAACTTATTAACCATAAACATTTCAAAAACTTGTTACATTTTATTTAGGGCCAAAAATAAATTCATTCCCCCCCCCCCCCCCCGCCACTCTCCGCTTACAATTAATAATATTCCCTTAGAAATGAAAAGTCATGAAAAATACCTTGGTTTACAAATTGACACTCATTTAACATGGAAGCACCACATCGAACACATAAAAACGAAACTGGTGTCACTTTGTGGTTGTCGTCGTCATATTGTCCGATGCATCCCTAATAAATTACGTCTTACATTATATAACACGCTAATAAAGCCACATTTAACCTACCTCATCGAAGTCTGGGGGAATGCAGTAAAGACAAGGATAAGTGAACTTCAAATTTTACAAAATAAACTCGTTAAAGTGCTCTTTAATTATCACTTTTTAACAAAAACCAAAAAAATCTATAATGAAACAAAAATATTTAATATTAAAAAAATGTATATATACAATACTTGCATTTTTATAAGAAAAGCTCTAAATAATGATATTCATACTAGCTTACAATTCGTAAAACGTAAAAAGGTTTACAACCGCTGCTGCTCTCGTCGCGCGAGTTTTCTCGTCCTACCCAAGACTCGAACAAATTACGGTAACACAATGTTAACATTTGAAGGAGCGCAACTTTATAACAAATTACCCGCACACATAAAAAATGTTAGTTCGTTCAACACATTCAAGAAACAATTGTATGAATATCTTGTTGCAAATGACAGACTTAAATAATCGTGAATGCGTTGCGCGGGCAAAATGTGTGTATTTTGGCGAATTTAATTTGGTGAACGACTGTGAAATTTACTTACAGCTATGTACTCATGTAAGTGGCATGCATTTGTCTTAATGAGTAATAAATATCTTTAAACCTAATTAAGAATTTACTTTTTAACAGTAATAAAACGAAATTTATTAAATTTACAACACCAAATGTTAAATCAGTGAATACATGTGTGCTTTTAAATGGGGAGGAACTGAGACATGTTGAATCCACTGTTTTTCTCGGAATTACAGTTGACGAAAAGAATCAATAGGGCCCGATATATCTAAACAATTAAGTACTATTTTACTTTTATAAAACGTTATCTCCACACTAGGATTTTCTCGTGTATCATAGAGGCAGTTTACAAACATAAACAACACAAGGACAAACATCCAGACCCGGAACAAGTATTTGTAGGCCATACAACTACTTGTTCCGTGTAAATCCTTGTACTATACATTAGCATATGTTACTATTGTATAGTATTTACATGACATTTGGAGTCATGAATTTCATACATTTCGTTTTAGTGTCATTTAAATGCAAATTATTAACACCAATTTACTAATTTAGATATAGCATTATTTACTTCATCATATTTTAGTAATTGTCGTTTTAATTTGAAAATTAAAGAAGTGTCATCAGCAAATAATATTAAATCATGGTTATCACCTACTATGTAAGGTAAGTCATTAATGTATACAAGAAACAGAAAGGGGCCGAAAATTGAGCCTTGAGGCACGCCCAAAAGTACCATCGACTCGGAAGAGCTCATACTTTTAAAACTTTTTGCGTTCTGTTACTTAAATATAAAATAATTATTTTAAGAGCATCAGTTCTTACACCGTAGTGTTGAAGTTTCCTGATTAATGTTTCATGGTGAACACAATCCAAGGACTTGGATAGATCACAGTATATACCCAAAACATCCTTTTTTTATAGAATAAGGGTGACAAACGAGCACACAGTCCACCTGATGGTAAGTGGTTGCTGCGGCCCATAGACATCTACATCTATCCTCGTTTGCGAATCAAAATGCAGATGTGTTGTCACCCATGAGGACTAAGATGGAATGCCTAATTTCCAGTAAAAAGGGCCTCCGGCCACCTGCATTCACCAAGCGAAACGCAGAGGTAAACCTCTACTTCACGCTGGTATTCTGTGAGGTCGTGGTACCACCCCGGTTCGAGCCGGCTCATCCGTGCGACAGCAAAAGCTGCTGCGTGGCTCTACCACTGTTATCCTGTAAATTCTCCCATGCATTAAAGATATATGTAATCAGCTCAACATCGGCATCAGTTGTCAAACGACTCCTTGTGAAACCAAATTGATTTTTATGAAGTAAATTATTTATTTATGATCGATTGAAATTGAAATTGATGAATTTACTCTTTGATCAAGAATAATTTTTTCAATAATCTTAGAAGTGTTGGTAGTACAGAAATAGGTCTAAAATTGGCGGGGTCTAATGTACTACCAGATTTAAATAAAGGTATAACTTTACTATGCTTCATTAAATCAGTAAAACACACCAGATTCGATACTAGTATTAAAAATAATAGCTAGTTGTGGCGCGATTGTACCCATTATAGACGCAATAACTTTAACGGAAATCCCATACAGATCTGCAGTTTTCTTAATATCAATAGTTTTAAAATATTTTACAATATCTTTATATGATGAAAAATTATTTGTAGACGCATTTACATTTTGTTTAAGTAATGATTCGGCGACGGCAGGAGAAGAATTCAGTGACTTAGTGGTTAAGATCCGAATATCAGTAAAATATTTCACAAAAACCACAGCTACTTCCTGATGTGATTCAGTTAATTTATTGTTAAAACTTAATTGGTAGTTCGAATTGCGAGAGTTGATCTAACCAGTTCCGCTATTAATTACACTCCATGTCATTTTAATTTTATTAGAAGCTGTCTCAATTTTGTTGCTCAAATGCAAAGAATGAGCACATTCTTTTAAATATTCCCTAAATTCGACGCTAGGATTATATGAACTTTCATGGTAAAGATCATATACCCTTTGTATGCGTAAAAGTATTATCAAATTCATTGCAAATAAGCTTAAACAATCTTCAAAAAATTTGGATTATTATGGAATGAAAGTGATGGAAGTTTTTTCACTATGTTACTGCTAAACTTCTCCAAGCTACGTGGCACTTACTGGAACAAAGAGAATTTTCTCATCTACTTGCTTTTTGTGGTAACAAAACTAATTGTCCACAGTGATCAGAACTTAATTTTTGAATTATACATTTATGCAATTAACATTTGTAAAAATGCTATCTATACATGTTGCACTAGATTGAGCAATACGCGTTGGTTCTAAAAATAAATTAAAAAGACCACATGATTTAAACAATTTAATATTGGTCGAAGAAGTTTCTACGAGATTGATATTAAAGTCTCCACATATTACACAGATTATGTTTATTACGCTTAAAAAAACTTCCTTCATAATTTTTTCACTGTCATATATAGAACATGAAAGTCTGTAGACGCTCACAACAATGAGGTGTTCAAACTCAACAAATGCCATTTCTACAGTTCGCTCAACAGAGAGGCTCACAATATCTTTACGTTCTTTACATGATAATAATTTACTAGCTAATATTAACGAGCCACCTCTTAAAACCGTACTCTATTGAACGAACTGATCACCTGGGCTTTTAACCAATGGTCAGTAATACATAAAATATGAATATTGTTACAATTTAAGAAGAATTCAATTTCTAGCTCTTTACCTATAATGCCTTGTATATTTTGATGCACCAGGTGTAAACAATTTTTATTATCACTCTGTGGAGTCATACAATTAAGGATTTGTAAGCTACATTCTAAATTATTTAAATTATTTTAACTGCTAGAGATTACCTCTATTGTCTCATTTTCTAATTTAAATTACTTGGAACTGATTCCAAATTACATATTAAGCCATTATACTGCTCAATAGAAGCAGATGTTATAGGTGGTAGAGCCATGCTGCAGCTATATTAGTAGTATAGTTGTAGCACGAATGGGTCGGCTCGACCGGGGAAGAACAACTCTCTCACAGAATACCAGCGTCAAATAGCAGCTTCATGCTGCTGTGTTTCGTATGGTGAGTGTAGAGAACCGGAGACCCTTTTTACTGGAAAAGAGGCATTCTATCTTAGTCCTCACGGGTGACAACTCATCTGCATTTTGATTCGCAAACGAGGATAAATGTAGATGTCTATGGGCCACAGCAACCACTTACCATCAGGTGGACTGTGTGCTCGTTTGTCACCCTATCCTATAAAAAAAGATGTCTGTGTAGCCAAGTCTTTGGTTGAGTTAATAAATAAACAATAAAATAGCACATTTGCTAGCTGTCTTAAATTATATTTGGATAGGTAATACCTATCTCTAGTCAAAAATGTCTTAATTAATTTATTCATGTCTATTAAAAAAATCTATTATTATAATTATAACAATTATATTTTATTATTGAATAAAAATGATTTTATTCTATTCTAATACATTCATTTCTTACTTACTTACTTACAGTATTATCTAAAGTCCACTGCCAAACAGGCCTTCCCCATAGACCTCCTCATATGGGAGATTTTCCCATAGATGCCAAGCTTGGCAGGTGGGTTGACTATCAATGTTTTTTTTTATAATTTTGAGTTATCAATAAGATACTGCTACCCATCTCCTGCTTCAATTTTCCTTACTAGCCTCTTACAACTGCTGAACATAGCCACCGTATAGGGCAGTCTTTCTCAAAATGGGCGATAACGCCCCCTTGTGGGTGTTGGGGACCTAGAGGGGCGTTAAGGGCCTAGAAAAAAATGGGGTGCGTTTGCGTGGTTTAGGGGAGCAATGTTTGAATTGTAATTTCATTTAGATACTTAATAAATATTTTAAAATTTACTAAAATTAAAACCTAGCTACTACTCAATATAGAATAATTAGTTTAAATTTCTATCCTGTATGATGGTATATAAACTAGAAATACTTAACATAGATTTCGTAGGATAGCCCGTACGCCGTACGCAATCCAGTTGTAACAAGTTTTTGTTAAATAACGCTATTGGTGCAATCCGGTAGCAATAGGCTGGTTTATCGATACTTGTCTTAACTTGTTCAGTGCGATTGAGCGTTAAAAGAGATAAACGAGTTTGTGCGTGTTTCTCTTATTCCTGTTGGTGAGTGCTGTATTTAAATCTTATATAAAAGCTAGTAACAATTTTTATATTTTCATTAGTGGTTTCACGCGCTATCTTTAAACAAGTATTTAAGTTCAACACTTTATTTGTATATTTGTAAAAACAAAGCCATGCCGGATACAAAAAAGAAGAGACAGCAATATAGTACAGAATTAGTGACCGACCGAAGATTCGGTTTCGATTTCGGTTTCGGCAAATTTCGGAAAAAAAATCTAGTGTCGGTTTCGGCGAAAAATCTGCCGAATCTTCGGCGGTGCCGAAACTCAGTGTTCGTGGATTATCGTGCGTCGTTTGGATGAGTTCATGACTCGAGTATTATTCATAATTATACAGAAAGCTTTTTATTCAATATAGATTATAATTTATAAATAATACTTATTAAAAGTCATTCTTTTGTTTAATTACCACTGGTTCGAAAAAACTAACCTCTGTCCTTGGAAGAACCAGCAAGAAACCCAGCGGGACTTTTTTTTAATAACAGCTTACAATCAGAGGCGGAGCGTGGACTAATATAAACGTGAGCAAAGTTACATCAGCGAGGCCCCTTTTCTTTCGTTCCAAAGATCTACCCAATAGATCTATCCTACCAAACATGCTTTCACACGACATACCTACTCATATCTATTAATTCCTGACAAGTCTCGTATTCAGTCAATGTAACAGTCGCGATCTTTGAAGGTAGTTAGTTACAACGGGCTCGCAGTGGCACTTAACAACACACTTAAATTTGTGACTTTCTTTTTCGAGGGTAAAAGTGATCAAATAAATTAGCCATCTGTGGTAAAGTCTGGGGGCATCGTATTTTAGGGGGCCTCGCGAGGACCCTTTAATTGCGAGGCCGTGGGTGAGGGCTATTCGTCCACGCCTAGCTACGCCACTGCTTCATCATTATCATTACAGCCCTTCACAAGTCCACTGCTGAACATAGGCCTCCCCCAAAGAATGCCACAAAACACGGTCCTGAGCCACCTGCATCCATCGACTTCCTGCATATCTTACCAGGTCGTCACTCCATCCAGTGGGGGGAGGTCCTACACTTTGTCCACCGGTACGAGACCGCCACTCGAGAACCTTTTTTCCCCACCGGTTGTCGGTTCTTCGAGCTATATGGCCGGCCCATTGCCACTTCAGCTTACTAATCCGTTGGGCTATGCCGGTCACTCTGGTTCTACTGCGGATATCCTCATTTCTAAGTTTATCACGCAGAGAAACTCCGAGCATAGCCCTCTCCTGAGCGACCTTGAGCTTCCTCATCCGGCCAGCAGTGAAGGACCACGTCACAGTACCATAGGTCATCACTGGCAACACACACTGGTTGTACAGCCTTGTTTTCAAGTTATGAGGTATACCTGACGAGAAGATGTGCCGTAATTTCGCGAACGCTGCCCAACTAAGTTGAATCCGCCGATTGACCTCTCGGTCGAAGTTGGACTTACCTAGTCGGACTATTTGTCCCAGGTAAACATACTCGTCAACAACTTCGAGCTTAGTGTCCCCAACATCTACCGGCATAGGTGTAACATGGACATTAAACATGATCTTTGTTTTGTCCATGTTCATCTTAAGACTTATCCGTTGGGAAACACTATTGAGGTCATTGAGCATAGTGCTTAGGTCCTCCAGCGATTCTGCCATAAAGACTATATCGTCGGCAAATCGAAGATGAGTGATGTACTCGCCATTGATGTTAATGCCGTATCCTTTCCAGTCCAGAAGCTTGAAAACGTCTTCCAATGCAGCGGTGAAGAGTTTCGGGGATATCACGTCACCCTGTCTTACAACTCTCTGCAATTGGATAGCTTTCGTACTCTGGTTCTGTACTCGGATAGACATCGTAACTCTACTGTACAAGCACTTCACCATTTCGATATTCCGACAGTCAACTTGGCATCGCTGAAGGGACTGCAGCACCGCCCAAATTTCGACGTAATCAAAGGCTTTCTCATAGTTCACATACGCCAGACATAGTGGCAAATTGTACTCCTCGGACTTCTGTACAATTTGCCGAAGGGTATGTATGTGGTCTATGGTGCTAAAGCCTTTTCGGAATCCGGCTTGTTCGGGAGGCCGAAAGTCGTCAAGTCTGCGCGCGAGACTATTCGTAATGACTCTCGAAAACAGCACGTAGACGCGGCTCAGAAGGAAAATCGGTCTGTAGTTCTTCAAGAGAGCGTTGTCACCTTTCTTGAAGAATAAGACCACCGCACTTCTGCTCCACGCCTTCGGTGTAGTGCCACCATGGAGGACGGAATTAAAGAGCTTCTGAAGGACTTCAAGTACCAGTTTTCCACCCGCTTTCAGAAGCTCCGCTGTAATTCCATCCTCGCCTGGGGCCTTGCCGTTTTTAAGGTGCTGGAGAGCCATTCTAATCTCGCTCAGACTGACGTCCGGGATATCATCGGAAGTGTCGGATAAGACTCGCTCTTGGATCGTTACTCACACTTACGTGTGGCTCCAACGATGATGCGCCACTGCTTACAATCATGTACACAATTAATAACACAAAACAAATTCAAAATAGATTGGTAGTGATCACCTCATTCCCAGGGGTTATTATCATCCATAAATTCATTAATATTATAATAACCCGTTTTATACAAACTTAGTTTATTAAAGTTTTTGAACTTTGAGCACGGTTTGTATATTTTCTGGGATTTTGTTAAGCTGTGTGTGTAAGAGTGATATTATATTAAGTTAATGCTCTCATTGAATATTTTTAACAATATTGTGAACACAATAAAATATGTTTTCAATTAAACTAAAAAAAAACTTTTTATGGGTGTAAGAGTTGATTTTTTTACAAAATGACTTAAAAAAGTATTTCTTAACGTTAAATTGTTGATTTTACTTCAAAATAAATAAATATATTGCTACATGACTATTACAATGACTGTTTTTCATTAACATGCATTACCTATCTGTATATGTACTAGAGCCCAATGACTTCGTCAATCTTACTTAGCGGTACCATGTAGCGACATCTATGGAAATGTATTAAATAAATAACGATGTATTTAGCGCGTCAAATTTTCATATCGATATACATCGCAACCGCTTCCGTAGATAGATAATAGATGGCGCTAGAGTAGTCAAGTGAGCTCGGCCACGGTCCTTATTGCTTTGTAAGAGAGATAAAAAATATACCAGATTTCAGTATACAGTAAAAAAAATTAACATGTCTAAATAAGTTTCGGTTTCGGCCGAAACTGACACCCAGACCGAAGGTTCGTTTTCGGTTTCGGTTTCGGTTGAAATTCCTATTTCATTCTGACACTATACAGAATATATCAAATATGGATTCGTAGAAAATTCGATAAATCCATCTTTGTCTTCTTTGTTAAAAAAAATTCAATCGAAGCGATGAAGCCTTCAAGATTTTGAGATCATTTGAAAAAAATGCATCTTGATAAGAAGGACAAAAATGTAGCCTATTTTCAAGACCTGGAAAGAAGCATAATACTTGCTCAGCCAAGTGTATCAAAACTTTTTTCGGTGGCTGCTAAGCAAAACGATGACCGACTTCGAGGTTCATACAATATTTCTTTGTTAATTGCTCAAACAGGTAAACCACACACCATCAGAGAAACGTTAATTTCGTTAATTTCCAGCAAGTGGGACATTTTTTTTAAAGAATGCTGCAATCACTACATAAAACAAATTAGAAATAACATGATAGTGATTTATCATTCCCAGGGGTTATTATCATCAATAAATTATATAACAACCCTTTATAAACAATCTTTGGCTAACAGTTATGTTTTTGAACTTGGCTGTGAACAAGTTTTGTATATTTTCGGGGATTTTCCTGTAAAAGCGTATACATTGCCCCGAGAATGAATTACTGACTCTGTGAATGTGTCTCTTCCTAGTACTTAGTAATTCCACTTACTTTTTAAACTACTTTTATTTTCGTGAACACCATATTTATCAAGTTTTATATGATCTACAAAAATAATTATTTCAAAACTAAATGTTTGTCCATGTGCAATTTATATATGTAAACCACTTACACAATGTAAGAAAAAAAAATTAGTGGGGAAAATGCTTAAAAAAAGTAATAGAATCAGGCGTTACTTTGTGGAAATCCAAAGTTGGTACCAACTTTAATTTAAAAAAATAGAATTATTTAAAAAATATCCCTGTAACACTCCCAAGTAATCTTGAATGTGAATTCTGATTTTAAATGCCTTTATTGAATTTTGTGTATCAAGTGCCTGCAAACGTGATCTATTATGATAACTAAACATGAAAAATTCATACTTATTATTTAATTATTAAAATATTCAAGACATAATAGACACCACTTTATTTCGTCTACTGTACAGTAGTATGATTGTGTTCCATTTTGAAATGAGTTACCTTCTGCGCGAAGTTCTCGCCGCAATCGCTGCAGACATACGGGCGTTCGCCGGCGTGGTACTTGCTGTGAGTGACGAGGTGGCGCTTCAGCGGGAAGCCGCGCCCGCACTCGCCGCACATGAACGGCCGCCCGCGACTGTGCACCTGCGCCCAACCAAAACCACAGATAATAATGACTGAAACAAGAACAAATACTTTGTGTTGTTTTAGTATATTTTGGTTTTCCAACCTTGTCTATTTTAAGAAACCCTTTCCTATTCAAAGATGTATTCAAAAAGATAGACAAATTACATATTAACATTGTTGTATATTAAAGTGGCGCAGGTAGTACTATATCTACGTACAGTTATTTATTATGACACGTTGCGCTAACAAAAAGAGACAAATGATAGGGCATACCTATCGTTAGAAAAAGATGAATATACATCATTAGTTAGTGAGCGCGTGACATACCGATATGGAAAATGAACACACTAGCTAGCGTCAAAGTTTACACTAGCGGTTAGTGTTGAAATAATAAAACCAATTATGAACAAAACATCTATATTCAAAATATTAACCGATTCGTTGCGGCACCAATTTTCGACAACTTTTAGCTGTGGCGGCGAACAAATATTTCATGCCACAGACGTTGATGACACGCCTATTGTGCCATCCGCCATGTGTAAAAATAATTATCTTTT
This sequence comes from Parnassius glacialis, assembly GCA_033319125.1. Taxonomy (NCBI): domain Eukaryota; kingdom Metazoa; phylum Arthropoda; class Insecta; order Lepidoptera; family Papilionidae; genus Parnassius; species Parnassius glacialis. The sequence continues at coordinate 9,654,040 of JAVANC010000027.1, read as the reverse complement.
TTATGCTTTTTTCACTTGTTTAGACCTAATTAAGTTTAGTTGACATCAAACATCAGTTACAAACGGACGGATACTTGTTTTTAGTGGGTAACTACGTGTTTTCTTTGAAATTGAGAGTAAGTGACTTTTTTTATGCAGAGATTACAAACATTTTGTACTAGTTTTTGTTTTATAAAAAAAAAATATTTATATAAGTAGGTACAGCTAAATCACCCTGGAAAACCTTGATTTTTATTAAATTAAATTTTCACCTCATTATAATATTTGTAAATATAAAACAATCAAGAACCTTAATTTGGAAAAAAATAAGGTTTATGATTCATTAATATTTACATATGTTAAATATTGTTTAATGTTATACAAATGTAAAAGTAAAATCGATTTGAAAACGTCTAATTAGTAAGAATAGCAAAACAAGTGTTTTCAAAAGGAAACAAACGCCGGCGCTATACGGCGGCGGATTGACGAAAGACGAACGAACTTTTTTTATGCATGAACGGTTTCAAACTGTTTCAAGCAAAAATAAACCTTATACCATATCACAAGAGCACATGGTACTTCGTAGGTCTATTCGGCCATATATAAGCCGGCCGTAATAAGACGGCAGTTCAACCATTTTAAGCAAAAGTAAACAATAAGACAAACGCATTTTTTTTTTAACAGGAGACTTGTTTTCCACAAATTTATTTACAACTTGAGTTTGTAAGCGATTGCAATGAGTGATATTATTTGTTACTTATTAGACTATTTTTGCACAACATGAATTACACAATTTTCAAAATATCCAGAAACGAAGCCGCAGGCATGAACTACTTGCAAAATAATGAATATTTTGTTCTGGATAAATTTTCCAAAAATGCAATTTGAGCGAGTTATAACGATTTTTAAAAAGACGTGTCATACGCCACACACAAAAGTAGCCGATGGCACGCCTGGTGTGTCATCCGCACTGAACCGGTTAATGAGACGTTTTTCTAGTCTCTAACAATTGCCGTGTAATTTGTGCACCACCTAAAAACACAGGAAGGCATTTTTGCCACGAATAGCTAGAAGATTTACACACTGTAGCGAAGGTATAGTCGCGACGCGAGAGCGTGCCCGACTGAATGCGAGTCGAGCAATTACACGACTTTCGTATTGCCATTTTAGAGCGAGTATGACGTATCTATACTTTAAAAACATCTTAGTTCCTATTTGGTATGTCGCTTAGAAAAGCTCCTTAACGTTTTTACGTAACAATTTATTTTCTGCCGACTTCCAAAAAGGAGACGGCACTCAATTCAACGCGTATGTTTTTTTTTATGTGTGTTACCTCATAACTTTTTACTGGGTGGACCGATTTCGATGATTCTTCTTTTATATGAAAGCTGATACTTCTCGTGTGGTCCCATATGAATTTGATCAAGGTCAGACCAATAGTTTTTGAGTTATATGAGTTATTCTTAATAACTTATATTGAAGTCGGATGTACAAAATTTTCAATTTTAAATTATAATGGTAAAGATACACGACAGATTAGACACAACTTTTGCACCATTATTCATTTTATTTTTAAAGCATTTATCAATCTCTTTTCTAATATCTTAACTACCTTAAGACTAAGGCTACATCTGTGTGGGGTTATAGGTAAAGTACACCTTCAAATTGTTTCGTGGTAAATAGTATTCTATTAGTTAATCTATCATATGGTCTATCTGTTTACTTATTTTCTTTTATTTTGTTTTTATGTTTTCAGAATACTAGGACTACTATTAACATTACTAACATTCCCGCAACTGAAAAGTGCTTGTGTTGGATGGCAGATAGAACTCATGACATTAGTTAGTTAATGATCCATACCCATTAGGATACTGTCACTTATTCTGTTTGCAAAATTTCATCCAAATCTGTTTATTCGTTTATTGAGTAACAAATATCTAAACATCTTAAAAATCTTTCATAAATAGTTTTACAAATTACTAAATAATGTTTTTACAATTACCCTCGAATGCGTAACAAGATGATGCTTCAGTGTAAACGCCATCTTACACTCATGACACTTATAGGGACGGTCTGCAGAGTGAAGCAACAAATGCGTATTCAGACAGTGCTTGCGTGCGAAGGCCTTGCCGCAATGTGCACACACGTGGGGGCGTTCACCTTTAACAAAGAGATCAATCATGTTAACATTTAATATACGAAACTGTTATTTTAATCTACAAATAGCTGAATAGATTTCAAAAGAGTAATTACTGCTGTTTGTAGTCTGGTGGTTTTGTAGAAGAACCCATCGTGAAGGCAAATAAATATTAATCTAATCTTATCATATTCATGCATTAAAAATAAGTAAATTATATCATAATGAAATCTGTAAAAATTATTTTCATTCAACTAGGTATTTCTTAATTAGAGAAACATATAGTACAAAAAGAAATACATGTATGTATTATATACATGATATTTTAAAAGTACCGCACAAACTGAGGTACATTTAGCCCCAGTTACAAGTTTATATTTTTTTTTATAGGAGTGGGTTGAGAAATGAACACACACCACCTCCTGATGGTAAATTGGCGTGGCCCATAGACATCTACATCCATCCTCCATAACGGATCAAAATATAGATGCGTTGTCACCTGTGAGCACTAAGATGGAATATCTTGTTTCCACTAAAAGGGGATCCGGTTCTCTACACTCACCATACGAAACACAGCAGCGTTAAGCTGCAATTTTACACTGGTATTCTGTGAGAATTTGGTCTTTCCCCAATCGAACCGACCCATTCATGCTACAACTATGAGTGCCTTGATTAATTTGTTTTGGGCAGTTTGTAGTCGACGTAAATTAGTTTTATGTGCTGATCCCCATACCTCTATTAAATAGTCAATATGTATTTTGATAAGTGTATTATATAAAATATATCGAACATTCTGTGGCAGACATCCTACTATATTTCGCACACTTCCTAAAAAAGAAGACAATTTAGAATTTATTTTCTGAATGTGTGGCTTCCACGACAACCTGTTATCTAATATAAGTCCTAGGTATTTTTCCTTATTTGCTCTATTTATATGTGCATCATTTATTATAAGAGGCGAGAAATCTGGATTTTTTTTGTTTTTTTTTTCAGAAAAAATGATATAGTTTGTTTTCGACACATTAATAGTCAACAAATTGCACGAGAACCATTCCTGCAAGAGGTTGAGGTCTTGCTGGGCCTCCACTAAGATTGAATTGATGCTCTGTCCAAAATAAAGGCAGGTATCATCTGCATACAAGGTGATATGTCCCTTTAAGCATAGTATAAAGAGAGGGGAAGTACGTTATCTTCATACAAACGCACTGCGCGCGGCTTGTATGTGTGCGCCATAGTATCTATGAGGCGCCGCACGCACACTTAAACACAATCTCGAAGTAATTCACAATGCGCCAGTCGAGGCTAACACCGCACGAGGTTCGCGCGTCACGTAAGCGAGTTACTTATTATAGCATATAATTTTTACTTGACGATGAGATACCTACTTGCTTATTTTTGTTGTATTAGTTGTCTATCAGACAGAGGAAGAATAGTAACTAAGTACCTACTTACGGTTATAAAATCGTAATTAATTATATTTGCAAAAGTTATTTATAAGGATGCGGATATATCACACATTAAAGTTTAATAACAAGGCGTTTCGTAATAGTTGAAACCGAAGAAAGTATTTTTCTGTAGCTAATTTGTAATTTTGTAATAAATGTGTGATTCAATATATATATGCTTGTATTAATTAAAAATAAAAATTAATATGGTCCTTTATGTGTGCAAATACTATATTATGCCTATTAAAAATAAAAAGTAACTAGTATATACTAAGTAAATAATTTAAACACGAGCTCACACACCGCCCCGCCGGTTTATTTTATCCCTTTTTTATAAATAATACTGCTCTGAATCTTAATACATTTCTGTATTTGTTAGGAAAACCATTGTTGAACTTTATCGACTAATGATCACTGAATTAGTTATACAGAGATATATTATCTTTGGCAAGGGCCGGGCTTTAAACTAATGATTTGGTAACAGTGACAACCCTGAGACAGTAGGCAATTATATCGCGGATTGTTCCGGAGTTAACCTACTTGGCCTCTCTTTATACTATGATTTAAGCCTATGTTGTTTATATATATTAGAACCAGCAAAGGCCCTAGAATTGACCCTTGGGAGACACCGTATTGCACAGGCTTAGGGCTGCTAACATGTTTATCTATTTTTACTACTTGAAAACGGCTAGTGATATACGACTTTATCATTTCTAGTGCTAATCCAGCTATACCGAGCGCAGAAAGCTTACATAGAAGAATTTCATGACTTACTGTATCAAATGCCTTCTTTAGATCAATAAAAACTCCAAGCGCTATATGTTTTTGATCTATAGTGGTTTTAAGTTTTGTAATGAGATCAACTGATGCCGAAAGGGTGTTTGATTTTGACCTGAAGCCATACTGATACTCAGAGAGATGTTTGTTTAAGATTAAATAGTCACTAAGGCGCTTATGTAAAATTTTCTCAAAAACTTTTGATATACTAGGTAGTACTGATATTGGTCTGACAAACTGGAGTGACTTTGGCAAGCTTCAGTAAGTCAGGAAAATAGCCTTCCTGCATACATCTATTAATGCACTTTGTTAAGCAAAAAGATATAGGGTCTCTTATATATTAATAGTTTTAGAGCTGATCCCGTCAACACCTATACCACTATTTAATTTGAGATTGTCTATGATTTTTTTTAACTTACTCAACTATAGTTAATTCAAATTGATCAAAAATATTAATAAATTTATTTGGTCTAATTTGCATTGTATGTAAATATTTTTGATGATACTGAGATGGGAATTGCCTTGCCAGAATAATACCTATATTTGCGAATAATTCATTAAATTTTTCGCAGATGTTTTGCGGGTCCGTAATAGTGCCTTGAGCAGTTAATAGACGAGTGGGTGTAAATTTGTCTTTTATTTTGTTGTTTGATAACTTATTTATAAGTTGCCACATTTTGGAAGACTTACCAATACAAGTTTTAAAGACTTTATTGTAGTATTCATTTTTTGTAGTTTGGATAATTTCGAAAGTTTCATTTCTTTCTTTCTTGAATTTTGTTTCAATTTCTAACTTGCCCGGATTTTGCTTAAAACTCTTCCATAGCTCATTTCGTCTATCAATTTTTTCTAACACATTCTTATTTATCCAGTCTTTTCGAGGAGGGTTATATTATATATATTTTGGTTTTCAATACTTTTTCTTTTTATAGCTAATTGGATAATTCTTCAAGTGTAATATATTGATCATTGTTGTATTTCATATTCATCATGTCGCAGTAGAGGTTTTGGTAATTTATAGCTTCATATTTAATTCTTTTCGTAGCTTTGGGCTTATATTGCTTACTTCAAAATATACTTGTTTATGGTCTGATAATGCGGATTCTATTATTGCCATATGAAAGTCGTGTTCTTGTAGGTTAGAGCTAATATAGTTTTAGTGGTTGATGTTGTTGATGTTTTTTTTTTCAGTTCCTATTGTTTAGTTAGTATTAAATTATACCTTAGGTTAATGATTTAGAAATATATACCAATTCTAAAAAGTTATATTTTTAAATCGATATATACAGGATGGCCCATAAGTCCCTTGAAATGTAAAAAAATAATTAAAAAAAAACTAACGACATTATGAAAAAGGTTTTTATTTTGTCATAATCCTTATAAAATGGGAATTATTTTTTGAAAATTACATCAACTAAATGTAATCCGTTACGATCGCGGCACTCCTGTAAGCGACGTTTAAAATTATCCATCACTGCGCGGCAAGTAAGCTCTGTAATGTTTGCCATTTCTCTTTGGATATTTTCTTTCAGGACGTCAATTGTCCGCGGGTTGGTTTCGTACACTTTAGTCTTAAGATAACCCCATAAGAAAAAGTCCATTGGGGTCAGATCTGGACTACGTGGTGGCCAAGAAATATCTCCTCTTCGAGAGATCACATTATTAGGGAAAAGTTGACGGACGACCGGCATAGCGACGTTAGAGGTATGGGCAGTTGCTCCATCTTGTTGAAACCAGGTCCGCGTATTGAAGCCTCGAAATTTCTGCAACTCTGGTGTTAAAAAGTCTTGGATCATAGCTACATACCGTTGTGAAGTAACAGTAAGCGCGCGGCCTCTGCCGTCCTCAAAAAAGTAAGGGCCTATAATGCCATGCGCTGACATAGCCGCCCAAACTGTCACTTTAGGGCTATGTAAGGGCTTTTGATGTTTGCGATTTGGATTTTCGCAACTCCAGTAGCGACAATTTTGCTTATCGACATGGCCGTTGATGTGAAAGTGAGCCTCATCAGAGAATAACACGTTATTAAACGAAGTAAAGCGGTTCAACATTTCATTTGCGAAATTTATTATTATTATTATTATTTTCGGAAAGTGTTTTTCACTTCTCAGTCCATAGACTGGAATTTAACTACATTTACGGGCCGAAACCAAAGCAAATGCAGCGTGAGGTGTGTATGTTTACGTGTTTTCATGAGGTACTATTTCGTCTTCTTCTATCTGCATGAATTTCCTGACAATTCTGCATGTATTTAATATAGCAGCTTTTTGTAGTGTAATGTAGAGGGTTTCCTTTAGGTCTAATAGTGTTAAGCTATGGAGGAGATGATTTGGTATTACGCCAGTTGTGGAGAGAACTATAGGAACTACATATACTTTTTCTTGTCGCCAGATTCTAGTCACTTCATCTTTGAGCTCCGCGTACTTACTAATTTTTTCTGTGATTGTTTTCTGTATGTTGTGTGTGTTGGGAACTGCAATGTCTATCAGGTAAGTAATTTTATTTATTTTGTCTTGTAGGGTTATATCTGGTCTGTTATAATGGATTGTCTTGTCAGTAAGAATGGCACGGTCGTACAAAAGCTTATGTGTGGTGTTTTCTAGGGTGATTTTTGGTGTATAATTATAGTAGGTAGTGTTGGTATTTTTAATGAGGGCGTGTTTGAGTGCTAGTTTTTGGTGAATGATATTGGCCACCTGGTTGTGCCTGTGGGTGTAGTCGGTCTGCGTCAGAGCTGTGCATGCGCCTGTTATATGTTGGATAGTTTCTGGGTGGATGTGGCATTTGCGACATTTGTCATTAATTACTGTAGGATCTTTTATTATGTATTTTCTGTAGTTTTTTGTGTTTATGATTTGATCTTGAATAGCTATTATGAATCCTTCTGTTTCTGGGAATAAGTTGCCTATTTTCAGCCATTTATTTTATTATTATTATTATTATTATTTAACAGGCCAGCAGTTGCAACAACTGATATAAGCCCGTATCCTATTTTCGAATGTGTGATTATTCTATTTTAGTTGTTTATCTAATCTTGTTCTCTTATTAGTCTGTGGATAGTGTCAGTATCTTTTAATTCCTGTACTAACTGAATCTTGTACGGGTGAAGATGTAAATCTTTCTTTAAAATTCGCTGTAACGATGTTCTGGGTAAGTTTAATGCACTGGAAACGCTTACGAGTAGACTGGGTGGGATTTTCACGAATTGAGTGTTTCACTACATCGATGTTTTCTTCCGTCCGTGATGTCCTTGGTCGACCTGACCGTTGTTTATCCAACGTCGAACCACTCTCTTCGAATTTAATGAGCCAGTTCTTAATCGTTTGAACACTTGGAATGTCTTTAAAGTTGCGTAAATTCTGATATTCTCGAAATTTACGCCGCGCAATGGTAGCCGAATCATTGTTTCGATAAAACTCGCGCACACAAAATGCACGGTTCGCACCGGTGAAACGCTCCATGGCGACTGAATTCCCAGAAACCGTCGGTACTCCCCCCGCACCGCGCGCGCCACTCATGCGCGCCTTTTGTATTTTATTCGAAATTTACATTTCTAACGACTTATGGGCCACCTTGTACAACATCTAACGTAATTAACGCACTTCCTCAGACATCCCAATTAGTATATTATGTTATGATCATAATACATACACTGAATTCATAGTTAAACATGTTTATGCATTGATTATTTATTAAATTAGTTATACTAAGAAATCAAGAAAAGATTGAAGAGTGAAGACCCCTCTCTGTATATAGTTTATTAGTGCCGAATTTGTAAATATTTGAATACAGTATAGTCTACAGTACCATCTTTCCTTTGAGCAGTCCCCTAGCGTAGTATACATCAGTCAATTAATTAGTCATACAGTCCACTTGCATAATAAATACATACAGTCCACTATAGTCCCTAATAAAAAATGATAGCAATCGATTCAGTAAAGGATTCTGAACAAACTACTTTCACAAAGTGCGTTAATTATGTTACGTGTTGTATATTTATATACATATTTTTATTATTATATTATTGTTATATTACTATACATTATTAAGTATATTATCTTAATTTATCCGCTACATGGATGATCTCGATGTTTTTGAAAATAGTTTCTTCGCATGTTCTTCACCTTCAAGTAGTTTTACAAGTGCGGACAGTAAGTTACCTTTAACCATTTATGACCAGTTTTCATCTCTGCGCTCTGAATTTCCTAACAATTTTAATGTTGCACAAATTAACACCCAGTGTTCCTCGCCATTACCCCGATCTTCCTGCATCTATAAATAGTACACATCTTGATGCTTTACTAAATTCTGAGTCATTTGTCATGCCATCACTCTCTTCTACACAGTTTGCTTTACCTGCTTTTTTCCTAATCCTATCCTAAAATAGGATAGAAAAGGTTGTGGTGGGATAGCTATATACCTCGGTTCTGATATATTTTATAAGATTATATGTGCCTCTCCTTCTAATTTACTCTCAAACTGCTGAATATCTTTTTATCGAAATAACTCTCAATTATGTAAAAATTCTACTGGCGGTCTTTTATAGTCCTAACATGCATATAGATTATTTCGATAGGCTTGATAAAATAATTTCTGATTTGAGTACTGTCTACGATCATATTATTCTTATAGGAGATATTAATATCTGCTTTATTAAAAATGATTCTCGCTCCCAAAAACTTCTGACTTTGATAACCTTCACACTCTTCCCATTCATGCAACTCACCACTTCCCTAATTGTAACCTTTCTTTGCTTGATATTATGATTGTTTCTTCTCTTGATAGAGTTATGTCTCATGGGCAACTAACTGCATCGTTTTCATATCATGATTTAATCTACCTGTCTAATCGTCTACGTCCGCCTAAGCAGAAATCCCAATACTTGTTCCTCCGTAATTACTATATGTTTTTATCATGTATCTAAAGGCATTGCAGCTTGATGTAAGTAATATTGATTGGACCCCTATTGTTGACAATAATAACATTAATGATAAGGTTTATAACTTTAATGACATAATTTTGTAAATATACTATAACCATGCCCCGCTCAAACGCGTAAAGATAAATCGTAACCCTGCACCACATGAGTAAAGAAACCGACCATAGGGGAAGCTACATACAAACGGCTCGCTGCGAATACACGCATACATAGCGCAGCTATGAGTGCGTGAGCTCTCACCGACGCTCCGTCGGGGTACAAACCGGTTTGCGCCGGCTCAGTCAGAGTATCCATGAAAGAGTTCACAGATTACTGCTATACTGTTAGTCGTGCGCATTTACATAAATAGATCAAGAATATTTCGAAATTTTATACATCAATTAACTTATTAAGTTTTTTGCAGTTATTAAATAATTAGATTTAAGTATTTTAATTAAAATAATTAAGAATAAAGTTATTATAAATTTATATAGGTAAATAATATATATTGTTTAAAATTAATCGATACGAAACAGCTCTTGATTTCGAAAAATTAATAGATATTATGTTGTTACATTATGTAATATAAGTAATAATTAATACGCATGTTATTTTATACACTATATAATATTTTATTTTTCCGTATTGTTTAAAATTAATCGATACGAAACAGCTCTTGATTTCGAAAAATTAATAGATATTATGTTGTTACATTATGTAATATAAGTAATAATTAATACGCATGTTATTTTATACACTATATAATATTTTATTTTTCCGTATTGTTTAAAATTAATCGATACGAAACAGCTCTTGATTTCGAAAAATTAATAGATATTATGTTGTTACATTATGCAACATAAGTAATAATTAATACGCATGTTGTTTTATACACTATATAATACTTATTTTTATTCTTATTGTTTAAAATTAATCGATACGCAACAGCTCTTGATTTCGAACAATTAATAGATATGTTGTTACAATAATATAAGTTATAATTAATGCACATGTTGTCTTATGCTATACAATATTTTTATTTTTTCTTTAAATTTTTCACATGCATCATGTGACAAACCTATCAGAATAGGTATACATTTTCGACGTTGTTAAGAAGCTTCCCCTCTGGTCCTTACTCTTTACTCTGTGTCTGCACCATGGATTACACGTGGTATAAGGGGGCTAATGGGTCAGAGGGACAAAACCTCCTGGGTCAGAGGGACAAAACCGCCTGGCTCTACCACTTAAAGTGGTAGAGCCACTTAAAGTGGTAGAGTCATCTTTGTCGACATACATACATTCACGGTGGGACATAGGACTCTACCAGGTTGAGTAATTTTACATCATTACTACTTTTTGGTAGTTACACAACAAGAGACCCATATTTTGGGTTTCTTTTTTTATTTTTTTCTTTAAAAAAAACGTTACCACCTCACTAGGATTTTCTCCTGTATCGTGGAGGCAGTTTACAAACATAAATTGCGCGAGGACAAACACTCCAGCGATTCGCACTGTGTCCGTCTTAATGACACTCTTTCCGATTGGTCTGGTATCACTACGGGCGTACCTAAGGATGGCGTTCTTTCTCCTCTTTTATTTTCTATATTTATTAACTCTATCACGAGTTATTACGTCTTATTTCCATCTTTACGCGAACGACTTACAGCTGTATCGTCATTTTCCGGTATGTGATAGAAGTAATGCAACTGAAGCCATGAATGCGGATGTGAGCCGCATCTGTAAATGGTCTGTATGCTTTGGACTATTAATTAATCCCACGAAATCGCAGGCCATTATAATAGGCAGCAGGCATTTGCGTAATAAGTTAGAATTTACATCATTACCTCACGTTTGCTTTGACGGTAAAAACTTAGCCGGCATATTTAATCACTATTTATGGTCCACGCACATCGCTGAGGTTAGTCGTAAGGCCCAGTACCTTGCATTCTTTTAAATGTCTTCAAAATGTCTTACCCCTAAAAGCTAAGATATCACTCGTGCTCACTCATATCCTACAACTACTTAATGATGCTGACGCCTGTTATTTGGATGCTACAGAGTAAATCCTTAACAAACTCGAGCGCTTGCAAAATCAGTGTATCCGCTTCATATTTGAGCTCAAGAAATTTGACCGAATATCTCAGTTTCGCAAGCAACTCAAGTGGCTCTCAAGTCGACTTCGTAGGAACACTCGATTGTTATGTCTCGTCTTATAACATCCTGCACAATCCATCCTCTCCGTCATACTTCAGAAGCCTATTTTCCTTCACCTATTCTCTGGATAAACCATGCAGATCCGTTGTTAACCCTCTACCGCATACAAACCCATATATGGTTCGCCACACTCAATAATTTTCTTTCGCGTATTTGTGCATGAGCAATATCTAAACGCATCTTTTATATTATCTTTAGTGTGTTGACAACACGAAAACATTTTTTGTTGTCTCTGCTCTAACGACAATTTGGTTATAACTTCACTTTTCTAAACGCGAGTGTGAAGTTGAACACGGTGACAGTAAACTCCTTTTTCAAAATTGAAATTCTACATGAAGCAGGTAAGTTTCATTTGATAAAATATTAAAATATAGTGCTGTAATTATTCAATTTTAGGTATAATTTATTTGTTTGTTACTTTTTACGAATTTGTATCATATTAGGAGGCTTTTTCTTTGAAACCATATATGGTTTCGTATGCATTCTAACCTAATCTAACTATTTTTGAGGGAACCAGATATGGTTTCGTATGCGCGTTCGAATATTTTGTTTGATAGGCATTTAATTGTGTTTTTTGGTTGCAGAATGGATCCTGCTCGCTTTTATAGCTCCTATAAGCACGTTAATCCTATACCTGGTGAAGGCTTATTAAGTGATGACGAATCAGCTTCCGACTCTGATAGCGAAAATGTTCCTTTTAGACAATTTCAACATCACAGAAGATCTCTCTCTTCTTATCCCCGAAACAGATTGTGAGTCCTCTGATGACGAACCTAATCCTACACCGGCCACACAGAAAATAGTAAAGTCAAAAAAAAATAAGCCCACTAAAATAAAGTGGGAATTAAAAAAATTACAAGCTTTTGATGTAAATAATTTCAAATTTACAGGAGTCACACAGTTACCAGAGTTTATTGAAAAGCTTGAAACACCATCAGATTTTTTCTATCTTTATTTTTTACTTACATGTCTCTATTTGATTTTAAGGAAGCCATTTCAGAACACTTACACAAATCTGGTAAAGCTAAAATGGCATGAAAAAGAGGGCGTCCTGTAAATCACAGTAGAGATGGAACGCCGATAAGTATTACCAGTCTCGGAAGTCCTGCTCCATCCAATCCAGAAACACCAACTCATCCCCAAAAAAAGAGGAAAGTTCCTGCTAGACATCAGGATCTGCCATTGCACTCCGTGAGAAGCGATAAAATAGAACATATGCCTGAATGGCAAAAAAACCCGACAAAAATGTCAAGTTCGTGGCCAAAAAACTTACACGAAGTGTAGGAAATGTATGGTTTTCTTGTGTTACAACGACAAGCGAAACTGTTTATCGACATTTCATGATTGACATAAATGTGATCGCTTATATTGTAACTAAAAACTAAAAGTTCTAATTCTTTCTTTATTTCATACGAAACCTTATATGTCTGTAGTAATTTGGATTAAAATTTGTTTGGATGCATACGAAACCATATATGGTTCAATTTTTTTTTTCAGTTCCTATAAGTGCTTTTTTTTAATTTCGTTTTTGTTATAAATTTTGTCCTTAAATAGACCCTAAATAACCATCAAATATTTTTTAAATCATTTCCTTCATAATTCATGCAGTAGAGGGTTAAAACTCTTCTTAATTTTCCCGTCTATAATTCCGGTTTTTACTCCAAATCCTTTTCTGTCCATGCGGTTAGGTTGTGGAAATCACTACCGCCTAATATAAGAATTTCCGAAACATTATTGGTATATAAAAAAAGTGTTACAGATAAGTTCTTTGCATCCTGTTAATTAATATATATTATTTTATTTTATTAGTTTATATATATTATATGTAGCTATTGTATGTATTATTTTTATTTATTGTATTATTTTATTTTTATTATTTAATATAATTTGCGTAACATTGTGTATATTATTTATAGTAACAGTAGTAGTATTGTATGCACTAAGTTTGCCTTTTTAATATATTTTCCTCTGTGAGTCTACTGGGAGATATTTCAGCAAATTATGAAATAAGTAGAACCTTCGTACAAACTCACTATAAGACTGTTTCTGTATCTTGTTGTCGTGTGTGTATACATAAATAAATAAAAAAAATCATACCAGTATGGACCCTTGCATGAGTAGTAAGATGGTGTTTCAACAGGAATGACTTGCCACACTCGTCGCATGAATACGGTCGCTCTTTAACGGCGGGCGGAGCGCTCGTCATCAATACCGCTGTATTCAGCAGCTCTGTCTGTGAAAAGATTGCCTGCTATTCCATTACTATACAACATGGACTTTATGCCAAAGTTTAATTGAATGCAAAACACATTAAGTATTTTAATGAATTAGATTTGAAGTAATAACGCTAATCACAAAGAATATATTTAACTGTGTAAGTAACAAGCAAACCAAGTTTCATCGTTGTCATGTAAAAATTGTTAATTGTAGTTTTCAGTGTAGATTCACAATGATTTTAATCTATACAAATAAATAAAATTGAACTGTCTGTTTGTAATGTCAAAATTAGTTTTTTACTAAATGCATATGAAAGTAAATACGGTACTTGTAACTAAAATATAATTTTAAAAAAAATTGTCTGTCTGTCTGTCTGTTTGTTCCGGCTAATCTCCGAAACGGGTGAACCGATTTTGACGGGATTTTCACTGGCAGATAGCTGATTTCATAAGGAGTAACTTAGGCTACTTTTATTTTAGAAAAAGAATTTGGATTCCGCGCAAAAACATAAAAAACCTAACACGCGAGCGAAGTAGCGGGGAACAGCTAGTAGTGAATATAAATATTGTGAGATAAACTTGCATGTCTGACAAATAAAAGTTTTTTTTTGATGATATGTGAAGTTGGCTAACGCACAGTGTAGCGGATACATATACATCTCAGCCGCAAAACTTATGATAGAAGAGGCAGACACAACTATATAGGCTGTACATTCTTTTTTGTTTCACATAATATAATATGGATAATTGTAATGCTAATATAAAAATATGGTAAGTGAAATTTTAACCTAAAATATGCGCGCGTTTAGAATGAGATGTGACCTTTTGGAACTGAAGCACGCACTGGCCACCCGCCAGCTGTTGCGTCAATCAAACTCGCGTCATAGGTGGCCAGACGTAGTTAGTTACGTAGTGTTATTTGGTTGCCTCGTTGATCTAGTTGTTGTAAATGTGATTGCCGATCATGTGGTCCTGGCTAGAGATGTTACGGAGGTTCGATTCCGATTCCGAAAGTTCGGACCTTCCGATTGATTTTGCACTTTCGATTCCGATTTCGGTTCCGGTAAATTTTAATCGGAAGTCATATATCGGAGGTCGCTGCACAGTGGTGGCGGCGGCGGCCGCGATCAGCGTGTACAAACAATTTTATACTTGTCGCCCCAGGAACCTCCTTTCCCCCGTGCCTTCTGTCGATTACTCTTTAACTTGATGTTTTATTTCGTATTTGGCAATTGGCATGTTGTGCATTCGCGCTTCATTTATACTTATCCGAGTTTTTGATTAGTTTTAATAGTGTTTTATTTGACGTGTAACATATTTATTTAAATTGGACAATGAAGCCAAAATCAAGTGCCATTTGGAATTAATTCAATGAAGTTTCTGATAATACGGCAAAGTAAAAACTATATTAGAAAATATATTCACGAAATACCTCCCTTTAAGAAAATTTACTTCGTTAAAAAGTCATTTGAAGTCTGTGCATGCCACTGCATTCGCAGAATTGCAAAAATTTGAAACTGAAAAGAAAAATACAGTGCAATAGACCTACCCTTAACACATCTTTTCTGCCTCCACCTCCGATTCCGGTTCCGATTTCGGTTCCGGTTCCGACAAACAAAATTTAAAAACTCCGCTTCCGAATTCGGTTCCGATATAACCACTTCCGTAACATCCCTAGTCCTGGCTTCATTCGGTAAATCGCGAGTCGGGGCCAGTGCTCTCCTCACCCCCATGCCTCAGAAAACACGTAAAGCCGTTAGCAGGTGTAGGAACTTGGTATCTCTCCTGTCATGTCTTATTTCACTCAGGGAACAGAGATTGCATACATTCGTGGACAATAATTCTATCCCGCGTAACTGACTAGTCTTCATTTAGACTGGCCACAGTGACTAAAGATTTTTTCTTTTTTTTATAGAATAGGGGGCAAACGAGCATGCGGCTCACCTGATGGTAAGTGACTACCGCCGCCCATGAACAACCGTAACACCAGGGAAATTGCAGATGCGTTGCCGACCTTTCAGAAAGGTGTAAGCTCTTTTCTTGAAGGTTCCTAAGTCGTATCGGTCCGGAAAATTCGCTATAAAGTCGCGGATAAAGTCTGATCTAGAGGACATTATTATTATTATTATTACACTACTACTTGACAGTAATTTATTAGAAAATAGTCAATGATTACAAACCTATTGACATGCGTATATGCTTGGACCAAAGAATTTGACAACATAAACCCTGTGGACATTGTGTACCTAGACTTGGAATGCATCTTTGAAAAAGATGCCCCGTGAGCGCCTAATGAAGCTGGAGCAGTTTAGAATTCATGGAACACAACTAAAATAAACAGAGAACTACTTGAAAGGCACAGTATTTCAAGTATGTACAGTATTTCAAGTATGTAAAGGCAACTCTCTATTGCAAGTGATACCAGTACCCCAGGGATTGGCACTTATTGTCCACCTTTTTGGAATTTATGTTAACTGATTGGGTTGAACTTATAAACTTAAAATTTGTGTTTCTGGTTAACAATGGAAAGTTATCTTATCTTATTATCTACTTATAAGCTTTGGACAGCTACAAAAAGATTTACTGTTTACAAAGACTGGACTTAATAAAATGTGCAACAGAAAGCCATAAAGATGCCGCAAACACTATGAGGATAGATTGTATGCATTGCCCTTACTTCACTGACGGAAAGGCGCCTACACGGCGACCTAATAGAAACTTATAAGATAATAATGAACAAAATAAAATCTAAGACTGTTTTGTGGCCACTATGTCAAACTAGAGTGTGAGCTTGCTAAAAAAATTAAGTGATAATTTTTTTATAGACTAAGGGCGACAAACGAGCACCTCGTTTACCATCACCATCAGGTACCACCTGATGGTAAATGGTTGCTGTGGCCCACAGACATTCTGTGAGAGAGTAGTCTTTCCCCGTACGAGCCGACCCATTTGTGCTACAACTATACTACTAATAAAGCTGCAGCATGGCTCTACCACGTAAAAAACTTTGGAGTCAGCAGCCTCGAGGGAAGCCAGTCGACCAAGCTGGTTAATAAATGTTGGCTCTCAGCATGTCCATCAGCGGTGCTGCTTAAGGCCTTATTTCTTAGGCAACGGAATGAAGATATTGTTTTTTCAACATCTATGAATGTTTTTAAAAACAAATGTGACAACTGGCTCAATCAACCATTCAAGACCATCAATTCTAGCACTCATGTGTAAATAAACAAATAAATATTTGCTTGAGTTAAGAATTACTATTTTCTTCATTACTTTTAAGATTTATGTTATTGTGTAGACTAAAATAAGTTGACAAAAGGTTAAAAGGTAAAAATTTGGTACAAGAAAAATTATAACAGGAAAGCTGAGTTACAAATTTATAAAACATTTTCAAAAGAACTTAATTCAACAACCAAATTTAGAAGCTTGGAGATATAAAAGAATAAAAACATGAAATACAAATAAATAAATGTTAAATATTTAGAATTTCTTTATAAAAGTTGCAGCCTATATACGTCCCACTGCTGGGCACAGGCCTCCTCTCATTTCTGAGAGGGTTTTAGGGAAAGGAACTTCACATGTCTTCAAAATATATTTTTTTTATTTCTCAGATATGCAGGTTTCCTCACGATGTTTTCCTTCACCGCCGAGCATGTGGTAAATCAGCACTTAAAATTGCAATTAACAATTTCATTGGTGCCGGCGGGTTCGAACCCGGGTTACTCGCGTACTGTGAAACTTACAGCGAGCGCTAACCATCTGAGCTACCATGGCTTCTTTGTTAAACCTTCTTCTATTTCGAAGTGTGTCATTTTCAATTAACTTTGACAAGGTTTCATGACTTCAGGCCACCGTGTAGTATGCAATAAATTATTTTACCTATTTTTATTCACACAGGACACACACACACACAAGACTTCCATCATTTCTGAGAGTGTACTAGAGCCATAAAGGGTATTCCACACTACAAATATTGGCATATTACCTCAAAATAATTTATCAGATATCAGAGATAAAAGTTTCATAATGATAATTTTCTTCACCAAACTAGTGTAATGTGATCAAAATAATGTAAACGAGAAGATGGTCCCATGGGCATGTAAAATTCACTTTATGCAGCACTCCCTGCACCGCATGTGAATTGTACGATTTCCCGTTTCACTGAGAATATACCTTTGACCGTCTTACGTTAAACAGGTTTTTTATTGAAACACAACGAAACGTATACCCGTTTGTGCTGTGTTCACGGATGTGATCTTGTTAACTTGTAAGGCATTTGATCTTGTTAACCATGACCGATTACTAAATAAACTAGAAATGTATGGTGTAAAGAGGAACACATTAAAATTATTGGGATCATACCTGTCAAACAGAAAGCAATGCACCCAAATAACCAAAATATGTCATAGAACGAAAACGGAGGAAACATTCTGCTCAAATTACAGAACCGTTGTTAAGGGAATACCCTTGGGCCTTTTATGTGTCTTATATACATTAATAATTTACTAAAGAACATAAGACATCTTTGTTTGCTGACAATAGCATGACTCTAATAAAATGTATGGATAGAAATATTTACGAAAATGAAATAAATAATGCACTTGCTGATATTGTTCACTGGCTTACAGAAAATCAGTTACATATAAATTTGTTAAAAACTACCTATATACAGTTCCACCAAAATAGAACTAGCCCGCTTGAACTAAATATTAACTAAAAGGGATCGCCTATTATAATTCCTAGGCATATAAATAGATACTAATATGAAATGGAAAGCACATGTTCAGACACTAAACAAACACTTAAATAGTCACATAATTTGCTCTGAGAAGACTTTCAAAAGTATTATATTATAAAACTGCATTAACAGCTCAATATTAAGGTATGGTATATAATTTGGAGCAACTGTTCGGGTAAAGATACTATATTTATTAAATTCTAGAAAAAATGTATTAGAGCGATGTTCGGGCTTAAATCTACTGAAAGTTGCAAACCAAGCTTTAAAAAATATAAAATTTTGACACTTCCTAGCTTATATATAAATGAAGTAGCAATGTTTGTGCATTCAAACCTGTCATTGTTACCTCAAGCGAAATAAGAAACACTCAACGTCTAAAACATAAAATGAATAGTGTACCAGGTAAAACTATTACTACATAGTATATTATAGATGGCACCTGATATTTACAATCTTTTGCCTAACAATATTAAAGAAAATGAAATAGAAGACTAAGAAAAAACTAAAAACTCTATTAGTTGAAAAAGTTTACTACTCAATGCAAGAATTATTTTTATTCATGAAAAGTTTTGAAGTGATTTTGATATATTTTTGTGTTTTATTTACAAAATTGTTCCTTCTTTGGACTTTTTGACATTTACTAAAACAATACAATTACGATTTGATGATTGAACTCGTAATTGGTAATAGTTTTGACATTGCTATTAATTGGACAATTTATTTCCATTTAAATATTTGTATGCCAATTAATGGCAGATCACATAGGACACAATAAGCAACTGTTAACATCTTTTAATGTAATACTTTTGATCAACATCCGTAGTAGCTCAGATGGTTAGCGCTCCCTGTAAATTTCACAGTACACAAGCAACTCTAGTTTGATTTCCGCTGGCACCAATGCAATTGTTAATTGCAATTTTAAGTGCTGATTTACCAAATACTCGGGGGTGAAGGAAAACATCGTGAGGATTTTTTTTCTTATTTGTCAGACATGCAACCTGCGTGTCTGAGAAATAAGAAATAACATTCGAAGACATCAAAAGTTCGCCAACACATTGGGGCAGCGTGGCGGACATTTCCTTGCCTTAAAACCCTCTCAGAAATGAGGGGAGGCCTATGCCCAGCAGTGGGACGTGTATAGGCTGTAACCATACCAATCCCCTTTGGTAATGTTCATTCACTGGTATGTAGACACTACACTAATCAACACCCTCAACTTTGGAAAAATCTAGTAGAATGTAGACAAGCTAGGGAGGCCCCGCACTAAATATACAGTCGTTTAACCAAGGTTCTAATGAGACTGAACAAGCTACAGATCAGGATATTAACGAATACTATCACAGGACACCGTAACTTAAAGTTACATTAATTTACCATAGGTGTTACGGACAGTCCCTTGTGCAGTGCATGCATGGGGGAAGAAAAAACGGCAGGCCATGTGTTGCTGAAGTGTCCAGAAGTCACTGTATACAGGGCTAAACATCGCAGCATGCGGGGATCACTCCCCAAAGTTGTTTGCAACATCAAAGGACAGTTGAACTTCTTCAGGGAGATTTCATGGCTCGAATAAATACATTATTCCTGCCCACACGCAAGTTGCGGAAAACAGCCCGTTTATTCAATTCAATTTAACTGTGTGAGAAATGAGGGGAGGCATGTGCCCAGCAGTGGGATGTATATAGGCTATAACTTTAACTTTATTTAACATTCGTGATCAAGAAATAAACATATTATGACTATTATTTTATATTCCCTAAAACAACATCCTCATTGGTAAATCAGCATAATATAAGTTTGCAAATTTAAATTTTTGTGGTGTGTAGAAGTGGTGTAATAGATCATATCTATCATATTACTTTTGAAAAACGAGCATCAAATTACAAATTAAAAAAATTTGACAACGCAAGTTTGTAATAGTATTATTTACTTAGCATGATGTAATATTTTGAGTTGGGTATGAAATAATAGTACTTACTTTGGGAGAATTATTTGCTGTCCCAGGCTCTTGCTTGGTATGCAACATGTGTTGATGAATAGTTGATGTTTGAATTGTATCTGCTTGTGATTGAGCTACCTCTGTTATAGTCTTCAGACTGCCATTCAACAATGTATGGTTTAACTGTGATGCATCTATAACCGGTGTTGCTATGCCCTGAGCTTGTAGTGCTCGTTTCATTAAAATTTCATTACATTCTTCTGCCGTTAATTGAATAGGACCAATTGGTGTTAGAAATGGTTTTGATGCCAGATTTGTTGCTGCAAAAAAGAGAACATTTTTTAAAGTGATTGTAAATACATAAGTAAAATACAAGAATAGTAGAGTATTAGCTGATAAGAGGAATTTCATCTCTTGTTTTAAATAAGAAGCCTTAATTAAAACCCTCTCAGAAATGAGTTTTAAGGCTTTAGCTGTGCTTCCACAATGCATGTTGATGATACTTTTTTACTTTCTCAGACCAGCAGATTTCTTCACAATGTTTTTTATCATCACCAAGCATGTAGTAAAACAGCACTTAAAATTGCAAATAACAAATTTATTAGTGTCAGCAGGAATGAACCCAAGGTGCTCACATACTTTGAAATTCATAGATAGAGCCATAGCTTAGAATATACTGGCATATAGACCGACATATTGTGCAAGGGAGAAGAAAATGCCTTATGGAAAAAATGCAAGATAGAAAAGGATACCAAATCTCATGACTCTGTTACTGATTTTGAATGACAGGTCGGCACAAATCCCACCCACACAAGAAATAGTTCTTAGATATGTTATTTTTAGTAAGTAACTTTTTTCCAAAATGGTTACTTATTCTGTGAGTGACTGTGGTGTTAATAATAGACATAATCCTGATATTTCGCACATTTCACAGGTAAATTCTCAAGATGTCACAAACATTATGATGTGTTTATTTTTGGTTACAATTTATGTTATATACTGTTTGAAATATAGAATGTTTTCAATTATTTTGTTAATTTTGATATTTTGCAAAGAAAAGTTACGTTGTTGATAATTTGCATGAATTTGCTAAAAACATTTTTATACAAAATATTTTACATGTACGCTAGGGATTGACTCAAGTATATCAAAATTAATGTCAATATTTATCTTGAATGTTTATAATGAATCCATAGACTTGAAAATGAAAATAAATCCTCAGTTTGTGTTCTAAAGTGTAATTTTATTTTGGCATTTGTCAAACAAATTCCCTCCAGATTCTATAATTAGAAAAAATGGTTAAGGTTATTTGGACGGGTTGGTTGGAATCCAAAGAAGAACTCAACAATTTATATATTTGTATAAAAGAAAAAGTAGAATAAAAACAATTTTATTAGAAGGAGTTATTTCTACATTAATTGTACCAGTAATTATAATATTATAATAAAACTTAAAAAATTTAACTTTCAAAACTTTAGATAAAAATAGAGACAGATTTTTATACATTGTTTTTATACGATAAGGGTGACAAACAAGCCCACAGTCCATCTGATGGTTTTTTTTTATGGAATTAGAGTGACAAACCAGCACACAGTCCACCTGATGGTAAGTGGTTGCTGTTGCCCATAGACATCTACATCTATCTTCACTTCCGAATTAAAATGCAGATGTGTTGTCAGCCGTGAGGACTTAGATAGAATGCCTCTTTTCCAATAAAATAGGTCTCCGGTTTTCTACACTCACTATATGAAACACACCAGCATTAAGCTGCTAGTTTACGCTGGTATTCTGTCAGAGTGTGGTGCTTCCCTAGTCGAGCCGACCCATTTGTGGTACAACTATATCTACTACTAATATAGCTGCAGAATGGCTCTACCCCATAAGAAATTTAAACATTATAAAACTGTAGTACATTAAAGACACAAAAATCTTGAGATTATCTTCTTTAAGCCATTATGAACCCAACTAAGTATCTATTTATCAACCAAAATAAACATATAACCTTACTTAACCAACTGCACAGCCTCACGGTCACACTAGTACAATATTCATAGCATCACACTATTTTCCCCAAGGGGTTCAGTGAAGCTTCAGATTATATTCCCAAGTCACAATGATATAACTATTAGGTAAAGACTGTAAAATGCTTTGTAAAACAGTAATTTCTTAACTAAACTATAACAATATAGTGGTATTTCTACTTTATTTAATACTTACTTTGTATTGTGGCAGTCTGGTTCTGCTGTGTAACCCTATTTAAGGTGTGTGCAGGTGCCTCATTTACAACAAACATTCTGCGTGCTGTGACTGGTGTTCCTGCTACTACCCTTGTAACTTGTGCTGCCGAATTAGACACTGCTACTGCAACAGTGCCAACTTTTTCCTGCACTTGTGGTGTCTTGTGTGACATGACAGTCAATGTGGTTTCTGGTGAAACCTAAAAATTACATTGTACGTTACAAATAGTTAGTTTGCAGTTTATAAAAAAAAAAATAGTTTCATCACTAACAGAACAATTATATGATTTTTAATTTTTTTTAATATCACTAAACCAATACAAATAAAACAAGAATAAATGTGAATGGCCCTTGAACATTATGAGTACTTTTGTATTTATATGAAAAATTTCTTAGACTTAAATCCAGTAAAGTAAATAACAAAATTTGCAGCCATGAACAAATATAAAAATGACATAGAACTTTACATTTAATTTTTAGATAATATTATAGGAACTTAAATTATAAAAACAAAAACAAGTAGGTACATTCTAGTTATCCTTATTTGAATTTGTAGCTTAACAACACACACTTTATTTTTCTTACTTTGTCTATAAGCACACAAAATGTAAATAAACTGAGTGAAGAAGTATTTTTTAAAGTCATTGGCTACTTTGTAATCAAGCAATGAACTGTATAAAGTTATTCTTACCGTGTTTCCTAAAGTATAACTTAGACTGCTAGGAGTCTCCACCTCGCCCTTCGTGAGATCGGCGGAACTGGTAAAGCCCCATGAATAACCAAAGCCCGAGACATTACTTGGCGTTGGCATACACATCTTTGAAAATAATTCTTATACCGCGCCAAAAAACAAGCCAACAAAGACAAATGCACCATCCAAAAAGTAAACACGAATCCTCATGACAGTTCGTCCATTAGCGACATGTATGCTTTCACAACTACTAATGCAAAACGCACCCATCAAAATCACGACGCCGCATAAACACTTTATTTTAGTTACAGTTAAAGTTATATATAATAATTAACAAACTTAAATAAATATTCGCGAAAAATTATAGCAAATACTAGAGAATTAGACAAATGAAGTCAGTAAAAAAGGCGGCATAGGACGCTACAAGCAAAATTGACACGCACGTAATTTATCATAAACATTATCATGTGTGCACTATTTAACGTACAGTGGTGCACCATTTTGATATTTCTTATTATAAATAGTTTACGGACAATGACATTCAACTGTAGAGCTCGATTTTATGAAAACAATAATTTATCGCACACACAAAAAATCGGACGCCATTTTATTGTTTATGCTTTCGGCAGAGAGTTGTTGTTTTTTTTTTTCAGTTAGGGCAGGCAAAGTTCTTAGGTTGTACAACCTAATCTAATGTATTGTTCACAAAACTTTATGGAAAATTTTTAGGGTGTCTTGCGCAGTACCTGTCCCTCCTATGCCAGGCATATGACTCCAATCCGTGCTTAAAATGTATGACCAGCTCGCCGGCTATTCGCAATATATTTGTAGGCACGTCTATAAAATACTGGCTGGAGTAAAGGTATAAGTATAGTAAGTAAATAAGTAAAGGTAGTAGTAAGTAAAGGTATAATAGTAATAAGAGTAAGGCTATAGCGAAGCATCGTATCTGCAGTAACGTGGAAACCGTTGTTGTTTATGAAGTGCACATAGTGCTCACCACTTAATCACGTTGATGTTTATAGGGTTTTTTTTAATAAAAAAAACGACGGGTTGCACTCCGGGAGTGCCGGCAGAAGTGAAAACTTGAATATTAACGTTGTGCATTTTTGATGTTTTGGAATGGCGGAGATTATTTATTATTATCTTATTTCATTTATTTTCATTCGAAATTATTTGTTTGGTAAACCTACACCGCACATGCGCTTATTGTGATGTTATGAAAATATAGGTTAATGCTATAAAGTATAAACATATTACAAATATTACATCTATTATGTGTAAGTACATATGTATCTATATTAATAATTTCGTCAAGCAGTACAGTAGATTCGGTCGAAACCTAATCTTAATAATAAAATTATATTAATTAATAAATGAAAATTAATTAAATCTAACTTACTTCCTCTCCTACACCGCGCCGGCTGTCTACTCTCCGTCCGTCTTACGAATTTTCGATCAGGACACGTGACCTGACGCGAGTTTATCATATTTTACCCATTACAAAAAAAGTGCACAACGCCGCTAAAGAAGTTTTCACTTCAAAAAACATCATTGGGAAGCGAACCATATACTATTTGCGACGAATTGCTAACGATCTGCTCATTATATTTTCTTGTCTTTTATGATGTAACGAACGCATATTTGCGTCATCCATCATGAGTGCATCTGAGTATGATCCTCTTTCGCTTACATATTAATGCGTCACATTGTAAAGTTAGTAGGAAATTTTAACGACAGTTTAACCCAGGCTGGTCCAACTTTGTATGAAATCCATTAAATTTGCATCATTCATTCATCATTTGCATGACAAACGAGCACACAGTCCACCTGAAGGTAAGTAGTTGCTGTGGCCCATAGACATCTACATCTGTCTTGGTTTGCGAATCAAAATGCAGATGCGTTGTCACCCGTGAGGACTAAGATGGAATGCATCTTTTCCAGTAAAAAGGGTATTCGGTTCTCTACTCACCATACGAAACACAGTAGCATTAAGCTGCTATTTTACGCTCATATTCTGTGAGAGCGTGGCCTTTCCCCGGTTGAGCTGACCCATTCGTGCTACAACTATACTATTAATAAAGCTACAGCATATGGCTCTACCACTAAAATTAATTGCATCAAGCAAGCAAGCAATGCGTTTGTGTAGTATCGTCAGTTTCTTTCAGTTCTACTATGAAACACTAGCATTGGTTTTTACGATTTTATACTTAAGAACCCATAGCAGATCCAGGGCCCCTCGATAATATTTGCTACGGGCCCCGCGCTTGCTTAATTTAATCCGTTAGTGGATTTAACCCATAGACTTAGAATATACTGGTCACAAACCACAAACTAATAAGAAGTGCTAGCGCAACTGAATACTAATTTGTGATGTACATTTTACTCTCGTAAGGATTATCGAAAAACGATTGTTAAGGCAGCGGTAAAAAGATAAAAAAAAATAGTTTAGTGCACAATATTGATTAATTTCAAAAGTTAACTGAACTTTTACCATGATAGTTCTAAAATAATTCAAAAATAGTCAAATAACATGTTGTCAGAAATAAGCTGCAACTACCTGGTTTTTGTTGGATTTAAATTCATCATCATCATTACAGCCCTTCACAAATCCACTGCTGAACATAGGCCTCCCCCAAGGAATGCAACAAAGCACGGTCCTGAGCCACCTACATCCATCGACTTCCTGCATGTCTAACCAGGTCGTCACTCCAACTAGTGGGGGGTCGCCCTACACTTCGCCTACCGGTACGAGGCTGCCACTCGAGAACCTTTCTTCCCCATCGATTGTCGGTTCTTCGAGCTATATGGCCGGCCCACTGCCACTTTAGCTTACTAATCCGTTGGGCTATGTCAGTCACTCTGGTTCTACTGCGGATATCCTCATTTCTAAGTGTATCACGCAGAGACACCCCAAGCATAGCCCTCTCCATAGCTCGCTGAGTGATCTTGAGCTTCTTCATACGACCAGCAGTGAAGACCACGTCTCAGATCCATAAGTTATCACTGGCAACACGCACTGGTTGTACAATTTCGTTTTCAGGTTTTGAGGTATGTCTAACGAGAAGAAGTGTCGTAGTTTCCCGAACGCTGCCCAGCCGAGTTGAATCCGTCAATTGACCTCTCGGTCAAAGTTGGACTTACCTAGTCGGACTATTTGTCCCAGGTAAACATATTCGTCAACAACTTCGAGCTTAGTGCTCCCAACAACTACCGGCATAGGTGTGACATGGACGTTAAACATGATTTTCGTTTTGTCCATCATCTTAAGACCTATCCGTGTTCATCTTAAGACCTATCCGTTGGGAGACACTATTGAGGTCATTGAGCATAATGGTAGGGTATGGTAGTAACATAGGTCCTCCAGCGATTCTGCCATAAGGACTACATCGTCGGCAAATCGAAGGTGAGTGATGTACTCGCCATTGATATTAATACCGCATCCTTTCCAGTACAGTAGCTTGAAAACGTCTTCCAATACAGCGGTGAAGAGTTTCGGGGATATAACGTCACCCTGTCTTACAACAACTCTGCAGTTGGATAGGTTTCGTAGTCTGATTCTGTACTCGGATAGCCATCGTAGCTCTACTGTACAAACACTTCAGCTTCGATATACCGACAGTCAACTTGGCATCCCTAAAGGGACTGCAGCACCGCCCAAATTTCGACGGAATCAAAGGCTTTCTCATAGTCCACATACGCCAGACATAGAGACAAATTGTACTCTTCGGACTTCTGTACAATTTGCCGAAGAGTATGTATGTAGTCTATGGTGCTAAAGCCCTTTCGAAAACCGGCTTATTCGGGAGGCTGGAAGTCGTCAAGTGTGCGCGCGAGAAGATTCGTAATGACTCTCGAAAACAGCACGTAGACGCGGCTCAGAAGGGAAATCGGTCTGCAGTTCTTCAAGAGAGCATTGTCACCTTTCTTGAAGAACAAGACCATCGCACTTCTGCTCCACGCCACCGGTGTAATGCCACCATGGAGGACGGAATTAAAGAGCCCCTGAAGGACTTCCAGTACCAGTTTTCCGCCCGCTTTCAGAAGCTCCGCTGTAATTCCATCTTCTTCCGGGGACTTTTCGTTTTTAAGGTGCTGGAGAGCCATTCTAATCTCGCTCAGACTGACGTCCGGGATATGTTCGGAATAGTGTCGAATAAGACTCGCTCTTGGATCGTTACTCACACTAACGTGTGGCTCCAACGATGACGTGTACAGCTGTCCATAGAACCTCTCAATCTCACTCAAAATCTCAGGTGTCCCGGAAACGATGCTGCCACACTCGGTCTTCAGCTTTGACAGTTGGCTCTTTTTGGCAGACATATCTCTGGCAATGACTTTGTAGTCTTGGTTCCGCTCGATCGCCTCTTCAATACAAGCTCTATTAAAGTTGCGTAAGTCCCGCCGCATGCATTTCGAGATCTGTCTGTTCAGTTGCCTGTATGCTGTCAAATCTGTTGAAGAGCGTAGATTCATATCCCGTCTAGCAGCTATGAGATTAAGAGTGTGATCGGAGAGTTTTTGTGTTCTTCTGCGGCGGGTCTTGCAGAACTTATCTCCAACCGCATGGACAGTTTCCACGAGCTCGTCATTTTATATCGTCCACTTCATTGTAGTCTTCTAGGCACTGAAAACGGTTTTGTAACTCGAGCTGGACCAGGCTCGACCAGGCCAACTACCTGTGTGGCCGCTTCTGGAAGAAAGAGTTCATCATAAATAGTCTCTCTTTCTCCATGAAGTCGGCCAGCTGCTGGCACCTTGGGTTCCGTTGCCCTATTCCAAATTTCCCTACTTTCAGCTCATCGTTCTCTCTTGTGCCTGGTTTTGCATTTAAGTCTCCCATTAACACCGTATAGTGGGTTTTGGAGGAATGCATGGCTCTAGAGATATCCTCATACATTTCCTTCACCTCCTGATCGGGGTGTGCCGAGGTTGGTGTGTAAACCTGTATGACCTTCAGCGAATACCGTTTGGTGATTCTGAGTATAAGGTACGCAACCCTCATCAACACCCTCAATCTTTACAACGTTGTTAACGAGTCAACATTTCTCTTGTGGACGATAAATCCGACACCTTCTTGGGACAGATGGTCGCCCTCCCGGTGATAGAACAAGTTGCCGGATTCGAGGATTACCGTGTCCTCCCACTCTCTTCGGACCTCGGATAATCCTATAATATGCCAGTGTAACTTGTCTATCTCTTCTTTCAGCTCCACGATCTTCTCGTCAGTCCTCAGGGTGCGTGCGTTGTATGTTGCCAGGTCGAGTCGGTTTAGGTGGCAACCGAACCTCCACCGGAGATTCTTACCATGGACCCCGCCGTTACCATGGTCGCCACTGTAGCCAGGAATAGCGGGGCCGCCGGGGACTGGGGGCCGTCTCTTTGTTGCTCTCATCATTAAACTATGGCAAATACCCACGTATTTGCCATAGTTGCCACGCTTGGCGAGCGAGTTGGCAACCGCAGTTTTTTTTATTGTATTTTTGCTGTTATCAGGAAGATGCTGCTGCTCGTCTCCTGCCTGTTTTCCTTTGTCGCCTTTTACGACACCCAGGGGAAGATATGGGGTAGTGGATATTCTTAACCGCCACTACACGGCAAATGAAAAAAAAACCTATAATCTCTGAAAAGGTGAGTCCACCGATATACTTAAACAATTTTCCACAAGAATCAGATCGGAAAGTTGTACTTTCAGCCATGAACTTAGAAAAATAAATTACTGCCATGGACCGTTTCCCCGGAATTTCTTTTTTAACATAATTTAAATACAATATATATAGGAGGATAATTAAGTATATACCTATTCATATTTTATATATTCTAAAAGATGTTTTTCTGGTAAAATAAAAAAGGAAACACGGAGTACATAATGGCAGCTATACTTTTCATATAAGTATTACTTTTAATTATTACAAACATTTAATAACTAATAATTAACTACATTATAGAAGTTTATTTTAAAATTTTACTCTCTTTAAAGGACAATATTTTAAGTATAATAATTTATTATTAAGATCGCTCTACCGTCTGAAAAACTTCCTCCCATACAAAACTAAGCATAATATGCTTGTTCAAACACTCATCTTCGATCGATTATGCAGATATTTGTTACTCAGACTTGAACAAAAATCTTCTCAATTAGCTTGAGCGCCTTCTTAATTAGGTTTATTTTTGGCCGTCGAAAATATGGCCATATCTCTCAATTTCGTATTCGCCTTAATTGGCTAAATATCCGAAAAAGGCACACTTCCAGAATATTGTCTGTTCTCTACTCCATTTTTCCTCCCCTTCCTACCTTAAAGCAAAATTTCAATACCTTTCTTCCAACCACGACAAGGTACTTCGCTCTTTAACTAATCTGAAGATTTCAGTTCCACTCCATTTTATTAACTTTATCGGCAATTGTTGTACTGTTCAGGCTACAATATTCTGGAACTTCTTACCTGAAGACATTAGGAAAGCACCAAATAAAATAGCCTTTAAAAGATTGGTACAGGAATTTTATAAGGATATTTCAAAAACAATGTCGTCAGCATAATATCAATACTCCTACCTTTATCCAGACATATTATGTGTAATTATGTGTGTGTATATGTATATATGTATTAAGGATAATTGTTATGTGTGGATTATTATATATTTGTTTATATTCATATGCATTTGTGTAATTTACAAGCCTTATTTTAATAAGTGTTATATCTATATAAATTTATTTTATTTAGTTACTTAAGTTACTTGCCACCATTGAGTTATATGTACTACGTAAAACATATAACTCAATGATTGCCACTAATTTCTCAACACGCTATGGGTGGACTGACAGAGAATGCTAACTGGCAGGTCCGCCCTTTGTAAGCTTCTTATTGGTTAGAACAATAAAGTTTTTAAATAAATAAATAAATATGTTTATGAGGTTACTCGCTCTTTCATCTATTCCTGAGTAATATAAAGTAATAATAAACTTATTATCATTTTAGCAGCATGAATTTTAAAATCATAATGATCTTAACAGAGATTAGCCAAATACACAGGAGATATTAAAGTGCACCAAGTGTGAGGTTTATTTGGTTAATAAATGGATACTCAGTTGGGTTCATAAAATTATTTGCTCATACTCAGAGGAATCATTGTTCAGATAAATACCAGCTGCCGAATTCCACTATCTTTCACTGCAACAGAACTAGAAATTCCATCTTTATCATCTCAATGGCTGGCGGTACACCACTGTACGATTTATGTGCAATTTTCTGCCGCACGACCATACTGTGGAATTTACTTCCCCGGACGCCCCTTCGTAACCTTGCGCTCCTAGAAACGTGCCTAGTTTGCCTTTAGGAATTTAGGATAAAGCCCGTTTTCACTATGGGATATAATATAATATATATTACATCTCGAGATATAAATTAATATCGCTAACCATACATTTCATATGGAACCGTTTACACTGAGCTATAATATATGTTACATTTCAAGCTATAAATATTTTTTCGATCGACCGAGCGATATTTTCATATTATATTTCGAACCCTGTACCCCGCACAACGTTCCATGCTCCCGCAGAACGGTGTACGGGGTAAAGGGGGGTAATTCAATGAACAATGACGAACGCACACTAGTTAAAAGATATATCTCACAGTGTAAAAGCCAATCGCGGGATATAATTTACATTTCGGGATATAATATATATTATATCCCATAGTGAAAAGCCAGCCTTATCCACGAACCCAAACCCGATACCAACATTTTATTGTAAAGAAGTTTTTGAACATATATGTATTGAGGATAATTTCCTAATACTGAACCCGTAGAGGGAGTATGTACAAGCTCTCTCTACGACTGAACTCATTACCAAAGAAAAAAAAACAAGTCATAAATCATAGATTATTTTGACATTTGACGATTTGACTTGATAAAGAGTAATTGTGTTCTGTGATATGTCAGGATATGTCTGTGATAATGATAGAATAGAACTGTCAGTCGGAGTTTTGGCGGGAACTTGATCGGCGGCGGTTTGCTGCTCCTGTTTTATAGTTTAAATAATAGTTTGAAGTCGATTTTGATATGTAAAAGTGGTGCGATTTTATGTATTACCTGTCTACGCATGTGAACTATTAGTGGAAACGGTGAAACAAGTGCTCTGATGGTGATGGATTCTCAAGATAAGCCGTTTGTTTGCATAGGCGCCTTTAGATACCATCACCAACTGTCAGCTGTCTGCTGGCTCAAGTTGCCGTCAAAATTTCCCAAGGGCTGCACAATGTGACGCATCAACATATTGTGAAGTAGTGAACTATGAAGGATAATTATACATTTGGAGAAATTATAATAAACCGAATAAAAATACTCAAGACTTGGCCTAAAGGTCTAGATACAAGGCCATAAACTCCAAAAAAAAAAAAAAAAGAACTGTCAGTCAGTGCTTAGCTTATTTATGGTCAGTGCAGTGCAAAAATAAAATAGGTATTAATTTTTAAAAGTCCTGTATTCTTTTATCTACACAGAATAACAAAAAACTTAAAGTTTGTATTATTATTGAATATAGTGAAATTTTATATACAACGACACCATGAATCCTATGTCAATGGACAGGGATGAACCGTCATCATTGTTATCATTTTCCACAAATCACCCCCTAGAGCAGTTTGTACTTTTAGCTAAAGGTGCTAAAGGTTTTGCATGTGCGGAACTAATTAAACAAGTACTGGAAGCTCCAGGGGTTCACGTATTTGGAGAACTTCTTGAAATGCCAAATATTAAAGAGGTTACAAACATTCATTGTTTATATTTAACGAAAATATCTTACGTAAATATATTCACGTCATATATTTTAATTATATTTTCTTTCCATATTTCTGATTCACAGTTAGAAAATGGGCCTTATGCTACACATTATAAGACACTGAATCTATTCGCTTATGGAACATACAAGGAATACTTAGAGAACAAGTCAGAATATTTAGAACTAACTCCAGTACAATGTAAAAAGCTTCAACACTTAACAATTGCAACTTTGGCAACTCAAGAAAAATGTATTCCCTACAGTGTGCTTCTAAAGGAATTGGATATCAAAAATGTAAGGGACTTAGAAGATCTAATAATAGAAGCTATTTATGCAGGTTTGTAGCTTTTACTTTGCTTTGAATGTTGAATGTGGGTGTTGTAGGAAGTGATAATGAAAACTGAAACAGGAGATCTAGCCGATAGCTAATCAAAATAATAAAAACTGTGGTTGCAAAGTATATCATATATTAAAAAAATATATATTAAACTGTATAAAAAGGGTTATTATAGTATAAATGAATACATGGTTGATAATAACCCCTGGGAATGAGGTGGTCGCTTCCAAGCAGTTTCTAAAATAAATTTTGTAAATAGTTCGTAATCATTTATATTGTAAAATTTATTTTAAAAAAATTGTCCCGCTGGGTTTCTTGCTGGTTCTTCCCAGGACAGAGGGTTTTTTTTCGAACCAGTGGTAAAGTAAAAAATGACTTTCAATAACAATTACACATGTAATGTATATTGAATAAAAATTATTCTATTCTATTCTATTCTATTCTATCAACTATGGTACATAGTTACATACAACAATATTGCAAAAATAATTGATTATCAATAATTTTTTCCTCAATAAGTACGCGTTTCCGCATGTTGAAACTTTGCGTGTGTGCTTATAATAATGTAACCTATCTGTAAAAAAAATATCAACCCCCAACTCAATGGACGTCAATGGAAAGTCGTACCGTTATGCCCCCTATGAGGCAAACTAAGAGGGAGGCTTATGTATTCCGATGATGATGATGATACTAGTATACCATTATTATTGGTTAAAAGTATAAATAGTTAAATATACTTTTATGAATATGAATTTAATGCTCAAGTTTTAAAAGTTTCATTCTACTTCCTCACTTTCTGAATTCTCTAAAGGATTTCTGCCAACATGATGTCAGTCAAACAATGTTTTAATAGTCATCACCTTATCTTAACATATAAGTTAATATTTGATATTAGCTGTACAGATCAAATCTCACAGAACTTACAAAGGGAATGAAAACAAATGATAACAGATGTTGTCAGATTAATGCAGCCCTTCACAAATCCATTGTTGAACATATGCCTCCCTAAGGAATATATATATATATATATATATATCGACGGTGGAAAGGAAAAAGTTACCAAGCGACATATAGGCAACTTTACAGGAGAGCTGATTAAAGTTTGAAATTTTGAAAAAAAATTCATATTAATTGTACTATTTACCCTATTGGAATGATTCTTACATGATTAAAAAGCGGTTTGGACACTTTATTACCTACTTTAAGTAAGTTCCCGATTTGCTTACCATTGCCGAAGTTAGTGTCGCTTAGTAAAAAAAATAAAAAAATCACGAACGGGAAAAATCGACCTACCGACAACTGACTTTAGAAGTAAAACCCGAAAAAAATTCATAATCAGACAGTTTTGAAGAATTTGAGCATGGAAAAAATACCTATATAATAAAAAGAACATTTCTATGATCTGGTAAAATTTACTTACCACTTCATGATTGATCAATTTCTGTCTGTGATATTTTTACCAGAGAACAAATTAAAGTAAGGTTTGGCCCCTAATAATTTAATGTGGTTTAGAAAGGAAAAAGCACCAGTATTTGTTTATTAAACATGAATTTTTTAAATAAATAAATATTCAATTTCGTGATTCAAAATCACGTTCCCGAAACAAAACACCCTTCTAAACTAAAATTAAAAGTACCTTCACAAGTTACAAATATCGTCAGAGACCTTCGGTTTTATAAAAATAAAAAGAATTCACAAGTACATTGTAACGCTAATTACTTAAAATTATTTAACGAACTATAAACTTTTTTTTACATACGTATAAGAGAGGACAAACGTGCATGCGGCTCGCCTATTGGTAAGTGTCGACCGCCACGCAGAGGACTAAGCTCGTCTCTTGTAAGACCTTAAGACATATTGGTTCGGAAAAACCACCGGTTGTAAACAATTGCAAAAAAAGTTGTGGCAAGGAAAGAAACTCCAAGTAAATCGCATAGTGATGGACCCCAAGCATTCAGATGGTCTGGATGATGGTATCGTGAGTTTTTTCACGATGTGCGTTGGTGAAATTTGGTGGCTGGAATTAATCCAAACAAATCTTCAAATTCTCTTCACAGCGCCAGTGAATCGAGGTGATCAAAAAGAACTTGATAATCAACTATTCGAGCCGCTCTTTGCTGGATGTGATCAAGTGGAATGAGCTGGAAATGAGGTGTCACAGCCTGGAGATGAGAACAGTATTCCATGTGAGGTCAAACCTGAGTCTTGTACATTTACGAGCGGTGTGCCGACATGAAATACTGTTCCTCTCTGCTGAGCACGCCTCTCCGCCATTCCCTTCCAAGTGACCGCGAAACTGTATATCATTCGATAAATTGACGCGGAGAATGAATAAGTCCTGAAATTGAAGGGATACAAGAAAGGCGTTCTTTTTAGCGGTGAACACGCAAACCTCTGTCTTTAGAGACCAATCCGAGACTTTATTTAACAAAGATTTGATTTCAGGCACAAGTTTGTTCCGGTATTCGACAACGTGTTTTCGAGAAACATTGATACGGCCGATGTGAAATACATCACCTGTGCTGTCATCCGTATACCAATGAATGTTACTGGTTTGCAACTTATAATTGATATTCAACATTCAACAACGCAGTCTTGTGGAACCCTACCATAAATGCGCTTCCAGTGGGAGCATGTAAGAAAACTGGTGATCCAATTGCACAATTTCTTGGGAACCAAATAGGAAGAAAGCTTCGGAAGAAGCTATTTGTGCCAAACTTGATCGAAGGCCTTTGATAAATGTCAAAACTAACGGCCAAGGTCTTTATTTCTTGGTCTCTACTGCATCCATCATCTTGGGGTCAGGTACAATAGAAGATCACCAGCTGAGTGACCGCGGCGAAGTCAGTAATGGCGGTTACTAATTAGCTGGTGGACCTCAAAGCATGTAATCAGCTGGCAGTTTATAATGGTTTCCATGATTTTGGACTACAAGGAGGTAGTAGGTCTGTAGCTGAACCGTCGCTATTTTTAGCTATCTGGTGCACTAAAGCTATCTTCATGAGTTCAGGACTACTCCTACGCCTAGTAGGACATGTCTTTAGCACAATATGAAGAACTTCATCAGGTTTACCCGACTTGTTAACATTCAGGGAGAGGGGTGCTTGGCGCACTGAGCACTCTCACTGCAGAATGGTCAGCAGTGTGTTCCTACCGTCACCTAGAGTCGAGGTGGATGCAAAAAGACAGCCTAACAGATCGGCTTTCTCCTTTATGGCATGGACCAGTGAGTCGTTCTCCCTGTGCAGAGATGAAAGAGATGGCTGAAAGAAGTTCCGTTGGACAGCCTTGGCGAGAGACTAGAACTCTACGAGACGAGACTAATATCTCGCCAATTCTGCAGATTTACGCACGAATCAGTGCACTGCTTTGCGTTAGCAATGACTCTTTTGTAGAAGCTAGAAGAGGAACTTTCTTAATTTTATTATATTTCTTTTCTTCTTGGTGTTTGCATCCTGGGACACCGACGCGTCAGTCCAGGCCCGGTAGCACTCCTGCTTATGGCAAGATGCAGTTTTAAATGAGCTATCAATTCATAGCTGCGATCTACCTCCGAGGGGCACTACAAATGATGAAATAATGAAAAAGATCCATTCCCTGAAGTTGCATATCAGCTACAAAATCAGCAACAACGTTGGGATCATCTGGCGAGAAGCAACTTTGAAATATTAGTACACAGACAGTACACAAATAGTAGTTACACGACAATTCAAGATCAACGCGGAAGGCTCAACTGACGATTTATTAAATAAATATTTCTGGAAGAGATATCTTAACGCCAAAATATATTAGAAAACGGCAGGTCACATTCATCTAAGCGACAAAATTACAGGAAGGAAAAATATCACTAAACGACATCTTTTTGTTAATCAGACCTGGTAAAAAATATCTAAATGACAAACAGCTAAAATTAAGCACAGGTAAAAAGGTAACAAGTTGCAAAAAAAATAATTTTTTTTCGTAGTGAAAAGATAGCCAAATAAATTTTTAATCTTTCATAAGTCCAGGAAAAAGTAACTTAAAACCAAAATAATTTATATTAAAAACAGGAGAAATTTACTAAGTAGAAATACGGTAGATTGAAAATTGCCCTAAACGCAATATTTTTTTAAATGACGAAAATTATCGTCGGTTGGTCGCCGAAAACTTCAAAAAATCCTCAAATTTTAAAATATCTAAACGACATTAAATTCATCGTAGAAGCACGAAAGTAGGACCAATCAACGCAGAAAAAAAGCTGATTCCAATGATATATATAACTCAATATCGACCAAAGTGTCGCTTAGTAATTTTTTCCTTTCCAGCTTCGCTATATATATATATAATAAGTATATTAATGATATATTTATATAAATAAGGGATGTTAGAAATATGAAATGAATATGCTAATTTAGAACAATAGAATGTAATATATTATGATGTTGTCATCAAGCCCACATTCTTAACGACTCCGTGGCTCAGTGGCTTAACAATGAGTTGCTGCACTGGGAGCCCAGGAATCCCGCATGGAACAAGTATTAGTATAGTCTACAAATAATTGTTCCGGGTCTGGATGTTTGTCCTTGTGTAATTTGCGTTTGTAAACTGTCTCTGTGATACTGGAGTAAATACTAGTATAGGGGAAGGGAAACATTTAAAAAAAATTAAAATAAATTTAAGAGAATTATCCCTGATACTCAGCTTTGTATGAAAAATGTGTAAGTTCTTAAATGGAAATGGTGGATCAAAATGAATGTGCCATTGCAAAATAATTGTACACAACCCCTTATCATCACATGGGTGTCATAAGAGGTGACAGAGAGAAATAAATCAGATGGGCAGCGTCTTCCTAATAATGACTAAAAACAAAAAACTGCAGTTGCCAATCTGCTTTCCAAGCGTGGCAACTATGGCATATGTCCCCCTAATAAAGTAATCTAAGGGAGAGGGCTATGTTCAGCAGTAGTTTAATAAGCTGTAATGGTAAGAGTAATAGAAATAGACTTCATATTATCCTAGAATTATGGAGGAATGTAATTTATCACTTGATAAAAAACTCTGGTTTCCTTAAAAACAATTCATTATAATAATCGAAATCAAATGAGAAAAAATTTATATTATTCCCTTTTATATTTTTATTGAAATTGAAAAATCATATTTAAATAACTGCACTATAGACAATTGTAATTTTTTTTAACCTGTATGAAATTTAGTGTCTGATAGATTTGACTGCTTGTGTAAAAAAGTAGACCATTACTCTTTGTATTAGTACTTCTCTATTGATAATATCACAATTAAATTGCCTTTGAAGTTTGAAGATTTCGTGAGGATCTTATGGATTTAATTCATTCACCATTTATTCATTCATTTATTGATTACAGACTAACAAAAATCCACAGCTGAACATAGTTCACCTCCAAAGATTGTTAGATAGAGGATTGATATATACCATAATTGTCACACTAGCATAGCAAAAGTGTGAAATAATTTGCCATCTGTCTTTTCATCCAACTACTATGTAGGTTTCATCAAGGTGAGAGTGAATAGTTTTTTGCTAAGCTAAATCAGTGCACTGTAGCGATAGGTCGTCGACATATTTCTCGTTAACGAAACTAGGCAGTCTATTTTTGGTCATCGACTAATCGATCAACTAGTTAAATTTGTCAACTAGTTTATACATTGACTTGGTTTTGCTGACATATAAACTCTGTGAGTATGTAAACTGTCTATGGCTCGACATAGTCGACATACGTAGTACGTAGCCTAGTGCAAGGGCATGATGTATTAAGTTGTCTATGATTAAGTCGCCCTTCTCTTTTGAACACGCGATAATACCATAATGGCATCCTTTTCTTCACCTAACACAAGAAAAAACTGCTACTTATACTTTTATGCTATCTACATTTAGAGTTCTAATGTGTTTGTGCAATTATGTCATTTCATCATAATATGAACTAATACTATCTGACCACATTCTCACGTCGATTGTCGTGTTGCTAGTCGAAGTGACTGTGCCATCTTTGGCTGCATCACAATTTACTGTCAAATGTTATAGTAGTCAAACACTACACACAAGCTTTAGTAGGAGATTATTTTGAGTACGATAAATAGTTTTCTATTTATCTATCCATAATAAATAAATATATTATTTTTTCA
Source organism: Parnassius glacialis (assembly GCA_033319125.1). Classification (NCBI taxonomy): domain Eukaryota; kingdom Metazoa; phylum Arthropoda; class Insecta; order Lepidoptera; family Papilionidae; genus Parnassius; species Parnassius glacialis. The sequence goes on along the minus strand of JAVANC010000027.1, from coordinate 9,615,501 downwards.
ATTAGACTTCTAATTTCTAAAGAAAGCTATCATAAAATTAGTTTTATTTTGATTTTTAGGCATTTGTGTGGAATTCAAAAATAATGTACTCATTTTAACAGCTCTTAAGAGATACAAAACTGTTACAGCTTCTTGCGCCATAGATAATTTTGTATAAAACTGAAGTTAATCAATTATTCTTCTTAAAACTTGATGTTACTTACTATATCTTAACTTAAAGGGGTTATAAATGAAAAGGTACTTATTTGTTTTTCTCAGAGACAGATATTAAATGAGAATGTTAAAAATAACATTTTATAACTTATGTAATTTCCTTCCTATTTTGTCAAAGTACCATGCATATGAATGAAAGGATGATAGTTTAGAAACTTTTTTCTGCCGACTTCCAAAAAGGAGACGGTACTCAATTCGACTGTATGTTTTTTTATGTGTGTTACCTCATAACTTTGTACTGGGCGAACCGATTTTGATGATTCTTTTTTTATATGAAAGCTGATAGTTCTCGTGTGGTCCCATATGAATTTGATCAAGGTCAGACCAATGGTTATTGAGTTATTCTTAAATAACCTATATTGAAGTCGCTTATATTGAAGTCGGCTGTACAAAATTTTAAATTATTATAAAACATTTCTTTATTGATAACATTACAGATATAATTCATGGCAAACTGGATCAAGAATGCAAACGCGTGGAAGTTGATGTTGCACTTGGAAGAGATGCAAGACTCGAAGACGCCTCTGCTATAGCAGATGTTCTAGCTGACTGGTGTAATGCTTGTGAAGCTGTTCTAAATTCAGTCGACCGCCATATACAACGCGCTAATCATCACAAACAAAAAGCCTTGAGACATCAACAGGGTATTGAGCAAGAGGTCTGTATTATTATATCATCATCATTAGAGCCCTTCACAGAACTACAACATAGGCCTACCACAGATAATGCCACAAAGCATGGTCCTGAGCCTTCCTACATATCTTACTAGATCGTCACTCCATCTAGGAGGGGAGGTGGCTCTACACTTCATTTACCAGTACAATGCTGCCACTTGAGATCCTTTTTTCCTCACCAGTTGTTGCTTCTTTGAGCCAAAAACTGATGGGGAAGCCAATGGCTAGACCATTGCTTCTTCAAGCTTACTGATCCATTGGGCTATGCTGATTATTCTTGTATTCGTGTACTGATATCCTCATTATGAAGTCCATCACAAAATGAAACTCTGAGCATGGTCCTCTTTCTCATATGTTAGTTTCATAATTTAATAAATTCAAAAATTGTAAAGTGCTACATTTAATGTTGATATAGTTTTTGTTTTTTATTGAGGGGTCTTTGCCACTAGGCACTATCGAAACTACGGTACTAAATGACTAGCTGAGGTAGCTTAGGGTTGAGCACTCTTTGTAAAAAACATAGCACTTAAACTTATTATTTCATATCTAAATAATAGAACATAAACAGTTGTTATTAACGGAAGCAGTTCTTCCATATTGGTAGTATCTATGGATGTTCCTCAGTGTTCAGTTCTTGGTCCCTTTCTGTTCTTAGTTTATATTAATAACTTACCTTGGTAGGGAATAACCATGATATAGTATTATTCGCTGATGTAATTTCGTTGATTTTCCGACTAAAAATGCAGCTATTGAAATATGACTAAGTGAATAATGCTATATCAAAAGTAGTAAACTGGTTTAACGTCAATAATTTACTTTTGAACGGTAATAAAACGAAATGTATTAAATTCACCACACCTGATGTTAAACAGGTGAATACTGATGTACTTTTAATTGGAGAGGAGCTGAGCCTTATTGAATCCACTGTTTTTCTCGGAATTACAGTTGACGCGAAGCTTCAATGGGGCCCTCATATATCTAAACTAGCTAGCAAACTTAGTTCTGCAACATATGCTGTAAAATATATTAGATGCCTTACATGTGTTGAAACAGCTAGATTAGTTTATTTTAGTTATTTCCATAGCATAATGTCACATGGAATGTTGCTATGGGGTAAAGAACCATAAGAGCAATGTATAACCTAGGTCCAAAGGAATGTCTTAGAGAAAAATTTAAAGAAATAAATATATTTACTTTGGCCTCTCAATATATTTACGAGAACTTATTATATGTACACAAAAACAAAAGTAGTTTTATTAAAAATAGTGATGTACATTCTGTAAATACTAGGAACAAGCACAAGTTAGTTAAACCAGTTACTCAATTCCAACGAGTTATTAACTCCTTCATGGGGCACAATGTTTTACAACAGAGTCCCAGAAAATATTCAGACCTTATCTATCAAAAGGTTTAAATTATTAAGCAGAAATTGTCTAGTACGGTGTATTATACTACTAAAGACTACATGACTGATAATAACCCCTGGGAATGAGGTGATCACTACCATGCTGTTTCTAAAGGTTTTCAAAACAATTGTATAAAATATTATATTGTAAATTGTGCTGTATAAAAAAAGTCCCGCTGGGTTTCTTACTGGTTTTTCCCAGGACGGAGGTTTTTTTGCAAACAAGTGGTAAAAGTAAAAAAATAAATACTTAAGTATTATGTACTGTAATCTATATTGAATAAAAATGATTCTATTGTATTCTAAATACCACAGTAAGGGTACCAACCAACAACAACCCGATTCTGGTTTCCGGCATCAATTAAATTGTTAATTGCAATTTAAATGGATTATTTACTAGATGTTAAATGGTGAAGAATAACATTGCAAGGAAACCTGCATGTGTCAGAAATTTAAAAAAAATATTTCGAATTCAGCCAACATACGAATACATACAACCAGCATGGTGGACATTCCTAGCCTTAAACCCTTCTCAGAAATGAGAGTAGGCCTATGCCCAGCAAAAGGAGGTATAGGTGCAGGCCTGTACATGGTGCTCTAGTCTCGCCGCAGTTTAGAGCGAGTACACATTAACCGCTTTGAAGCACACGTTTTGGTAACGCGTGTTTTTAAAATCGGATTTGTCGGATACATTCGTTCACATACCAATACACACTTCTATTCTAGCGCGCGTCCGACGCGCGCTGTCAGATTATGGTTCAGGTTAAGCCTCGTATCGATTATGTGCTCCAAGAGGTCGAACATTGGCGCGAGTTCCATCCGCTTGAAATGGATACCACCTTGGAACGCACACCAAGTTGTTCGTTGGAACGCTCAAACCTTAAGCAGACCGTTCCATCTGGTGTCGGTTTTTTACCGCGTATCAAAGTAGTTTTGGCACGCCGGTTGGGACCGTTGATTTCATAATTCGTGTGTTCGTTGCGTTCCGAGCTATAGATAACCAAAGTTGATAAAATTATATGGTTCAAAATAACTGTTGTGGAATAGCAAAAGTCGTTGTTATCATAATAAAGGGCTCAGAGAAGATGCACGGAGAAAACTATGAAAGCGACAGCTGCTCGTACACGACCGACATCCATGTTAAACGGTCAGCGGTACTTGGAACGCTTGGTACATTTGGAACGCGTTCCGCGAAACGCACTGGTCGGCGCGTTCATTCATGACGCTCGCGCCAACAGCGCGTAATCGATACGCGGCTTTAGCCACACGCTTTTAAGCCGCCTCCACATGCTTGGCAAAAACAACGGCAAACAGCGAACACCAAATAGCAAACATGAACGTGTGGATGGGTGTTTGCCTGTTTTTGTTTGTTTGCCAGTGATCGGTGTCGGTGTCGGTTTTTGTGCACAAATCAAAGGATGTTCGACAAACGTGTTTGCGATGTATCCAAACGCTTGGCAATCAGTTGCCAAGTATCGTCCGCCGTGTTTGCCCATTCGAAATATACTAGTACGTTTGCCAAGCATGTGTATGCCGTGTTTGTGTTGGGTGATTGTAGTCGGTGTCTGACACGTGTTTGATGATTCTTGGTGTTTGTGGCAAATACCAAGCATGTTGAGGCGGCTTTAGATACATTGGCCGCCATTTTCTTGTATATTTGATCGCGCTCTTTCGTGTATAGTGGACGCATGTTCAAAAATGGATATAGAACATTTTGATATGGATTTCTTTGTCGATGAAATCCAAAAGCGATCAGCTAGGACTCGCCCTGCTACTAGCTCTGCTAACGCTCGTCGAACGCTATGCTGAGCGCACTGTATGTTCGCTATCATCAATACGCGCCGAATGCAACGCTGAGCGCCCAATGTGTACTAGTTCAATTAATGTAAGCTAGCAAAATTGGCGTTAACGCGGCTGCGGTTATACGATATGCGTTATGCGTTTTTTTTTTATTGTACTAACTTGCTAAACGTGCGGCTATAGCTGTACTGTACACGTATTGGAAACCTAACTTGCCAACAAAACACTAAATTATACACTTTGGGATAGCGCAATGGACACTTAATTGCTCTAAAACCTTGTCGAAATGAGAGAAGGTCTGTGCCCATTTGTGGGACATAAATAAGCCGTAACGTTGTTTTTACTTTATAAAGTCCCGCGATATGCACTAGAACAATACGATTTAACTTTTTTTTCGACACACCGCTTGCAACTTTGTAAGGCGCAAGTTCAGCCTCACATAGGTGTTCCATGTTAGCATTTGGGCTAGGGCACCCCAGTGCCAGCTCCTTCCACTTGCCCGTATTAAGTAAAGAGCGGCTCGAATCGTCGACGACTGAGTTGTTTCTGATCGGCTCGATCTACTGGCGCTCCCTATAGATACATCTATTTACATTTTTTATCGCTATTCTATTTACCGGATATGTTCAGAGGAATTATTTGGATAAATTCCAGCTGCCAAATTCTACCAAAGCACATCGCAACAAAACTCACGATACCAACCACACCATTAAGATGCTTGACGGCCCACTACTATGAAATTTACTATAAGTTTTCTTCCACGTACGAAATCTTTGTGAAGTCGTTTACTAATGGCGATTTTTTAGGACCGATATGACTTAGGGACCTTCAAGAAACGAGCTTACACCTTTTTAAAAATCCGACAATGCACCTGCAATTCCCCTGGTGTTTTGCAGTTGGTCATGGGGCGATGTTCGACACTTATAAACAAGTGAGCCGTATGATTGTTTGCCACTGTTATATTTTTTTATAGGATAGGGTGACAAACGAGCACACAGTCCACCTGATGGTAAGTGGTTGCTGTGGCCCATAGACATCTACATTTATCGTCGTTTGCGAATCAAAATGCAGATGCGTTGCCACCCGTGAGGACTAAGATGGAATGCCTCGTTTCCAGTAAAAAGGGTATCCGAATCTCTACACTCACCATACGAAACACAGCAGTGTTAAGCTGCTATTTAACGCTGGTTTTCCATGAGAGCGTGGTCCTTCCCCGGTCAAACCGACCCATTCGTGCTACAACTGTACTACTAATATAGCTGCAGCATGGCTCTACCACGTATATAAAAAAAAACTCAACCATGACACGATTGCAATTCCTTACGGCTACCAACAGTTACACAACAGTTTATTGTAATTCTTCTTCGTGGGATCTTGACAGTGTGGAATAGGATCCCCCACATCCTTACCGAGTTTGTCGTAAGAGGCTACTGATTTATATATACAGACACTCCACCAGCACCCAGAGAAGAAAAACTATGTATGCAACGTAATCCCAGACTGGTACCTTTGTTAGGCGCAAGGCAGGTCCTGCAGTAGAATCGGCTCTGAATGTAGTAACTTGTTCCTTGTTCCTGTGAGTTCAGCCGGTGAGTCCGAGAGGTCCGGAAGTCTATACAGTGTGCAAACCTGCATTACTTAAGTTGCGTCCCAGGCGACGCAGTGTATGTGGATAGTTCTACTTTATTTAGAGAGTAAATAAACTATTATTTTAGCCGAGGGCGGCTCTAAAAAAGCAGGAGTCTCATTCAGACTGCATGTTCTTGTTTGTTGTATTTTACGCGATATCTTCGACAATTGTGAACAGATTTTAATGATTCCTATTTGATTAAATACCTATAGGTTATATACATTAAGGATGATACCATTTATATTAAAAAAAAAAATCCCAAGGAAGGAAAAATAGGAAATAAAGTTTTAATGCGCGCTGCATTACATAATCGCGTGCGACGTTCTAGATATTAATTTTAGCTTGTGATATTCCTTTAGTCCACCAAAAAGGGTAAAAAATTAAACTATTAAAATAAAAAGAAAAACCAACTTCAAAGAACTAAATAGAATGAAATAATCTCCGCATAATAAGTGGGTGCTTTAATTAATAATTTTATCTATGCCTTAGCCTTCCTCAGAAGCTATTATCTGGAAATTGTTTGAAGACGGTTTTAATTTTTTTTTAATTCTATTTTTATAATATTATATAATCTGCTTTGCACACAGGCAAACTCATCTTCCTTATTTCGTTTATCTAGTAAATCAAATGTAAAATGACAGCCAATGTACGTCCTATTTCTGGGCACTTGCCTCCTCTCATTATTGAAAGGGTTAGAACGTTTACGCACTGCATCTGATCGGAATCCCAGTAAATACAAAAGAAGAAGAAAGAACACGAAGTTTAAAAAATATTTTTGTATTTATTTTAGTTCCCTTTTTTGCCGCAATGTTTATTTGTCGCACAAATTCTATAGGCCAATTTTATCATGGTATTTATTGATCCACGCCCCATCCCAATGAGAGCTAATAATTTTCTGCTCACCAGATGTCGCTACTTGACACTGAGGTAAAGTTTTTTTTACACAATGTAATTTAATCGAGAAATTGTTTTTTAATAAAAGTTTATCAGTTTCTAGAGTATTATATTAATACACAAAACAATGCGGTCAGTGGTATGCTCTTTAATTTTTTGCACTTTTTTAACTTTTTTTATTTTTCTACTTTTATGAATATCTGTGGTTTTGTTTATTTTTTAATGTTATTAAAATAAAATATAGCTAATAGTATGTACAGAAAGAAACAATAATTTTTACATTTTCCGAACAAATTAACTTCCGCGCTATGAAATCTGTCAAATATTATACCTCACTTTCTAGTGGCGCCGCCCTGGTGGCAGAAAAAGTTGTGCATGTTGTGCAAGACAAGAAGGGTCATTTGGAAATTAACTATATTAGAAATTGTGTACCAATATTGTATATTGTTGCAGATAATGTACATCAAGAAAACTTTGAAAACCCAAGCAGAGAACGATGAATCTGCTTCTGGCGGCGGCACAGAAACGCATTCAGCGCCAAAGAAGAACTCTGGCAAGGGAAAAACCCCTCGAAATGCTGCCAAGTTCTGGCAGAAGAACACATAAAATTTATGAACTCTATGAATAATGTGATATATAATAATAAAGATAAGGATGGCTTGCTTAAATTTGATTTTTTACTTCTACATCACGTTTTATATTGTTATACATACATGAATTCATGCTATGATGACAAATGTATAATTTTTTTTCGTGTTAGGAGCTGGTATAGGGCTATAAGGTATGTTATTATTATTAGGCTGACATCCCAACAAACTTGCGAACCTATGGAAATAGTTTTTTTTTATAGGATAGGGTGACAAACAAGCATACAGTCCACCTGATGGTAAGTAGTTGTTGCGGCCCTTAGATATCTACATTTATCCTCAACAAAGAATCAAAATGCAGATGCGTCGTCACCCGTGAAGACTAAGATGGAATGTCTCTTTTCCAGTAAAATGGATCTCCGGTTCTCTACACTCACCATACGAAACACAGCAGTGTCAAGCTCCTATTTTACACTGGTATCCTTCCTCGGTCGAGCCGACTTATTCGTGCTACAACTATACTACTAATATAGCTGCAGCATGGCTCTACCACATTGAGAAGTTTTTGATAATGAGTATACTCATTGATTTTTATAAAATATTGTTGTTAATAATATTCCAAGCATGGCATGGCATTTGCAAGCTCGTATGGATATACCCTCTCTCATGTAAAGAGTTAAATACTCCACAAAAATTTGTATATTATAGAATACACGTGTACAACGTGAGTGCAAATATGCTCCGGTCCTTTAATTAATGCAGGATATAGGTAATAGGACGGTATTTTTCAGAGTGCCCCAGTGCAGCACTTAAGGTAAATCCGGCCCTGGTGGTATAACCATGTCTGTACACCAGGCGTAAAACACCCAGACCGGTGTAGAGATACTGGAATCAGTGTCAAAGGTGCTGTACGAGGATTATCGCGATCGTCAATTCGCATTAGTAGTTTGAAGATCGCAACCAGTAACAACTTCTTCCACTTGACCGCATTCAATGGAGAGCGACCTACGTTCTACGACCTAGTTCTTTCCGATCGGCGTGATCCACTTGCCTTGCGGAAAGACATTGCATCTCCGCGCATGTTCTATCGCATATACCTCGGAGAGGGCTCAGAGAAATTTTCGGCTTAATTCCAGCTGCTGAATTTCACTATCGAACACTGCGATAGATCTTGAAATTCTATTCTTATCATCCCGATGGTTGGCGGTCCACTATCGTGCAATTTACGCAGAATTTTTTTGCCGCGAATGACCGCACTGGAATCGACAGCGCTTTATTGTACCTTCAAAAGTCTACTCTTTTCTTGAAAATTGAAGATTTTCATGGGGGACTGTAATCACCTAACATTAAGTGAGCCGTATGCTCGTTTGCCTTCGATAAAAGAAGGCCTATAACTATTACAGATCGATAAAGAAGATACAATACCTAAGTGTGTAAAGGAGAAAAATGTAAATTTTTCTCAAATGCTGACCTCATCTACACGCGGTATACCCTACTATCTGACGCGCGAACGTCTGGAGATAAATTGATGGCAAAAAATCTATCAAAAAAAAAGTTACATACAAAATTCATAGACTGGGATGAGGGGCAGCATTAACAGTATCGGTTCTACACTAACCAATCCGCCTGTTTAGCGTGGTAAATATAAGAAAATCTTCTCAGTACCTATAGGCATGGGCGCATCCTTGGAAAGACTTTTAGCTTCTTATTACTTTGTAAAAAGACTTCTATTACAGTGGAAACAAAGGATATTGTTACGACCATTGAGTTATATGTACTACGTACTAGAGAAGCCATTCCAAACAAAAATTGTGTCCTACTCTATGTACGCGACTACTAATCCCGCGCATGCGCGAAGGCTTTAATTTGATATAAAATAAGATATTAATATAAAATAAATATAAGAATTTAATATAAAATATCTTAATTTAATCTAAACAAACATATTGTATTTCAAAATAAAATGTAATAATAATTATGTTATGGAATTCACAAATCTTCAATTTACGCAATATTTAATTTGTACGGATTGCACTACAGTATTCAGTTGAACATAGTCAATGTTCGGAATAGCTTCTCTAGTACGTAGTACATATAACACAATGGTCACGACAAATATAATGGGTATGAAATATATACCTAATACATAAATTTTCACACCAGGTGAGTGGACAGAGACTACTGACTTCCATTTGGAACTACTGTTACTATAATGCTGTGATGTGATCCTTACACACCTCTCTCGCTCCTTTCACATCCATATATACTCGTTGGTTAAGGGTACTCTTAATTTGATCCATCGTCAATATATCGCCAATTTGGTTGATAAGCTTCCATCAAGGTCGTCCCTTGCTAACTCTTCCACTTACTTCTGTGACAATCTTTCTTTATTTCTGTGTCACTCTTTCCTTATTTCTGTGTCACTCTTTCCTTATTTCTGTGTCAGTCTTTCCTTATTTCCGTGTCATTCTTTCCTTATCCATTCTTTCTACTCTCCTTTCTTTCTACGCTAGTAAGAATCTAATCCTAGTAAAAACATCTTGCAAACCACACTTTTCTCTTATCACACAATTTTCTCCTGTCATTCAGAGTCAACCCTAACATACAACTTAATGACTGCATTTTTTCTCTCACACCCAATTTTCCCTACCACACATTAAGCTAGGGACTAACTCGTGATATTTGTATATAATTAAAGGGACTTATAACAACTATAAGAAAGCATTGTGTATTGCCATATTACGTCCCTTTGTGTCATTTTATTTGTCACACATCCACAAAAGTGTAGAGTCCCATTTACACATGTGCCACATTGACACATTGTGCCCTGCATTCATATTTCATGCGTGCTAGGAGTTTTCTTTTATTAGGTACATAAATGCAATAATAACTTGAAAACACCTAACGTGAGTAGTATACTATGTCTAATATTAAATGTAATACATAGAACTAATCACATTTCTCTTTGTTAATTTTATATCTTCGTAGTTTAGGAAAAATGGTAATAGAACGACAGTCTTTAATAGTAGTTATCGGTATATATACTCCGGCAACACTTATTATTTAAACGTCATAAATGCTAGAGGGAGAAAAAGTAGGCTCGTACTAGGCTAGAGAATGAGACGAAAAACCGGTACCTACAACGAGACGTGACGAGCGATATTCAGACCGACCGACGAACACCGAACTGCGAGTTGGGTCGTTCTCTGGCTGATTGTTTTTGACGCAGCAACGCAAATAAATTGCGCAGGCAGTGCAACGATTATTACGTTCGCAGGCCGCTGTAAAGTGATGTAAATAATACATAAAAATCCGTAACATTGTAAATAAAGACTATATTTCGTTGTTTTAAACACTAAATTATTGTAAAAACTTATATTGTGGTATTTTTCAGTACCATAGCAACCGTAAAGTGAATATACGTCGCAAGTGAGATTGACATTTTTGCAATGGATCCGTGATTATTTCAAATAGGATTTGTAGACGCTTTTTGTTATAAAGACTATCGTTTTCCATAGTGCTACATTTCGAGAGCGCGCGTGTATTGGATGAACAGAAAGGCAAGTATGCCCTTTGTTAGGTTCATGCCAATCACCTTTCATCACTTTATAATTCACTTTATTATTATATACCTAGCTAATTGGAGCTAAAACATTGTATTTATTCTGTAATCTGAATTTAAACAATTAAACTAATCAATAAAGAAATAAGCAGTATGTATGTTGATCAATATCGCGTAATATAAAATATTGCGTTCCTAGTTTGTGTGGGTTGGATTGATATTCTTTGTTGTCGGAGCTCGGAGCAGTCAGCTGTTCGCGACGCGGGTGGCGGGAGACGGGGACACGCGGACTATAAACACGTTTGACTGGTGCGGCGCGGTTTCTATTATCGTCGTGTGCATACATAAAATGCATTAGCACACTCTCCTTACATCCTGGGAGATCATAGCAATATTGCGGCACGTGCTGGCGCGGCGACATTGCGTCTATTGCTACCTAGTTCTTTCATTGTGTGCGTGTATGTTAATAGGTACTTACTGAATACTCCTAATTGCATGGTAGCATAATACATAACTTGAATAGAGTCGACTTGTTGTCAAATTAAATGTAATACAATTTATTGGAAGTAGGTAATTGGATGTAAGGACTAGGAATGAGTTGGGGGGGGGGGGGGGGGGGTGACTAGCATATCATGTAGAGGATGTCATGAGGGTCATGGTTGAATAGGGGCAAAAAGTTCTCATTACACTCTTATGGCGCGTCTCCACCAAAGTTTTCAACATTTGTCAACACGTGTTGCCGACAAATGTCGCGTCTCTACCAAAAATGTTGACAACATTTATGTTTCCGACATGTTGACAAATCAACAAAAGTTAACGACATTTGTTTCAAACTGTTGCAAATCAAAGGAATACGCTTGTTGCCGACATTTGTTCCCTCGGTGGAGACGCTTCTTGCAACATTTTGAAAAAATGTCGTCAACTTTTGTTGATTTGTCAACATGTCGGAAACATAAATGTTGTCAACATTTTTGGTGGAGACGCGCCTTTAGGGGGTCAAAATGGCTTTATTTTGGCTATAACTCTGCCTCCTTCGGAGGTTCTTACACAGTCTTTACTTCCCGCATCCCACTTGTTTTTAACATAGAAATAGAATTATTAGGTGACTTTTACTTTGTCTTGCACTTTTCATGCATTTCGGCAAATTAGGTACCTATAGTTAATATGAAAGTTTATGCTTCTTCTTTGAATTAAATAAGCAAGATTCGCCATCGTGCTTAAATAATAATAATAATGATTTTATTTCAGTCAAACTCCATAAATTGTTAGTAAGAATAAACTTAAATTTAATTTTAGACTACATATTAAGTATATATGATAACATATTATATAAATAAATACAACAATACTTATTAACCGATTGGAAGGATACTTGTTTTTAGTGGGTAACTACGTGTTTTTCTACGTGTTTTCTTTGAAATTGAGAGTAAGTGACTTTTTAATGCAGAGATTACAAACATTTTGTACTATTTAATAATAATAAAATAATATAAAAAAATCATTTATATAGGTAGGTACAGCTAAATCACCCTGGGAAACCTTGGTTTTTATTAAATTGAATTTTCACCTAATAATAATATTTGTAAATATCAAACAATCAAGAACCTTAATTTGGAAAAAATAAGGTTTATGATTCATTAATATTTACAAATGTTAAATATTATTTAATGTTATACAAATGCAGAAGTAAAAGTGTAAGAGTGTAGAAGAAAACGTCTAATTAGTAAGAATAGCAAAACAAGTGTTTTCAAAAGGAAACAAACGTCGGCACTATACGGCGGCGGATTGACAAAAGACTATTTATTAGCCAACTTTTTTTATGCATGAACGGTTTCAAACGAAAACCGTTAACCGAAGCTGCAGGCATGAACTACTTGCAAAATAATGAATATTTTGTTGTGGTTAAATCTTCCAAAAAAGCAATTTGAGCGAGTTATAACGATTTTTAAAAAGACACGACTCGTGTGTCATACGCCACACACAAAAGTAATCGCTGCCACGCCAGGCGTGCCATCCGTACTGAACCGGTTGTTGAACAAAATGTTTGTAATCTCTGCATAAAAAAGTCACTCAATTTCAAAGAAAACACGTATAAAAACACGTAGTTACCCACTAAAAACAAGTATCCTTCCGTTTGTAACTGATGTTTGATGTCAACTACTGTGGCGCTTGACACGCCTGGAGTGTCATGAAACATTTGTTCGCCGCCACAGCTAAAAGTTGTCGAAAATTGGTGCCGCAACGAATCGGTTAAGCATAATAGCTCTGGAACCCACATGTACATAGGACCAATCACCAATACAGTATATAGGAGTCAGTTGGCACTGTCTCTCACGCGTCGCATCAGAGACCACTCTCTTCCGTATGTATATATTATGAAAGCTGTTTGTGTTAGCCTCAGCAATCATACTTGATGCGCTGTAATAGCGTGACAGTCCCATCAACATTGTTCTGAACACGTAGAGCATTTGCAGATCCGCCAGTATACTTGATCCACAGGCTGCAGGTGTAAAACGTTTGGTAGTACGCCTTAAAAAGAGTTATCTTGACGGCTTTTGTACACTTTGCAAACCTGCAAGCCAGTATCTTGCACCTCACTGCTAACGCTCTAGGTTTTCGTTCAATGTCCAAGTCATCAAAGAGATCATCCACACCATCTGGATGATTGGCGGTCCACCACTGTGCGATTTAGAAGATGTTTTCTTCCTCGCACAATTTCCTTGTGGAATCGATTACCATCAGCGATTTTTCCGGACCGATACGATTTAGGGACCTTCAAGAAAATAGCCTACTCCCTTTTAAAAGGCTGGCAACGCATTTGCAATTCCCCTGGTTCCCCTGGTCTTGCAGTTATTCATGGGCGGTGGTAGTCACTTACCATGAGGTGAGCGGCATGCTCCTTTGCCCCCTCTCCTATAAAAAAAAGATAATCGGTAACCCAGCGTCTCAGGTATTTAAATTTGGCGACTACTTAAACGTACACTTCTCCAAGCCTGATCAGGATCGCCTTGAGTTCTTTGTTCCCTGTCTTGAAAATAGGTAGTTCACTCTTTTTGGAGTTATACCTGAGGTGGCTTCTACATATCATGTCGAGTGACCTGATAGATGGGCACCACCACTCAGCAGCACCATGTCGTCTGCGTAACTGAAGCTGTCTACGAAGTTACCATCTATTGAGCATCCGGCGCTATTTCTGCTGAGCTCATCGATCAATCCATTTACATTATTTGTTTGGTTGTGGTAGCAATAGATACCTTAATATATTGACTATCTCCCTAGGCGTGCTGGTTTCCCGCAGAGGCTTATCCCATAATATGTTTAGCGAGACCAGGGTAAAATGTCTTCGATAAATCCAAAAACTACGCCAGGTCTAAACCAACTGTGCCTCATGTACATGCTATAGTATACTTAGTTGATGATCAAACAAACTATCCAAACTTTCGCTATCACAGCGGCTACCGAGATCGGTCTATAATTGGTCTTTTCGGTAGCATCCCCGATCTTATTCTTTACAACTGGTACAACTATTGTCTTCATAAGTATTCATGCTCTATACACACATTAAATAGCTCAGTCAATACCCTGGGCAGATGAACTCCCGCATACTGCAGGTGCTCAATAGTGAACTTATATTTTTTATGACATTTACGACTTCTTTCGCAGTAAATCTGGCAAATTCACTGTACGATTTCTCCTCAACATCGTCACCAACACCCGTTGCACCGGTCCCAGTGGAGATTCCACTCTGAAGTGTTCCCTAAAAACTTCTGCGATATAATGGGGCTCAATTTTACCATCGACACTTCAATTAAGCATAATGCAGTTTCCAGTTTCTTAGTATGTTTCCAAAACCCCTAAAATCTTTCTCTTTGTAGTGAGTAGCAAAATATCCATTTTTATTTGGTTCTCATTGTTTTGGCACCACTTAAGCTTTGACTTAAAACACCTCCTAGCTTCTCACATTCTGTCATACAAATAACCCGCACTGGGCTTACCACACAGATACAGCAACCACATTTGAAAACTGCATCTTGCCTCCTAATGGACCCGCCTTACGTACCTATTCCACCCAACAACTAGTTTGTGTTTATTACGCTTTCTTATCGCTATAGTTTCTGCAGCAATATTTTATACAACCTATCAATTGCTGTCCTATGATCTACATTTTTACATACTTTTTCAGCACAACCTAAATTCCACTGGAATGTTAAGTTAAAAGATCAACCGATCTCATAAAAAAATCAGTAGATTGTTCAGAGTACGCCGGTTTTAAGTAAGGATTAGGGTTGACATCACCTGAATTCCGATATCGGACAATTTACAACGGTTCCTGGACGCCTCTAAACTAGGATAAATCCAGGGAAACCCGGACGGATAGCAGGCCTAGTATTGGTTCAAATCCTTTACTCGGGGAGATCGTGTTCATCAAATAACTGTTTATTAATTAAACACTTGAAATAATAATTACTACTAACTTAAACCTAGAATACCTACGTCTTAATTAGAAAATTCGAATTATGCATTCATTAGTAAAAAATTGAAAATGAATGATGAATACATTGTAGATCATTCAATTTTTAACTCATGACCGAGTGAAGCCGGCTACGGTTGAGCGTGTGCCTGTTTCAAAAGACTATCCTATTTCAGAGGAGTCACAGACAAGGTTGACTACATCTTGAAACGAGCTTCCATTAAAGATATTTCAAGCCGCCGAAGAAAATTAGTCAATTTTTACCATCCGTCAAGTGTAATATCCCTCTACAAGATAGAGGGGTGTACAAGCTTGATTGCGAATGTGGTCTTTTTTACATAGGACAATCAAAAAGATCTATTAAAACCCGCGTGAAAGAACATATAGCGGACGTGAAGCACCGACGCTCTGGAAAGTCTGCAGTCTGTGAACATGTTCAAGATCACCCCCATCATACATCAGATTTGATAGACCACAAATCCTCGCAAAAGAACACCGATTCTTACCAAGAATGATACGCGAGGCTATTAAAATTAAAAAACATCCCAATTTCAATAGAGAAGTTAGATGGGGTGCTGTCATCTGCTTGGAATACTATAATTAACAAAATTAAATCCAAACACAAGCATACCACTGCAAGACTTCAAGATACTGTAAGCTCATTCTGCGTAGATCGAACCAAAAATTAATATTCAAAAACTGAAGGTAGTCGGGCTAACTATGACATCGGGACGTCAAACACCTCAATCCCCGCCGTGACCATGTTTTGTTGTAAAGCACTCCGAAAGGTCGGGAATTTAAAATAAGTAAATTAAACGCGATAAAATCCGTAAACGTAGTTTTATTCAACACATTTTAGTTTTATAAATTTACTCAAAAATAGAAATACTTTTTAAAATCCTTACAATTAGCTAAAATAGCTTTACTACGTCAGGTCAAGTGATTCAAAGATGGGATTCATTATATACAAAGACGACATAGGTATTATTATAAACAAAGGAATATCCATAACCGTTCACAGGTTGCCAGCTTCCTTGGTAAATATTTAGCGTATATATTTAACATTTCATTTTAGTCGTAGACTTCCCTATCCCAAGGGTTGCTCTTGCCTCTGTCATTTGTCAGTTCAGTTTATGATTTACATAGACGTCTGCGGAATATGTAGGTAGGTGTATTATTCAAATACTGTATTTGGTTCATATTTAAAAAAAAACTGATTTAATGTTTTGCATCTTAATAAAAATAAAATAAAATAAAAATAAAGTAATTTTTGTTTTATAGAATAGGATGACAAACGAGCACACAGTCCACCTGATGGTAAGTGGTTGCTGAGGCCCATAGACATCCACATCTATCTTCGTTTGCGAATTAAAATGCAGATGCTTTGTCACCCGTGAGGACTACGATAGAATTCCTCTTTTCCAGTAAAAAGGGTCTCCGGTTCTCTACAAAATGGATGGATGATGTGACCCATAGACATCTACATTTATCCTTGATTAAGAATCAAAATGCAGATGCCTTTTCGCCCCTGAGGACTAATATGGAATGCCTCGTTTACAGTAAAAATGGTCTCCGGTTCACTACACTCACCATACGAAACACAGCAGCATTAATCTGCTATTTCACGTTGGTATTCTGTGAGAGCGTGATCCTATCGTCCTACCCGGGTCGAGCCGACCCATTCGTTCTACAACCATAATATATACAAGCGTGCCTCTACCAAGTACAAATAACGTAATATTTTATAGTAATATTTCATATAATTTTATGTAATATTTTATATATATGTATCCGTGTCACTCAATAATATGGCATATTCACTAGGTGAAATTACCGTGTTTGTAAGAAAGTGGACCCTCAGCTGCAAGAATAATACGTTATTAAACTTCTTATTTTTTGACAAGACCATATATTTATCGTATAATTTTTTATTTCATTGTTTAAGTTGAGAATTTCATTGCCCATAATTTACAAAGTTAGCGATTGATTATGATTAAAAAATGATTTCAATAAAATGGTTGCAGATACTCGTAGGTTCTGCTACGGTAGTGGTTTTCCTGCCGTAGACTTGTAATCCAACTAACAAAAACTGAACTATCATAATACTAATACAAAACATTAGTATACAGTAGCATACAGCATCAACATTACCGATCGTAGCAATGTCAGTACTGTCTTCTAAGACTCATTGTTTTTTTTTAATATTTTATATTTCTGTCTTAAGGACGTTCAATAAAAAATGAGAATGAGTTAACCGTGTAGTAGCGGTGTAAAAATATCCACACTAACACTTTGTCGTCCCGTGCGTGTCGTAAGAGGCGACAGTGGGAAAAAACTAGGAGATGGGCAGCGACATATTTCTAAAAACAACTAAAAAATATGAAACTGCAGTTGTCAACCCGCCTGCCAATCGAGGCAACTATGGAAAATATTCCTGCTATGACGAAGGCCTTTATTTTTTTTTATTTTTTTTATTGATTGAATTTAATTAGAATGATAATAAGAACGTGAGATTGAGAATAAGCCGCCGTGTAGATGTGTAAAGAAGATGGTGTAAGAAAATTAAACTACCCCATATCCTGTGAATGTCGTTAGAGACAACAGATTGAAATGAAACAAGAAAAGGACAGCAGCATGTTCCTGATAACAACAAAAGAATAATGAGCTAAATAACTATGGCTAATATAAAGTAAACACAGTTTTAACAGTGGTAGAGCCACGCGGCAGCTTTTGCTGTCGCACGGATGGGCCGGCTCGAACCGGGGTGGTACCACGACCTCACAGAAAACCAGCGTGAAGTAGAGGTTTACCTCTGCGTTTCGCTTGGCAAGTGCAGGTGGCCGGAGGCCCTTTTTACTGGAAATGAGGCATTCCATCTTAGTCCTCACGGGTGACAACACATCTACATTTTCATTTGTAATAGAGGATAGATGTAGATGTCTATGGGCCGCAGCAACCACTTACCATCAGGTGAACTGTGTGCTCGTTTGTCACCCATATCCTATTAAAAAAAAACAGCAGTGGCCTTTTGACCAGCTGTAATGAATTAATGTAATGTATGTATGTAACGGGCAACTTTTATTAAATGTTTTTTTTTTCACGTACGTCGTCCTTTTAGAGTAAGGGTTTAGGTTAGTACCCTTTTAGGGTAAACACTTGAAATGTATTTTTATAAGCTAATTTCCCTTCCTAAAGAAATCTTTTCCATTGCGAACACATGAAAATTCATATACTGCAGCGATGCTGCTACATTGTCGTCAAATCTCTGCCCTCTCAGAGACTTCTTCAATCTCGGAAATAGATGAAAATAACTGGTTACTCGTGTATTTCATAGCCAACATCTCGGATTGCAGCCATCGTAAGCGCGGACTAGTGAGGCGGCATTTTTCTTCGTAAAAAAAAAACAATCTGCAAGTTTGCCTCACCATTTCCAGCGGATATCATTTCGATTTTTTTTATTTATCCCGCTTACAAAATGCTCGTAACGGAAGCTCTATGATCGAAATATTTAATAATTACTATTCTTTGGCTATTCCAGAAAAGACAGCCTGTGATATTACCGGCGGAAGAACTCGCTTTCAATTTCTTAGGAGTTGAGAATAATGGTCTTTTCCAAATAATAGACTGTAATTTAGTGTCGAGATCGTAATAGTAAAGCAACGTTACGTACATTGATATAAATCGAGCCAAAAAAGAATCTTGTTGCAACATTTCCAAAAAGCCTCGGAAAATATTCAGTCTGGTTTATTTCTGCGCATCAATTAACAATCTGGGTACCAAACGCGTGTATTTTTTCATCCCCAAGCGTTTATGTAAAATGTTATGTATACTACCAGTCGAAATCTTTGTTTCTTCAGCAAGGAAACTTACCGTGACATGACGAGAGGCATCATGAGTGTGGGTCGCCTTAGGTGGACTACCATTATATGATTTATGTTTAAATTCAGCGCACCAACGTGCAACTATTGAATACGACGGAGTATGTACCTCTAATGTATCCCGTAAATCATGGTTGACTTGTTGCGTAGTAAAAATTTCACGGTCTATGCTGCTTTAGATACTTAAAAACAGCGCGTATGATTCGTTTTTTTTTTGACGTGACAACGTCTTATAAATCGATGACGCTGGCTGCCGGCACGAAAAAACATGACTCATGCGGCGTTACCTAGCCGTTCCATTTAAAGTGCAAGCGAGAGCGCGGAACGAGCGACTGTGCGAGCGAATGTGGTGTCAATTGTTTATACTCGTAGCAACGATAATTGCGGCGATAAAGGTAATGATTCTTTCGATATTAAATATTTCTTATGACGTTGTCACGTTCAACTATCGTCAGTAAACCGACTTTACAGACAACCGATTTTTTCTTAACTTATAATCACTTTATTTTAAAGGTATCTTACAGATATACCACAGTATTTACTTTTAAAATTATAAAGAGGTTGCACCACATTCTCACTTTTTCCGAACGCCTCTCGTACAATTTATGCCAAAAAGAACATGTGCAATATACGAGTACACATTATACTTTGTAAAGCCACGCTGAAGCCGTTTTATGACTTGACAGGAGTAATGAATCGGCATGACCGGGGATAACCTTATTTATCAAGGCATTACTGCAGAGTATCGTGTGGTTAGAGACCATAACTAAATAACCTTTTTAATAGTAACAAAGCATTCCATCTTAGTCTAGAGGTGCCAACGCAATGTATTTTGATTCTTATTAGAGGGTAGATTATAATTATGTGGCTGTAAAGCAGTGTCTCCACTAAAGTTTTGTTGGCAACACTACAGTTGGTAACAAAACTTGAAACAATGTCAGGAAACGTGTTTCCATTTTCGGTGGTAACATCAAAGGACGCTTGTTGTAAACATTTGTTCCCTCGAAGGAGACGCTTGTTGGAAACAGTTGGAAACATAACTGTTGTCAACATTTTTGGTGTAGACGCGGCTCAATATGTCACAAATTATACTTACCATTACTTGGACTGTTTGCTCATTTGTTACTCTCACTCGTACCAAAAAGAAATGTGCCTCTACCTTTCCATGTATAGTTGTAAGTTCATTTATAAGTTGTAACAAGTACATGTTTGTAAGTTGACGAGGATCTAAGTACATTAAATAAAATAAAAGCAACGTGGCATGACCCAACCAATAATAATTATTTGCAGAGATTATTGTACTACCATGTACAATGTTGTGATTTGACTGCCTCGTTGCTCTGGTGGTTGAAGGTATGACTGATGTTCACGTGGTCCCCGATTGGGCAAAAATGTTTATTGGGTTTTTCTGTCACGAAATTATTTAAAGTGAATGCAAAGATAAAATGAAGAATTCAAAATAGCTTCTGCAAGACGTGTATTCGACGGCTTACCATTACCTTGTAAAGTTCTTACGTGGTAAGAGCCATGCTGCAGCTATATTAGTAGTATAGTTGTAGCACGAATGGGTCGGCTCGACCGGGGAAGGACCACGCTCTCACAGAATACCAGCGTAAAATAGCAGCGCAACGCTGCTGTGTTTCGTATGGTGAGTGTAGATAACCGGAGACCCTTTTTACACGAATCCAGAAATTTCATCTTACTCCTCACGGGTGACGACGCATCTGCATTTTGATTCGTTATCGAGGATAGGTGTAGATGTCTATGGGCCACAGCAACCACTTACTATCAGGTGGACTGTGTGCTCGTTTGTCACCCTTATCCTATAAAAAAAAAGTTAATCATTCACGAAATCTATACATACATATACGAGTAAATAAAAATGTAGTATCTGTCTGTAACATCGAAATAAATTGCTTTAATTAAGATCAGGGGAATATTTGCATGCTATTAAAACATGAATCACCATTAATATTATTATTATTCTGCCTGTCTGGGCTTATGTTCGGTATGGCTGAACTTATTGTTTTTTTTATAGTTTAAGGGTGACAAACGAGCACACAGTCCACCTGATGGTAAGTGGTTACTGTGGCCCATAGACATCTACATCTATCTTCAATTACGAATCAAAATGCAGATGCGTTGTCACCCGTGAGGACTAAGATGGAATGCCTCGTTTCCAGTAAAAAGGGTCTCCGGTTCTGTACACTCACCATACGAAACACAGCAGCGTTAAGCTGCTATTTTACGCTGGTATTCTGTGAGAGCGTGGTCCTTCCCCGGTCGAGCCGACCCATTCGTGCTACAACCATAAAATAGCTGCAGCATGGCTCTACCACGTATAAAATTTATTTATATTGTGATGAAACTTCGCGAACAGGTAGAGAGCGACACAAAGAGTGATCTAGGCTATGTTTCTTGTACTAATTCATTCTGCGGCTATATTTAAAGCTATAACCACAGAATAAATAACTGTAATATAATAAAATAAACGGTTTTTGATGATATTATAAACTATCAGATATAAAAAAATGAAACAATTTTGTTTTGCAATATTACTCAACAAAGGTCCTTACACTCTATGCTCAATCTCTTAGTTTTGAATGTTGATGCAAAATCGGTTTTGACATTGGATGAATTTACATGTTACTAGTGATCCGCCCTTCCTTCGTCTTGGTAGGATCTATATGGCGTTATTTAGATTTAATACACTTAAAGAAAATTTTATTTTATAAATTTATCGTTTGGTTTTATTTTTAGAAAATTTCCAAGTTTTTCGGGTAAAATATAGCCTAGATCACTTTTGGCATTGTTCTGTCTGTTTGTAAATTTGGACAGTCAGTCAAGTCTAGCAACTACCAATGGAAGTTAACTTTGCCATCAGGGGTGTACTGGTACCTACAGAATTACGATTAACACGGAAAACGTAACGTTTTTCAAGATATACCATGTTTTGGATGAAAATAATATAACTACTTGACAGCATTGCTTTCGATATGGCAACGTGAGAGTTAACTTTGGAATTTCATTTTAATATGGAACTGTGCCGGCGAAATAACGTCTTTGTTCAGTACTCCAGAACTTTTCTGATTTTGTTTGAAATACTCAATGTAGGTATCTATATCTTTGTAGTAACGTAATATTCATGGTTATCAAATGTAATATATATCGTTTTTCTGCCGACTTCCAAAAAGGAGACGGTACTCAATTCGAGTGTATTTTTTTTTATGTGTGTTACCTCATAACTTTGTACTGGGTGAACCGATCTCGATGATTCTTTTTTTATATGAAAGCTGATAGTTCTCGTGTAGTCCCATATGAATTTGATCAAGGTCAGACCAATGGTTATTGAGTTATTCTTAAATAACCTATATTGAAGTCGCTTATATTGAAGTCGGCTGTACAAATTGTTTAATTTTAAATTATAACATGTTGGTCTTAACATTTATTTATAAAACTAACTTGGCAAAGTTACCATACCACTGATGCCACGATGTGACGGTTACTTTGCCATGTTTTGCTACAACCAAGGGTTGTCACTGTTTAAAGAAAGGGTTCTGTACTTGACATTCTATGTATGTATGTTTGTATGGATTTTTTTATAGAATATGGGTGACAAACGAGCTTACAGTCCGCCTGATGGTAAGGAGATGCTGTAGCCCATAGAAATCTAAGATATTAAAATTTATTATATATGATTAAAATGCAGATATTTGTCACCCCTGAGGACAAATGGAATGCCTCATTTCACCGATTCTATACACTCAACATACGGAACACAGCAGCATTACGCTATTTTACACTGGTATTCTATGAGAGCGTGGTCCTACCCCGGTCGAGCCTACCCATTCGTGCTACAACCATAACATAGCTGCAGCGTGGCACGTTTGCATGTTCCACCGTAGCAGCCCATTAGACCGTTTTCTGCCGACTTCCAAAAAGGAGACCGTACTCAATTCGACTGTATGTTTTTTATGTGTGTTACCTCATAACTTTTTACTTGTTGAACCGATTTCGATGATTCTTTTTTTGTTTGAAAGCCGATGCTTCTCATGTGGTCCCATATGAATTTGATCAAGGTCAGATCAATAGTTTTGAGTTATTCATCTTTATCAAAAGTGAAGGAAGAGAAAAGAGAAATCTATTTTATTTTACTGCATTATCGGGCTAGTACTAAGTAGTAATAATAATACTATTATTACTTCGTATTTTTCATAATTTCAACTTAATGTATTGATATTAATTTGCACCCAAAAACAGTGCCATTTTTAATGATTATGAATGTTTTGCTATTGTGGAAAAACAATATTTAGATTGATTACAATAATTATTTTTTTACCTGACATCATTTTGTTACGGGTCGTAATAAAATAATGATGACTATTAAAAAAAATTAATACTTGTTAAAATGATTGTGACCCGCTTTTTTATCTATACTATAATATTGATTTAAGCTTATTATTGGACAAATTTGATTTTCAATTTTAGACAAGAGTAGGTATTTTTGTTGGATATATTTTAGATTTGTAAAGTACGTAATCAAAGATTTTTGACAACCCGGACACATATTTTGAAAAATGGGCGGGTAACTTTGCCACAAGCTTAAACTTTGCTATTTGCAACATAGTTAAAGGAGCAAATCATAACTCCGAGTGTTGTGTATTATATTATGAGGTAAACTTACTTTGAACCTGGAAGTAAAATCCTATTATTTTCATTATAAACCCTGATGGCAATGTTGACTGCCACAAAGTGAGGTTAACTTTGCCATTTTCTATTTTTGAGTATTCGTATATTTAATGTTAGTATTTCTTTAAATCACTAATAAATACCAAAGCTATGAAGAATATAATGTCACATTTAACATTGACGCCCAGTCTGACAGTACATTTTTTGTTAGAAAACTAGTCCTAAACCTTTAAGTCCTTTCAAAAATGGCAAAGTTGCCAGGTTTCACGGAATCATAAATCTAAAAACTCGTACTTCTTAGGCATAACAGTATGAAAGTGAGAGACAGAGAGAGGCAGACATCTAAAGAGTTTTATCTTCTAAGTATTACTTGACTGTATAATAAGGTTTATTTGAAGCAACTCCTTCAATAATTTAATAAATTTGCTAAACCCCTTTTCTTCTTTTATATTTCAAGGCAGTTTGCACTCTATACATTGAATATGAACCGGAGCTATGAAGTTAGATTTGAAATTGGGCAGGTTGTTTCTTTTTTATAATAATAACATCGATTCCTACCAAGGATGATATGTGAGGCTATTAAAAGTAAAAAAAATATTCTAATTTCAATAGAGAAGGAGTCTGGGTACTACCATAAATAACAAAATTGGTGGTATTTATACATACACAAAAACGAAACAGCTTTGCTTGCACAATAATTTCTCATAAGCGAAGCCACGCGGGTCAGCTAGCACTATGTACGTGGAAATAGAAAAGCCACGGTTGCCAGCAAACCCCGTAGCTAATTGCAAGCCGTGCGCTGAGAACGGACGAATGGACTTTAATGAAATAAGATTACAAAGTGGATAACGTAGCTAATCGCAAATTATTGGTGGCGTTGAATTATAGAATATATTGTTCATAGAACCGAGCGTGTTATTTCATTGCTTTAAT
Organism: Parnassius glacialis; assembly: GCA_033319125.1. Taxonomy (NCBI): domain Eukaryota; kingdom Metazoa; phylum Arthropoda; class Insecta; order Lepidoptera; family Papilionidae; genus Parnassius; species Parnassius glacialis. The sequence goes on along the minus strand of JAVANC010000027.1, from coordinate 9,590,765 downwards.
ACTCGTCATCCATGGATCCATGGATTCAGTTGACTGATTGACATATGAATAACTTTTTAATGTTTTGTTTTTTTATTTGTCTGCATTTCTTGTTGCAAATTATGTATAGAAACTTTATAGACAGATGGTGGAGCTACACTGCACCTATACTTACTAGTAGCACGAATGGTTCGTCCGGGTAATGATCAAACTACAGAATGCGAGTGTAAAATAGCAGCGTGTTTCGTACGCCAAGTGTATAGAAGCAGGTCACCTTTTAATGGTAATGAGGCATGCCATTTTAGTGTTCAGGTGTGACAACGCCTCTCCATTTTGATTGTCAATCGAGGATAGATTTTTATGTATAGAATTAGGGTAACAAACGAGCACACAGTCCACCTGATGATAAGTGGTTGCTGTGGCCCATAGACATCTACATGTATCTTCGTTTGCGAATTAAAATGCAGATGCGTTGTCAGCCGTGACGACTAAGATAGAATGCATATTTTCCAGTAAAATAGGTCTCCGGTTCTCTACACTCACTACACGAAACATGGCAGCAATAAGCTGCAATTCTACGCTGGTATTCTGTGAGAGCGTGGTCCTTCCCCGGTCGAGCCGACTCATTCGTGCTACAACTATACTATTAATATAGCTACAACATGGCTCTACGACGTTCAAAATAGATGTTTTTATTGCTCGTTTGTCACCCTTATGTTCTAAAAATGTAGAGTAGCTATCGAGTAAGAATGGCATCATCATTCATCATTACAATCTCTCAAAAGTCCACTGCTGAACATTTTTCACCCACACCCACCTTATGTTTCGTTTCCCTCTGTCGCCTCTTACGACACCCGCGGTATGATATGATATGTTTAGCCTTAATTACACAAGTGTTAAATACACTGTGCATAATCGCCTTAGGCCCTACATATGTAAGGTTTCCGCGCTGCCCCATAATGCGTTATACACACTGGGCATTTTGTTTGACGTCAGAGCGTTCTTTGTAAAGCCAGTATGTTACTTAGACTTATCCTTTGTTTGATACAATGTTTTTCAATGTGTGGCGCGTAAATGCTTAGCTGCAATAATCAAAGTGATAAATAAAATAGTTAATTAATTAAAGCATTAAAAAGACATTCTTAACAAAAATAAATAAATATCGGAGGTCAAGTAGGTTGCGAGATAATTTTATGATTTCTTATATTTTCGTTAATTTTTTTTTATAGGATAAGGGTGACAAGCGAGCACACAGTCCACCTGATGGTAAGTGGTTGCTGTGGCCCATAGATATCTACATCTATCTTCGATTACCAATCAAAATGCAGATGCGTTGTCACTCGTGAGGACTAAGATGGAATGCCTCTTTTCCAGTAAAGTGGGTCTTCGGTTCTCTACACTCACCATACGAAACACAACAGTGTTAAGCTGCTATTTTACGCTGGTATTCTGTGAGAGCGTGGTCTTTCCCCGGTAGAGCCGACCCATTCGTGCTACAACCATAATATAGCTGCAGTATGGCTCTACCACGTAATAAACATGTACTTAGAGTGAAACGAGTAGTTTTAAAGACTTTTATTGTTTATTTAACATTTTTTTTATATTTCCGACGTCACGAGTACCATGCAGCAACCACGGGCATGGGGAAAATAACGTGCTCCTGCCACACGCAGCGACTTGCAAGCGCAAACAATTTGTGCAAACAATTTGCGCAAACAACATGGTGCACAGCACAATGTCCTCACGATAGCGTCTTGCATGCGTAAACAGTACAATTATTTCGCAAAGAACACATGCTTGCTTGTGCAAATTTAGTGTGAGCAAATTAAGCATTTGTGCAAGCTATTTGCATGGTATGCCGTTTTGCCGGCTCAACGTAAATGCTTGCTTGTGCAAATTAGAATTTGTGCAAGTACTACGTATAAAATATTTAAGAAAGATTAAACGTATTACGTTCACATTACATTAGTACTTACATATTCGAGTTCATTAAAGCAGTTTATTATTCTTGTTTACAGACGGAATGTTGCGTTCATATCTTATTATAAAGCGTTTATGAGATGAAAGCTCTAGTAACAAAACGTGTTGCTTTATTGCATCGTTAAATTAGCATAATGAGGAAAGTATACACGCGTATTATTAATGGGCATGTTGCATTCATTTCAGCAGTTCCCTGTTATTTTATGTCGGGAATGAAAATCCTTTTTATGTATTCGCGCACACATTCACATCGGTCTTCTTTCTTTCTTTATCAGCCCGTTAAAGCACACATAGACACCTAAAACCATGTTTGATGCATGCCTGTTGTTACAATAAGTTGAGCATGTTTTCAGCATCAATTGAAATGTACGTAGTTTCTGTCTAATTTTCTTTAGTCTGAGTCGAAAAAACTAAGCCTGAATTTCACAGACTGGCATGGAGAATAATTGATATTTATATTTTAAAAACCTGTATTTAGAAAAAGCTTCAAAGAAGGATTGCCATTCAAGATAATATGTAAAACCTAGCTGTCCCTCGCGACTTCGCCCGCGTAGAATTTACTACGATTTCAAGGGTTTTAATTTTTTTTACGCGGAACCCTGATTCTTTTTATAAAATAAAAGTATCCTAAGTTACTCCTTATAATATCAGTGAAAGTCCCGTCAAAATCGGTCCAGTCGTTGTTTCGGACATTAGCCGGAACAAACAGACAGACAGACAAAAATGTTACCAATTATTGTTTTTTGTTATTAGTAGGTACCGTATATATTTTCATATACATGTAGTAAAAAGCTGTTATTTTAACATTACAAACAGACACTTCAATTTTGTTTATTTACTAGCTGTTCCTCGCGACTTCGCCCGCGCGTAATTTATTACGATTGGATTTTATGAGTTTTAATTTTTTGCGCGGTACCTTAATTTTTTTTCTAAAAAGTAGCCTAAATTACTTCTTATAACATCAGCTATCTGCTAGTGAAAGTTCGGTCAAAATCGGTCCAGCTGTTTCGGAGATTAGCCGGAACAAACAGACAGACAGACAGACAGAAAGACAGACAGACAAAATTTTAAAAATCGTGTTTTTGTTATAAGTACTGTATATACTTTCATATCCATTAAGTAAAAAGCTGCTATTTCGACATTACAAACAGACACTTCAATTTTATTTATTTGTATAGATATAGATGTGGCATTCTATTTCACTTACTTTATCGTATATTTTATATATTTTCAGCCGGTCAAATTCAACTGCAATTACTTTCAAAATCAGTGTAAACAATGTGATATCAATTTGTCCCATGGAACCATGCACTTATATGATTAATACAATTGAAGATAATCGCGCAAGAAAAAAAAGAAAGGCTAAATAGTTTTCGGCGTCTATGCGTCAATAACTTCTAGAATTATATTACTCGTATATTTATTATGATAACTTGCTGCAGCTTATTTTACCACGATTTTATTAAATCACTTTCTTGTTTTCCTGTCTGTCTGACGTTCCGCGTGAAATCTTGCAACTCTTTCGAGTAACGAGTACAAGCTTGCTGACGAGCTAAAGACCTGAAATTTTGAATATAGCTCAGAATCAGATGAATATGGAAGAAAACGCACTTCTGTGCTCGTAATTATAATAATAGCTTGATTTGAACTTTGTATCAACATTTTTCGTGGTAGAGTCATGCTGCAGATATAAAAAAACCATATGTAAGTAACGATTTTTTATAGTTTTATTTTAATACCTTGTGATTATCCTCACGGGACGAGATAGGGAGATAGAATCTCTTATCCACGCACTCCTACGTACAGAAGAATAATTGGTGCTTGAGGGCAAATTTTCCAATCGTCAGATAAAAGTTTTTACTAAATTACAAACGAGCTGCAGATATAACTATTTTATAATGTATAACATCACCGTAGAACTGTTTCAGTTATTTAATACTAACTTCTTGTCTGTAGTTTTCTAGGTTTCCGTCTAATCCCTCGGGCGTTATCCATTTCAGTCCCATAGATAAACATAATGTAATATAACGTAAACTTAATACCTACCTATAAAGTAAATGGATTATCTCTTGTAATTTTATGTCATAATATATAGTTTAAATAAATTATATTTGCCTGCTTTTATTTTTACTTAATTAATATTATAAAACCATAATTTTGTGACAATTAACCTCAGATTAGACCGAATTTCGTTCACGAAAGCCAGTCTCAACGGAGACTAGTCATTTTCGCAGGGCATGATTATATTGCGCGCGTGTGTGCGTGCAAGCACACAAGCACAACAGGTGCTCTCTCTATTTCTTTACTCTCATAGTCCGATGGAACTAGGGCCAACTCTGCTCTACGTGCTTTCCAAGGCACGGAGTAAAACACCGCTAATTTCCTGTCTGGCCTGCGACCGAAAATTTCTTGATAGAAAAACTCACAATAACTGATAATCTATACAAATAAATTGTAATGTCAAAGTAACAACTTTTTACTAAATACATGTTATGATCACTATCATTACAGCCCTTCACAAGTCCACTGCTGAACATAGGCCTCCCCCAAGGAATGCCACAAAGCGCGGTCCTGAGCCACCTGCATCCATCGACTTCCTGCATGAGAACCTTTCTTCTCCATCGGTTGTCGGTTCTTCGAGCTATATGGCCGGCCCACTGCCACTTCAGCTTACTAATCCCTTATATTATGATAAATATATATATATATATATATATATATATATATATATATATATATATATACCTAATTTTTTTGTCTGGTCTGTCTGTCTCTCTGTCTCTTTGTTCCGGCTAATCTCTGAAACGGCTGGACCGATTTGGACGAGACTTTCACTATCAGATAGCTGATTTTATAAGGAGTAACTTACGTAAGTAAAGAGGCTCCTTTAATTTTAGAAAAAGAATTAAGGTTCCGCGCAAAAAAATTAAAACCCTTGAAATCCAATCGTAATAAATTTCACGCCGGCGAAGTCGCGGGGAAAAGCTAGTAAACCCATAAAACTTCGGCCGCCTGCCAAGCGTGTCAATCTATGGCGGAGGCCTATTTGCAGAAGTAGACTTTTATAGACTGTATTGCATGGATGGAACTTTGATAAGTTGTTCTGATTTTATAATATAGAAATATGCTACAAACAATATGTGTCTTTTGGATTTATAGGCTAATAAAGATATTCATTTAAATTTATTTTTATTGTTGCTATGGTTAAAAAGTATTTAACCCGAGTTGGTCCGGTCCTTGTGCTTGTACTTAGGCTTGTATGGTCCGGGTTTAATATAAAATTATAGAACCCAGGTTGGTTTTTCTTTAGATTATTATCCTCAACTAAGGTTATAAACATGGAGTTCATTGGCGTTGTCAGATTAGTTAATTAATTTCTGTCTTTGAATATTTAAGCACAGCTTGCTTATTATACTCTAAGATTTCTGTTTACTTTTTTTTTGTTGTACGTAAGTGAACATTTTATAGGCTTCTTAGAGTTCTATAATCTAAATTTTTATTTAAATCTATAACTGGAACTTGTTTGTATATATAGTCGACCTTCGTCATCGTCGGGTAAGCGGGAACCCTCGTCGAATTTTATATTCCGGTTCAGAATAATTTGCGGGGAAAAATGCTGTTTTATTTATTTTCTATCGCATATCGAACAATGTCCTTGTAAAGTACATAATATACGGATATAAAAGTATAAATAATATTTATTTCATTTTTATTATTGAAACTTTAATGGTATGGTTGTATGGTAGAGCCACGCTGCACCTATGTTAGCTATAAATGAATGCAGGATGAATGGTTCAGCTCGAGTGGGGTAGGACCATGTATTTACAGAATATTGGCGTAAAACAGAATAATTAATTTAAAAACATCTCAAACATTCTGTCCTTTTTATCTTTTAATTTCAAAATGCGTGGTAATGCATAATTTTTGACTGATTTTACTGCGCACGCACATTTTCGTATGGGCGATCGGTAGGCAAAAACGATTTGCGATAATTTCAACTAAAAGTAGAAGCGAAAAGTATTTACTCGTATTTTGAAAAGCTGCAATAAAGGTATATCATTATTTATATAATTTGAACTTAAGTTTAAAATTTGGCTAATCTTTGAAAAATAACCCTTCAGATGTATCAATATCCAGTGTAAATTTTATGAGTGTATTGATGCTAATAAACATATTATGTCTATGACTATTCTAGATGGCAACAGCTCTTCGCATAGTCCAGCTAAACAAATAAATTTTAATGATTCAGTTTAATGGTAATGGTACATTCTGTTCTTTTCTTGTATAGGATCCACATGAATACTCACCGTGAGGAGGAGTTATGTCGACTTAAACCCATTAAGTTCTCGCGTTGTCATTTGTCCCTAGCCTTTGGCACACAATTGCAATATATTGTTAACGTTCGCCACTAGACATGTCTCCTGTACTGTATCGTGAATGCGTTTCACAGACCTGTAGACCCCTTATTGATGTGAAACGTCTATAGCGGTGGGTCAGGGTTGACCAGCGCTACGATACGTCACCACGGCATGCGTCGCCACAAGAATTGATGTCTCATTAAAAAAAATATGTTGAATTTTTTAATTTTTGTATTTAATGAATATAAATATTTAAATAAACAGTCTTTTCTTGAAAAATTCTTAATTATTTAGTTTTCATTATGCCATATTTATTTCGTATCGTAAACTATTAAACTACTGTAACTTTTATGCATATAAACTGTACAAAATAATTTCGATGTTTTACATCTGCCAGGCGTCCGACGGCTCACAATTTTTTTGTAGCCGGAGCCAAATGCGAAGCTACTGCTTCACAGAGAGCGTTTATAGTAATGTGCATAGAGATGGTGCTCTCAACCCATTCTTCAAGTATAAGCTTACGAATACGCCAGCATAGATGACTCCCTTGTTTTGCAGAAGAGGGCCATAAGAGCAATTTATGATTTAAAGCCTAAAGAGTCGCTGCGACAAAAATTTAAGGAAATTAATATATTAACTTTGGCCTCTCAATACATTTATGAAAATGTAATGTACGTACACAAAAATAAAAGTAGTTTTACAAAAATAAGTGATATTCATTCTGTAAATACTAGGAACAGACACAAGCTAGTAGTACCAGTTACTCGACTCCATCGAGTCAGTAATTCATTCTTGGGGCGATGTATACGCTTTTACAACAAAATTCCAGAAAATATACAAAATTTGACCTGCTCAAAGTTCAAAAACTTTATTAAACTAAGTTTGTATAAAAAGGGTTATTATAATATTAAAGAATTTATAGATGATAATAACCCCTGGAAGTGAGGTGATCGCTCCCAAGCTATTTCTAATTTGTTGTGTTGTTAATTTGTGTAACATACATGATTGTAAGCTGTTATTAAAAAAAAAGTCCCGCTGGGTTTCTTGCTGGTTCTTCCCAGGACAGAGGTTTTTTTCGAACCAGTGGTAATTATACAAAAGAGTGACTTTCAATAAGTATTATTTATAATCTATATTGAATAAAAAAGTTTCTGTTTCTGTTTCTGTTTCCCATTTATGCCACCGAGGTAGTATTTATGGGACTCCGGCCCTACAGCTGCGGAGGAAAAGATTGGTCGATTATTCTATTTCTCTGCGATTATTGTCATATTATCTAAGCCAATGAAAATAAATTTAACTTACAATACAATTACCTACATTGTAAGAAATTGACAACGGCTCTGTGGCGCAGTGGTTTATCATAAAGTTGCAGCTCTGAGGACCGCGGATTTGAATCCCGCATTGAACAAGTATTTCCATGGTCTACAATGAGGGCTAAACTTTTTGATCACCAGATGTCGCTAGTTGACAATGAGTCAAAGTTTTTTGTTACACAATGTAATTTTATTGAGAAGTTGGTTTTTAATAAAAGTTTACCACTTTCAAGAGTATTATATTAATACACAAAGCAACGCCTCAATGGTTTGCTCTTTAATTTTTTACACATGTTTAACTTTTTTTAAATTTTTCTACTTTTATGTATATCTGTGGTTTAGTTTATTTATTTTTAATCGTAATAATATAAAATATAGCAAATAGTACAAAAACAAACAATAACCTTTACATTTTTCGAACAAATTAACTTCCCCACTCTGAAATCTGTCAAATATTATACCACACTTTTAAGTGGCGCCGCCCTGGTGGCGGAAAAAGTCGTGGATTCATTGGTTGTTCTGGGTCTGGTTGTTTGTTATTTTGCATTTTATGCATATAAACTGCTTCCACAATACGTGAGCAAGTTCTAGTGTGGTGGGTAACGTTTAAAAAAATGTAACAATAATTATTTTATTAAATAAAAGTTTCAAAATCTTCGATAGATGTTCGCATAACAAAAAGTTCCAATTTCGTTGGGCTAAATTATTGATAAATAGAATTTGCTCATGTTTGTATTTTCAATCTCCGATGTGTTATTGTCCCATATTGAAATCGGTTCGGGAGGAAATAAATAACAATTGAAGTGATTCCGTTCAGCATTCGCCACCCGCCACTTTCGCCTTAAGAACGTCAATAGTTTGATTAACTTTGTTTCTATTGTTTTTTAGAAGTTAATAACTGTCAATAATGTCTCACGTATTTCATGTAGAAATACGTTATATAGCCACTTATGACATTTTTTCAACATTTAAATTAGTATAGATAATGTATGCTACATTATAACTCGAAGAACCGACAACTGACGGGGAGGAAAGGTTCTCAAGTGGCAGCCTCATACCGATAGACGAAGTGTAGAGCGGCTCCCCGCTAGATAGAGTGACGATCTGGTAGGAAATGCAGGAAGTTAATGGATGCAGGTGGCTCATGGCTCGTGAACCGTGCTTTTTGGCATTCCTTGGGGGAGGAATTGTGAAGGGCTGTAATGAATGAATTAATGAGATGCTACGCCTAATCTTAGTATAAAATAAACTTGGATGAGCCGGTTAAACTTAGGTTTTATTTTAGTTCGTAGCCTGAGGTTCAATTTGAAATAATGTTTATTTGCAATAACTTTTGTAGGTTTTATATTAAAACTAGCTCGCCAGGCAGACGTTGTTCTGCCCTTCCCAACGACCCTTCCTATAAAAGTCCTTAAATTCGATATAAAAAAATTGAGGGTCATAAAAGAGGAGGGGATAAAAACTATCCTATCTTTCAAGTTGGACCAAAATGCACACAGTGTACAAAATTTCATTGAAATCAGTGCAGTAGTTTAGGAGTCCATCGCGGACAAACAACGTGACACGTAATTTTTATATATAAAGAAAGATAAAGGTTTGGCGACCAACTGCACCTCACCCTATCGCCAGCCTGGTTTTGGCCACGAAAAAATAGACTTAATTAAGTGCACCTATCCAAATAACTTGTGTAGTTATAGTATTTTTTTTATTAAACACAAGAGACAATCATGTAGCTTCTTTTATTTTTCTTTTTTGCATACCTTAAGCGAAAGCGCAATGTAATTGCATACCTTAAGCGAAAGCGCAAGGTATGTTCTACTATCGCCTAAAAATTAAAATTCCAACATTTTATCGATAAAATCGTATCTAGCAATCATATTATACATATAAATGATATAAAAAGCACATTGTTAGAAAGATAAATGATTGTTGAACTTATTAATAATTTTTTTAAATCGATTAATTGCTATTTTTAAATAAAAAAAAGGGTTTTAGTGGCTTATGGTGTGGATTTATCATGTCCCTCTGGCTTGTAAACACTATAACTTTTGAAAATATCAATTGTTTAACTCAATCTATTTTTTAATCTCTTCATCTATCATGTGGGAAGCCACTGAATGTAAATGGCAGTGTAATTTTGTTTTGTTTAGCTATAATTATTTTTTTTCGGCTCCAAAATGGCGAAATTTTCGTTGATTTGGTTGCCTCGTATATAAATTGTTTCTGTAAATGGGAATCTACAGCCACAGAGTAGTTTAGTTCACAGAGTACCTTTGTATTAAGTTTAGTTCGGCTTCAGTCGCCGTCGTGAGTGGACATTGTTTCGGTCATAGATAATACACTATATACCAGGTTTCGGTTGTTTTCAGCGGCTCAAAAAGATCGCTGTACAAATACACAATATTCGAATAACCAAATTTCCTTAAATACTTGATTCTAATAATAATAAGAGATTTTTTTATTACAATATTTAAAAGCACAGAATAAATAATAGTAGTACGTACTAAAAGTAAGTAGTATAATTTTTTTTGTCATGGATGACATTTTCACGCTTTTCGAGGGTGTCGAAACCGATAGGGTTGTCGAAATGTAAATCCAAGATGGTGGCCGCAATAGGTATCAATTTTTTCATCATGTGCGTCATTTTCATGGTTTTCGAGGGTGCTGAAGCCGATAGTGCTGTCGAAATGTAAATCCAAGATGGCGGCTGAATTAGGTACCAATTTATTCATCATGGGTGTCATTTTCATGGTTTTCGAGGGTGTTGAAGCCGATAGTGCTGTCAAAATGTAAATCCAAGATGGCGGCTGCAAAATATATCAATTTTTTCATCTTGGGTGTCATTTTCATGGTTTTCGAGGGTGTTGAAACCGATAGTGCTGTCGAAATGTAAATCCAAGATGGCGGCTGCAATAGATATCAATTTTTTCATCATGGGTGTCATTTTCATGGTTTTCGACAGAGTTGAAGCCGATAGGGTTGTCGAAATGTAAATCCAAGGTGGCGGCTGCAATGGGTATCAATTTTTTCATTATGGGTGTCATTTTCATGGGTTTCGAGGGTGTTGAAGCCGATAGTGCTGTCGAAATGTAAATCCAAGATGGCGGCTGAAGTAGGTACCAATTTTTCATCATGGGTGTCATTTTCATGGTTTTCGAGGGTGTTGAAGCCGATAGTGCTATCGAAATGTAAATCCAAGATGGCGGCTGCAATAGATATAAATTTTTTCATCATTGGTGTCATTTTCATGGTTTTCGGAGGTGCTGATGCCGATAGTGCTTTCGAAATGTAAATCCAAGGTGGCGGCTGCAATAGATATCAAGTTTTTTATCTTGGGTGTCATTTTCATGGTTTTCGAGGGTGTTGAATCCGATAGTGCTGTCAAAATGTAAATCCAAGATGGCAGCTGAAGTTGGTACCAATTTTTTCATCTCGGGTGTCATTTTCATGGTTTTCAAGAGTGTTGAAGCCGATAGTGCTGTCGAAATGTAAATCCAAGATGGCGGCTGCAATAGGTATCAATTTTTTCATCATGGGTATCATTTTCATGGTTTTCGAGGGTGTTGAAGCCGATTGTGCTGTCGAAATGTATTTAAACTACTTTAATAATTCCGTATAATCATGTTATACGTAATTTTTTTAATGCGCTTAAGGTATGCCCAATTGGATTTACCAATATTTTATCTTCTTCTAAATTTTAAACCGAAAGTTGTGATTAAACTTAAGTTTAACCCGCTGAACGAAAGATATTAAAATTAGCCTATGCTGAAAACTAAATATTTTTTTTTATAGAATAGGGTGACAAACGAGCACACAGTGCACCTGATGGTAAGTGGTTGCTGTGGCCCATAGACATCTACATCCATTCTCGATTTCGAATCAAAGTGCAGATGCGATGTCACCCGTGAGGACTAAGATGGAATGCCTCTTTTCTAGTAAAAAGGGTCTCCGGTTCTCTACACTCACCATACGAAACACAGCAGTTCTAAATTCTAATGTAAGTTCACCCTTAAATTTATTAATAACACTAACATTAGTCGTATTTTATACACATGTCGTAACCAACTAGCTTAATTAGCCTTCCAGTTAACAGCCTAGCCTTTTTACTAAACGGCGCCGGTGGACTAGCGGCCTGAATGATAATCGATGCGTCTTATACAACATTGCAACTATCTTGTATCGTCAGCGACAGTAGGGTGTGGTGCGACTGATGTGGTCCTTGGGCCACCCTAAAGCCGCGTATGTTTATATATATTAGTACATAGTGCATGCCTATGCAATATTGTATTAGACGCATTGGTTGAAACGCATCTTAAATGCTTAAATAAAAGCATTTAAGCTTGAGTAAAAATGCCAGGCTGTTAACTGAAAGGTTAATTAAGCTAGTTGGCTGCGATATATAAGAAAAAAAATTTCGTAGACATGTGAAGTTTGCAAACACGCGATGGGGCAGCGTGGCGGACCTTTCCTTGCCCTAAAACCCTCTCAGAAATAAGAGAAGGCCTGTGCCCAGCAGTGTGACGTATATAGGCTGTAACTTTAACTTTTAAAGTGACAAACCGTGTGGTGGTGGTGTAAAAATATCCACTACCCCATATCGTCCCATGGGGTTCGTAAGAAACTACAGAGGAAAGAAATCAGGAGACGGGCAGCAGCGTCTTCCTAATAATGCAAATATCCCCCGTATGAGGCAATCTAGCAGAATACCAGCGTGAAGTAAAAGTTTACTTCTGCATTACGCCTGGTGAGTGCAGGTGGCCGGAAGCCCAATTCCTCCTCGCCCCCTCTTAACATGGTAGCGGAATTAAATGGAACACTACGCCAGGAGGATACCAGCATCCCTGGAGAATCCCTCGCTGAGTATCTACGCCCAAGCTACCCTACTTTTTCTGAGCGTTGGTGCTCAGGCTGCCCCGCGTATTCCATCCGCAGAGATCGTGATGCTCGGTGATTTTAACGCTCACCACGCTGATTGGCTTGGTTGCCGTTTAACCGATCATGCGGATAGATCTGTTTATGACTTTGCCTAGGCATATGGTCTGAATAAACTGGTTTCTTCGCCTACGCGGAACCCAGATGTGTCATGTACCTTCCCTGTTGAACTTTCTGCTGACCTCTCATCCGGACGGATATCGGGTCTCCGTCGATGCCTCTCTTGGCTCTTCGGACCATTGTCTGATGCGGAGTACGGTACCACTCACGCTCCTATCGCAGTTGCGATCTGCAGTTTGCAGCCGTGTTTGGCACTATAGTTCAACCGATTGGGACGCGATGTGGTCTTTTTTTTCATCCTACCCTTGGGGGTGGGTTTGCTTCTCGCCGGATGATCCCAACGTTGCTGCGATTCTATCGCTGATGTGATACTTCAGGGAATGGAATTATTTATTCCATCATCTGTGGTGCCTATCGGAGGCATAACTCAGCCATGGTTTGGTCATTCCTGTAAAATTGCATCACGCTATAAGCATGACGGGGGGAACACACCACCGCCCATCCTGCGGTCATGCAGGAAGTGCTGTTTACGCAGCGCTCCTACAGCTAAAGCACTAAAGCACTCTTCTCCCTGGACGTCAACAAGTCGAGTGGGCCTGATGGAGTCCCACCGATTGTGCTGAAGACGTGTGCTCCAAAGTTGGCACCGGTTTTAACACATCTTTTCCAGTACTTCTACTCCGAAGGCGTTATCCCAAATTCATGGAAGACAGCTTTGGTTCACCCGATGTTGCGCGTGCTCCGGAGCTGGCACCGATTTTAACGAGTATTTTCCAGTACTCCTATTCCCTAGGCGTAGTCCCGAACTCATGGAAGACAGCTTTTGTACACCCGATCCCTAAAAAAGGCGACCGCTCAGATCCGTCCAACTACAGGTCTATCGCTATCACCTCCCTGCTCTCGAAAATAATGGAAACCATTATTAACTGCCAGCTCATGCGGTACCTTGAGGATCACCAGATGATTAGTGACCGCCAGTACGGTTTCCGTCAAGGTCGCTCATACTCAACTCATAGATGGGTGGAGGCAGTGGAGTCCAAGGGGGAAGTGTTCGCCGTTAGTTTGGGCATAGCGAAGGCCTTCGATCGGGTTTGGCACAAAACGCTTCTTTCTAAGCTGCCTTCCTATGGGCTTCCCGGCAAATTGTGCAATTGGATCACTAGTTTTCTTGCAGATCGTAGTAGACGGTGCATACTCCGATTACAAGCTCATTAACGCTGGTGCTCTACATAGCTGCGTGCTATCACAACTGCTGTTTCTTCTGCGTATCAATGATATGTTGCAAACCAGTAACATTCATTGCTATGCAGATGACAGAACTGGTGATGCTTTAAACACCGGCCATGCCGATATTTCCCGGGAAAACGTCGCCGAGTACCAGAACAAACTTGTGTCTGAAGTCGACTGAAAGACTGGGGGCGACTAAATCTAGTCCAGTTCAATCCCCAGAAGACAAGTCTGCGCGTTTACCGCTAAAAAGAACAAAGTTTGTATCTCCTCAGTTTCAAGGCACTCCCCTTCTTGCCTCAGCCAGTATCGGAATACTCGGAGTCGACATATCGAGTGACGTGCAGTTTCGTGGTTACTTGGAAGAGATGGCCAAATTGGCCTCTAAAAAGCTTGGCGTGCTCAGCAGAGCGAGACAGTATTTCATGCCGGCACACCGCCAGCAACTTTACAAGGCGCAGGTTCGGTCTCACATGGAATACTGTTCCCACCTCTGGGCAGGGGCTCTCCAGTGCCAGCTCCTTCCACTTGATCGCATCCAGCGCAGAGCGGTTCGAATTGTCGACGACCGAGTTCTTTCCGATCGGCTCGATTCACTGGTACTGCGTAGAGATGTTGCATCTCTTTGCGTATTTTATCGAATCTATCACGGGGAGTGGAATTATTCGGACTAATTCCAGCCGTTCAATTTCACCATCGCACATCGCGACAAAACTCGCGTTACCATCCATACCATCTGGATGATTGGCGGTCCACCACTGTGCGATTTAGAAGAAGTTTTCTTACTCTCACAACTTCCTTGTGGAATCGATTACCACCAGCGATTTTTCCAGACCTATACAACTTAGGGACCTTAAAGAATAGAGCCTACTCCTTTTTAAAAGGTCGGCAACGCATCTGCAATTCCCCTGGTTCCCCTGGTGTTGCAATTGTTCATGGGCGGCGGTAGTCACCATCAGGTAAGCCGCATGCTCGTTTGCCCCCTCTCCTATAAAAAAAATCTATGTGGGAGGCCTATGTTCAGCAGTGGACTTTAATAGGTTGTAACGATAATATATATATAGATATTTATGTCTTATTTTATTATAATAGGGTCGAGGAAAAAGTTTCTTCGTATTTGATAAACAAACATAAAAAATTTTTTCATTGTTTAATTACATTTAATTATAAAATATATATGCTATTTTGTTCGATAACTTGTTGCCGTCTAGGATGTAGTGACATAATCCCGTTGCTGTAGATATCTTGGAATTTTAGATCACAAAAATGCGAGAAGTAGTTTTGACAGTCCTCTCTTGATGTTAACCTAACACTATGCAAAGGATTCTGAAGATACCGAAACAGGTGAAAATCTGAGGGTGCAGGGTCAGGACTATATTGTGGTTGCATTAACACTTCCTAACCAAGCTCTCTCAATTTTTGCTGAGTGGCCAAAGATGTGTCTGCTCTGGCGTTATTATGATGTAAGACCTATTATTAAGTGGCGAAGCTTGCGAAGTCACTTATTGATTCCACGATGTCTGTCCGTCTGTCCGTCCGCTTGTCCGTCTGTCCCACGATTATCTCGAGAACGGTTTCGAATTTTCAAATTCTGTTTTCAGCAATCGATTACTGATCACCCAGGCATCTGAACCTCCTATTTTGAAACTGATTGCTCAACGGCAACCGTTAGAAACCGCTACAAAGCTGATTGCTTCGCCACTTTGCTATGCTGTTAGCTTGCTAGTTTTATTATATCTATTTTATGTTTATTTTATTTAGTTATTTAAGTCACCTGCCACTTAATCTTTCACCGCGCCTTGGGTTGACTATCAGAGAATGCTAACTGGTATTAAGTCCGCCCGTAGTATCTTATATCGATAGAAATAAAGTTATTAAATAAATAAATAAAATAAAATATTTGCCTGTTAGTAAACTGCTGTAGCCCATGAACTCCTGGAACCAAGCTCAAAAGTACAAGGAAGGAAGTTCATGTCATCGTTTCAGGGCATATGTTATTCTGGTTCTCATATTATTCAAGTAAAAACACAGGTGTAGTTGCACTGCGGCCTGACAGCAGAAATAGGTGAGAGGGTATTACTTAAACTGACGGACTCCTAATCATAAAAAGAGGGTGGTACCCAGGGAACCGCCGTTTGTGGGTCGTCTCTTCCTCGTTTATTAGAAAAATACAACACGCACAGTTTGGTATAGTATTTGGAGAAGTTGGTCTTCCAACCCTCATTTTTGGAGATTTGTCTGTCCAAAAACAAATACTGAAAAAAATTCCCTCCCTCTGTTTTTAAAAAGTACAGTGTAAAGTAAAGTGACATGCAAAGTCAATGATATTATATGCAAAGCTAAATTCAATGAAAATAATTTAGAAAATCCACAACTAAAAGAAGTAAAAAGTTGAAACTTAATGTTTGACTATGAAAAAAGCTTTAATTAAAACTTGCATTACATTTTTTCTATTTTGAATTTATAGCAACGTATAAACACGTAGCTACGAATTTTATTTAAACGCTGAATATAAACTTGGTATTAATTAAATGACATCTCATTCGTGAAAATGAGTTAAGTAATTCAGGGGCTATGAGGGAGAACTGAATCGACTATATTTAAGTTCATTTCTCCTGTAATCGAATTCGACGACGACGACCCTGGCCATTATGTATTATGTTTTTTATTTTGTATTTTTTTTAAGTGATGAGATTCCTTTAACGTTTAGAATTCCATCTGGGTAGGTACCACACTTATGTATTTAGTACTCTTATGTAAATAGCACCAAATCTGTGTTCTGTAGAGTATAGAGTGCCAAAATAATTATAGGCCTATTATTAGCCGTGGTAGAGCCATGCTGCAGCTATATTAGTAGTATAGTTGTAGCACGAATGGGTCGGCTCGACCGGGGAAGGACGACGCTCTCACAGAATACCAGCGTCAAATAACACCTCAATGCTGCTGTTATTAGGGTGAGTTTTTTTTTCTTTTTTTTTATAGAATAGGGGGCAAACGAGCATGCGGCTCACCTGATGGTAAGTGACTACCGCCGCCCATGAACAACCGCAACACCAGGGGAATTGCAGATGCGTTGCCGACCTTTTAGAAAGGTGTAAGCTCTTTTCTTGAAGGTTCCTAAGTCGTATCGGTCCGGAAAATTCGCTGGTGGTAATTGATTCCACAAGGAAGTCGTGCGAGGGAGAAAACTTCTTCTAAATCGCACAGTGGTGGACCGCCAATCATCCAGACGGTATGGATGTATGATGTATCGCGAGTTTTGTCGCGATGGAGAACCGGAGACCCTTTTTTCTGGAAAAGAGGCATTCCATCTTAGTCCTCACGGGTGACGACGCATCTGCATTTTGATTCGTAATCGAGGATAGATGTAGATGTCTATGGGCCGCAGCAACCACTTACCATCAGGTGGACTGTGTGCTCGTTTGTCACCCTATCCTATAATAAAATGATGTGAGGTATTCCGTCTTAGTCCTCAGAGTTGACAACGCATTTGTAGTCTTCTTTGTTTGAAGTTGGCTGCAGGTGTTTATTGGTTGCTATAGCCAGTTACCATTTGGTGGACTGTAAGGTCGTTTGGTACTTTAATTTTATTAAAAAAAATGTTATTAGGTAGGACGTCGTTTTTAGGGTTCCGTAGGCATATGGCAAAACGGAACCCTTATGGATTCGTCATGTCTGTTTGTCTGTCTGTCCGTCCGTATGTCACAGCCACTTTATTCCGAAACTATAAGAACTATGCTCTTGAAACTTGGTAAGTAGATGTATTCTGTGAACCGCATTAAGATTTTCACACAAAAATAGAAAAAAATTAATAAAATTTGGGGGTTCCCCATACTTAGAACGGAAACTCAAAAACTTTTTTCCATCAAACCCATACATCTGGGGTATTTATGGATAGGTCTTCAAAAATGATATTGAGGTTTCTTATATAATTTTTTTCTAAACTGAATAGTTGCGCGAGAGACACTTCCAAAGTGTTAAAATGTGTGCCCCCCCTGTAACTTATAAAATAAGAGAATGATAAAATTGACAAAAATATATGATGTACATTACCATTTAAACTTCCACCGAAAATTGGTTCGAACGAGATCTAGTAAGTAGTTTTTTTTAAACGTCATAAATCGTAAATTATGTTGCTGCTACGGAACCCTTCATGGGCGAGTCCGACTGGCACTTGGCCGCTTATTATACACTAATGTTATTGAACTAATTTATAGCGATATATTTCAATCGAAATCTATGACTGCTGTTTGTGGGCTATTAGATCGTCAAATGGCAATCGTCATATTATTGAAGTCTACTGTTGTAATTTAGCAATTTAGCTTTACGACATGCGCGTTATTTGGATACCGCACAGCACGTGTACATGCTATAGGTATTTTATAATAACTTCAAAACAACTACCAATATAAAAAAAATAATAACAGTATAGAAACGTCCCACTGCAAGGTACAGGATCTTTTTTATTTCTGAGATAGCTATGGATGTGGAGGAGGTTGACCCACCGTGTTGCTCCTGTGTGAAATGTCGGACTTCATATGCTTGAATAAATATTTTATTTTCTACACTGGCCAGCACGTGGTTAATGAGCACTTAATTTTTCACCTGCTACTGGATTCCCAATTCCAGGCAACCCCTTTTTTACCTGGGGAAATGCCTACGCATACCCGCCTCGCGGAGGCAAGGACAGCTTATGTCGGACTCACACCGACTAAAATCCCATGGTATCCCACCTTCGCTGCATATTGGCAGGGCCACAGGAACGCTTTCGCACACATCCGCGTCCCCACCAGCGCCGGCCGCCCCATGGCTGCCCCTTCTCGGGGGAGGACTTCTCCTCACCATTCTCCTTCTCAGGCAAGGCGTACCAGGAACACAAAGCACACCCCCATCCACGGCCTCCAACTCCACCTGCGTATCGGACCCCCCCCCCCCCCCCGAGTCCGATACGCGGAGGCCATGGAGCCAGGAAAATCGAGCGCTTAGTAGCACCCGCTTTCCCGACCCCAGCGGCGGATCTGGTCTCTGGCTCCGCCGCTAACCAAATTTCGGCCACGGAGGTTAGGGAGAGCGGCGCCTCGCAATACCGACACTCCTCTACCCCCGCGGCCCCACCACCACCGCATCAACGGTGCAGCCTCATCAGAGTCGCGGAGGATAGGGCGAGTGGCGCATCGCTATACTCCTACTCCGCGACTCCAACTTGGCTGCAGCGGTAGGGAGAGTTGACACCCCTCTCACCGCAGCCCACCGACACACATCCAAAGTGGGCTCGCCAAGCCCACTCAGAGTGGCCATCTCGGGCCGGCCGTACACCACGCGCCAGCCAAGGCGTTCCTCTTTCCTCACCGCGGGTGACCAAGCCACGGCTACTAACCCCCCCCCCCCCCCCCCCCCCACCACGACAAGGCGGGAACCCGTTCTGGGGGGAATTCCAGGCAACCCTAGACTCCCAAAAACTGCCGCGCCACGTTGGGGGGAATTCGGCATAGTTGGCATAATTTGGTAGCGGATTGGCTGCTGCAGTTTTTAGCAGTTATAATTTTGAGTTGTTTTAAGGATGTTACTGTTGCTGTTGGTTTGCATACATCATTTATTTTGCTGATTTTTAAATTTAATTCTAATGCATTCCATGAATATTTGATAAAGGTATTCGTTACCAAGAGAGTATATTTACTAACTTAAATTATAGTTGTAACACGAATGGGGCGGCGTGACCAAAAATGACCTCCCTCTCACAATACCAGCGTAAAATAGCAGCTTAATGCTGGTGTGTCTCAGAGAACAGGATACGCTTTTTATTGGAAACGAGGTTTTATATAATTCCTAAGGAGTCGTTAAATATCTACGGGCCACAGCATTCACTTACCAGCTGGTTGACTGTGTGCTCGTTTGTCACCCTTATTCTACAAAAATGAGAAGACCTCAAATACAAAATACTCATTTTTCCAGCTTTCTAAATTAATTATTAATCAGTAGTTCGACTTTCTTAGTAATAAAGATCTTTAATTAAAAAAAAGGTCGGTTTGAATAAACATTGTTTTAACAGCGAAGTCCAAAACCAACAGACGTCGTACATTTATATTAAGCCAGTGATTACACCTATCTGTTTGTTACAGGTGGCCACGTAGTCTCGTCTCGTATTACCCAGTGTTAATGTTTTTTTTTCAGCTTAAGTTTAGTTTTTATAGGTAAACCTTTATTCCAACACAAAAACAAGTATTATATTTTTATACGTGGTAGAGCCACAGTGCAGCTATATTATGGTTAAAGCACTAATGAGTTGACTCCACCGGTGGAGGACCATGCTCTTGTGGAATAAATTACCAGTGTAAACCGAGAGCTTGATGCTGCTGTGTTTCGTTTAGTAAGTGTAGAGAACCGAGGACCCTATTTACTGGAAACAAGGCATTCCATATTAGTCCTCAGTGGTGACAACGCATGCTTTTTGATTCTTAATAAAGGATAGATATAGGTGTCTATGGGCCACAGCATATTTTTTATACGTGGTAAAGACATGCTGCAGCTATATTAGTAGTATAGTCGTACCACGAATGAGTCGGCTCGGAGGAAAGGACCACGCTCTCACAAAATACCAGCGTAAAATACCAGTTTAACATTGTTGTGTTTCGTGTGGTGAGTGTAGAGAACCGTAGACTCTTTTTACTGGAAAAGGGACGTTCCATCTTAGTCCGCACGTGTGACATTCTGCATTTTACATTTATTTTATAGATGTCTATGGGTTTTTGATTCACTTGCCATCAGGTGGACTGTGTGCTCGTTTGTCACAATGTCCTATAAAAGTAAAAAGCATCCACTTCAGGTGATCTGTGTGCTTGTTTGTCACCCTTCTTTTATAAAAAAATGTCCTTGCCTAATATTATCGATCGTGATCGTGTAACTTCTGAACAACTTTACCAAATGAGGTCATGTTCTCAAATAATATTTCTTTTGTCGACACGATTGCTTACAGCTTTGCTTAGATCCGATAAGTGCGCTGTAGTCAAGTTATAAACAAATTCTACATTTATGGACCAAAATGACTCATATTTACAATATACCTATGTTGGTTTAGTGCCAAAAACGAAAATCACCTCCCATTTCTTAAAGTACCCTATTCTATTTTCAACCATTGTGACCAAGATTGAGTTACTAGACGAAGCTTGCATATACTGCAAATAAAATTCTGTGTGAGGCAGCTGCCGTATGAATAAATTGATTGCACTATGATAGGTTTACGTGGTAGAGCCATGCTGCAGCTGTATTATGGTTGTAGCACGAATGGGTCGGCTCGACCGGGGAAGGACCACGCTCTCACAGAATACCAGCGTAAAATAGCAGCTCAATGCTGCTGTGTTACATATGGTGAGTGTAGAGAACCGGAGACCCTTTTTACTGGAAATGAGCCATTCCATCTTAGTCCTTAGGTGTGGCAACACATCTGTATTTTAATTCTTAATCGAAAATTAAGGATTTCCTCCTGTATCATAGAGGTAGTTTACAAACACAAATTGCATAAGGACAAACATCCAGACCCGGAACAATTATTTGTAGGCCATACAAAAATACTGCAGCACTCTTTGCTAAGTCACTGCGCCACGGAGATGTCTGTGGGCCACAGCATCCATCCCATCAGGTGGAATGTGTGGTCGTTTGTCACCCTGATTCTATAAAAAAAGGTCGTAATTTATTGAAATGATAATGATTGGTGTTTCTACTTTGAATTCAAACCAATATCATTTTTAAAATACGTCTCTCATCGAACCCAGGATAATGGATGTGTGGGTGAACAAAGTGGTTTTATTACAAATGTCATATAAGTTATTTTGGTAAAAATATACTGAAGAAATATTTTCAACAAAATAAAATATTACAAAGACAATAAAGAAAACCACCATTATTTTATTGGTGTTGTGTGTGAAATAAATAAATTTCCTAGGCACTTATATGTATATTGTTCAAATTTAATTTTAAAAATATTATTGTAGATTTAACATTTGTAAATGAAATTAAAATAAAAGTCCCAGAGTTTCCGCTTCTACTCTGACAAGGTTTGGTTTTCCAAACAAAATAGATTTTAACGTTCATCCAAGCCTAAATGAAATAAAAAAATTGACTGACTGGCAAAAGAAAAAAAACATGCGTGCGTGTCGTGGAACACTCGGCTGGAACGAAGTTCCTTTCGTAGTATATTATTATTGATAAACGTATTATATTATTGATTAACTAATACAAATAAATGAATTATTAGCGTCTATTAAAATGAAGCGTCATTTAAAATATAATATTTCCTTCATTGCAAGATAAGAAAAAGTGCGAAGGAGATGGATATTATTCCATCTCGCTTCCTTATAGCCGACAAGGCCGTCTACACTACGTCAGAAGGGGTCGTGACGGAAAATTTTTACACTTTCTCGCCTAGCACCCATGCGCCAAATTCGTACCGTCCGATAACGAACTTCGTTCCAACAAATAAATAAACATGCTTGAGTATCGTGGAATACTCGGTTGGAACGAAGTTCCTTTCGTAGTATTTTTAGACAGTTTTAGTACATGAGTTTTATCTACTCATGTTTTAGATTTAGACAGTAGTCGAATAGCGGATTCGAACCCACGATCTTTTGAGTTCGCGATTCGCGTCCTGCCATTAGGCAACTGACGCATCTGATATATTATGATTGAAAAACGTATTATGTTATTGATTAACAAATACAAATAAATGAATTACTAGCGTCTTAAAATGAAGCGTCATTTAAAATAAAATAATATTTCTTTCATGGCAAGATAAAAAAAGTGCGAGAGAGATGGATATTATTCCATTTCGCTTCCTTATAGCCGCCAAGGCCGTCCACACTACGTCAGAACCCCTTCTGATTCGTGACGGAAAAAATCTTACACTTTTTCTCGCCTAGCCCCCACCCGCCAAATTAGTACCGTCCGATAAAGAATTTCGTTCCAATACTATTCTTTCTATTTTTTATTGTTAACTAAGTTACCAAACCAACACCTGTTTGCTGTATCTACTACGCCTACTACAGCAGAAGTATTACCGTTACCGTTAAAACCTATTACTGTCCACTGCTGAACATAGGCCTCCCCTAAAGATTGCCTCATAGGGGGATATTTGCCTTAGTTACCAAGCTTGGCAAGCGGGTTGGCAGCTGCAGTATTTTTAGTCGTTAGTAGGAAGACGCTGCTGACCATCTGATTTATATACATCCTGATAAACGGGTAGTGGATATTCTTACACGGCCCCTATACGATAAGTAAACAGAAGTACATACAAATAAACATGTCTTATTTCGCTTAACATCACGTCGAACCGCCGAGCTAACCTCATTGGACGCATTCAGTAGAAATTTACGACGCACGGAATAAACTCTACTTACTAAAATAGCGCACCTAACCGTTAGCATATAGTATATTCATGACTTATTTTACGTAAAGACAGAAATAATGTAAATCCGAAAATATTTCAGTCATTAAATGAACTTTATATTATTGTCCGCTGTATAGTGCCGGTAAGAGTTTAACGTAGTAGAGCCATGCTGCAGCTGTATTACTGGTATAGTTGTAGCACGAATGGGTCGACTCGACCGGGGAAGGACCACGCTCTCACATGATACCGGAGTAAAAGAGCACCTCAACGCTGCTGTGTTTCGTATGGTGAGTGTAGAGAACCGGAGACCCTTTTTACTGGAAACTAGGCATTCTATCTTAGTGCTCACGGGTGACATCGCATCTGCATTTTGATTCGTAATCGAGAACGGATGTAGATGTCTGTGGGCCACAGCAACCACTTACCATCAGGTGAACTGTGTGCTTGTTTCTTATCCTTATCTTATAAACAAAAGCCGAATGTATCTTGTCTTGTCGTAAGAGGCGGTTTTGGAACTTGCAAAGAAAATCTCGTGGCCTCTTTTAATTAGTGATCGATGGTGGCCTCCGATTAATGGGAGTATAACCGGCATTTTACATGGCATTCCATCTTATTCCTTAGTCCGGGTTTTTTTTTGTTTGAGCTTGTTTACACTTACTATGTGTATAGTAGTAGTTACTATGTGTATAGTACAGCCAGATGTTATAAAAATAATACATTATTCACAAATACAGATAAACTGAACTTAAAAACCCAAAACCTAAATATTCAAGGCAACCACAACATACTTAATATGAAGAACAAAATTAATGAAAAAAGTGGAAAAGGTGCCAGATTTAAATATAAATTACAAAATATAAATAACATAATCCGGAAATAAAAATAAAATAAAAAAATCTTAGTAGAATTGTATAACAATCACCACCAGACCCAGAGGAGTAGGCAGAGAGAATAACTTCCATTTAGCACGATCCTCTGATACGCATACAAGCTCGTCGGTTAACGTTTCTCTTACATCTTCAATATATCGCCAATTTTGTCGATAAACTTCGGTCTATGACGTCCCTTGCCGACTCTGCCACTCCCTTCTGCAATATAAATTTTCTTTGTCACTCTTCCCTCATTTATTCTTTTTACATGATCAAACCATAGAAGCATTCCTTTTTTTTATCCTGGTTACATCTTGACAAAGAACTAAGTAATAAGTACTAATAACTTAAATTAAAATTTTTAAAATCCCCGAAAAAAATTCTATCACAGCAAACAAAACAACAGATGTACTTAAAACGACTGAACCCATTTTCAACCGTTTCAGAACTATGGTACAAACAGACAGACACACATTATAACACCCCTCTTTTTGCGTCGGGGGTTAAAAAGGATAGAAAAACACAGTAGAATAAAACGAAAAACTTAAAAATACTAGCTTAAAAAAATAATACATTGGAGTCTTCGGGTATCAAGCTGAAGGAGACTATTATAGTACGGTTCCATTATGGTACATTATATTACATTATTTAACAGTGGTAGAGCCACGCGGCAGCTTTTGCTGTCGCACGGATGGGCCGGCTCGAACCGGGGTGGTACCACGACCTCACAGAATACCAGCGTGAAGTAGAGGTTTACCTCTGCGTTTCGCTTGGTGAGTGCAGGTGGCCGGAGGCCCTTTTTTACTGGAAATGAGGCATTCCATCTTAGTCCTCACGGGTGACAACGCATCTGCATTTTGATTCGCAAACGAGGATAGATGTAGATGTCTATGGGCCGCAGCAACCACTTACCATCAGGTGGACTGTGTGCTCGTTTGTCACCCTCATCTTATAAAAAAAACCATCAGGTGGACTGTGTGCTCGTTTTTTACCCTTATCCTATAAAAAAAATATTATTCTGAAAATTACCTTTTATTCACACAATATGTATGTTCACACACTTATTTCATATTGGGTTATATTATGACAGCAGGGGAACAATCACAAGGATGTGACAAGTGATTAAATTTTAATACTTTAAACACAGACATCTGATTTAAGTGTAATTCTTTTGTATAATGTATATAAGTAATTGGATAAAATTTTGTATTCATATACGGTTTTACTTTCTTAATTTATCTAGATAATTGTCACCCCGAAAAAATTATAATTTTTTTTCTAACTCCGTGCCAAGTTCGGTCGCCGAGCCACATTATAGTTAGAAAATATCGATGAATCAAATAATATTATTGAATATTTGTGGTGAATATATTTGATATAGCCTTGTACACAAGTTATTAAATATGTAAAGTTCTACGTTGAAGCTGTAAGTTTGTTAGATAGTTTCTAAAGTAAATGGCATGGAACGGGGAGTATTGCACTTTACGGTAATAAATTTCCTCGGGATGGAGAAATTGTTATCACCAGCACCACTACTCCCAACACCACCACACTAGGAAAGACACACCGCTGACGACAATACGACACGTGTACGCCTCTACACGAGGCATCCTCAGGTGATGTAGACTGCGGTGTTGAGAGTAGTGGTGCTGGGATTGAGGGAGGGCGGGAGGTGCTCTTCATACTAGGTAAGACACATCATTTTATTTTATAGAGCGGATGTTTGCGAAGTAAATTTTTTAAAAGATTTAATATAATGGATTTCCACAAAGCAACGCCTGATTCTATTAGTTATATTCGTTTAACTGACTTCAAAAATGTGAAGTACTTAATTTTTAATGTATTGAACGCAATATTTCTAGAAGGATGGATGGAAAGGTTGAACGCAGAATGTACTGTTGCTCAATTAACGACTTTAGATATTACTGTTACTGTAGTTATTTATTTGTAGTCGTTTTACACATATTTTATTTATTTTTATAATTTTATTTTTAGTATAAACATTATCTTGAACTTCGAAATTTTAGATTTAGTGGTTTTTTATTAACTTTTTTATTTTGTTGCAGGTAAACTTAATAAAGAAATCTTATTTTCACAATCAGCGAAAAGTAAGTACTTTCTCTTTAATTATCGCTATATCATCGGTAAATCGAAGGTACTTTTCGTTTTCAGTCTAGCTCCAAGGCATCGGTGAAAAGTGTAAAATATGGATACTACTAAAATAAGAATAGTCGTTGAATGAAGCTAAGGGTACAGTAAGGTGATTTTTTTTTTATTTTTATTAATTAATAATCTTAGGAGCTGTTTTCAAGAGGGAGGATATACTTTAATACCTACTCATACCTCACTTCTCACCGTGATTAAATTTACATTGTGCTAAATAAATGTTAGTTATTATTTTTACTGTTATGCGGCAACTATGCACTAGGTGCATATAACATATCTTTGCACTCTACTATACAGTAAGAATAGATCTGTGATAGTTTTTTAACCGACTTAAAAAAGAGGAGATTCTCAATTAGTCGGCATATTATTATTTTTTTTTATAGGATAAGGGTGAAAAACGAGCACACAGTCCACCTGATGGTAAGTGGTTGCTGCGGCCCATAGACATCTACATCTATCCTCTGTTACAGATCAAAATGCAGATGCGTTTTCACCCGTGAGGACTAGGATGGAATGCCTCATTTCCAGTAAAAAGGGCCTCCGGCCACCTGCACTCACCAAACGAAACGCAGAGGTAAACCTCTACTTCACGCTGGTATTCTGTGAGGTCGTGGTACCACCCCGGTTCGAGCCGGCCCATCCATGCGACAGCAAAAGCTGCCGCCTGGCTCTACCACTGAACAGATATTATCTTTAAGTATGTTCAGTCATATTCTTTTTACTACGTTGTCCGATTTTAATGATTCTTTTTTGTTATTAAATGGATACCTCAGGGGTCCCACATAAAATGGGATATATCATACAATTATCAAATTCTTCAATCAAGACAATCTACACGATATAATTACCACGTCAACCTCGTGAGTTATGAACACAAGTTTTTATTAAAATTAAAAGTCAATTTTATTTATTTATTGTTTATGTATATAGACTTCAAAGTCTAGGGTGGCATGAATCTTTTCTATTGAAATTCGTTTCCGGAAACCAGTTTTAGGTAATACTTTCTGCACCCTCTTAGCTCCAATTTAGTACATACAGAATAACCTATAGGATTGAAGTCGGGACTCGACGACGGCCACTATTATCTGCAAATGAAGGCTGGTAAATTGGATACCAGCTAAATTTAGGTAGACCTAGATAATTAATAATTAATTAATTAATTAATAATTATTATAATTAATAATTGGTATTTATTTTCTCCCACATATGACAATCAGTACATCACAAAAAAACTTAGTAACAATGAACTATACAACTAAATAACAGCTATAAATATTAGCTAAATAAGATCTAGGTGGGAGACTGGTGCCCAAACTAGGTTGCCCTGTGCTATGGGATCACCAGGCCCCTCCCTCAACAGAAGTTATAATGCTGTAAAACATTTAATAATCAATACAGCTACGTGTAATAAATATATGGTATAAAAGGTATGGTAAAGACTTGTTGAAAAACCCAATATTTGTCGGTGAATAGCATATCAAACGGTTTTCAAGATATCGCTCTGATAATATTTTTTTTTGGCTTGCTGGTAAAAATGAAAACAAATGGCCCCCTCGTAGGAAACACCCCACCAAACCATCACAATTGCGGAATTTAAAGTGCGCTGAACATTACGGATAGTGTGATGCGTGCATGATGGATGGTTGGATATCCTTCGAAATTCTGGCGTAAATTGTATCGTTCTGCCGGTTTAACCTAGTGTTGCCCAAAATCGGTCTTGGTGTTGCAGTCTTGGTCTTGTTCGTGCATTTTTGCAAGACCAAAACCAAGAACAAGACCGCCTATTTTTAGGAAGACCAAGACCAAGACTGACCGTGCAAGATTTGCGCA
This sequence comes from Parnassius glacialis, assembly GCA_033319125.1. Classification (NCBI taxonomy): domain Eukaryota; kingdom Metazoa; phylum Arthropoda; class Insecta; order Lepidoptera; family Papilionidae; genus Parnassius; species Parnassius glacialis. Next base: position 9,562,672 of record JAVANC010000027.1, on the reverse strand, counting down.
AGAACAAGACCAAGCTTGTGAGACTCTTGCGTCTTGCAGTTAGGACTGAGTGTCGTTTCAGGGAGTATATGAGTTTGGGTATACGCTTAAGGACTCTATGAGACGCAAAAATGTAATATAAAATGGAAAATTGGACTTATGCGCAATACGAACCATACCATAAACATACATAGTGAATGAAAATATCCATTAAAGGAAAAAGAGTGCATCCCTAGTTTTGACCATCGGCACTTTGATGTGCGCTGCGTCTTGTTGTCGGCGTCATCAAAGGTCGGATACTGACCTGTCAAAGAAATTGTGCAGCTATTCGAAAGTACAAGGTCAAGATACAAGTGCCGGCGGCTTCTATTGATATCGTATTTAATCGTCGCCGCCGCGCCGCATTCACTACATTTGACACTGTTTGATTGCCGCCACAGAGTACATGTTCCAAAGAATAAAATAAGTTTCCGGGTGCTCAGAATAGACACGAATACGTTATGCTGATCTGGCAAGGAATATTGTAATTAGATAATGGTAAGGATAGGTAGATATCATAATAATTTATTCTAGTAAGTAATTATTATAACATTAACTTTATGGGTTTATAATAATTACTTACTGTTATTATTATTATTACCTAATAGATAGACATGTTCAATAAGTTCACTGCAAATCTCGACTTTTGGAAGTGTGTGTTTTTAAAACACAAAGTGCTCGCATATGTCGTCACCCATTTGATAAATATTGTAGGCACTTTTAAAACACTTGAAATGTGTAAAAATGGATCTGGATCTTGTCTGCAAGGCTTAGTTATTAACGAGTTGGAGCAGTACCTAAGTAAACCCAAAGCCGCCAGCTCGGAAGACATTTTAGAGTGGTGGAGGACGCATGAGACAAAATATTCGATTTTATCGAAGATGGCCCGTGAGTTTCGTTCAATACCTGCAACTTTAGTACCTGCTGAAAGATTATTTCCTAAAGCATCATTAGTAATTAGAAAACATAGAAATAGGTTAAGTGATGAGTCAGCAAGTAACAGTAATGTCATAGCTATTTTGTACTGTGAAGTAAATTAACTTGTATCGTATTTTATTTTGTATTTAAATAACTGGTATATTCTATAACTCTTTTATTCCATTTCATATATGGTGAGGGTCCATCAATCTCTTTCTAGACAGATAATGTTCCTTAAAATACAGTGAAGTTATTGCCATTAATTTGTTTTTATTTGTTTAACCAAGTTTTAGCACATGTAAGCTTATTAAATGTAAACGTTTATTAAGAAACAGACTGACGCCCGTGGCCGTGGGATACGGTAGATAGGTCAGTTGGTTAGAGCATCGGCATGGATCGCTTAGGTCGTGGGTTCAAACCCCACCCGGTGTCAGTTGATTTTTCGAATTTCTCATTAAATGTTTAGAAATTTATTAATATGGTTGGTCTTTACTATGGCTACGTTAATTCAAGCTCAATATATACCTACTCTGTTAAGTTGTTTAAGATCTAAAGTAACGTTTAATAAATAGTAATAGGCTAATAGGTAATTGCGAGACTTGCGAGACTCTTGCTGCAAGACCAAGACCAAGACCAAGACCAAGACTGAGAGCGCAATACCAAAACCAAGACCAAGACCAGGTGTATTGGCGCAAGACCAAGACGAAGACTTGCTAAGTCTCGTCTTGTTCTTGCATTTGGGCAACACTAGTTTAACCTTTTTCCCACCGTGGATATCTTCTCATTGGTAAACATGTTGATCTTGTTTCTTCAAAAGGTTCCGACATCGTTCCAGTCGCAATTCACAAAGACTTTAGTTTAAGTAGGGTACTTTCCTAAAATTAAATTTAAGTACCCTGTCCACCGGTATTCGCTATATGTTAGTCTGAAGAGCCAATTTTTTATTATTTCAATTTTTAAAAATTTTGGAATTTTGGAAATTACATATAGACCATTTGTGTAACAGAATTAATCAGTTCGTATATGCTCTTAAACGTGTTAGGACCGTAACCGACAAAAAAACCGCTATTATGTCCTATCGCGCCTACATAGAATCGATATTGCGCTACGGCATTTTACTATGGGGCAACAGTACGGACAAAAACAGAGCATTTATAGCTCAAAAAAAATGCATTAGAGCCATAGGTGGAGTTTTACCTGACGTTTCCTGTAAACCACTGTATAAAAGTCTAGAATTATTGCCACTACCATCACTTTATATTTATGAAGTTGCGGTTTTCGTACACAAAAACACAGAATTATTTAACAAAGTTAATAATTTTAGATTGAGAGATCCTCACAGATTGATATATAATGACATTCCAAGGTCGGATAAGTATGCAAAAAGTAGAGCAGCTTATAATACTGTGTTTCTAAGCAAATAAAGAAATTATTATTATTATTATTATTATTATAAAAAAGTTGAAAATAAATATAACAATAGAGTAGTTACAGAATGGAAATCTGTGACAAAAGTCCCGTACGTAACTGAAGTATTTTCGTCTTCTTTTAAAAGTAATGCTAAAAAGAGCTTATCACTGCATAACGAAACCGAGAAGACTAGTCCGCACAAGCAGCACCTGTTCACAAGTATTAAAAAAGTGCGGCCATCGCCCTCCTTGACCAAATTAAAAAAAAATGCATGACCCCTTTCGATGAAATGGAGAGGATTGTCTTTAAATGATCGATGAGATCCAATATAGCTCACTGAATAAGATGTTCGAGCGCGTGTATAAAACGCATTTTGTTTTCTCTGTAAAGTTAATAAGTAAAATAAATAAAGACGATAGGATCGCCTTTGACAATATTTCCGTTATTGCTAAAGTTTCCGTCGTGTATTTTGGGATATTGATGCCTATTGGTCGGAAAACGCCCGAGGGAATTCTCGGAAACTGAAAATCGATATCAAGAAATAACGTTACAAAACAAAGAATATTTTGAAAGCTATTTCCATTGTTTGGTTAACCCGGTAGTAAATCCGAACGATATTCAAGGAAATTTCGTCCATACGAAATGAAATCGATATTTAAATAAAAGAAATTTTATTTTGAAGATTAATTAACAATTCTTGTTCTGCCCGTAATTGCCTGTTTAATAGCGTTCTAAGAATAACCACTACCTCATATTGTCCCGTAGGATTAAATGACGATAAGGGAAATTAAACCAGGAAATGGGCAGCACCATCACCCCAATATCAACTAGAAAATAATAAGCTGCGGTTGCCATGCCTGCTAAGCGTGGTAGCTATGGCAAGCATCTTCCTTACGAGGCAATCTATAGGGAGGCCTATGTCCAGCCGTGTAGTTTGATAGGCTGTATGTAATGAATAAATTAATCCTCCCTAATGAATAAATTACTCTACTGGACCTTAGCCTCTCCCATTATAGTGACGATTTGCCATAATCGCCGCTTTTATAGTGCCTCGCACCTTCGACACTAGCACTGTATAATAAATAAAATGCAAGTTTAAATTTAATTGTGGAATTTAATCTTACAATAATTTGCTGGAGAGCCAACTACCCTTCGAAGACGGGGATCAGAAGAAAAATTGCCAATACAAAAATTGGTAAACTTAAATTAAAGTGTTGCAAGTAAAATACACACATAAAAATTAATACATACAGAATACAAATAAATAAAAAAAATTGGTAAATCCAATTGTGTATGCCTAAAGCGCATTAAAAAAATTACTTATAACAGAGGACAGAATGTTTGAGATTTTTTTAATTAATTTTTTCTTCACCTATATTGCTTATTCTAAACCTTTTCTGCGAATTTGGCCAGTTATTCCAAAATGACCCTGTATACTATGCCCACTTACTTTTATATCTACATCTATATATGTCCCTATCTCTTGACATACTATGACAAGTTTTTCTAAGGAATTTCACACCATAATCTGTGACTTCTAAAGGACTTGTGAGTGTTTTCTAACGTTCTAGCGATTGGTACTTTTTAAAACTAGGTGCCATAAAAAAACAGTGCTGTGCTGCACGTACTTAAACATATTTATATAAATATGCGACGAATAAAAATCATTACAAATCGATCGTTTTGGTCAGAGGATCAAACTTCGCTTAGTGACCCTGTCTACAGTCTAGAGTGCACAGAGCGTAATATGGCGTTAAGAATCATTGTATTTGAATGGACACACCAACAATAAATTTTCTTTTGAAAAACCATTTAAATTTAAATTAAAAAATATAAGTAAGAACTATTCAGAAATTCTCATTAATTATTTATAGGTACCCGTAGTACACTTTGGCTCTGGTGTCAAATTAATTTCTTTTATTAACACATTTCGAGAAATATATTCAACTCTATGCTTATGTCTTGCTACATCTGTATGTAGAGTGTAGAGGAAATATAAATTAAGTAATTTTTTACTTTGACTACTGGTTCGGAAAAAATTCTCTGTTCCGGGAAGAACCAGCAGGAAACCTAGCGGGACTTTTTTTCACAGTAATGTTATACAATATAAAATAGGTTGCACAATTATTTACACTCATATAAGAAACAGCTTGGAAGCGATCATCTCATTCCCAGTGGTTGTTATTAACCATGTCATCCTCATCATCAGCCTGCGGCAGTCCGTTGCTGGACATAGGCCCTTCCCAAGACGCGCCACTTAGCCCCATCTGCGGCTACTCGCTTCCGGTTTCTACCAGCCAACTTGCGCAGATCATCGCTCCATCTGGTCAGGAGGCGTCCCACAGTACGTTTGCCTAGATGCGGTCTCCACTCTATAACCAATAACGTATTAAAAAAAACCTGTAAAAATATCTTAGTCTATAACACGTCTTCTTCAATGGTTTTCACTTCTGCCACAGACGTGACAAGCACACTTCACTTCACAAACACGTATGGGGCCATTCAAGTATTACGTATGTACTAAAGGGGAGCGGGGGTCTTTGATTTGCTTATTTTTGATAACATGGGGGATGTGTGGATCTGGATGGAGATTACGTTAGCAATATTTTTTTTATTAGTTGCTTTTTCGGATTTTCTGCAACCCTACTTGTCTGTGCCCGAAAGCGAAACACATGTTCAGGGATTCTCCAAAACGCATTGTGAATCTACCTTTACTGGTTCACACGAATACGGGAATTACCGCACGCGCTATTCATTTGTCTAAATTTGTTTACGACACTTTTGTTGGTTCGGTTCGGTATCATTGGATTTGACGTGTTTGTAAGTTAATGTTTGTTTCACCATTGATCTGCTCCCGCCAATGTCGAATGGTTTAAAATGTCGTTTAATATACACGTCTAGTATATAAATGTTTATATAAGCATGGGAGGGTAAGGGGGGGGGGGTAAGATCTATGCTCACTTTTGCTGACGAGAGGAAATTTTAGTAATTTTTGACCCGGTCAAAAAGTATAGTATTGTCCCCGGTCCCGGTTACTAAAATTCTGCTTACGTAATACTTGAACGGCCCCACATACTATGTTAGTTATCTTAGATATCCGTTGGATTTCTTAATTTCGAATTTTATCTACCAGAGAAACTCCGAGCATAGCTCTTTCCATCGCTCCCTGAGCGACTTTGAGCGTGTGGAGTAGCCGTATCGTCAGGGTCCACGTTGCGGCACCGTAAGTGAGTACGGGCAGAACGCACTGATTGAAGAATCAAAGTAAAACCATATAATCGTTTATAACATAATTAACATTTATATAAAGTTTTTATTTAATAAATAATTTAAACTTTGGAATAGAGAGGCCAGGTAAATTTCCTGGAACATAATTGTAATACCGTATGCATTGACACATGAATGAATTACTGACTCTGTGGAGTCGAGTAATTGGTAAAGTTATTGTATTTCACGATGAAGGTGTAGAAATGGCATCAGGTAAATATGATACATATTATATTTTATAAATTCGTTTTGTATAGACTTGACAATGTACGTGATGAATATATATGTGATGTATCCAAAAAATATTCAAATGAAAAAAATAACTTCTTTTTTTTGGATCTTATCCTGTATTATAACTTATTTTATATTCCCAACGTTTCGAGTACTCTACAACGCCGATGGTCACGGATTACTGAAGTTTTCGACGTCCCAATGTCATAGTTAAACGCGGCTATCTCCAGTTTAAAAGTATCTTGAAGTATTGTAGTCTGTGTGTTGGGATTTCATTTTATAAGTTGCCGGAAGAAGAGGCGTCGTTCGCGGTCGCTTCTGATTTCTTATATTTACGCGAATACTACACATTGAATAAAACTACACTTGCGGATTTTATCGCGTTTATTTTACTTATTTTAATTGTCGATGTTTCGGGTGCTCTATAGCAACCCATGGCCACGGGAGGGGTGGGGGCTGAGATGTTTGACGTCCCGATGTCATAGTTAGCCCGGCTACCTTCAGTTTATGAATATTAATTTTTGGTTCCTTGGTATATGCAGAATGAGCTTATAGTATCTTGAAGTCTAGATTTCATTTGATTAATTATAGGATACCAAACACAAGGGAATTAAAATAATTGAATTAAACGCGATAAAATCCGTAAATATAGTTTTATTCGATATATACCTTCTGTTTCTAAATAACGTCCTTTTTACTTTTATAAGAACTAGTTATCCGTGAAGCCTAGGATTCGCATGGGTGTTTTCTCGATCTCAGCAACAGCACCTACCGGATCCAACTGTAGCTAAGAATCATCCAGGTGACCCAGTAAGTATACCATAAAGTTTTAATCAAAATCGGTAGAGCCGTTTAGGAGTAAAGTTACGAACACACGCACACTGCAATTTTATATATAAAGACTAGCTGTTTCCCGCGACTTCGCCCACGTGTAATTCACTTTTAATTTTTTTGCGAGAAACCCTAATTATTTTTCTAAAATAAAAGTAGCCGTAACTTAGGCTACTTTTGACATCAGCTATGTGCCAGTGAAAGTCCCGTCAAAATCGGTCCAGCCGTTTCGGAGATTAGCAGGAACAAACAGACAGACAGACAAAAATTTTAAAGTGTATCTTTGTTATAAGTACCGTTTATACGCTGTAATTTTGACATTACAAACAGACACTTCAATTTTATTTATTTGTATAGATATTAAAATAGATCTTACACATTTTAAATTTCCTCCTTTTTCCCTTATATGATGATCATCTCTACGTAATACAAGGAAACAAGAATAAAATTTGTACCAAGTGTAAGTGTAAGCCGACTCTTAAAAAACAAGTAATGATGCCATTAAATAAAAATACGGCCGAGTGGACTCGGCCAGGTAATGATAGTAAAAACTAACTGGTTCTTTTATATAAAGTTTTTTCTAGAAAAGCCTCTACAATTTGCTTTTGAATATTCAATCATAATGAATCTGTGTTTTCAAGACTAGTTGTTAGTTGTAAAATTAATATTATTTTCTTTTGTAGGAAAGATTTATTTATTTGTGTTTTTATGACAAACGAGTACATATTTCATCTGATGAGTAGATGTTGCGGCGCATAGGCATTAGGCACCTACTTCTATCTTTAACTAAGAATCTAAATGCAGATGCGTTGTCACCCTTGAGGCTTAATATAAGATGGAATGCCTCATTTCCTATAAAAAAGGTCTCCGTTTTTATACTCACCATACGAAACACAGCCGTACTAAGCTGCAATTTCACGTTGGTTTACTTTTAGAGCGTGGACGTACTCGGTTGAGCCAACGCATTAGTGCTACAACCATAATATAGCTGCAGCGTGCGTCTACCACTTATAAAAAGGTTTGCCCAAATGGCAGTACCAGAAGTTACGCACCTTTGACGGTACTCCTTGTCACTAGAATAGAATAGAATAGAATAATTTTTTATTCAATATTGATTATTACATAATACTTATTGAAAGTCAGTTTTTATTTACCACTGGTTCGGAAAATACCTCTGTCCTGGGAAGAATCAGCAAGAAACCCAGTGGGACTTTTTTTGGAACCAGCATGGTGGCGATTACCTTATTCCCAGGGGTTATTTTCATTCATGTATTCCTTGGTATAATAACCCTTTTTGTACAGTTTTTCTTTAATAAAACTTTTAAACTTGTTTATTGATAAACTTTGAATATATTCTGGGATTTTGTTGTAAAAGCGTATACATTGCCCCATAAATGAATTAATAATTCTGTGGAGTCTAGTAACTGGTATTACAAGCTTATGTTTGTTCCTAGTGTTTAAAGTATGCACATCCTTATTCTTATTAAAGCTATTTATGTTTTTATGTACATACATTACATTTTCATAAATATATTGCGATGCCAAAGTTAATATGTTTATTTCTTTAAATTTTTGTCTGAGGGACTCTTTACAATTTAGGTTATAAATCGCCCGAACGGCTCTCTTTTGCAAAACAAATATAGCTTCAATATCAGTCGCATTACCCCATAGTAAAATTCCATAAGACATTACGCTATGAAAGTAACTAAAATACACTAATCTAGCTGTCTCAGCATCTGTGAGACTTCTAATCTTTCTTACAGTATATGCTGCAGAACTAAGTCTGCTTGCTAATTTAGATATATGGGGGCCCCATTGAAGTTTCGCGTCAATAGTAATACCGAGAAAAACAGAGGTATCCACAAGACTCAACTCCTCCCCATTTAATAGCACATTGGTATTCGAATCTTTTACATTAGGTATTGTAAATTTAACACACTTTGTATTATTGCCGTTTAAGAGCATATTGTTGGCGTTAAACCAATGTACTAATTTCGATAGAGCATTATTTACATCGTCATAATTAATTAACTGCCGTTTGAGTTTGAAAATTAAAGAGGTATCGTCAGCAAATAATACTATATCGTGATTGTCCCCTACAAGATAAGGTAAGTCATTAATATAGATTAAAAACAGGAGTGGGCCAAGAATCGAGCCCCGAGGAACGCCCATTGATACTACCGATCCGAAGGAACCTTTACCATTGATCACGACTTTTTGAGTTCTGTTACTTAAATATGAAGTAATAAGTCTAAGCTCCAAATTTTTTACACCGTAATGTTGTATTTTCCTGATTAATGTTTCATGATGAACACAATCGAAAGCCTTGGAAAGATCACAGAAAACACCTAAGGCATCCTGTGAATTCTCCCAGGCATTAAAAATATATTTCATAAGCTCAACACCGGCGTCAGACGTCGAGCGACCCCTTGTAAAACCAAATTGGTTTTTATGAAGTAATTTATTTGTATTAAAAAAAAAATTAACAATTGATCCAAAATTATTTTTTCAAAAATTTTACTGAGAGTTGGTAGTACAGAAATAGGTCTAAAATTAGCGGGGTCCAATGTACTACCGGATTTAAATAAAGGTATTACTTTACTATACTTCATTAAATCAGGAAACACACCAGAATCGATACAAGTATTAAAAATAATAGCAAGATGAGGTGCAATTAAATTTATTATGGACGCAATAACTGTCACGGAAATCCCCCACAAATCTGCGGTTTTCTTTACATCAATGGTTTTGAAGTATTTTACAATATCTTGCGGTAATACTTTTTCAAATCTAAATTCTTTTAAACAGATATTAACATTCTGTTTGAGTAATGACTCGGCGACAGTTGGAGAAGTATTCAAAGACTCTGTTGTCAAAATAGGAATATCAGTGAAATATAGTTTGAGAAACACCACTGCGACTTCTTGATTTGATTTAGTCAATTCATTGTTAATTTTTAATTGATAGTTTGAGTTACGAGGTTTTTCTTTACCGGTTTCGCTGTTAATTATACTCCACGTCATTTTAATTTTATTCTTAGCCATCTTAATTTTGTTTGATTTGGCTGTGGAGCAAACTTTTTTAAACATTTTAGAATAATTTTTGACATATTCTTTAAAAGCACAGGAAGGATTATGTGATCTTTCATGGTAAAGGTCATATAACCTTCGTCTGATTTTATGAAATCCCACTGTCGCCCACTCATTAAATGCCTTGCGACTGTTTCTGGAGAATGTTTTAGAAGTAAATGTTTTTTTAAATTCATTGCTTATAAGGGTAAATAATTCTCCTTATAAAAAGTCTGCATTGTTCTTATAAGAAAGCGATGGAAGGTTTTTTACCATATTACTTCTAAATCTCTCCAGGCGTTTTGCATTAATAGGAACAAACACAATTTTCTCAATTTCCTGTTTTTTGTGCATATAAGGTAATGAAACCAGTTGTCGACAGTGATCTGAACTAAGTTTTTAAATTATTGATTTGTTGATTGGTACAACACCTGTAAAAATATTATCAATACAAGTTGCACTACACCCTGCAATACGTGTAGCTTCAAAGAATAAATTATCAAGATTATAGGATTTGAACAAAGATCAAAATTTAATACTGATGGAAGAAGTTTCCAGGAGATTGATAATAAAGTCTCCACACACTACAAGAGATTTATTCTGTTTATTAAGCTTAACTAAAACTTCTTCCATTATTTTTTCAAATATAAATAAAAAAAATTCAAATTTAAAATATTTATCATAATTTGAACATAGGGGTCTGTAAACACTGACAACAATAAGGTGCTCAAGCTCAACACATGCCATTTCTACAGTACGCTCAACAGAGAGGCTCACAATGTCTTTACGTTCTTTACATGATAAGGATTTATTAGCTAATATTAAGGAGCCACCACGTAATTTAGTATGTACTGGTCTGGTCATTCGTCATACGAAAGTTTTTAGTTTAGTTTTTGTCATACGAAAAGCCCATCGTATGACGAAAACTAAAGAGTATAGACATGGGTATAAACAACCAATATAAGTACAGAATAGGACTTAATCTCTGCGCTTTACTAACTTCGGCAACACCACATCACTTCATCAGTCACATCAAGTGCCTAGTGCGAGTTCCACAAAATTATTTCAATGACTTCACCATCACGTTAACTGGTTTAAGGCATTAGGAAGTAAAAAATATTTCGAAGACATGTGAAGTCTGCTAACACCCACTGGGACAACTCGGCGGACAATGAGAGGTTTTTAGCAGCAGTATGTAGGTTTCCATATAGACTTTACTGTTACATCTTAAAACATAATATCATTATACTTCGACGATTTATTTTAGTCGAATTATTTTCAGTTTAAATAATTAAAAACAATTAATTATAATTTAAAAAATATGCAAATAAGTTGATTATTTGTCTATTAAAATTATGATATCATTACACCACATTATCATCTCATGGTATTAACATCAATGGCGAGTACATCACTCACCTTCGATTTGCCGACGATATAGTCCTTATGGCAGAATCGCTGGAGGATCTAAGCACTATGCTCAATGACCTCAACAGTGTCTCCCAACGAATAGGTCTTAAGATGAACATGGACAAAACAAAAATCATGTTTAACGTCCATGTTACACCTATGCCGGTAGTTGTTGGGAGCGCTAAGCTCGAAGTTGTTGACGAGTATGTTTACCTGGGACAAATAGTCTGACTAGGTAAGTCCAACTTCGACTACGACACATCTTCTCTTTAGACATACCTCAAAACCTTAAAACTAAATTGTACAACCAGTGCGTGTTGCCAGTGATGACTTACGGATCTGCGACGTGGTCCTTCACTGCTGGCCGTATGAGGAAGCTCAAGGTCGTTCAGCGAGCTATGGAGAGGGCTATGCTCGGGGTTTCTCTGCATGATAAACTTAGAAATGCGGATATCCGCAGTAGAACCAGAGTAACAAGGCAGTGGGCCGGCCATATAGTTCGAAGAACCGACAACCGGTGGGGAGGAAAGGTTCTCGACTGGCAGCCTCGTACCGGTAGGCGAAGTGTAGGGCGACCCCCCACTAGATGGAGTGACGACCTGGTGAGGCATGCAGGAAGTCGATGTATGCAGGTGGCTCAGGACCGTGCTTTGTGGCATTCCTTGGGGGAGGCCTATGTTCAGCAGTGGACTTGGGAAGGGCTGTAATGATGATTATGATCATCTCATGTAACTTCAATACAGAAATTTCAGGCAAAAATGTTTGTTTTGGCTTAAAAAGTATTTCAGTTGACTAGAATATGCTTCATTATTGACACGGATTTGTTATCTGTCTGTTACACTTGCTACACAGTTCGGAACGTTTATCGACAATGTAACGTAACGTTGTACCGTGCTAGAGACATGCTGCAGCTATATTATGCTTGTAGCACGAATGGGTTGGCTCGACCGGAGAAGGACCATGCTCTCACAGAATACCATCGTAAAATAACAGCTTATTGCTGCTGTGTTTAGTATGGTGAATGTAGAGAACCGGACACCCTTTTACTGGATATGAGGCATTCCATCTTGGTACTCAAGAGTGACAACGCATTAGCATTTTGAATAGTAACGGAGGATAAATGTAATGTTTTGCGCCACAGTATCCACTTAAAATCAAGTGGACTGTGTGCTCGTTTGTCACCCTTATTCTACAAATATATATATTCTATAATATATTCTATAAATATAGAACAGTGGTAGAGCCACGCGGCAGCTTTTGCTGTCGCACGGATGGGCCGGCTCGAACCGGGGTGGTACCACGACCTCACAGAAAACCAGCATGAAGTAGAAGTTTACCTCTGCGTTTCGCTTGGTGAGTGCAGGTGGCCGGAGGCCCTTTTTACTGGAAATGAGGCATTCCGTCTTAGTCCTCACGGGTGACAATGCATCTACATTTTGACTTGTAATAGAGGATTATGTAGATGTAGATGGCTATGGGCCGCAGCAACCACTTACCATCAGGTGGACTGTGTGCTCATTTGTCACCTTTATCCTATAAAAAAAAAATATTTAAGCTGAAGGTAGCTCGAGTTAACTATGACATCAGTACGTCGAATACCACAGTAACGTGTGCACGTTACCGTAAGTGCTGTAAACACGCAAAAAGTAAGGAGTTTAAAATTTAAAATTAAAATTTATAAAATCCGTAAAATATTTTTTTCAATGCGCGATATTTACAAAAATATAAGAAATCATTATATTTTGTTACCGACATTTGTTACTTTGGCGTGTAAATCGAGCGTCTGTTAAATCTAATCATTCTATTATGTTCGTTTTTCCGGCACGGCCCATTTCTGAATTGCATTGCATTACGTACAAATTCAGTTGCGCAATATCTTGCATAAGCGTTAAATGCAATTGCTCACCTGTTGTATTATGTGCATCCATTGTTCTTTAAATGTTTTGTCTCAAATGTTATTTTTAAATGAAAGGTCGTGGCTTGTAGAAAAACATTGTTACTTATTGAAGTAGAGTACTAACTGAACTCTACATATTGATGTAGAGTTGTTTGTACCTACGTTATGAATACAGCTGAATGTTCCACATGGACCGCAGCTGTTGAGATATATGAAATTACTAGATATAGGTTTATAATACCTAATACTCCGATACCTAAAACAAGCAATAAGACCTTGGTTGAAGAGTATCGTCCTATCGCAGTACTATCGTGCGCAGCAAAACTTTTTGAGAATATTGCTCACAAAGAAATATACGCGCAGGTAAATACGCGGCTTTGTGAGGAGCAGCATGGCTTCCGACCGGGTCGATCAGTAGAGACTAACTTGTTATCCCTCGTTGACTATATATCTCATCACATAGATAAAGGTCAACAAGTAGATGTGCTATATTTAGATTTTAAAAAGGCGTTCGATGTAGTGGATAACGATATTCTATTAAATACATTATACAGCATGGGTTTTACCCCAAAACTTCTAAAATTTTTTGCTGATTACCTCTCAAATAGAAAACGGTATGTTAGCCATGGTTCCTTTATTTCGAAGTCATATCATACGCGCTCAGGTGTAAGCCAGGGTTCAGTTTTAGGCCCCTTTCTCTTTCTCATTATGGTTAATGATCTCATTTAAGTAGTAAAGTATGCCAAATGCCTCCTATATGCTGACGATTTGAAATTAGTCCAAGTGATTGATAAGGATGTAACTCCCGAACATCTTCAAAGTGACATCGACCGAATCCATAAGTGGAGTATAGATAATAAAATGATGTTTAATGCCGGCAAATGTTACCTCACGACCTTTAGCCGCAAGTTACAACCTACACATGCCACCTATACCTTAGCAGGTGTTGAAATAAAGCGCGTGTCAACCATTAGAGATCTTGGTGTGACATTTGACTGCGGATTGACTTTCTATGCACACATGTCTGCCCTAGCTTCAGAATCTTACAGACGCCTAGGTTTTGTCCTACGCAATGCTCGTGATTTCAATGATCCTATTGTCATCAAATTATTATTTAACTGTCTAGTTAAAAGTAAGTTAGAATTTGCTGCAGCCGTCTGGAATCCCCACGAATCCACATATGAATTGTTGATTGAAAAGGTTCAGAAAGCCTTCCTGCGTTTTTTATATAAGAAGATTTACGGATATTATCCATTTATGTATCCTACTCTTTTCTTGCTGGGAATGTTAGGATATAATTACCTTTCAGTGCGTAGAGCCAGAGATCAGATCCTAATAGCCATAAAAATTTTAAGGAGCATGGTAGATTCCCCAGAGCTGCACAATACTTTGTGTACACTTTATGTGCCTAACAACTACCTGCGTCATAGGCCTACTCGACGAAACCGGCTGTTCGCCACATCCCATTTCCGCACTGTGTCGCGCGCACAATCCCCGTTGTGTCGCATGCATGGTGCTTTAAACTCCTTAATGGAGACAGAGACGGAGAGACTTAATGGAGACTCGGAATGTGACATCTTTAATGACACACTCAAGGTGATCATGTCAAACTGTCTCATGTTATGTGAAAGCCATGTTTGTTAAGTAAATAAGTTGTATGTTGTTATCACTTTATTCTGTTATAGTTATTTTATTTCCTCTAGTTATTGTTAAGTATGTTTGATCTCTGACTTGTTATTTGATTTTGAATTATGTTAATTATGTTATATGTTTAGTTTTACCTATTAATTACTGTCATTGGCACAAGCCGTTGTAATTAATTATAAATAAATAAATAATAGCCAGACAAAAGCAGGCCATTGATATTCGACAGGGGGGTTGGGGAGAGAAGGGACCTCTGAGAAACTCCGGCATTAGTCGTCTTAGGCTCGAAAGTGCAGCTTCCAACATCTATTCTTAATTAAAGAATAAACAATACATATAATTATGAATAATAATTATAAATATTATCCTCGATCTTCCGAAATCTTATGTTTATCTTGTCTGGAAAATTTCGCTCGTCAAATAAACGCACTCCATTCCTCTGAGTTACGAGCGGAGGTTAATTCGCCGATAGTAGATTGTGCAACAACTCTTGAGTATTTTAAGAGAGCATAAATTCAGCGAGATTACGGCTTTTTGAAGGCATTTAAATCGTAAACACTTGTCAGGTTGCATCATCAGAACGCGGCAGAAGGTTTTTTTTTCAAATAAAATTCAAGTGACACACGAACTTACAGTCGACCAGATCGTTAGCGGCTACTGTAGTCCATGGACGTCTGCAGCTAACTTTAAACAAAGAAAACGGTCTGAAGGTTACTACAGATGTGTTGTCACCTCTGAGGACTACGATGGGATACCTCATAGCTTGTAATTACCTGTACAGGCTATGAGGTAGTATATATGTGTAATTATACAGGTCTGAACGGTGTAGAGAACTACACCGCACTACACACACTCAACTACACACAGACTCAGACACAGCAGTACAACAAGCATTGCTATTTGGCGGTAATTCAGACGTACTAGTAAAATTGGATTTAACTTTTTTTGAACAACTGCTAATCAACAGCGTTGCTAGAAGCTTCATATTTAGTTGAAAAATATTTAGTGATTTAAACAGTAAATGATTTTAACACCAGCATATTTTTCTCAATTAGTCTACTTTAAGGTGTTGCCCGCGAAACAGTTGTGTTCTCTGTACGTGGCATGTAGGCGGCAAGACACGTAGATGTATACATTATAAATGATAGTTTATATGAGTTACATTATCGCATTAAATATTTTAATAATTAGGTGGCATATACAAATATATATATCGGCCGCTTATACCCGGCGGCCATGCTATTTCTGACTTAAGTAGTAGTTATCACGGTGCGCCGAGATAAGCATATATAAAGTACCCCTGAGGATTAAGACGGAATGCCCGGTTTCCGGTCAAAAGGGTGTGACTAGTTTTTCGGACATTACCTGAAAGATATACTTGGTTATTTTGCAATAACCGGCCAAAATTGCAGAGAAGGTTCAGAATAATTAATATATAGACAAATGATGAAGAAAAATTAATTAAAAAAACACATTCTGTCCTCTTTATCTTTTAAATACAAAATGCGTGGTAATGCATTATTTTACTACGCACGCACACATTAACGACGTGTAGTTGTTGCCCATAGATCACATTCAATTTGGGATGATTTCAAATAAAAATATAAGTCTTATTTACTTGTATTTTCATGTTCTGCATGACGGTATATAATCTTTATATATAAAAAGTACGTGTCACGTTGTTTGTCCGCGATGGACTCCTAAACTACTGAACTGATTTCATTGAAATTTTTGGTCAATGTGCAGTTTGGTCCAACTTAAAAGATAGGATAGCTTACATCTCAATTTACAGTCGCAATACAATATTATTGTATTGAAAATTATTTGTCGATTATTTGACAGTCACAATTATCTGTTAGCTCCAAACGATTCTGTTGATATCTGTTGACTGGATTGAGTAAATATTTAATAGATGGCGCTATGATAAAAATACATACGTTTAATATAAGCTACAATTTAGTAGTATAACCACCACGTGTTGCTGTAAGTATTCAACAGATAGAACCGATTTGAAAAAAAAATTGCAAACTGTGTGCAGTTTGGTCCAACTTGAGAGATAGGATAGTTTTTATCCCGATAAGTGACCGTCAATTTTTTTATTGCTAATTTCAGGAGTTTTTTGGGAAAGCAAAAGGTCGTTCGGAAAGGGCAGAACAACGTCTGCCTGGTCAGCTAGTTATTTATATATTTGAAATTAGGTTTAAAATTTGGCTACTCTTTGAAAAATAATCCTGTATAAAAGTGAACCCCGTATACTCATGTGACCGTCCAGTCAATATGTTAAGGGTACTAAGCGTTGCAACACAGTAATGTCATTTGTGAAGTTTTAATCCAGTTAGCAGTTTGTGATTGTAGGCTTCGAAATGTAGAACACGTAGTTAAATGAAATGACATTCACGATTTTCTGCCACCATGGAGGCGGCACTTAAAAATGAGGTGTAATATTTGACAGATTTTATAGCGGGGAAGTTAATTTGTTTGAAAAATGTAAAGGTTATGTTAGTTATATTTTATATTAAAATTATTTTAAAATGTGCAAAAAATTAAAGAGCAAACCACTGAGGTTTCGTGTGTAAATAATTCTCTAGAAACTGATAAACTTTTATTTAAAACTAATTTCCCAATTAAATGACATTTTGTATCAAAAAAACTTCAACTGAGTGTCAACTAGCGACATCTGGTGAACAAAATATTATTAGTTCTCATTGGATAATTATGCGTGATGTATGAAGAATGTATATTATGGAACTTTAAGTTTAGACTATGTTGCTGTTTCGAAATTTCTATTATAATTCTTACTGCATAGTGACCGCGTAAGAGAATCCACTAACTACTTCATATCATCCTGTGGGTGTAGTAATAGACGACAGAGGGAAACTAAAACAGGAGATATCCAGCAGCATCTTCCAAATAACAATCCAAAATAATAAACAAACTGCGGTTGCCAACCCGCTTTTCAAGGGTAGCAACTAGGAACCGCTTGTCAAAGGAGGCCTATGTTGAGCAGTGAACTTTGACTGTATTGATGATGATGAATATTATTATAATTTTTAATTCAAATAAATGGTTATTCATCATAGTGAGAAGAATCGATGTCTCGGTAGCTCAGTGGCTAAGAGTTTGGCTGCGCTGTGGGCTCAACAAGAACAAGATATGGCCTAAAAATAATTGTTCCCTATCTGACTCTTGTTCCTTGTACTCCGTCGTCCTACATACCATAGACGCCCATTACACGGTAGGTTTTGCTGTCAGTTTTACAACAATCATGGTTGTGATTGACGAATAACCGTGTAATGTGGTGATTGACGGTTGCATGAAATTGATTGACAAATATCTGGATATTTTGATTTTAGACGCCCATTACACGGTAGGTTTTGCTGTCAGTTTTACAACAATCACGGTTGTGATTGACGTATAACCTATCGTGTAATGTAGTGATTGACGGTTGCGTGAAATTGATTGACAAATATCTGGATATTTTGATTTTTACGTCAATCAACTATTCAGTCACGAATTTTGATTGAACGTGTAATGGCATTTCATCAATCTCGCGTCAGTCAACGCTCAAACAGCAATGGAGGCGGACGCAGAATATATAGAAGAGGCGGGTTTCACGCGCTCGCGCAGCCCGTCGCCACTCCCGCCAATTGTGCTTGAGCCATAAAAAGATTTTATTTTACATTTTGAGGCTCTCCCCGAGTTGTGGGACACGAAAAACCCCGGGTATACGAATAAATATAAAAGGTAAGCTTATTTTTCGTCCTAAAGCTATCTACATAAATAAATGCGTTTCAAATAAAGCCGCGTATTGATTATGCGCTCCAAGAGGTCGAACATTGGCACGCAAAATTGGCGGTAAAATTATATTAAATATTACAATTTTTCCTATTCCTTTTTTTCTATTTCTTTTCTAGATATTAAATTATAGTTAAATGGTGAATCGAAAATGAACTTAGTTTATAGGTAGGTATATGTGTTATTTACCAAACATCGCTACCAAAATTAAAGGTAAGATTTGATTGCAGAAATGAAAACTTGGCGAAGTTGCTGTCCATTTTGAGCAAAATTAAGAAAGACGCTACCATAGATGATGTGAAGAAAAAAATTAATTCAATCAGATCCAACTACCGCCGAGAATTTAAAAAAATTATAACATCCAAAAGGTCTGGCGCAGGGGCAGACGATATTTACAATCCGAAAATTTGGTATTTCCCGTACCTACATTTTTTAAGAAAATTGGAACAACCTGTTACTCTATTACAAGAATCCAATCAGTTAAACCAGGTCATATTTTATGTATATATTGTTTTACCTATTACAATTAATTAAAAAATAATAATTAACAGTCACGTTTTATAACTTAATAAGCACCTTTCAGAAATGTAAAGGCAAAAATTTCGTCAATTATTTAGTATAAACCATTAGTGTAGGCATTATAACCGTATTGTTTCGAGCTGTCCTCAATACTGTGATTTAGCCAATTTTTGATAAGTAAATGCAAATATTTATTTACAATGAATCGATATGGGTACAAAAATCCCTTTTTAAAAGCCAGTCTTTTACCCAGCGTCTTCTTTTTGTACGTTTTTTACACAAAATTGCAATCAAAATTGCAGCACAGGCCTTTTTCTTATGATTATCCATCTTTTCCCTCCGAAAGTTTGGGTTTGACTGACGATCAGTCAGCATGAGCGTGTAATGTACAAATTATTCCATCATTCAAACCTCAGTTATGATTGATCGAACTGATTGACGCTTGCCTAGGCGTGTAATGGGCGTCTTACGTTAATCAACTATCAGTTACGAATTTTGATTGAACGTGTAATGGCATTTCGTCAATCATGCGTCAGTCAACGCTTAGACAGCGATGGAGGCGGACGCAGAATATATTGAAGAGGCGGCTTCCACGCGCTCTTGAAGCCCGTCGCCACTTCCGCCAAACGTGCTTCAGCCAGAAAAAGATTTTATTTTAATTTTTGAGGCTATCCCCGAGTTGTGGGACACGAAAAACCCCGGGTAGGGGGGATGCCCCTAATACCAGCCACACCCTTAATTCCAGCCTTTCCGCCTTTTTGGCAACACAACTCTGGAAAATCTTACCTTACGTACGGTACGGTAACTATTTTCTGCCGACTTCCAAAAAGGAGACGGTACTCAATTCGAGTGTATGTTTTTTTTTGTTTTTTTTATGTGTGTTACCTCATAACTTTGTACTGGGCGGACCGATTTCGATGATTCTTTTTTTATATGAAAGCTGATAGTTCTCGTGTGGTCCCATATGAATTTGATCAAAGTCAGACCAATGGTTATAAAGTTATTCTTAAATAACCTATATTGAAATCGCTTATATTGAAGTCGGCTGTACAACATTTTTAATTTTAAATTATTTAAATAAGTAGAAAGAAAAAGAAACTGTTCTATATTTCCACCACACATTGAAACACGGTAATATCAAATGTATATTTGTTTATGTTAATTTTAAAAATATATTTGTAGCTAGGGGATTTACGATTGCCAAGTAAGACTTATATGCTCCTCAATATAATGATCTATTTTAACTAACTTCAATATAGAGGAAGTTCTTTGTACGTATGTCACTCGATACTTCATAGATTGTAAATCGATGTTAATGATTCTTTTTTTATTTAATAGTTTTATACTGCGGGTGTGGTTAAAATTTATTGTAAATTTAAATTATTTTTCTGCCGACTTGCAAAAAGGCGACGGTACTCAATTCGACTGTAGGTTTTTTTATGTGTGTTACCTCATAAATTTTTACTGGGTGAACCGATTTCGATGATTTTTTTTTATTTGAAAGCTGATACTTCTCGTGTGGTCCGCCATGAATTTGATCAAGGTCAGACCAATAGTTTTTGAGCTATTTTTAATAATTATTATTGAAGTCGGCTGTACAAATTTTTAATTTTAAATTATTACGAGTATTAATTTATTACATCAATCTGCAGCGATGAACAGTAAGCATTATTTTTTTTTTGATTTTAGAGTAATCTGTTTGATACAACCATACATTTGAGAACGTTATTCAGTATGTGGTCGGGCCGTTCCTGTGCGTAGTTGTTTCTTTACGCTTTTGTTTGAGGCACTTTTTGCACCATTTCAGACATAATAAACAGAACTGTCGCAGAAATTATAGTAAGGCAATACCCGTAGACCGGCGATGCCTCTTCCAAATCGTTTGAGGAATTTTTTTTTACTTAGAAAACTTAATGACGACGCAAAACTGAATGTTTTCCAATTTGCAATTTTCGCAAATGCAATTTTTGAAATGCCATTGCTTTGTATGTCATTCTCGAAATCGTTTACTTGCCCTTGTATCTGAGTGTTTTGAGCTCTGGTAATAGGAGCTGTTTGTTGCCCGTTCCAGTGAAATAAGTTATTATAAAATTGAATTACTTTTAATTTTTTATAGCATAGGGTGACAAACGAGCACACATTCCACCTGATGTTAAGTGGATACTACGGTTTGCTCCGTGGTGGATACTGTGATCATAATGCAGATGCGTTGTCACCCCTAAGATGGAACGCCTCGTTTCCAGTAAAAAGGGTCTCCGGTTCTCTACACTCACCATACGAAACACAGCAGCGTTAAGCTGCTATTTTACGCTGGTATTCTGTGAGAGCGTGGTCCTACCCCGGTGGAGCCGACCCAATCGTGCTACAACCATAATATAGCTGCAGGGTGGCTCTACCACGTTCAAATTCATTTCATTCGATTAAAGTTTCACTGCCAAGGGATGAAATAATATACTACGTGGCCTCGTCTCGTCCCCTAACATCATTTGTACACGACACACCAGCAAAAGGCGCTGCAACTTTATAGGTTCATTCCGTTCTTTTCGATTTTACATTTATCACACGTACTGTTAGTTACGTGCATTAAATAAAGACGGTTTTACTTTCTTTGCAGAACGTCATTGTCATTGTAAATTTAATATAGAACGTATATTTTGTCATTTTAACCAGAATTCTGTTAATACAGATGAAAATACGTGATTTTATACGTGGTAGAGCCATGCTGCATGTATATTATAGTTGTTACCCTAAACCGTAGAGCATGTATGAAGGGAATAATGAAAGTGGACGAAGCGAAACAAGTATGTAAGGATCGTAGCAAGTGGAAAGAAGTGGTCTCTGCCTACCCCTACGGGAAAGAGGCGTGATTATATGTATGTATGTATGTATGTATGTAGGAAGAATGGGTCGGCCCGACCGGGGTTAGACTGTTGCATACCTTAAGCGAAAGCGCAAGGTATGTTCTACTATCGCCTAAAAATTAAGATTCCAAAATTTTATCGAATAAAATCGTATCTAGCAATCATATTATACATATAAATGATATAAAAAGCACATTGTTAGGAAGATAAATGATTGTTGAACTTATTAATATTTTTTTAAATCGATTAATTGCTATTTTTAAATAAAAAAAGGGTTTTAGTGGCTTATGGCTTGTAAACACGATAACTTTTGAAAATATTAATTGTTTAACTCAATCTATTTTTTAATCTCTTCATCTATCATGTGGGAAGCCACTGAATGTAAATGGCAGTGTAATTTTGTTTTGTTTAGCTATAGTTAATTTTTTTCGGCTCCAAAATGGCGAAATTTTCGTTGATTTGGTAGCCTCGTATATAAATTATTTCTGTAAATGGGAAGCTACAGCCACAGAGTAGTTTAATTCGGCTTCAGTCGCCGTCGTGAGTGGATATTGCTTCGGTTGTTTGCAGCGGCTCAAAAAGATCGCTGTACAAATACACAATATTCGAAAAACCATTATAATAATAATAAGAAGAGATTTTTTATTACAATATTTAAAAGCACAGAATAAATAATAGTGGTACGTACTAAAAGTAAGTAGTATAACTTTTTTTGTCATGGGTGAAATTTTCATGGTTTTCGAGGGTGGTGAAGCCGATAGTGCTGTCGAAATGTAAATCCAAGATGGCGGCTGCAAAATATATAAATTTTTTCATCTTGGGTGTCATTTTCATGGTTTTCGAGGGTGTTGTAGCCGATAGTGCTGTCGAAATGTAAATCCAAAATGGCGGATGCAATAGGTATCAATTTTTTCATCATGGGTGTCATTTTCATGGTTTTCGAGAGAGTTGAAGCCGATGGGGTTGTCGCAATGTAAATCCAAGGTGGAGGCTGCAATTGGTATCAATTTTTTCATCAAGGGTGTCATTTTCATGGGTTTCGAGGGTGTTGCAGCCGATAGTGCTGTCCAAATGTAAATCCAAGATGGCGGCTGAAGTAGGTACCATTTTTTTCATCATGGGTATCATTTTCATGTTTTTCGAGGGTGTTGAAACCGATAAGGTTGTCGAAATGTAAATCCAAGATGGCGCCTGCAATAGATATCAATTTTTTCATCTTGGGTGTCATTTTCATGGTTTTCGAGGGTGTTTAAGCCGATAGTGCTGTCGAAATATAAATCCAAGATGGCGGCTGAAGTAGGTACCAATTTTTTCATCTTGGGTGTCATTTTCATGGTTTTCGAGAGTGTTGAACCCGATAGCATTGTCGAAATGTAAATCCAAGATGGCGGCTGCAATAGGTATCAATTTTTTCATAATGGGTGTCATTTTCATGGTTTTCGAGGGCGTTGAAGCCGATAATGCTGTCGAAATGTATTTAAACTACTTTAAAAATTCCGTATAATCATGTTATACGTAATTTTTTTAATGCGCTTAAGGTATGCCCAATTGGATTTACCAATATATCTTATTTTGTGTATGGTGAGTGTAGAGAACTGGAGACCACTTTCACTGGAAACAAGGCATTCCATCTGAGTCCTCAGGAGTAAGTACGCATCTGCATTTTGATTCCTTATTGAGTTTAGATGCAGATGTCTATGGGCTGCAATAGCCACTTACCATCAGGTGGTATGTGTGCTCGTTTGTCATACTTATGCCCAAATACTCAAACGCTAGTCAATTTTAAGATGCCGTCAAGTCTCGTGCTGTCTCTATCAATTTAATTTGGCTCCGTAGCGTAGTGGCTTAGCAATGAGTTACAACGCTTGGGGCCGCGGGTTCGAATCCCGCACGGAAATAGTATTTGTATAGCCTACAAATAATTGTTCCGGGTCTGGATGTTTGTCCTTGTGCAATCTATGTTTGTAAACTACCTCCACGATACAGGAGAAAATCCTAGTGTGGAGGTATGGTTATTTAAAAATAAAAAAAGTCAAAGTGACTGTGATGCCACGAGACTTAAAGAATCGTTTGAATTTTTGGCCATTATTATATTTAAAAAAAAATCTTTTTTGCTTTGTATTTATCCATTGATGTTTAATTTGTAAATACATCTAAATTTCCTTTTATCACTTTATCATCATTACAGCTTATTAATAAGAGTCCTCTACTGAACATAGACCTCCCTCTTAAGGGGGATCCTTGCTTGAGTTGCCACGCTTGGCTGGTGGGTTGGCAACCGCAGTTTTTTTTTTCATTTCCTAGTTGTTATCAAGGAGACGTTGCTGCCCATCTCCTGGTTTATTTCTCTCTTTCGTCTCTTACGACACCCACCGAACGATATAGGTAGTGAATATTCTACATCGCCACTACACGGTAAAGTACTTTGCACTCAGCATGTCAGCGGCATTTCAGCAAACATTTTCAGAAATTTATAAGAGAATAGTGCTCTCAGGAAGATGGCTATGTTGCTTTAGGTACCTATTGTAGTGAATAGGTTTGTATTAAGTCTGTGCGCTGTACTATCTTCGGCTGCATCACCACTATCAGGTCTAATACTATCCCAGTCAAGCGCTGTGTCTTCAAAAATTCTGAATTCGACTTCATTTTTATTTCTTTCTAATATATTTGAGGATGTTTTGCTGATTTTATTACCTAAATTTACAACCAACTTCAACAAAAAAAGGAGGAGGTTTTCAACTCGACTGTATTTATTTTAATGTGTTACTTCAGAACTTTTTTGTAGAAGACCGATTTTAATAATTCTTTTTCATTTGAAGGCTTGTGCTTCTCATGTGGTCTCATATAAATTTGATCAAGTACTAACCAGTAGTTTTTGAGTTATACTTAATAATGCGTATTTAATTGACTTCAACTACATTGATGATGTTCTCATTTTATTTAAGTATATTGAAGTCGGTTGTACAAAACTTTTACAAAAGACAAAATTAATTTTATCACTTGTTTTTAACAATTTAGAAAAGTAAAAAAATACTTTAAATAAAGTTTATTATTTTTAATCTATATTAAATAAAAATATCCTGTCTATAGTTTATAATTTCTCACGCCCGTCACCCATTATGATAGGCAGAGACTTCGGACATCCATTTGGCATGATCCTGATTTACCTCTGTCGTCTCCTTCA
The DNA here is from genome assembly GCA_033319125.1 of Parnassius glacialis. NCBI lineage: Eukaryota > Metazoa > Arthropoda > Insecta > Lepidoptera > Papilionidae > Parnassius > Parnassius glacialis. Next base: position 9,537,619 of record JAVANC010000027.1, on the reverse strand, counting down.
CGTCCATATGTCTACGCATACATGTACTTTGGTTAATCTTACGCTTAATTTGGCCTATCTTCTATAAATCGCCAAAATGGTCGTTAAGTTTCCATCTAGAGCGTTCCTTGCTGACTCTGCCACTCACTTCTGCAGCTTAAATTTGCTTTCTCATTTATACTTTCTACACGTCCAATCCACCGAAGCATTACTTTTCTAATCCTGGTTACAACATTTTACAAACAACACTTCTCTGTTACCACAAAATTTCTCACCCTATCATTCAGAAACACTAACATACTTTTTAATGAGTTCATTTCTATAGCGTTAAATTTTCTCACTTGCCGCTCCAAATTTTCACTCTGTTATTATGCGTATAGTAAAGACCTGATCCGTACACGCCTTCCTCTTTCTTAACCTATTTCATGCATTGAAAATTTTTCTATCAATTTCTTTTATAACTCTTTTAATTAAACACCTTTAGCATACCGATTTTCGACAATGTTGAGCAGGCTGACTCCACGGTAGTTATTACAGTTCTGCTGTGACCCTTTGCGGTTACACAGTGGGACAAGATATATTTCTATTCCATTATAATTAATTCTATCTATCTATCTTTTTAAAAAACGTTACCCCCGCACTAGGATTTTCTCCTGTATCATGGAGGCAGTTTACAAACACAAATTGAACAAGGACAAACATCCAGACCCGGAACAATTATTTGCAGGCCATACAAACACTTGTTCCGTGCGGGATTCGAACCCGCGCCCCCAAGCGCAGCAACTCATTGCTAAGCCACTGCGCCACGGAGCGCATTTTTATTTAATGTTTTTGTGTTAGAGTTCTAAAGTCCGACTCCGGCAAAGTTCTCCTATCTTATTACGGGCACTGGCGCAAAGTTGAAAACAGTTGGAGTGCTTTGTGGCTGCCAAATACCAGTTTGCCGTTACTTTAACTTGTTGAAGCTTATGATAGTCCTAACATGGATGATGTTATATATTAGCGTAAAATAATTATTAAGGTAATTTAACTTATTTAAAACTGGCCCGCAGACGTTGTTCTGCCTTTTCTGGTAGGTGGCGCGATAAGTTCGCTCCGAACTTTTTAATTTACCACTGGTTCAGAAAATACTTCTGTCCTGGGAAGAACATGCAAGAAACCCAGTCGGACTTTTTTTTAAACATATTTAATTTTACAATAATTTAGTTTGTACAATTTTTAAATGAATTTTAATAGAACCAGCAGGGCTAGCATGGGCAGGAGACAATTTTATCCCCGGGGAAAGGAGAAAATGTTTATCCCCTCGCGTTGTTTTATCCAGCCTTCGAGCATGAGCACACCGGTGGATATAATATCCACAGCAGATAAAATGGGAGATAGACTTAGATAGATTTGTTTGTATGAATATAAACTTAAACCTACGTTCAATGAACTATGATAAAAATTATCCCTTTCAAATGTCAAAAAAGCATATTTTTTATCTTTCACTTGGCTCCATGCTACGGACGGGGGATGTATGTCTACTCGTTATGTCAAACGGGGTATACTTATCCCCGTTGCCGTGCTTTGGCATAGGGACAAGATAATTTTATCTCTTGTCAGTGGATATAATCGCGAGATAAACAAAAATCCCCATCCCATGCTAGCCGTGCAGCATGGTGGCGATCACTTCATTCCCATGGGTTATTTTCATTTATGTATTCCTTGTTCGTACCTAAATGTCAATTTGATACTTAGTTAGTAGGTAGTAACCCTTGTTGTACATTTTTTTAATAAAACTTAAACTTAACATTTTCTGGGATTTTTTGTAAAAGCGTATACATTGTCCCATAAATGAATTACTAATTCTTTATATTATATTGTGAAGTGGATTCATTTTGTCCCATAAATAAATAACTTTCATATTTTTGACTACAGCACCATCTATCGGATCATAGCGTAGCCATCGTCGCGACAAAAATGTATTGTATAAATAAAACGACAATCGGTCATGTCGTGCAGAAAGTCATAATCTAATACACGCACCAACGGTTATAGATATAATATATGTAATTAAATATATATTATGTTGCCAAATAGCAGTGTTAGCGTTGCCGTGTTCCGGTCTGCGTGGTACGGAGAGCCAGTATAATAATAACAAGCTGTCAGGCATTTCATATTCTTTGTATGAAGATGGCTGCAAGTGTCCATGAACCTCAGTAGTCACTTAACTTCACTGTAAGTTGCAATGTAAGTTCGTTTGTTATTTCAGTTTTATAAAAAACTAAAATACAATATCATTTTCGTTCTAATTTCCACAGAAATAACCAGCTTTTAATTACAAACAAGCGAATGTTTTAATCAGAATCCGTATTAATCATGAATATAAATTTATCACTAATCTATTCCTGAACAAAGAACTATGAATTATACCAAATGGCGCAGTGACTAAGCGTTCGGCTGCAGCGCTTCGGGGCCGCTGCTGGTTCGAAAACCGCACGATACAAACGTTTGTATGGCCTACAAATTATTGTTCCGTTTGTAAGTTTGTCCATATTATACTCGTATAATATTAGCTGATACCCGCTCGCTTCGCCGAGCACACGATAATATTTTATTGCGGATCCTAGATGTAAAATACCAAGAATTTTTTTTTTGATGGGACTATCGTAAAATCCGTTCTTAGTGTACGTCTACATTGCAACATGAGTAATTATACTAAATTTTAAGTCAATCGGGTGTATAGTTTTAGAGATAAGTATGTAAACCTCCTATACGAAACTTTAAACATTCCTAGCGTAAGGGTTTGTGCCTTATAAAGAGCTAAAATAATTAATAGAATCAAACGTAACTCCATATATTAAAATTGAGATGTTAAAAACTAATTTGTTAAGAACCACGTATTAAAATAAAATGATGTGTCTTACCTCGTTTGAAGAGCACCTCCCGCCCGCTAAGTTTAGCGGTCAGCCACCGCAGAGTATATTTCACCCAGGGATGCCTCGTTTTCGTGAAGGGGCCCGCAAGGGCCGACGCCTGCCGGGGCTGCGGGCTGTTCGAAAGAGATACCGCGGCTCCGGAACGTAAGGGCACTGAAGGAACACGGATGGTTTTTAGTCAGTAAAAGTCTGACACTCCCTTCCGCTCCACCCAGAGCGAAAGGCGTCATTTGATGATTTTCCATCCGCAAAAAAAAAAAAGGGATGCCTCGTTTAGAAGCGAAACACGTGTCGCATTATCGACGGTGGCGTGTCTTTCCTAGTTTTTTTTTTATAGGATAAGGGTGACAAACGAGCACACAGTCCACCTGATGGTAAGTGGTTGCTGCGGCCCATAGACATCTACTTATATCCTCGTTTGCGAATCAAAATGCAGATGCGTTATCACCCGTGAGGATTAAGATGGAATGCCTCATTTCCAGTAAAAAGGGCCTCCGGCCACCTGCACTCACCAAGCGAAACGCAGAGGTAAACCTCTACTTCACGCTGGTATTCTGTGAGGTCGTGGTACCACCCGGGTTCGAGCCGGCCCATCCGTGCGACAGCAAAAGCTGCCGCGTGGCTCTACCACTGTTGATAGTGTAGTGGTGTTGGGATTATTGGTGACGGAGATAGTGCACATAATTGTGCGGGAGTTGCATAATTGTGAGGGCGGGAGGTGCTTCTGAAATAAATTAAAACAAATCATTTTATATTATTACGCGGATCTTAGATAATTAGTATTAACGTCTTTAAGGTCTTAAAAAATCATCACGTGAAGTCCTCCTGGCCAAACGTAGTCATCATGTATCAGAGCGCCACTCCCGCCTCGAATATCATAGCCGGACGGAAGACTGTTCAAAAACTCGCATCTCAGATGTATAAATATTTATATTCTGTTTATATAAATACTGTTACTGTTACCATTATTTTTGTAACTTCCTTCCATTCATGTAACGATACCCGGCTATAACATTTTTTCTGCCGACTTCCAAAAAGGAGACGGTACCTACTCAATTCGACTGTATTTTTATTGTCTTTTTTTATATGTATGTTACCTCATAACTTTTTACTGGGTGAACCGATTTCGATGATTCTTTTTTTATATGAAATTGAATCCCATATGAATTTGATCAAGGTCAGGCCAATAGTTTTTTAGTTATTCTTAATAACTTATATTGAAGTCGGCTGTACAAAATTTTAAATTATACTCTCTTATAACTCACAATACAGCACGCAGTAGGTCAGCACTAATCAAAGATTTGATCATTGTCATACAATAAAAGTAAAGAAGCTCCAATAAGCAGCTTCACTGCGCCACGCAGCTCCTGTGCTTGTTGGCGGACATCACAATGTTTTCAAAAATTCATAATCCTCAGAACTTCCTGACGATGTTTCCTTCACTGTTGAGCACGTAATAAATCATAAGTGCTGATTTATTACGTGCCAACAAAACAAATAGTGGCCACGCTTGGAAGGCCTACTGGTAACCGCTTTTTTTAACATTTTAAGTTGTCTCCTGATTAATTTCTCTGTGTCACCTCTTACTATTTAATATTTTTTATTTGTTTTATTTAATAAAACATTTTTTCCTCTATCGTCGTCCCATAAGGAAGTTATAAAAATTGAAATATATGTGAGCTAGTTCTTAAAGGGGTCGGATGCGATTCGTTTCCTGCTTTGTTATTCCTTCCTACGCCATCTGGCGTTTTTTTGTTTTAATAATAATAATAATCTCTATTTGCATAAAACATGGTAAATATACAGACGGTTTAGTTGTATTATACACTCACACATAATTTGCGTGCTATATTATATTAAAATTATTCTTACGTAGTAGAGCCATGCTGCAGCTATATTAATAGTATAGTTGTTGCATGAATGGCTCGGCTCGACCAGGGAAGGACCACGCTCTCATAGAATACCAGCGTAAAAGGTGAGTGCAGAGGACCGGAGATCTATTTTACTGGAAAAGAGGCATTCAATCTTAGTCCTCACGGCTGACAACGCATCTGCATTTTAATTCGCAAACGAATACAGATGTCGATGTCTATGGGCCACAGCAACCACTTACCATCAGGTGGACTGAGTGCTCGTTTGTCACTCCGATTTTATAAAAAACAATAACAACATTTTAATATAATATAGCATGCAAATTGTATTTAAATCATGAGTACCTACATTAAACAATAAAACACTTTAAACAATAAAATGACCTATATGATATTAAAAATTAACAAATAACTGAAACATTTTTATTCAAATCATATTTTACAATGTGTTACAATGACAGAATCACAGCACACTAATGGTCGAAAACAATGTCAGAATGTAGCTTACAATATCAGAAATTCATTAATGTCATAAAAATATTGGTCAATAATTAACCAATGGTACAGTCTATATCTATACATCTATACAAATAAATAAAATTGAAGTGTCTGTTTGTAATGTCGAAATAACAGCTTTTTACTAAATGCATATGAAAGTATGTACGGTACTTATAACAAAAACACAACTTTTAACATTTTTGTCTGTCTATCTTTCTGTCTGTCTATCTGTTTGTTCCGGCTAATCTCCGAAACGGCTGGACCGATTTTGACCGGACTTTCACTATAAGAAGTAACTTAGGCTACTTTTATTTTAGAAAACGAATTAGGGTTCCGCGCAAAAAATTAAAACCCATGAAATCCAATCGTAATAAATTACGCGCGGGCGAATTTTTTTTTTATAGGAGATGGGGCAAACGAGCATGCGGCTCAGCTGATGGTAAGTGACTACCGCCGCCCATGAACAACTGCAACACCAGGGGAATCGCAGATGCGTTGCCGGCCTTTTAAAAAGGAGTTGGTTCTTTTCTTGAAGGTCCCTAAGTCGTATCGGTTCGGAAAAATCGCTGGTGGTAATCTATTCCACAAGGAAGTTGTGCGAGGGAGAAAACTTCTTCGCGGGGAACTGCTAGTATTCAAATAAATTCATATTATGTATTGTTTAAATTTCGTCAGGTATTTTGTAGTACATACGTACACACATTGATAAACAGCTTATACTATATTTAGTTGATTTCGGAACTTCGCTTAGAACTAACGTATTCGGATTTCTTTTAAGCCTAGGATTAACATGAGAGATCTTTTTAAATAAATCTGTATGCTGTTTTACAAATTTACATATTTCAAAAATATATAACGATGGCAGAGTTTTACTAACTCTGCCATCGTTATATATTTTTGAAATATGTAAATTTGTAAAACAGCATACAATGATGACAAATGACAGATGACAAAGATTTTTGAACATTGGCTTACAAGATTGTCTTGTTGGGATACCACACATCGCGTTTATACTTTTTTGTGCGATAAATACCCTACGCCAATCTGTGCTATCACCCCACATTATTATAGCATATCGGAATATAGATTCAATATACGCCCGATAATATATTAGGACTGTTTTTTTATTAGTAACATTTTTTAATGTAAATAGCGCATAAACAAAACGATAAATTCTTTTACATAGTTCATCTATATGTATTTTCCAGTCTAAATTTCGTTCTATAATCACACCATGTAATTTAGTTTGTTTTATTTTTGTTTTGTTATCATTTATGTTCCATACATCCATAAAAAACTGTACAAACAAATAGATTACATATTATACAGTTATATTTAAAAATAAAAAACACATTTCTTTTATTATAATTAATAGAATAAGGCGTTATTTTGCGGAAATCCATTATATTAAAGTTGGTAAAATTACTTCACGTATATCCGCTCGATAAAATAAAATGATGTGTCTTACCTAGTCTGAAAAGCACCTCCCGCCCTCCCTCAATTGCGTGCACTATCCCCGTCACCACTAATCCCAGCACCACTACTCCCAAGAGACACACCAATACGTGTGTCTTTCCTAGTGTAGTGGTGTTGGGAGTAGTGGTGCTGGTATTAGTGGTGACGGGGATAGTGCACGCAATTGAGGAAGGGCCGGAGGTGCTCTTCATACTAGGTAAAGCACATCATTTTATTTTATCGAGCGGCTATACGCGAGGTAATTTTTACCAACTTTAATATTTCTTTTACTCATAACTGTATTATACTAAGGACAGAGAGTCTAACGGCTCGCTTCCGTTCGTCATAATGCTTATTTTAATAAAGGCAGGTGAAGTTGTAGCAACCGCTGTGTAATTTCCATTTGTTAACCTTTTCTGTTACGAGGCCATTGCTCCAGCACCGGCGATAAGAAGCAAAGGTGCCGCGGTCGGCAACACAACGCCTTCCCTTTCTCTACAAGGCTTATCGTGCGATATTTATTTGACTGCTTTATGTTATAATTGTATATTATATTTTAGGCTTATTGGTGACCTCAATTTGGTTGAAACCGATTTGGGGTCAGTTTATTTACAGGCTGTGAGGCATTCCATCGTCTTAGTCCTCGGAGGTGACAACGCACCTGTAGCCTTCTTTGTTTTAAATTAGCTGCAGGTGTCCATGGACTGTAGAACCCACTTACCATTAGGTGGACTGTGAGTTCGTTTGTGACTTAAGATTTATGAAAAGAAAAAAACTAAAACTTGGCTAATTCTATACTCTTATAGTTCATCTATTTTCAAAATTAGGTACGCGCCAAAAAGTGTTCAAAACTTACCGGGACCCGTGGGAAAATTTCGTGACTACAAATATTACGTATTATAATAAATACACTAGCGATACGCCCCGGTTTCGCACGGGTGATTTCTGGATCTCGACAACAGTGCCATTTAAACACAGGACCCATTTAAACACACACAAAAAGTTTCATTAAAATCGGTCGAACCGTTTTTAGGGTTCCGTACCTCAAAAGGAAAAAACGGAACCCTTATAGGATCACTTTGTTGTCTGTCTGTCTGTCTGTCTGTCAAGACCCTTTTTCTCAGGAACGTGTGGAGGTATCAAGCTGAAATTCATATCAAATATTCAAGTCTCCTCCCTTACAGCTGTGAAAAAATCAAACTTCTAAGCCAACGCAATCAAAAGATACAACCGTTTATGCCGCAAATATTCGACATTTGCAAGGGAACCAAAACCTACAGGGTACTTCCCGTGAACCCAGAATCTTGAAATTTGGTACGAAGCAACGTTTTATAGCACAGATAAAGGAAAAATTGCGAAAAGTATAAATTTTTAGTTACATTATATAAAAAAAAAATATTTTTAATAATTTTAAACTTATATACCTACAGATTTGTTCGGAACCCTCGGTGCGCGAGTCCGACTCGCACTTGGCCGGTTTTTTAGTTTTAGCGAGACTAACGGATAGCAATTGATTTTTACATAATATAGAGATATGATATATAGCTCAAACTGTCGCTCAAACCAATTCGCCTTTTTAATTTCAACCCTAGATATAATACTTAATAAGTCCTTTTTTACTTTTCACCACTGGCCAATAGCCTACCATTGTCATGGAAAGAATCAGCAAAAAAAAACTTAACAATACTTTTTTCTTTTCAGGTAAAAGCAACGTTTCGCCCAGTCAACTAAACTTGATATTTTGAAGAGTCTCCCAATATCGGCAAGTACAAAGAATCTTTTAGTCATACATCAAAGCTCAATTATTAAATTATAGCTACTGTTATTAAACTACAAGGCTTTTGCAAACACTCTGATGTTTACGGAAAGTGGAACAATTATTTCTGAGTTAGACGACCTAGATGGTCACAATATTTGAACAAAAATAAATTATTTGCTTTTAGGTTTAAATGTGTTTATCCCTATCATTATTATATGTGGTTATCCCCAAATATCTGACATAGCATCCAATCTTGCTTCCGGTTTTATAATTCTGCACAAGCTAGCGTTTTATGCCAGAGTAGGTATGCCCAGCGCTCAAAACTCATTTTCCTTTACCTAGATTCCTTCACATTGGTGTCATTATTGACTAACGAACATATAAATGCTATCAAATACATAACTTGTAAAAAAAGCCAAGTCTCGCAACTCAGTTCTTCTACCGTAAAAACTTGTGAGATCTATGTAATACCAAGTCGGTTAATTTATTCAGTCCATAGACTAATACATAGATTGACTTGGCAATCGCATGAAAACACAATATATCTCACAAGTAATACATATTATAATAAATTAGATTGTTTAGTGTGATTGCCAAGTCAATCTATGTATCAATCTATGGACTGAATAAATTAACCGACTTGGTATTACATAGATCTTTCAAGTTTTTACGGTAGAAGAACTGAGTTGCGAGACTTGGCTTTTTTTACAAGTTATGTTTTTGATAGCATCTCATTTCTTTTTGTAGATAGTTATATCTAGGTAGCTATTTACACCTATTATTCCGTTATACATATAAAGGTACACTGATTCATTTACTGCAAATGTAATTTTGTAATACTATATGTTTATATGGGATTACAAAGTTATTTATGCAGTTGGTGTATCTCGAAATATGGACCGAAATTGCAAAATATTTTAATTTTTTCTTGATTTATATACTAAACAATAATAGTATTCTAAATTTGAAGCTTCTATGTCTGCTAGAAGTGCCTTAGAGTTTTGATGATCGGTCAGTCAGTGAGTGACAAAATTAAGAAACTTTGACTAGTTATAATTCTTAAAGTGCTAGTTCAAATTTAATGAAATTTGATATATACCGAGTTTATACAATGCCTACTTGGTTAGTAAAATTCAGGCTTCTAGTTTTATCCATAACGAAGTAATAGAGTTTCGGAAATGGCCTGAACTGCTTCGAGAAAAGGATGGTACGGCCGTGCCGCTTTTTTGCTCGACTTGGCGGGGGCACTGTCGTGCCCCCAGATTGCACGTTTAATACAGTCGTGAACACTAACATTGAAAGTGAAATTAAAAACGTTACACAATTAAACGACGTAAATGAATCTTGCAAAAAATTTGGTGAATAAGTAATGTGAGTCCTGGGAAAAACTAACAGTAGTGAAAATAATAAGTCGTAGACATGGCGTGGACCGTTTTATTAGTTCATTTACATTGACTCCAAGCGTAAGAAATGAATTTAAAAAGACCAATATGACAAGGCTTAGTTGCATGAAAACTTGGATGCTATAATATTATTATTGGCCGCAACTAGGCCTTTAAAAATTAAAAAAGAAGTAAGTTCGAAGTCATTGATCGTTTTTCTCCAGTTAGAGGAACCTTGGAAGAAAATTAAAAAAGAATATTAAAAACAAATGACATTTAAACTTTTGCCGGGAGTTTGGCCGCTGGTGGATTGTTGAAGTGAATTTTATTATAGGATAAGGGTGACAAACGAGCACACAGTCCACCTGATGGTAAGTGGTTGCTGCGGCCCATAGACATCTACATCTATCCTCGTTTGCGAATCAAAATGCAGATGCGTTGCCACCCGTGAGGACTAAGATGGAATGCCTCATTTTCAGTAAACGGGGCCTCCGGCCACCTGCACTCACCAAGCGAAATGCAGAGGTAAACCTCTACTTCACGCTGGTATTCTGTGAGGTCGTGGTACCACCCCGGTTCGAGCCGGCCCATCCGTGCGACAGCAAAAGCTGCCGCGTGGCTCTACCACTGTTAAAACTGTTTATGGTCTTGTATGGTTAGTTTGTATGTTAGGCATCTTGAGAATATCGTAATCGACTGTTTGCTGGCTCAAGCTGTCGTCAAAATATCCAGAAAACTCCACAAAGTGATGCATCAACACTTTGTAAAGAAGTTTATAAACACAAAGGAAAACTACTTGTTACTTGACACTGGCAAACGTGCAACCGTACGAGTCCTTTACTAAAGAAAAAAATGTTTATACGCTGAAAAATTACATCTTATTATTCTGAGAATTACCTTTTATTCACACAATATGTATGTTCACACACTTTTATTTCATATTGGATTATATTATGACAGCAGGGGAACAAGGGTTATGTGATTAAATTTTAATACTTTAAACATAGACATTTGATGTGTAATTTCCCCTGATTCCCCTGGTGTCGCAATTGTTCATGGGCGGCGATAGTCACTTAACATCAGGTGAGCCGCATGCTCGTTTGCTCCCTCTCCTATAAAAAAATTCTTTTGTATAATATATAATATAAGTAATTGGATAAAATTTTGTATTCATATACGGTTTTACTTTCTTAATTTATCTAGATAATTGTCACCCCGAAAAAATTATAATTTTTTTTCTAACTCCGTGCCAAGTTCGGTCGCGGTAACACATTTTAGTTAAAAAATATCGATAAATCTAATAATATTATTGTAAATTTGTGGTAAATATGTTTGATATTGCCTTGTACAAGGAAAAGTTATTAAATATTTAAAGTTCTACGTTGAAGCTGTGAGTTTGTTAGATAGTTTCTAAAGTAAATGGCATGGAACGGGAAGTATTGCACTTTACGGTAATAAATTTCCTCGCGATGGAGAAATTGTTTACTTTAAATTATGTGCATTGGAATTTATTGCCTCGTCGTGTGATAGTGGTGTAAGAGAATCCATTACCCCATATCATGCCGTGGCTGCCGTAAAATGCGACAGAAGGAAACAGAAACAGGAGACTGGCAGCAGCATCTTCCTGATAATAACACAAAATAATAAAAATCTGCGGTTGCCAACCCGCCTGCTAAGCGTGGCAGCCATGGCAAATACTTCCACTATGTGGCAATCTATGGACGAGGTCTGTGCCTATGTACAGCAGTGGACTTATGACTGAAAAAAAAATTATTGCTGTTCGGGCGTGATGTGGGCAGTGCGTTATTTTTTTTGTATACTAAACAAATACTAGTAATGCTATTAAATATTACTAATATTCCCTTTAGCGACTTCTGATAAGCTTAAAATGCTTGTATTAGAAATGGTTCACGACAGTAGTCGAATGGCGGATTTTAACCCACGACCTTTCGAGTTCGCGGTCTGCGCTTTGCCATTAGGCTACTCACGCTGTTATTGTAACAAACACGTTCTTACATTTGTATGCGTAATACTAAGAAGTAAATAGAAAGCTTTCCTTAATCACAGAAAGTCTAATAACTCAAAGTAGGTTTTTTATTCAGGTACAGGTAAGATAGGCCATACAGTAAGACGACTCGCACCTTTTATGACGTCATCTATATTTATAGATATCTTTTGGCACTTTCTATAGTAACCTTTTCCTACAACCCCGGAATGAAATGGCCTGATGAATTTTCTTACACTGCCATCACATAGTTTAATCAAGGTCAGTTACTGTAAAAAATAATTAAAAATTAAAAATTTTGCACAACCGACTTCAATATAAACTATTAAGAATAATTCAAAAACGATTTATCAGACTGTGATCAAATTTATATGAGGCTACATGTGAAGCACCAGCTTTCAAATAAAAAAAGAAACATCGAAATCGGTTCACCCAGTAAAAATTTATAAGGTAACACACATAAAAAAAACATACAGTCGAATTGAGTACCGGCTCCTTTTTGAAGTTGGTAGAATAAGCTTTACTTTAGTGTCGTACACAGTATGGTCTTGTTAGATGCATTGGAACAAAGCCAATTTTATAAACCTAGTCAGAAATTCACGATGACGTAAAGTTTTCATTAAAAATAAATTAGATAACACGTTTAATCTTATAAATCTTATAAAAATGAGTATTTATTACATAGAAGTTAGCTCACTAGTTATTGTTTTAGTAGTTTCTGGAAACATTTTAGATTTAACTATGGTTGTAATTCAAAAAGCATTATGCAGTGTCTAAAATAGGAATGATCTGAAAATTCGCCATTTAATTTTGAAATCAATGAGTTATTACCATCAAATGTTACTATATCATAACGAATCTCTTTTATCTAGGATAGATCTCTATGACCGGCAATGGAATGTTACTGGCTGACAGCGTTAACGACTCATTAAAAAGTGAATAGGTACTAACTATAACTTTTTAATAATATTATCATTTTTAATATATTAATACTGTCTTGTTGATTTAGTAATCGTAAACGTGACTGCTCATTATGAGGTCCTGTGCTTGAATCCCGGGTCGGTTTAAAATTAATTTGATGGCAGTCCGTAGTCAGAAAGTTGGGGGGCGCTTCAGAGCCTCGGATAGCACGTAAAGCCGATGGTCCTGCGCATGATATCTCTCTGGTCGTGTCGGATTGCCTTCCTATTGGACTATGAGAGCGAGGAAATAGAGTGTACTAGTATATATGCACTATAATACTGTATTGCACAAATATCTATTCCCCGTTGAGGCTGAATAAATTCGGTGTGAAGGACACTACACTAATATGCTTATAATTTTCTGTACCCGCAGTTTAATGTTTGACGATTACAGGCTTTTTTTTATATAGGTTTTCTTTTTCATAGAATAAGGGTGACAAACGAGTACATAGTTCATCTGATGACAAGTGGATGCTGCGGCCCATAGACATCACATCTATCCTCAGTTAAGAATCAAATTGCAGCTATGTTATGGTTGTAGCACGAATGGGTCGGCTCGATCGGGGAAGGACCACGCTCTCGCAGAATACCAGCGTAAAATAACAGCAAAATGCTGCTGTGTTTTGTATGATGAGTATAGATAACCGGAGACCTTTTTACGAAACGAGGCATTCCATCACATACTTTAGAAGTGACAACACATCTGCATTTTAATTCTTAATCGAGAATAGATGTAGACCTCTGCGGGGGACATCATTCACTTACCGTCAGGTGAACTGTGTGCTCGTTTGTCAACCTTATTGTATGATAAAAAAACTACAATCCTTTTTTTATACGATTTCCACAGCTTATCAAAATCGACTGCTGAACATAGGCCTCCCTATAGACAGCCTCATAAACAAAGCAAAGCAGCGTGGCAACTATGGCAAATATACCCCATATTTGTCGTAATTGCCACGCTTGGCAGGGGGGGGGGGGGGTTTGGTGACCGCAGTTTTTTATTTTATAGTTGTTTTTAGGAAGACGCTGCTGTCCATCTCCTGGTTTATTTTCGCCTGCAACTCGTACGCCGCTCACGGGAAGATATGGACCGATTAGACTGTGTTTAGTGGCGGTGTAAGTATATCCATTATCCCACATTATTTTTTTGCTAGTAGCAATTCTTCAACTAATAATTTAAAATTTAAAATTTTGTACAACCGCCTTCAATATAAATTATTAAGAATAACTCAAAACCTATTGGTCAAACCTTGATCAAATTTATATGGGACCACATGTGAAGCACCAGCTTTTAAATAAAAAAGAATCATCGAAATCGGTTCACCCAGTAAAACGTTATGAGGTAACACACATAAAAAACATAAAGTCGAATTGAGTACCATCTCCTTCTTGAAGTCGGTAGAAAAGTGAAACAAAAAATCATACAATTTCTAAAAGTTCCGCTTTGATTCTTGCTAATTCTTTCCAGGACAGAGGTTTTTTAGAATCAGTGCTAAAAGCATAAATGACTTTCAGATAGTATTCTTGTTATCTGTATTGAATAAAATGTGTTCTATTATGTTCTATTCTATTTTTTAGACAAAATTAATTTTTCAAAACGCTGTTGTATTAAAAATCAAGCTGAAAGTATAACGTTCTCGCTTGTTAAACGATTACATCAAAGAAGCACGGTATTCACCATTAACTAGCCGCTGAGAAAGTTTCCTCATTATGAAAGAGCTTCCAAATTAAGCGGGACCGAAACCTAAATGCACGCTACTGGTCCGATGCAGTAAGTAGGCCGGATGCGACGTCATCGCTTCGCTTCGCAGGGCTGTCACTGTTACTATAAAATAGAATATTATTTTCTTCGTGCAGCAGTATTCTGTAAAATACGAATGAACTGAAATACGAAACATTCATTTTTCCGTGTAGAAAAAATTAATGGGGAAAGAATGACAAAGCAACCTTATGTTGTAGAAGTGAATGACAGAGTCATCAAGAGACATCCCAAGCGAAAGTTTATGAAACAATTTAGCGATATATTGAAGATAGGCCAAATTAAGAGTATGCTTGAGCGACGAGCATGTATACGTAGGCATAAGAACGTAAACGAGGTGAGAGAGGTGTGTCAGAATCGTGTCAAATTAAAGACCGTAGTCTCTGCCAATCCCTCTGAAAGATCCTTAATATCTTGACATAGGTACTGTAAACTCAACAGGTTCAGGATCGTCCCAACCATTATATCAGATTTGATAGACCACAAATCGCAAAAGAACACCAAATCCTACCAAGGCTGTTTCGCGAGGCTTATGAAATTTAAACGCATTCTAACTTCAATAGAGAAGATGGCTAGGTGCAAAACTCTGCTTGGGATCCCATAAATAAAAATATAAATCCAAACCCAAGCATACTACTTACTGCAAAACTGGAAATAGTAGGCTCGCTATGTGTAAAAAATTAATAATTAAAAGTTGAAAGTATCCTTCGTTAACTATAATAACATCTGGACGTTAAACACCTCATTTCCCCCCGTGACCATGGGTGTTGTAAAGTGCTCGAAACTTTGGGTATTAAGAAGTTAAAATTAAAAGCGATAAAATGCGTAAATTTAGTTTTATTTCATGTGTAGTATTTTCGTAAATATAAGAAATCATCATCGTCTTCATTGTTAGCCTTTTCTTAAAGCCACATCTACACATAAACCTTTTTATGTATACATTTTTTTTTATTGAATCACTGTGAGTGAATACTCTATCGACAATTAAATCAACTGAGTGAAAAAAAAAATGTTTTATTCTTTTAATAAGAATTTATTGTAACTCCGCGCTAAAGGAAAACATATTGCGCAAACTTGCAAAAAATATAATAATTCGTTTACCAATTTTAAAATAAAAGGTAATAAAGTAATATGACCTTGAGCTTCCTCATACTGGCCGTATGAGGAAGCTCAAGGACGCTCAGCGAGCTATGGAGAGGGCTATGCTCGGAGTTTCTCTGCGTGATAAACTTAGGAATGAGGATATCCGCAGTAGAACCAGAGTAACCGACATAGCCCAACGGATTAGTAAGCTGAAGTGGCAGTGGGCCGGCCATATAGCTCGAAGAACCGACAACCGATGGGGAAGAAAGGTTCTTGAGTGGCAGCCTCGTACCGGTAGGCGAAGTGTAGGGCGACCCCCCACGAGATGGAGTGATGACCTGGTAAGACATGCAGGAAGTCGATGGATGCAGGTGGCTCAGGACCGTGCTTTGTGGCATTCTTTGGGGGAGGCCTATGTTCAGCAGTGGACTAATGAAAGGCTGTAATGATGATGATGAAAGTAATATTATATAAAATATAAAATAGTTATTTTATTGTTAATTACAATTAACTAACAGTTTGTGAACTACAATCGTAGATAACGTTTGTCATAAATGTCACGGTAGTTAAATTTGTAAAACATGTACGGAAACCTCTCAAGGCGCACATACTACTCGTAATTGAACTTGACTGTTTTTATTCAAAAAGAAGAAAGAACCAAATAGCGAAAAGCACAAACTTGATAATTAAATACTGTATAATTTTTTAATTATACAGTATTTAATCATTATTAATTTAATACTGTATACGTTAATTTTACTAATAAAACAAAGGATATTATACAATTTTAAAATAACCCTATCACAGCTTTATTATAAGTTTTTAAAATTTAAGTGAGAACGTTTGCCAACCAACTTTAAATCATAGATCCTAAATGGTCATTCAAAATGAAAAATTATTAGAAAAGCCTAGGGATGATTTTCTATGGGCTATTCTATAATACCCCCCCCCCCACACACACACACACACACTTGACATAGTTCAACGCCGACGTAGTTTTTTGTCCAAAAAAGCAAGCGGCAACCCTACCACTGCCACCCAATGCATTGACAGGGAAAGTAAAGCCGCGTATAAACTTTTAGCTTTTGGCGCACTCTGCTTTTTGGGGTTAAGGTTTGAGGCGACTTTTTGGCGACATTGCTTATTGACAGACAGACTAATATATCATTTTGTAAGTCGTTAGTCGCTATTTTTTTGGTGTTTTTTTTATTGATTACTATCATCATTCACCATTACAGCCTGTCAAAATATAGGTCAAAATAAGTCTGAATATAGGCCTCCTCAAAGATTGACTCATAAGGGGTATATTTGCCACACTTGGCAGGCGGGTTGGCAACTGCAGTTTTTTATTTTCTAGTTATTATCAGGAAGACGCTATTGTCTATTGCAGGGGCTTAGCGCTCGCTGTAAATTTCACAGTACGCAAGCAAACCGGGTACGATCTCTGCCGGCACCTATGAATTTGTTAGTTGCAATTTTAAGTGCTGATTTACCTTGTGCTCGGCGGTAAAAGAAAACGTCGTGAGAAAATCTGCATGTCTGAGAAATAAAAAAAAAGAAAATATTTCGAAGACATGTGAAGTCCGCCAACGCGCACTGGTGCAGCGCGGCAGATACTTCCTTGTCCTAAAACCCTTTCAGAATTGAGAGATGGCCTGTGCCCAGCGGTGGGACTTATATAGGATGCGACTCTACTTTACTGCCCATTTCCTGGTTTGATTCCCTCTGTCGCCTCTTACAACAACCAGGGGTCGATATGAGGTGGTGGATATTCTTACACCTCCAGTACACTCTCAGTTGATTACTGTATCTGTTGCTTTGACAACTGATTGCCTCGTTGGATTTTTTAGTCAAGAAATTCTCAGCAGCCTTGGAAAGCACGTAAAGCCGTTGGTCTTGCGCCTCATTTCTCTCCGGTCGTGTCGGATTGCCGTCTTATCGGACTATATGAGTGAAGGAATAGCCAGTTGTGACACTTTTATTACAAAAAAGTTACAAAATAAAAATTATTTAAGCACCATGTTCTACGTAAATTTTAATAAATTTTTTAAGTAGTTTAAATACACACAAGTTTTCACTAATAACCTTATGAATATAATACTACCAATTTTCCGATAATTTTATGTCAAACGTCAATTAAATAAGTTTGGAATATTCGAATGTACACCACTAATGCTCATTAGATCATGAAAAAATATTTAAAAAAATTATTAATTGTAGTTCTACTCGTCAAAAAGCCAGTAGCAGTCACCGAAGTACACCTTCAAGTCACTCCATCAAGACCGTAGGTAAGGTCCCATCATAACTAACAAAACGAGCCCTAACTCGGCACACCTATTACTACTCTTCGAGGAGTTTCAGTAGTATTCACAGAAGTACACCTTCAAGTCACACCATAAAGTCCAATATGTATTTTAGTTAATGTTACAGCCTATATACCTCCAACTGCTGGGCACAGGGCTCATCTCATTTCCGAGAGGGTTTTAGGGCAAGGAAATGTCCGCCGCTCTGCCCCAATGCGTGTTGGCGAACTTCACATGTTTTCGAAATATTTTTTTCTTATTTCTCAGACATGCAGGTCCCCTCACGATGTTTTCCTTCACCGCCGAGCACGTGGTAAATTTCATTGGTGCCGGCATGGATCGAACCCGGGTTGCTCGCGTACTTTGAAAATAACAGCGTGCGCTAACCATCTGAGCTACCATGGCTCAAGTCCAAAACATATTTAAGGTTATCTATATATAAATCCTACTTACATTTAGCGAAACCAAATATTGTAATAAAAATCTGTGATTATAAAAATAATAATATCTTATCTTGTCAAGTATGTATCACATTTGGTTTTTCGAATATTTTGTATTTCTACAGCGATTGATCTTTTTCAGCACGAGCCGCTGTAAAAAAAACGATACAGTAATCCTCTCACGACGGTGGGCGAGCGTGGAGTGGGGCTAATAATTTATTTTGCTAAATACACTTTTTATTTAGTAAAATAAATTATTACAAGGCTGCTCAAAACACCGAAAATTTCGGGATTTCTCAGGCGATAAAAATTTATTATAACTAAACAAAACAAAATTAAACTGCCGTTTATATTCCATTGCTTTCCACATGATAGATGAAGAGATTAAAAAATAGGTTGAATTGAAAAATTTATATTTTTAAAAGTTATCGTGTTTACCCCTCCATGTAGACTAACAAATTCATACTAAAATCTTTTTTTTATGAAATAATAGCAATTAATCGATTTAAAAAAAAATATTAATAAGTTCAACAATCATTCATCTTTTTGACAACGTGCTTTTTATATCATTTATATGTATTATATGATTATTATGTTATTATATGATTGTTAGATATGTTCTCATGCGACAAAAATTTAGAATCTTTATTTTTAGGCCCTAGTAGAACATGCTCTACGCGCTTGGCATGCAAAAACCACCACGACTCTGTTATTGGACCTTTTATTTCGCTGCTTAGTTAAGTTAAAATAAAATAAAAAGACAAAGATTCCTTCGTCAATACACAAATACACAAGGGCGCTCATAACTGTTGAAATTAATATATTTTCTACTCAGGCTTCTTTATCGATAAATTAAGATAACATTTTTAGTCAAGTCTTGTGAGTTGCTACGTGCCTGCTATAGGTTTACATTTATAACAAAATATAGAATTCCATAGAGTAAACTAAATAAACCTCGCGCACATCGTCGCTTGCCTCATCGACGGAAGTAATTGACTTATGTATTGTAGCATTTTCTCTGAAATCAATTTTTCAATATTTATCAGACAGCCGCCAGTTTCGCAACATAATGTCGGACCTACGTTGCATAAACGATTATTAAATTCTTTATTTTTTTAATACTTTACAGTATTTAAGTCGATTAAAAGTAGTAATATGTCACTTTTATATATTTCAGAGGCCCAATAAAAGTGATAAAATTTCTTTAAATTCGCTATAAGATGTACCAGTTACGAAAACATTCTTTAATGATCTTTCAGTGTTAAAGGAGTGTAAAAAGCAAAGAGGTATACTAACTTAAATGTCTTTGGTAAAAAGTGTCCCTGTGACAATTATAGTATTTGCACTATAGTTATTTTTTTCTTTTATAGGATAGGGTGACAAAGGAGCACACAGTTCATCTGATGGTAAGTGGTTGCTGTGGCCCTTAGACATTTACATCTGTCCTCGCTTGCGAATCAAAATGCAGATGCGTTGTCACCCGTGAGGACTAAGATGAAATGCCTCTTTTCCAGTAAAAAGGGTCTCCAATTCTCTACTGTGTGATTAAGTTGATTAGAGAATAGTTTAGATTTATAATTGGACCCGGTAGGTGGCGTTGCTGTCGAGATCCAGAAACAACCGTGCGAAGCTTGGGCGGGTTGTTAGTTAATAGTATAAAATGGCTCTGTACTTAATGCAGCTGTACTGTGAAGGCGTATTATATGGTATTTACAACAAAGTTTACAGCATTTATTATTTGTTACCGAAATGCTGTGAAGCTGAAAGACTTTATATGTCGCTATTATGGAACATTCTATCGTAATAATATAGTTTAATAACGCTTTATTATAACTTTTTATTGATAAAACAGATTCGTTAACAGATTACTTCACTTGTTGGGAAGGTTCACAAAGTGTCTACATTTTGATTCGTAATTAAAAAATGGATGAATGTGTCCATGGGTTGCATTAGCCAATTTCACCATCAGTTGCCCGGTGTGCTGTTTGTCACCCTTAATTCTATAAAAGAAACGTTGTAGACGTCATCGATCAAAATATGTTATTTTGATCGATGACGTCGTCAATGAGCCCTTGGTAATAATTAAAAATTTACTCGTTCAATGATCATCATAGTCTCCACTACCATCACCACCATCAGCACCATAACCAACACTACCACCATTATCATCATCATCATTACAGCTCTTCACAAGTCTACTGCTGAACTTCAACTAACATATATATATATATATATATATATATATATATATATATATATATATATTTTTTTTTTTTTTTAAAGGACCACGCTCTCACAGAATACCAGCGTCAAATAGCAGCGTAAAACTGCTGTGTTTCGTATGGTGAGTGTAGAGAACCGGAGACCCTTTTTACTGGAAAAGAGGCATTCCATCTTAGTTCTCACGGGTAACAACGCATCTGCATTTTGATTCGCAAGCGAGGATAAATGTAGATGTCTATGGGCCACAGCAATCACTTACCATCAGGTGGACTGTGTGCTCGTTTGTCGCCCTATCCTATAAAAAAAAACATCCATTCAATGCTAACTTCAAACGTACGTATACGAATACAATGCATTTAAAGTTGATCCTCCTCAAACTATATATTCTTAAGTATTTTGTCGGTGAGTAGAGACCTCGCCCGTACACAGAGCCACTAGGGAACAAATAAATGGCTTTCGAACAGAGCCCCACTTAAGGATGTCCGAAACCGATTGCAAAGCGTTTTATTGCCTGCAAGACTTGTTTTGTTTCTGCTTGTTCTTCTGAATGTATAATACGCTTTTAGGACATCATAACTTTACTATTAAAGTAATAAAATACTAACACTGGATTTAATAGTCGATGGGCGAACTGTCCCTCGAAATCTATAATTCAACATTTACCTAGAAATTGAATGTTGAATCAATCTCTCTCGTATTTCATAAGCAACTACTAAAGAATCCCCAACCGGAATAGAATTTGATGCGTCATTTGAATAAAAGTACTTTCACGGATTCTATTATATTGGACACGGGGGACCATGGGTGCTGTAAAGCACCCGAAACGTCAGGAGTTTAATAAAAATAAGTTATTAAACGCGATAGAATCCGTAAAAGTAGTTTTATTCAATGTGCAGTGTTCGCGCAAATATTAGAAATCTTTATGCGTAATTTTTATATTTAATTATGTTGTTCGTGAAATTTTTTTCCTAAGTATCACTTTGATAACAAACAAAAGTTAAAAACAATTATATGTAAAAATTATAATTCTATTGATTTTGCTGGTTATTTTCAGAAAATTTATTGTATTGTACTTCGTATTATTGAAAGTTAATACAAACTATTTTCATAGTGTATTACAACTTTATAAAAATTATTAATTCTATTTGTATGAGAAAAAATGAAATTAATTTCAGAACAAAAGCGGATGAGCAAGCAGTGTCGCAGAGAATAGTACTGACTTATAACTTTTTTTTTACCATTCTGCCAATGTACATTTCATGTTATGAAGTTGTAGGGGAATGTTTAGTTGAAATTCGGTCAGTCAACAACCAACCTCTGACATCTGTGGAATTAGGGGTTTCTTTTGTCTATGATCTCAGACTGTCATCTACGTTTAAAAGTTTAATTGTACACATAGCGACCAAATCGTCCCCTAGGGGAGCCCCCATTTTCACTATGAATGATCTATGGCAATGGCTATTCTTTACCAAAATAAAAGATAGTGTTAGTTACTGTGTGGAAGCAATGCATTTGCATGTAATTTTTTTTTTTATATAAAGACAATCGAATAACTATCGCATCAAATAATCGAAGCCTTTCGCAAGTATCATGTACGCCTTTAGGATTAAAGGATTAGTAATATTTCTTGAAGCACTTGCAAGTCGCAGGTCAATGTGGAAGAATGAACTAAGCTTTGTAATATGATATATTATGCGATACGACGACGGTTGTCCTAGTAGGTATAGCAGCTGACAGCAATGTTTTGAAACCTGAATGCGAATTCAACACGGAACCAAAATGTGTGCAAAACACGAATCCTTTTCGGGTCTGAATTCTGTGTGTTGTGGTTACCTCGTGAGGACATGGCCTTGGGCGTCATATTTTGGGAATGAAAGTCGGCTTCCCGTCTCATTTATTTTTTTAAATGTACATATCACAGAAACCTTTTACCCATTATTATATTTTGTAGTTACTTTGAAAACGACAGGATAGGCGTGGCATTATCGGCTCCGGCAACCCTTGCTTATTTTTATTATTATTAATTAGCTTATTTGTTATAAGGCAGAAAAAGGTACGATTACAGTATCCCATACCTATAAAAGTTTTATGCGGTCATCACTGCTAACCGAGGATCATAAACATCCACTACTTATGTGCTACCAGTCCTACCTTTTTTCTACCAATTTATTTTCAACCAATATTTTCTTTTCGATTTTTTTATAGGATAAGGGGGACAAACGAACACACAGTCCACCTGATGGTAAGTGGTTGCTGCGGCCCATAGACATCTACATCTATCCTCTATTAAAAATCAAAATGCAGATGCATTGTCACCCGTGAGGACTAAGATGGAATGCCTCATTTCCAGTAAAAAGGGTCTCTCACTCACCATACGAAACACAGCAGCGTAAAGCTGCTATTTTACGTTGGTATTCTGTGAGAGCGTGGTGCTTCCCCGGTCGAGCCGATCCATTCGTGCTACAACTATACTACTAATATAACTGCAGCATGACTCTACCACGTAACAAGGGTTGAGGTCGATGAGGGTTTATCTACGTATACCTAAATCAGCTTTAATTTCAAAGAACGTCGGAAACATTTAAATTGTTTGCATGAACTTTACCTTCATCCGCCTGGATAAGTAAAGGTTTTTACGTTGTGTCGTACGGGTCACCGCCTTAACAATATACATATTTATGGAGATAGCTGGAAGCTGGATCACTTTTCTTGTGTTTCATACAGTCAAAGATATAAAGATATTAAACTGTGTAACAATGTTATTATTTTATGCTTATTCTCAATCAGTTGGCGTCCATTGCGATTCCCTTGTTTCAGTGGCATCGCTCTCGTGATATTTATACCTGTGACGCAAATTGCATATTGAAAATACGCGTGGCACACAAGGTAATCAATTTTAGTCGGTGCGAATTTATTTGTGCCGGAAGGCGTCCATATACCGTTGTCCTCACAAGTGTCGTTGCACACTGTACAAATGAATTACATCAATAATTGAACAATAAAGATTAAATAGAGGGCCTGATATGTTTTAAACAGAAACATCATTACAACGAATTTCAAAAATAGAATTGATCATCAGCATGATTCTATTTGCTTTATTTATTTGTTGTTTGTTTCATGTACTACGCGAAGAAATTGCGTACTCCAAATAAAACTACGTACCTATGTACCAGGGTTTCATAAAACGTGGAAGTAATCTTGTAGATGGATTGCATTGAATTTGTAAAAATAAACGAAGTATTTTTGCATGAGTAGATCTTGCTTTGTTATTCGGAAGATATACCTGGGAGAACGGTGAGGGGGAATGCACGAATTACAACCAATGCTTAGTAAGTTTTTTCAAACTAGGTCGCATGGTCCATTGTCCTAGATTCAAGCTGAAGCGATCCGGTGCGTACAGGTCAACAATGATGCTCATAAATCTATTACCCATTGGACTTATAAAGCAAAATTTACCGATTGGTGTTATTTAAAATGTTTCGTAATGTCCTGTCGTTATCTGTAATCCAATTTTTATAATCTGCTTCTTAACTATGATTAACTGGTGAGTGTGAATATACTCTCTGGTTAGTGCCAGTGATAAAACAGAAATAGGTTATGTGATTAATAAATTGCACTCTCTGTAATTATCATCAGTGACTTCTATTCTTTTAAAAAAATAAGTGATATTTTGATCATCATCATCATTATTCAATACAGCCCATGGCCACAAAGCAAGATCCTGAGCCATCTACATGCATCGACTCCCTGCAGTCATCAGGTCGTCACTTCATCCAATTGGAAGAAAGAACGAAACTTTATTAGTCGCTACTAAACAATGCATGTAAAGCAGCGTCTTCCTATTAACAATTAACAACTAAAAAATAAAAACCACTGTTGCCTACCCGCTTGTCAAGCGTGGCAACTATAGCAATTGCGTAGCATAGGTTGTTGCCGCCCGGAGCTACTAGAACCAAAATGCTACCACGTCACACCCTACCCTCCCTCCCTCATTCACGTATCTTTAAAATATTTTTCATTACACGATATCAAAGTTCCTCTACTGAACGTAGGCCTCCCCTATAGATTGCCAGGCTTGGCAGGCGGGTTGGCAACCGCAATTTTTTTTATTATTTTGAGTTTGTTATAATGAAGATACTACTGCCCATCTCCTAATAGAAAGAAAGAAAGAAAGAAAAGAAAGAAATAAGTTTGGCTCTATCTCCTCTTACGGCACCCAAGGGATAATAGAGCAGGGTAATTCAAGAGAAGACCGCCGCTAACGGCGTACTGTTTTCTGCCGACTTCCAAAAAGGAGACGGTACTCAATTCGACTGTATGTTTTTTTATGTGTGTTACCTCATAACTTTGTACTGGGCGAACCGATTTCGATGATTCTTTTTTTATATGAAAGCTGATAGTTCTCGTGTGGTCCCATATGAATTTGATCAAGGTCAGACCAATGGTTATTGAGTTATTCTTAAATAACCTATATTGAAGTCGCTTATATTGAAGTCGGCTGTACAAAATTTTTAATTTTTAATTATATTCTATACGTATGTCTTATAGTAATACCAGGATTACATGAGTGAGCCGATATTTTAGTTGAAACCTGATAAGTCTGACGATAGCGAGACGCGGATGACGGCGACCTAGGCCAAGAGGTCAACAGAGGTCACGTTCCAGCTTTAACTGGGTCACAGGTTATTTAGCTTCACCCGCATCCCGTACCGACGGGAACCAAAACAAACCGCTTTGTATTATAACGATTTGAGATAGTAATGACTAATAACATTAGAGGTAAGTACTGAAGAACATTTTAGCATCCCACTATGCCAAGTAGTGATCTTATAAAAATTGATAAAATCTGGTTATTTTAAGTTATATCAATTTTTTTTGCTTTTATTCATCAGTCTCATGCAACACCAATGAATACGATAAAAGTAGAAATGTAAGATTTTAAAGAGACTTCCAATTGTCTTTCTAGTTTTACTGAGACTTATTCGACATTCAAAAAATTTAAAATTAAAAATTTTGTACAACCGACTTCAATATAAGCGACTTCAATATAGGTTATTTAAGAATAACTTAATAACCTTTGGTCTGACCTTGATCAAATTCATATGGGACCACACGAGAACTATCAGCTTTCATATAAAAAAAAATCATCGAAATCGGTTCGCCCAGTACAAAGTTATGAGGTAACACACATAAAAAAAACATACACTCGAATTGAGTACCGTCTCCTTTTTGGAAGTCGGCAGAAAAAAGGAAGCAAAGAAAAGTTTGCACATGCAATTATTTGGATGTATTAACTATCTAGGCAAAATAACAATAAACATAAACAGCAATGCACCGTATGTGAACTCGTGTGCGTATTTAATAATAATTTAAAATAAAAAATTTTGTACAGCCGACTTCAATATAAGTTATTAAGAATAACTCAAATAACTCAAAAACTATTGGTCTGACCATGATCAATATCATATGGGACCACACGAGAAGTATCAGCTTTCATATAAAAAAAGAAACATCGAAATCGGTGCACCCAGTAAAAAGTTATGAGGTAACACACATAAAAAAAACATACGCGTCGAATTGAGTACCGTCTCCTTTTTGGAAGTCGGCAGAAAACATTTATAGACGGGTTGATAACGTAGTGGCTAAGGGTTTGGGACATTGATGCGGGGCCGCGGGTTCAAACTTCAAATCCAACACGGGCTAAGTGTTCGGATGGCGTACAAATAATTGTACCCGGTCTCTAAATGTTTGTTCATGTGCCATGTGCGTTAGTTGAACGCCTTCACAACACCGGAGAAAATCAAGCTTTGTAATTTATTGACCAAAAACGTTATCGAATCTTCGAAGCAAATTACCAGTAGAGCATGAGTCTACAGGCGCTGTTCTAATATTGTCTTTAAAGAGACAAGAAGCAGGTTAATCTGAAGAAGCCTCGTCGGGTCAAGCCTTGATGCATGCTTCAGAGCTAAAAATAGATCGCGTTTACCAGGCCGGTGAAAGCGCAGACACGCCCGCCCTGTAAAAAAAGAAAATTATATTCAGACGGCTACGGCTGTATGTTCAAGGTTCCGTCTGCATTATAATGAAATGTATTTTGATGATAATAGCTATAAATAACATTACTATATTTATTGTAACATGCAATAGTTAGAACTAAAGTAGTTTGTAACTAAATCACAGTTTTTTTCTATTGAATAATAGTGACAAACGAGCACACAGTCTACCTGATGGCACAGAATAAATAATAGTACTACGTCACAGAATAAATAAACCTAGCAAGCTAACAGCATAGCAAAGTGGCGAAGCAATCAGCTTTGTAGCGGTTTCTAACGGTTGCCGTTGAGCAATCAGTTTCAAAATAGGAGGTTCAGATGCCTGGTTGATCAGTAATCGATTGCTGAAAACAGAATTTGAAAATTCGAAACCGTTCTCGAGATAATCGTAGGACAGACGGACAGACGGACAGACATCGTGAAATCAATAAGTGACTTCGTAAGCTTCGCCACTTAATAAGTGACTTCGCAAGCTTCGCCACTTAATAATAACTGATGGTAAATGAATGCTATAGTCCATAGACATCTACATTTACCTATTATTGATTAAGAATCAAAATGCAGATGCACTGATACCCCTGAGATCTAAAATTGTGTACCTCGTGTCCAGTAAAAAGATTCTCCGGTTCACACTCACCATACGAAACACAGCAGCATTGAGCTGCTATTTTACTCTGATATTCAGTGAGAGCGTGTTTGCTCCTCGGTCGGGCCGACCCATTCGTGCTTCAACCATAATATAGCCGCATTTTTCACGTGGTAGAGCCACGTGAAAAATGTAATTAAAATTATTTAATTCCAAGTATTATCTCCACTTTGTAAGCAATATTGGTGTCAGGCAGTGATGTTTCGGACGGTTCTTTTGGAATCCTATGGGATTAAATTTCGTTTACGGTTCTTCATTAAGGTTCTCATAAAGCTCTCACTTTTAATTAGGGCTTCGCTTGAGGTTTCGGTTAAGGTATTGATTTCAATTTTAATTACAGTGTCGTGTAAGTAATTAGTGTGTTTCACAGTCTGATATTAAAGTGTGAATTGTCTTGTACTGAGATCGCAAAACCGCCTGTCAAACTCACGGCAGGAGACGTCCATGTCTGACTGTGGACTTTTATAGAAGATTTTTTTAATTGGTAATGCCCTGCTGCAGCTAATTCGTGTGTTATGGTTGAAGCACGAATGGGCCGACTCAACCGGGGAAAGACCACGCTCTCATAGAATACCATTGTGAAATAGCAGCTTATTGCGGCTGTGTTTCGTATGGTGAGTATAGAGAACCGGTTCTCAGGGGTGACAACGCATGTGCATTTTGATTGTGACATGACGTAAAGTGTCTGTGGACCACAGCATTCACTTACCATTAGGTGGACTGTGTGCTCCTTTGTCACCCTTATCCTATTGTGACGGCACATCTTTTATTATAATTAATAAATAATAATTAAATTCACCATAAATACATTTAAAAAATATCAAAGATATAGTATTTTGAACAATTAAAATGTGTTAAAATACATTAATTTCGAAAATTAAGTATTATAGTATAGTAAAGGCTTAATATAGTGTTTAAAAACCTTTAATTTATTAAAACTCTGCTTAAAATATTCAAAATGTATTAAATAATAGAAATACAAGACTGTTGTGAACCTGGTACAAGTGGAATAGGGACGATTTTATGTTCTAAACTTTTTGTGCCCTGTCTTCGTGAACGGGGTTCTTTAGTTTTAAATAATTATAAGACACTACCGACAGCTTTCGACTGCTTTAGTGAAAATTCGTACTTCCAAGAGACAATTAACTAACTAAACAAACAGAACGTAAGTAAGGGTCCTAATTAAGACGATCACGCCATAAATTCATTAAAAAGGTATATCAACTTAACCTTCAAAAAGATCCTCCAAAAAGATCAATATATTATGGTTATCATACCGGTCACGTAAATTTTTTATATTTATATATTATAGAGAGAAGGGGGGGGGGGGGGGGGGGTTAGCATTACACTATGAAAAAGTTTGTAATTTTGTAAAATATTGAAGTCATTCCTTCTTATTCTGTTCCATAAACAAATAACATATTATACCATGCTCATTTGACTCTTGATTTCGGCAGTAATTTAATTCGGGCGTTACATTTTTCATTTCGATTATCGCACAAGAATTTGGAATTTGTTTGCCCTCGTCTCAAATACGACAAACCTTGCGATAGCGCGTACATCGTTTGCGCTTTACGGAAATGCATTTTTGAGCTGAATTTATTGTAATAACGTTTCAATGTGTCAGCCTGGTTTTGTATGCATTTTTAAATGAAAAGCAACTTTGTTATTTAAAAAAAACTATTTTCTTTAATAATTATTACATACTTCGAGATTCCACCAACATTCGTCCCGTGCGTGTCGTAAGAGGCGACAGAGGGAAACTGAAACAGGAGATGAGCAGCAGCAAATTCCTGATAAAAACACAAAATGATAATAAAACTATGGCAAAATTCACCCTATGAGGCAATCTATAGGGGAGGCCTATGGTCCAACAGTGAACTTTTATAGGTTGTAATGAATGAAAAAGAAAATTTTTATACGTGGTAGAGCCACGCTGCAGCTATATTAGTAGTATAGTTGTAGCATGAATGGTCGGCTCGACCGGGGAAGGACCACGCCCTCACAGAATACCAGCGTAAAATGGCAACTTAACACTGCTGTGTTTCGTATGGTGAGTGTAGAGAACCGGAGACCCTTTTTACTGGAAAAGAGGCATTCCATCTTAGTCCTCACGGGTTACAACGTTTCTGCGTTTTGATTCGCAATCGAGGATAGATGTAGATGCCTATGGGCCACAGCAATCACTTACCATCAGGTGGACTGTGTGCTCGTTTATCGCCCTATCCTATATAAAAAAAATCCGTTTTTGTTTTGAGCCTGGTGAATGTGTGGTGTGGTGGTAATTGATCGATCTTGATTGATCTTTATGAATTGTGAAACGATTTTGATGATTCCTTTTTTAAATAGGTTATATAATACGTTAATGGTACTTAAATATAAATTTGGAGAAAAAACTCTATCGTAAGGGCGGTAAAATAGATGTTGAATGATGAATGATGTTTTTAATTAGATTTTTTTATTCCTTTGTTCACTCAAAAGGGTAATTTAAAAAACTGGCCAAGTGCGAGTCGGACTCGCGCACCGAGGGTTCCGAACAAATCCATAGGTTAAAATTATTAAAAATATTTTTTTTATTATATGATGTAACTAAAAATTTATGCTTTTTGCAATTTTTAGGGTTCCGTAGGCAAATGGCAAAAAACGGAACCCTTATGGATTCGTCATGTCTGTCTGTCTGTCTGTCTGTCCGTCCGTATGTCACAGCCACTTTTTTCCGAAACTATAAGAACTACGCTGTTGAAACTTGGTAAGTAGATGTATTCTGTGAACCGCATTAAGATTTTTACACAAAAATAGAAAAAAAAAACAATAAATTTTGGGGGTTCCCCATACTTAGAACTGAAATTCAAAAACTTTTTTTCCATCAAACCCATACATCTGGGCTATCTATGGATAGGTCTTCAAAAATGATATTGAGATTTCTTATATAATTTTTTTCTAAACTGAATAGTTTGCGCGAGAGACACTTCCAAAGTGGTAAAATGTGTGTCCCCCCCTGTATTTTCTAAAATAAGAGAATGATAAAACTAAAAAAATATATGATGTACATTACCATGTAATCTTCCACCGAAAATTGGTTTGAATGAGATCTAGTGAGTAGTTTTTTTAAACGTCATAAATCGTAAATTATGTTACTTGCTACTACGGAACCCTTCATGGGCGAGTCCAACTCGCAATTGGCCGCTTTTTATTCCTTTATCTGTGCTATACAACTTAACTTCACGGGAAGTACCCTGTAGCTTTTGATTCCCTCGCGAATGTCGAAAATTTGCGACATAAACAGCTGTATCTTTTGATTGCGTTGGCTTAGAAGTTTGATATTTTCACAGCTTTAAGGGACTGTAGACGTGTGATTTGATATGAATTTCAGCTTGATACCTCCACGCGTTCCTGACAAAAAGGGTCTTGACGGACAGACAGACGGACAACAAAGTGATCCTATAAAAGTTCCGTTTTTTTCCTTTTGAGGTACGGAACCCTAAAAACTATTTTTTATAAAAGTCGATTTCAAAGAACTCAAAGTATACAGACCACTAGGTCTGAAGAAGAATGTATAAAGTTCATAATGTGATATTTTTTAATGTGATAGGGTGACAATCGAGCACACAGTCCACATGATGGTAAGTGTTTGCTGTGATCCATAGACATCTACATCTATCCTCAATAAAGAATCAAAGTGCAGGTGCGTTGTCACCTGTGAGGACTACGATGGAATACCTCTTTTCCAGTAAAAAGGGTCTCCGGTTCTCTACATTCACAATCCAAAACACATCAGCGTTAAGCTTCTATTTTACGCTGGTATTGTGTGAGAGCGTGTTCCTTCCCCGGTCGAGCCGACCCAATCGTGCTACAACTTTACTACTAATATAGCTGCATGGCTCTACCACGTATAAAATTATTTTATATATATTTGTTCTAAAAATATTTTTTGTTTACATTCCCGACGTTTTGACATACTTTGAGCACCCATGGTCACGAGGGAAATGGGGAGTAGAGGTTCTTAACTTCCTGATGTGTTATTTAACCCCGAATAAGTTCAGATTTTAATTTTTATTTCGGTACGATCCATGCAAAATAAACTTACAGTATCTTAATCTCTTGCAGTATGCTTGGTTTAGGATTTCATTTTATCGTGTTCACAGCGCGACAGCAATACATCTTTAAAAACCTATTATCCAAAATTCTTGCAGCCCAGATATAATTTCTTACAGAATAAGGGTGACACGCCAGCACACAGTCCACCAGATGGTAAGTGGATACCGTAGCCCATACACATCTACATCTATCCAGAAGAAGAATCGAAATGCAGATGCGTTGTAACCCTTGACTAAGATGGAATGTCTCGTTCCAAGTAAAAAGGGTCTCCGGTTCTCTACACTCACCATACAAAACACAGCAGCATTAAGATGATATTTTCTGTTGTTATTCTGTGAGAACGTGATCCTACCCCGGTCGAGTCGACCAGTTCATGCTGCAGTCATAATACAACTGCTACGTGGCTCTATCACGTGAAAAATTAATACACGAGAACAAATGATTAAACAACAGGGTAGCATTTTTCATTTCTGAATGACCCTTGTCATCATTACGAAGCCCTCTTTACAAAGTATTACAATGGCATGAAATATGATTATGCACACTCGTTACAACGCTTTGTTTACCTTTTAAGGCCGGGTCTACAATTGATCGAGTAAGTAATTGAGACTTAAGAGTTTCCCTGTCCGCGAAACAGACAATAGTTAAACAATTAAAATGGTCATGGCACAGGGAAAAGGTTAAGTATGGATATAATGTAATATGTATAATGTAATATGATAACGTAATATGATATAAATATAATATGCGATAAGTATGGTATCGTATCAAAAACGCGTCCAAACTCAGCTACATGTATGATAGTAGCTGAGTTCGGACGCGTTTTTGATCAGCGTATCGACATAACGTTCTTTATTGTGGATGCTACAAATTTTCCTCTGTTTCTCGCTTCTAACTTTTCCACGTCTAAACTTTTCATCACCATTAGTCCATCTGATGAATGAAGAAAAACAAACTAGAGATGAGACGGGTCTTATGAAGTATCGTATCTTAATTTAGTAACAAAATAGGACGTATTTCATATTACCAAACACGACGCGTTTATTCATTACGAGGTGTATCAGATACTTAGGTTATGTGCGAAACCGTATCAGATGAGTTATCGCAATGGCGTATCACATGCCAGAGTATAATTTTGCGTCAAAATTAGTGATCTTTACCTACCCTACTCTATATTTTATTATGTACATAATATCGTGATGTGTAAATTAACCTATGTTCACAAAATAAACAGATTTGTTTTGATCATAATACACACAATAAACACGCGAAGATGATCTAATGTCGATCCGGCCTTATGTATACGCACGGCGCGGCGCGTGCGTTCCAATGACAATGCAATCGAGGTTGAGTCAGGTCGTGGACAAGAGCAGGCAATTTCATTTTAATATTGATAAATGCCGTCCTGACGTGTTGTGGCGGCTGACGGCGTAAGATAATTCACTACCCCTTAAAGCAATTTAAAACACCGGACGTTTGATAATAAATTAAAGAATACACATTATAAATGACGCTGTTTTTATGCCGACCTCCAAAAAGGAGACGGTACTCAATTCGACTGTTTATGTTTTTTTATGTGTGTTACCTCATAACTTTTTACTGGGTGAACCGATTTCAATCATTCTTTTTTTATTTGAAAGCTGGTGCTTCTCGTGTGGCCCCTTATGAATTTGATCAAGGTCAGGCCAATAGATCAGATCAGATCAATAGTTTTTGAGTTATTCTTAATAACTTATATTGAAGTCGGCTGTACAAATTTTTTAATTTTAAATTATTTTTTAATTTTTGTAAGTTCTGTCATCATATGGAAGTCAGTATATGGCAGTTTTAACTAATGTATACAAACACATTATTTATATTCGAGAAAGAATTACCTAATAATTATTTTTGAATGAAGATAATAATAATGTTTGCTTATTTTCTGCCGACTTCCAAAAAGGAAACGGTACACAATTCGACTGAATGTTTTTTTTAATGTGTGTTAAGACCAATAGTTTTTGAGTTATTCTTAATAACTTATATTGAAGTCGGCTGTACAAAATTTTTAATTTTAAATTATTGGTAGATTAAATTGGTCACATTTTCTTTTTCTCATCTTATATTTGATATACATATTTGTTTTACATTCTTACGTCGTTTGCAAAATTAATTCTATCCAGAATTTTAAAAAATTTTGTATTATGATATTTTTGCCCCATCACTACCTCATAGCACCCCGTGGGTGTTTAAGAGGCAACAGCGGGGAAACAAATCAGGCTATGGGCAACAGCGGCTTACTAATCTAAACATAATTGACAATGACATCTGAGATGCGACTTTTGGACTTTGGACTTTTTACTTATTATTTTATATCAATCTAAAGGTCTTTGACCAGTGATTTTAAAGATAACATGTCCTGAGTGGGCTTAGCCCACGTAACTGGCCTTTTACTTGAAATGACTAAAAGTATAAAAAACTGCGGTTGCCGACCAGCTGGCCAAGCGTGGCAACTATGACAAATATGGGGGATATTTGCCATAGTTGCTGAGAGGCAATCTATGGAGGAGGCCCATGTTCGAGGCCCATAACGGTAACAGTATTATGATATTTTTACTTTGTCTAATTGTAAACTGTACTTAATGTACATTGAGAAGTTTCTAGGACATTTTGACTACAGCATAACAAGTCGCCAAAAGAAACAAATAAGACAAAGACAGTTTGTTATTATTATATCTAATATTATTTTATTATTAACATTATCACTTGCATCCTTTCCGCTAATAGTCCATGTGAACAGATATTTGATACTTTTATAGAACATAATAGAATACGCATACATGAATAAATGTAGATGTCTATGGGCCACAGCAACCACTTACCATCAGGTGGACTGTGTGCTCGTTTGTCACCCTATCCTATATAAAAAATAAAAGAATACTTAGTAATTTTTTACTTTTACCGCTGGTTCGGAAAAAACCTCTGTCCTGGGAAGAACCAGCAAGAAATCCAACGGGACTTTTTTTTAAATAAGTTCAGTTTAGAAAATATTATTTTATAAACTTGGTATGAAGTCATTTAGAAACAGCATGGTAGTGATCACCTTATTCCCATGGGTTATTATCAGTCATGTAGTCTTTAGTAGTATAATTAACCTTACTAGACAATATATAAAAAAAAATCTATAATGTTTCAAGTTTCAACTTTTTCTAAATAAATAGATTTATTTCATCACTTCTTCTTGAGAAGAAAAAGTTCTCTAACGTACGATAATATGAAAGTACAATATAGGTAACATACATGGTAGAGCCATGCTGCAGCTATATTAGTAGTATAGTTGTAGCACGATTGGGTCGGCTCGACCGGGGAAGAACCACGCTCTCACAGAATACCAACGTAAAATAGCAGCTTAACGCTGCTGTGTTTCGTATGGTGAGTGTAGAGAACCGGAGACCCTTTTTACGGGAAATGAGGCATTCAGTCCTCATGGGTGACAACGCATCTGCATTTTTTTTTATAGGATAAGGGTGACAAACGAGCACACAGTCCACCTGATGGTAAGTGGTTGCTGCGGCCCATAGACATCTACATCTATCCTCTATTACAAATCAAAATGTAGATGCGTTGTCACCCGTGATGACTAAGATAGAATGCCTCATTTCCAGCAAAAGGGCCTCACTAGCAGCTTAACACTGCTGTGTTTCGTATGGTGAGTGTAGAGAACCGGAGACCCTTTTTACGGGAAATGAGGCATTCAGTCCTCACGGGTGACAACGCATCTGCATTTTGATTTGTAATAGAGGATAGATGTAGATGTCTATGGTCCGCAGCAACCACTTACCATCAGGTGGACTGTGTGCTCGTTTGTCACCCTTATCCTATAAAAAAATACACGCTGACACACACATGTATTCCTTTAAAATTATAATCGGGACTCTGTCGACCTCAAAACTTGGATAAAGAAAAGTTATAGTTACACATGGCTACGTCCCACTCCTGGGCACAGGCCCTCTCATTTTTGAGAAGGTTTTATGGCAAGGAAAAGTTCGCCGAGGTAACGCAATGCGTATTGGTAGACTTCACTATTTTATTAATAATATATTTATATATTTTTTTTAATTTCTAAGGCATGCAGATTACCTGACGACGTTTTTCTTCACCTTAGAGCACGTAGTAAATCAACATTTAAAATTGTAATTAAGAAAATCATTGGTGCCGGCGGGGTTCGAATCCGGGTTGCTCGCGTACAAGTGATATTTACAGCGAGCGCTTAGCAACTGAGCTACCACGGCTGCAAAACTTGAATAAGTTTGTGGAAATTTGGACTTTGAAAATCGTACCCATTACAAAAACTCCCAAATGGAAGGGTAATAAATTATACGCAATTTTACCTCTTGTAAATATAAATACACGAACAATTATTTTAACTTTAAAGAGCTTTCTAAAAGTTCGTTTAATTACAATTATTTGTGTAAATAAAAAATATTGATATAACATTGTAACTTTAAAATATAGAACTGATTTTGAATTAGAAAATATCCCTATTAAATGTTCATGTAATAATTCGCCTGTAAAGTTGAAAACACTTTTATATAAAGTCAATACTTAAAAATTTTTTTTTTAAAAGTTTTTACATTTCTTAGATAACAATAAAACCATTTGTTTTATTGTAAAATATGATGAATGATTCAGAAATGTGTACAAGAAGTAACATTGTATTGTACTCTATTAAAATTGGATATATTTGACAGCTCCGTGGCGCAGTGGCTTAGCAATGAATTGCAGCACTAGGGGCCGCGGGTTCGAATCCCGCACGGATCAGGTATTTGTATGGGATTACGTGTTATTTTTCAGTAGGGCTTAAAACTTGGAAATAAACGGAAAATAGAGCTTCTGGATCATTATATGTCCTTTCTTTGACGGGGAACACACCACCGACCATCTCGCGGTGTGAGTGATCCATGCCGGACGTGCGGTTCTTACAGCGCTCGGTTCGCAAAGTACTTCTCTCCCTGGACATCCACAAGTCGAGTGGGCCTGAAGGAATACCCCCAATTGTGCTTAGGACGTGTGCTCCAGAGTTGGCACCGGTTCTAACGCGTCTTTTCCGCGTTACTTTACGTTACGTTACTCCCTAGGCGTAGTCCCGAAATCATGGAAGACAGCTTTTGTCCACCCAATCCCTAAAAAAGGCGACCGCTCAGACCCGTCCAACTATAGGCCTATTGCTATCACCTCCTTGGTCTCCAAAATAATGGAATCCATTATTAACTGCCAGCTCATGCGGTACCTTGAAGAGCACCAGCTGATTAGTGAGCGCCAATACGGTTTTCGTCGGGGTCGATCAACTGGTGATCTTCTGGTCTACCTGACTCACAGATGATAGAAGTCGTGTATTTGCTGAACAAAGTCTCGGATTGGGGGCGACTAAATCTAGTCCAGTTTAATCCTCAGAAGACACAAGTTTGCGCGTTTACCGCTAAAAAGAACCCCTTTGTCGTATCACCTCAGTTTCAAGGCACTCCCCGTCTTGTCTCAGCCAGTATAGGAATTCTCGGAGTCGACATATCGAGTGACGTGCAGTTTCGTGGTCACTTGGAAGACAAGGCCAAATTGGCCTTTAAAAAGCTTGGCGTGCTCCGCAGAGCGGAACAGTATTTCGTGCCGGCACAACTTTACAAGGCGCAGGTTCAGCCTCACACGGAATACTGTTCCCATCTCTGATGATCTAATGATCCGGCCTTTTAAAAAGGAGTGATCTGGGATCACTCCTTTTTAAAAGGCCGGCAACGCACCTGCAATTCCCTTGGTGTTCCAGTTGTTCATGGGCGGTGGTAGTCATTTACCATCAGGTGACCTGTATGCTCGTCTGTCCCTTCTCCTATAAAAAAAATATTTTCACCAATTTGTATGTTGGATCAATACTGCACAACGCGGTCCAATTGACGTCTTCGTTTGCGAGTTTGAAGGTTGTTCTAAAAGTTTATTTGTAAAGTATTGATAGTTCTATAAATGTTCACGATTTGTGTATGAAATCTATGTCGGAAAACCTTCTACTGAATAAGCGTTTTCATTTAATGTAGTGCATAGAGTAGCACGTTGCACTAAGTCTATAGTCATAATGACAACGTCTGTTCTTAAATTTATTCATATAAATATTAAGATTATAACCGTATTACGTTTTGAATGACACTACTTATATAGACAATTCTGCAAATCCCCTGCTCTGTCTGCAGTACCAGACAACAAAATTGCTGCATGCGTTAAGCACGGTGTGCCAGACGACGTGGCTACCCGTTGGCGGGTAATGGAGCAAACTTTTTAAATATCCGTCTAGACTCCAGACGCAGACTAGACATGAATGTATTCTCTTTGTAAAATAAAAAGATTTCACGAAAAATGCACGAATGAAATTAAAAAAAAAAATACTTTTAATAAGATGTAAAAACTGACCTCAATAAATTAGCTTTTTTTTTCTAAAGACAAGAATATAATTTTCTCATAATTAGTAAACAGTAAGTAGACACTGCAACCCATGGACAGGTGCAACCTAATTTAAACAAATAAGACTTAATATGCCATGTCATCGCCACTGAGGACTAAAATGGAATGCTTTTTGACTGGACCAAGAAAAATCAATCTCAATGTTGTCCAAATAGTTTACATTAAAAATGTTATCGTATTATCACCTATAGGGGTGGAATTTTCGATTGCAGTATAACCTATTCAAAAAAACATTAACACACAGGACTCTCATTCCTGTTCCTGAGAGGGCTTTGGGCAAGAAAGGGTTCATCACACTACCTCAATACACGTTGGCAGTAGGGTTGCCAACCGTCCCGGATTTTCCGGGACGTCCCGCTTCTGGGTTAATTTTGGACCGTCCCGCCGTAACCCCTTGCGGGACGCCTTTTGTCCCGGAATTCAGTGATTATATGATATTAGTATCTATCTCGTACCAACTACACCTTAGCCGTAGCTTCAATACCACTTTCAAATGCATCAGCAGAGAGAGTGTTTTCTCTATGTGGAAATGCATGGACAGACAGCAGAAATAAGCTGTTTGTTGACCACGTCAAGGCTGAACTACAAATTAACATTAATTTTAATCAAAAATGCAATGAATTTTATAACCAATGTGTTTTTTTTCTAACCAATTTGTATGTGGTGTATTGTGTCCCGTGTTATATACCCAAATCCCGGATGTCGAGATGGGTAATCCCGGAAATGCCTTTTTTGGAGTTGGCAAGCCTAGTTGGCAGATTGCACATGTGTCCTCAAATATTTTTTGATTACTTTTACATGTGGTATTCCTCACGCTGTTTTCCTTCACCGTCGAGCACGTGGAAAATCAGCAGTTGAAATTGCAGTTATCATAATCGTTGGTACCTGCGAGGATCGAACTCGGTTAACGTAGAGATTCTTCTGGAAGGAGCTTGCTTCCTAAGCTACTACGGCTGATCACACGGCCTCACGGAGTACTTTATCAGCCGATTTCAAAGTAAGGAGTAAGTTTTTTATAGAATAAGGGTGACAAACAAGCACACATTCCACCTGATGGTAAGCGGTTGCTGTGGCCACACACATGTATTCCTTTAAAATTATAATCGGGACTCTGTCGACCTCAAAACTTGGATAAAGAAAAGTTATAGTTACACATGGCTACGTCCCACTCCTGGGCACAGGCCCTCTCATTTTTGAGAAGGTTTTATGGCAAGGAAAAGTTCGCCGAGGTAACGCAATGCGTATTGGTAGACTTCACTATTTTATTAATAATATATTTATATATTTTTTTTAATTTCTAAGGCATGCAGATTACCTGACGACGTTTTTCTTCACCTTAGAGCACGTAGTAAATCAACATTTAAAATTGTAATTAAGAAAATCATTGGTGCCGGCGGGGTTCGAATCCGGGTTGCTCGCGTACAAGTGATATTTACAGCGAGCGCTTAGCAACTGAGCTACCACGGCTGCAAAACTTGAATAAGTTTGTGGAAATTTGGACTTTGAAAATCGTACCCATTACAAAAACTCCCAAATGGAAGGGTAATAAATTATACGCAATTTTACCTCTTGTAAATATAAATACACGAACAATTATTTTAACTTTAAAGAGCTTTCTAAAAGTTCGTTTAATTACAATTATTTGTGTAAATAAAAAATATTGATATAACATTATAACTTTAAAATATAGAACTGATTTTGAATTAGAAAATAGCCCTATTAAATGTTCATGTAATAATTCGCCTGTAAAGTTGAAAACACTTTTATATAAAGTCAATACTTAAAAATATTTTTTTTAAAAGTTTTTACATTTCTTAGATAACAATAAAACCATTTGTTTTATTGTAAAATATGATGAATGATTCAGAAATGTGTACAAGAAGTAACATTGTATTGTACTCTATTAAAATTGGATATATTTGACAGCTCCGTGGCGCAGTGGCTTAGCAATGAGTTGCAGCACTAGGGGTCGCGGGTTCGAATCCCGCTCGGAACAGGTATTTGTATGGGATTACGTGTTATTTTTCAGTAAGGCTTAAAATTTGGAAATAAACGGAAAATAGAGCTTCTGGATCATTATATGTCCTTTCTTTGACGGGGGAACACACCACCGACCATCTCGCGGTGTGAGTGCTCCATGCCGGACGTGCGGTTCACGCAGCGCTCGGTTCGCAAAGTACTTCTCTCCCTGGACATCCACAAGTCGAGTGGGCCTGAAGGAATACCCCCAATTGTGCTTAGGACGTGTGCTCCAGAGTTGGCACCGGTTCTAACGCGTCTTTTCCGCGTTACTTTACGTTACGTTACTCCCTAGGCGTAGTCCCGAAATCATGGAAGACAGCTTTTGTCCACCCAATCCCTAAAAAAGGCGACCGCTCAGACCCGTCCAACTATAGGCCTATTGCTATCACCTCCTTGTTCTCCAAAATAATGGAATCCATTATTAACTGCCAGCTCATGCGGTACCTTGAAGAGCACCAGCTGATTAGTGAGCGCCAATACGGTTTTCGTCGGGGTCGATCAACTGGTGATCTTCTGGTCTACCTGACTCACAGATGATAGAAGTCGTGTATTTGCTGAACAAAGTCTCGGATTGGGGGCGACTAAATCTAGTCCAGTTTAATCCTCAGAAGACACAAGTTTGCGCGTTTACCGCTAAAAAGAACCCCTTTGTCGTATCACCTCAGTTTCAAGGCACTCCCCGTCTTGTCTCAGCCAGTATAGGAATTCTCGGAGTCGACATATCGAGTGACGTGCAGTTTCGTGGTCACTTGGAAGACAAGGCCAAATTGGCCTTTAAAAAGCTTGGCGTGCTCCGCAGAGCGGAACAGTATTTCGTGCCGGCACACCGCCTGCAACTTTACAAGGCGCAGGTTCAGCCTCACACGGAATACTGTTCCCATCTCTGATGATCTAATGATCTTTTAAAAAGGAGTGATCCCTCAACGCACCTGCAATTCCCTTGGTGTTCCAGTTGTTCATGGGCGGTGG
The DNA here is from genome assembly GCA_033319125.1 of Parnassius glacialis. Taxonomy (NCBI): domain Eukaryota; kingdom Metazoa; phylum Arthropoda; class Insecta; order Lepidoptera; family Papilionidae; genus Parnassius; species Parnassius glacialis. The sequence goes on along the minus strand of JAVANC010000027.1, from coordinate 9,496,714 downwards.
TAGTCATTTACCATCAGGTGACCTGTACGCTCGTCTGCCCCTTCTCCTATATAAAAAAAAATATTTTCACCAATTTGTATGTTGGATCAATACTGCACAACGCGGTCCAATTGACGTCTTCGTTTGCGAGTTTGAAGGTTGTTCTAAAAGTTTATTTGTAAAGTATTGATAGCTCTATAAATGTTCACGAATTGTGTATGAAATCTATGTCGGAAAACCTTCTACTGAATATGCGTTTTCATTTAATGTAGTGCATAGAGTAGCACGTTGCACTAAGTCTATAGTCATAATGACAACGTCTGTTCTTAAATTTATTCATATAAAAAATTAAGATTATAACCGTATTACGTTTTGAATGACACTACTTATATAGACAATTCTGCAAATCCCCTGCTCTGTCTGCAGTACCAGACAACAAAATTGCTGCATGCGTTAAGCACGGTGTGCCAGACGACGTGGCTACCCGTTGGCGGGTAATTGAACAAACTTTTTAAATATCCGTCTAGACTCCAGACGCAGACTAGACATGAATGTATTCTCTTTGTAATATAAAAAGATTTCACGAAAAATGCACGAATGAAATAAAAAAAAATACTTTTAATAAGATGTAAAAACTTGACTGACTTCAAAAAATTAGCTTTTTTTTTTCAAAAGAAATGAACATAATTATCTCATAATTAGTAAACAGTAAGTAGATACTGCAACCCATGGACAGGTGCAATCTAATTTAAACAAATAAGACTTAATATGCCATGTCATCGCCACTGAGGACTAAAATGGAATGCTTTTTGACTGGACCAAGAAAAATCAATCTCAATGTTGTCCAAATAGTTTACATTAAAAATGTTATCGTATTTTAACCTATAGGGGTGGAATTTTAGATTGCAGTATAACCTATTCAAAAAAACATTAACACACAGGACTCTCATTCCTGTTCCTGAGAGGGCTTTGGGCAAGAAAGGGTTCATCACACTACCTCAATACACGTTGGCAGTAGGGTTGCCAACCGTCCCGGATTTTCCGGGACGTCCCGCTTCTGGGTTAATTTTGGACCGTCCCGCCGTAACCCCTTGCGGGACGCCTTTTGTCCCGGAATTCAGTGATTATATGATATTAGTATCTATCTCGTACCAACTACACCTTAGCCGTAGCTTCAATACCACTTTCAAATGCATCAGCAGAGAGAGTGTTTTCTCTATGTGGAAATGCATGGACAGACAGCAGAAATAAGCTGTTTGTTGACCACGTCAAGGCTGAACTACAAATTAACATTAATTTTAATCAAAAATGCAATGAATTTTATAACCAATGTGTTTTTTTTCTAACCAATTTGTATGTGGTGTATTGTGTCCCGTGTTATATACCCAAATCCCGGATGTCGAGATGGGTAATCCCGGAAATGCCTTTTTTGGAGTTGGCAAGCCTAGTTGGCAGATTGCACATGTGTCCTCAAATATTTTTTGATTACTTTTACATGTGGTATTCCTCACGCTGTTTTCCTTCACCGTCGAGCACGTGGAAAATCAGCAGTTGAAATTGCAGTTATCATAATCGTTGGTACCTGCGAGGATCGAACTCGGTTAACGTAGAGATTCTTCTGGAAGGAGCTTGCTTCCTAAGCTACTACGGCTGATCACACGGCCTCACGGAGTACTTTATCAGCCGATTTCAAAGTAAGGAGTAAGTTTTTTTATAGAATAAGGGTGACAAACAAGCACACATTCCACCTGATGGTAAGCGGTTGCTGTGGCCCATAGACATCTACATCTATCCTCGTTTGCGAATTAAAATGCAGATGCGTTGTCAGCCGTGAGGACTAAGATGGAATGCCTCTTTTCCAGTAAAATGGGTCTCCGGTTCTCTACACTCACCATACGAAACACGGCAGCAATAAGCTGCCATTTTACGCTGGTATTTTGTGCAAGCGTAAGAACCCCGGCAACAGTCGAATTGTAAACCTCGGAAAAGGGGTTTTCATGCAGTTTTTTATTTTTTCTTGTAAAAGAAAACGAAGAGTTTTTAAACCCGGCAACAGTCGAATTGTAAACCTCTTCAAAATTACGTAGTAGTGCTACGCTGCAGCTATATTATGGTTGTAGCACGAATGGGTCGGCTCGACCGGGGAAGGATCACGCTCTCACAGAACACCAGCGTAAAATAGCAGCTTAATGCTGTTGTGTTTCGTATGGTGAGTGTAGAGAACCGGAGACCCATTTAACTGGAAAAGAGGCATTCCATCTTAGTCCTCACGGCTGACAACGCATCTGCATTTTAATTCGCAAACAAAGATAGATGTAGATGTCTATGGGCCGCAGCAACCACTTACCATCAGGTGGACTGTGTGCTCGTTTGTCACCCTTATTCGATATAAAAAGAAACTCTTTCTTTTATTAGCCGACTTCAAAAAAGTAGTAGGATCGCATTACATACAATATATATTTCCTTTTTTTTGTATGTACGTAACTTGACATCTTCGTCCATGGCAGACCTTAATAATTATTTTTTTTATACCTGTGCTTGACGGTGAAATAAGTTATAATTCAGGGGCAGACTCCCGTATAAATTTGTAGAAAAAATCCACCCCTAAGAATGGAAAAACATGGGATGAAGATTTTTAAATAACTACTTAGACAATATTCGAGCTTTTGATGGAATATCAAAACAGAATAGTCTAGTAGTAGAATAGTCCACTCAAAAGGGCTAAAAATAAGACTTAATAAAAAATAAAAGCTGGCTTCAAAGAAATAAAAAGTCTATTTTTATGATTAATATTGTAGTCACCATGCAACGTTTCATGAACAGCCAACTCGGGATATACCTTTAATGAGTCCATTATACAGTATTTAGGTACATAGTATCTACATAATATGTAAATATACATACAAATAACAAGTCTGCCTGCACTCATCTACCGTCGCTTGTTAGGACACTAACAAAACACAGTGGCGCCGCGATCCGTTCCCCACAGTTTCCACGTAAGGGCGATTTCACATTATTAAATATATAAGCACTACTCGAAGCAAAGCAGCACTCCTTTAGCATTGTATACATCATGGATTGCACTATAGTCTATTTACATTAATCATTACGTAAATATGCTAAGAATATTCGGCATAAGTCGTAGATGATAGTATCCTTCTAGGCTTCGAGGCTTATTTTGATTATGTATAGCGAAAAGTTTATATAATTGTTTTTTATAAAATAGGATGGCACACTATACAGTCCATCTGTTGATAAGTGTATGCTGTAGCCCATAGATACCTACATCTATTATCGGTTAAGTATAAAAATGTAGATGCGTTGTCACGCCTGAGGGCTAACATGGAATGCCTCTTTACCAGTAAAAAAGGGTCTCCGGTTCTGTACACTCACCATACGAAACGCAACAGCTATTACTCGATGGTATTTGTGAGAGCGTGGTCCCTCACCAGTCGAGACGACCCATTCATGCTACAACCATAATATAGCTGCAGCATGGCTCTACCACGTGAAAAAAATTGTCAGTAGCTATCATACCGTGCCGTATGGTGGCGATGTTAGAAAATCCATCAGCCATTTCGCCCCATGGGTGTCTGAACTAGTCTGTATGGGAAAAGCCAGAATAATCTTATTGCTTCCAATGGCGGTATAAACATCTCGCTTACGTCAAACAAAAGATATCCAGCCAGCTACAGGTGGTACACCGTCAAAGGTGTGATACGTTTGGTATATGGAGTGTAGAGTACAAGGAAAACCATCTTATAAGGGGCGAAAGTAGAAAAAGTGTCCTACTATTTACTGAAAATAGGGGTTCCAAAACCTACCACAATAGCGCTGGCGTCTGAAAAACTACGATATGAAGATAGCTGTTGTAGACGGAGTCAAGTCAACTGAATTTAAATTTTTGAAAAATTTCATGACTGTAAAATGCCAGTATACAAAACCTCAACTATTTACGTAGTACAGCGGATTGATCGGTCCTTGTTTATTTCTCCATCTTATTCTAATTAATTTTGGCGCTTTTTTTTAAATTTATCCTTTGCTACTGCAGCGCCACCCTTATTGGACGTGCTTTTAGGGACACTTTTCATATAAGGAGATGGTCCTCCTTGTACTCTACACTCCATAGTTTGGTACTGCAATCGTATATCCACCTGCCAAGCGTGTAGATTAAGCCCAGTCCTTACAACGAGAGGGATCCACGTCTATCAGTGGGCTTTAACGGACTAAAGAAAAAGAAGAGTCTCATCCTTCTATCCCCAGCGCTCTCCACTGAGCTATCCACTGCGCTGAAGATAATGGTGCTAATTCAAAGGCGCGGAGACACTAACTCTTTCTACTTTACTCGAAACCAATGTAACTTTTAATAAGACCGGATTTTACAGTCCATTAGTGTTAGATACACAAAGGTGTAACCCACCAAACCGAAAATCAACACCTTGTAATTTTGTTTAAATATTGGCTCCATACGAACGCAAGAAACTCCACCAGGTATTTAGAATGTGTTATTCATAAAAATATTATTTTTGCTTCCGACACTATGAAAAAACAGGAGTGTGAACGCGTCCTTATCTCCTGAACCCGCGTGTACCAGAGCTTGTAGGTCCTTTGTTGTCTGCGCCGGGCGACGCTTCGCCTCGCTTATTACAAGATCTGACTGCAGCGAGCCAGTCGGTGCTGCCCTTAATAACTAAAGCCAATTCCGTGTCCATTACTGGCAATTTAGATACTTTAAATCTCAATCACAGAGAGTGAAGTCGCACAACGGCATGATTTAGCGCCGCTCCGCTATAAAGTATACAAAAAGTAAAGTTTACTAGAATCCCTAAGTAGGTTACCTCTCCGTCGTTTATCATGACACGTATTTTTTTAAGTTATCATTAATTTTTATATGCAAGACGCCGCAGTAACAAGGCTTAGGTGACGTGCCGCCGCCGTAGCGCACCATTTAGCCTCGTAGTTGTCTAGACGCATAACTTTTTTTTGTTCGCTGGCTGGAATGCACAAAGGCAGCCCATCGCTAGATGGAGTGACGACCTAGTATCAAATGCAGGAAGTTGATGGTGGCAAATGGCTCAGGACAGTGCTTTGTGGCAGTCCTTCAGAGATATGATGTAATTATATATCATGTTTTTTTAAGAAAAAGTCTTTAAAACCTATGACAAGTTGAATGTATAGTAATGTATAGTGACAAGATATTTTAAACCCTTTTAAGTGGTTTAAGAAATATCACAAAGTAAAGTTTTTTAAGGTCGGCTAAAAATTAAAATCTAATTTACTTTTCTTTTTTTTTCAAAATTCAGCTAACCTGTTGACAAGGAACCATTATCACAAAAAAAAAAAGGCAAAATTACGTTTTCAATTTCATTTTACATGACACAGGCAGACAAAATAAACTTTAAAAAAGTTAAAAACTGAGTTCAAAATTAATGAATTTAAGTCCCCAGTTCAGAAACTATTATAATATGGAAAACATTTCCTTCTGTTTAGTAGCTTTTAGTATGTTTTACTTTTTTTACAGTTAAATTTTTGACTCTTTTGAGTGGACTGAAGAATATCTCAAGTTCAAGGTAACAACTAGATTGTCGTCTTAATAGTTACATTAAAGTCTTCATCCCATATTTTACCACCCTTAAGGATGCGATACGTGGTAGAGCCATGCCTCAGCTATATTAGTAGCATAATTGTAGCACGAATGGGTCGGCTCGACCGGGGAAGGACCACGCTCTCACAGAATACCAGCGTAAAATGGCAGCTTGACACTACTGTGTTTCGTATGGTGAGTGTAGAGAACCGGAGACCCATTTTACTGGAAAAGAGAAATTCCATCTTAGTCCTCACGGGTGACGCATCTGCATTTTGATTCTTCTGCCGACTTCAAAAAGGACACGGTACTCAATTCGTTGTTCGTTCAATGTTTTTCTTTATGTGTGTTACTCATAACTTTTTACTGCGTGAACCGATTTCGATGATTCTTTTTTATTTATAAGCTGATACTTCACATTTCATGAAGAACAGACCAATATTTTTGAATTATTCTTAATAATTTATATTAAAGTCGGCTGTACAAAATTTTGAATTTTAAATTATTATTGAAGATAAATGTAGATGTCTATGGGCCACAGCAACCACTTACCATCAGATGGACTATGTGCTCGTTCGTCACCCTATCCTATAAAAAAAAAATAAAGTTTTCTTAAAATTTAAATGGGAGCCCCTGAATTATTCCTACCACCCCTGATATATAACCAACTAGCTGTTCCTCGCGGTTTCGTCCGCGTGTTACTTGGGTTTTAATTTTTTTTGCGCGGAATCCTAATTCTTTTTCTAAAATAAAAGTAGCCTAAGTTACTCCTTGTGACATCAGCTATCTGTCAGTGAAACTCCCGTCAAAATCGGTCCAGTTGTTTCGGAGATTAGCCGGAGCAAACAGACAGACAGACGGACAGACAGACAGACAGACAAAAACTTTAAAAATTGTATTTTTGTTATTAGTATCGTATATACTTTCATATGCATTTAGTAAAAAGCTGTAATTTTGACATTACAAACAGACACTTCAATTTTATTTATTTGTATAGATGTATAGATTTAATAAATAATTTAAAATTAAAAATTTTGTACAGCCGACTTCAATATAAGCGTCTTCAATATAAGTTATTTAAGAATAACTCCATAACCATTGGTCTGACCTTGATCAAATTATGGGACCACACGAGAACTATCAGCTTTCATATAAAAAAAGAATCATCGAAATCGGTTCACCCAGTACAAAGTTATGAGGTAATACACATAAAAAAAACATACACTCGAATTGAGTACCGTCTCCTTTTTGGAAGTCGGCAGAAAAGAATGAGTAATATCGGTTCACAATTGACTAATATCGCGTAACATATCGACAAAAAAGAACATGTAGTCAAATTAAAAACTTCCTCCTATTATAAAATTAGTTAAAAATAAAAAAAAAACCGGCCAAGTGCGAGTCGGACTCGCGCTCCGAGGGTTTCGCACAAATCCGTAGTTTAAAATTATTAAAAATATTTTTATTATATGATGTAACTAAAAATTTACGCTTTTCGCAATCTTTCCTTTATCTGTGCTACAATACGTTGCTTCGTACCAAATTTGAAGATTCTGAGTTCACGGGAAGTACCCTGTAGGTTTTGATTCCCTGATTCCCTTGCGAATGTCGAAAATTTGCGGCATAAACGGCTGTATCTTTTGATTGCGTTGGCTTAGAAGTTTGATTTTTTCACAGCTCCAAGGGACAATAGACTTGAGTATTTCGTATGAATTTCACCTTGATACCTCCTCGCGTTCCTGAGAAAAAGGGTCTTGACAGACATACAGACAGACGGACAACAAAGTGATCCTATAAAAGGGTTCCGTTTTTTCCTTTTTAGGTACGGAACCCTATAAACATTTTTTTAAAATACTTTTTTGAATCCGACAAACCTTTTTTATTCATTATCACAAATAGAAAGGCACATACAGGCGTAAGTCACGTCGATCCGCGTCTGGCAAACTAGGACAATGAAATTAATTAAAAGTTAAGACCCTTAAAAGTATTTAAAACTTTTAGTTGTCTTGGAATCCGAACGTTTGAACTCGATCTCCTTACACATCATATTTTAACAGAAAAATATGTCTGAGAGATTCTAGACTCCAGACAAATAGTCACTCAATTAGACTAGTGTAGGAAAGCACCGGTCGATATGGCGCGACACCTTGCAATCAGCAAATGCTTGATAGGTAGCTTTCCTTTCTATTACCACGTCTGCACATTTTAAAGTTAGAATAATTCAGTAAACAATTCTATTCTATTCAATTCTACTAATATTAGCTTCTCTTTTTATCTTTTTAAATTTTGTTTGTGAACAAAACTAAAATTATGTGAAACATTTCAAAGCACAAAGGATAGCTGTATTAATTTCTCTTCTTTTCCGGTTAAAGAATGTAGCCATGTTTAATATACGATATGTTTTTTTGCGTGGGAAAATGAAAAAAATAATACGTTTTAATTAATTGTATTTAACAAGACAAAACAAACATGCTATAATTGATTAAAAAAATTGTTAGTTGGTCGACTGTTATAAAGAAATATGTATGACCCAGTAAAACGTAATCGCTACCAGTTCACCCTGACTATGCTTGATGTAAAAAAATAGTTGCATAATTAAAAATAACAATTTATAATTTTATCGAATCTTTTTAACCTTTATATGGGACAACTGTGAAGAACATTGCTATGGTTTTAAAAAAATCACAAAACAACGAACGTCGGATAAATTGTGTTTCATTCGTTAATGCACTCTGATATCTTCGGCAACCACACCTCTAATCATCATGTGGGATAGCAGTAAAGCACAGGCTTAAAATAGTTGGCTGTGCGAAAGTCAAACTATATAACTATATAATACGGGATCTTGAGGGCGATGAAGTAAGCTTGAAGTTGAGGTTTGCGAAGGTTGCAGATTGCAAGCATGTTCACATCACGTCGGGACACCACCTTGGCCGTTGGAAGAAAGTGGTTGATCTGCCGCCGCGCTAGGTGTTCAACTCGGAGTGTGGCTAACGCTCCGTGTGCTAGTTTTTTTTTTTTCGGAAAGTGCATGCTGTTGGCCCTTCAGCTTTTACAGCTTCATCGAAATAGACTCGTAAGTGAGGACCTACGAGCTATCGAGTGCAACGTCGTCGACTGCAGTCCCGAGGCATCCCAGCCCCTGGTTTTGGAGTGAGACTCCTCGAGCTAGGAGGGGCTCGATGTGATTTAAGGGCCGCTCAGAAGGACGTACGAACCTCGACTTGAACCACTATCGAAATGTGGGAAAGCGAGCCGAAAAACGCTCCGTACCACGGGTAATGAACCTCGTGTACGGAGTGGGTCTGTGACCTCGTTCGCCGGCGAACGCGGTCTGCCCTAGTGTTCTGTACTAGTGTAGTATCTGAATTTGTATGTGACAGTGTCAGATACCCTTCCCCCCCCCCCCCCCCCCGTATTCAAGGAAGTAATCTCATCATCAGGATCAAGAAGCACATTCTTGGGAAGCCTCCTGGGGGAGGGGCAGTATGCCTCTCTGGGGAGTACGAACCCATCTCTACCACCAACGGATTTATATGCTCTTTAATCGAAACAAAGTATATTAAGAATAATTCTTTAAGATACGAATGAATGGTTGGGCATGCTGAGAGATCGCAGTGAAGATCCGAGTTTCTCACATAATAAGTACGAGTAGCACCTGTGATCCGTCGCAGGAATTTATTCTGAACAAATTGAATTGGTCGAAGATGCTTTGGGCCGTGTAGGAATGCGAAGCTATTCTATATATGTATATACAGGAGTTCTTCGGAAACTTGGAAAGCGTGCGATGACAGTGCCGCCACAATAGTTAAAAAAATATACAACCGAATTGAAAAAAGCTTTTCATTTTTCGAAAGAGGTTCAAAATCTAGTTATGCATATTTGAAATCTTACTTCATATCCCCACAGTTTGTGTACTTAACAACTTCGTCTTGACTCGGAACAAGAATCTGAACACAACATTCAACTTGGGAGAAAGTTAGAATCCCGCGCTCTGAATGGTTTATGTCGGATTAAATTGCATCGATTTATGCATCTAACAATAAACACAGACAACAGCACTTTAGCAAACTGCATACTTTATAAGTCTAGCAGTTTTTGTTTGTTTTATTTTACAAACATAAATAAAATAGTCCAACGTTCCTTGCGCCGTGATGGCACAATATAATCCTTTGACTAATAAATTGACTAATCGCTTGGGTATTGTAAGAATCGATTTAAAGAAATTCACGAAAAGCCTACAACCTCCGGAAATTATGTTTATAACCATCTCGTAGTCACAACCAAACGCTAATCCACTGCGATATCGTGTCGTCGTTGCTTGCAGTTCAAGACGTTTTTAGGGTTCCGTACCTCAAAAGGAATAAACGGAATCCTTATAGGATCACTTTGTTGTCCGTCTGTCTGTCTGTCTGTCTGTCAAGACCCTTTTTCTCAGGAACGCGTGGAGGTATCAAGCTGAAATTCATATCAAATACTCAAGTTTACTGTTGTCCCTTAGAGCTGTGAAAAAATCAAACTTCTAAGTCAACGCAATGAAACATATATAGATACAGCCGTTTATGCCGTAAATTTTCGACATTCGAAAGGGAATCAAAACCTACAGGGTACTTCCCGTGAACTCAGAATCTTGAAATTTGGTACGAAACAACGTTTTATAGCACAGGTAAAGGAAAAATTGCGAGAAGCATAAATTTTTAGTTACATCATATAATAAAAATATTTTTAATAATTTTAAACTTATATACCTACAGATTTGTTCGGAACCCTCGGTGCGCGAGTCCGACTCGCATTTTGCCGGTTTTTATTTTATTTGGAAATGCTTAAGTAATAGCTGTCTCAAGAAAGCAAGGACGGATTACATCGGACTTGCACCGACTAAACCCCTACGGTGTCTCACCTTCGTCCCATATATGCAAGGCCACGGGTACGCTTTCGCACACATTTGCGGCCCTACCAGAGCACGCCCCATGATGGCCCATCCTCTGTAGAGGACAATTCTTTTCACTATTCTTTTCCTCAGTCAAGGCACTCCAAAAAACAATCGCATATTTCTAAACGGCTCCGATCTACACCTACGCAAAGAGCCTCGCCGAGTCCGTTACTCGGAAGCCATGGGACAAGGATAAACACTGCTCCAAAAGCATCTGCCTTCACAGCCACAGCGGTCATGGCCACGCCGCCGGCCTCGTTTCGGTCTCACATAATAGGGAGTGCGGCCCTTCCTTATACCAACATTTCTCTTCCCTGCAGCTCCACCACCGCCACAATAACAGTGTGGCCCCGCTAGAATCGCAGAGTTAGGGGAATCGCTCCTCGACTTTCCAAGTTACTCTCCCTCGGAGACGCTACCTCAGCTACGAAGGGCTGGATATGAAAACCTTCCTGTTGCAGGATGACGGTTACACAGACTACCAGCGTAAAATAGCAGTTTCATGCTACTGTGTTTCGTATGGTGACAGTATAGAATCGGATACCTTTTTACTGGAAACGAGGCATTTCATCTTAATTCTCAGGGGTTGCAACGCAGATGCATTTTGATTGTTATTCGAGGATACATGTACATTTCTATGGGCCATATCATTCACTTACTTACTTTTAACAGTGGTAGAGCCACGCGGCAGCTTTTGCTGTCGCACGGATGGGCCGGCTCGAACCGGAGTGGTACCACGACCTCACAGAAAACCAGCGTCAAGTAGAGGTTTACCTCTGCGTTTCGCTTGGTGACGGCAGGTGGCCGGAGGCCCTTTTTACTGGAAATGAGGTATTCCATCTTAGTCCTCCCGGGTGACAACGCATCTACATTTTGATTTGTAATAGAGGATAGATGTAGATGTCTATGGGCCGCAGCAACCACATACCATCAGGTGGACTGTGTACTCGTTTGTCACCCTTATACTATAATAAAAAGGTACTGTATGCTCTTTATAAAAATATTCCAACAAATTGCTTTTTTTAAACTTGTCTTTATTACGTTTCTCCTTATAAATAAAGGAAGGGAATATCAAGTTCAACCACCCCGTCGTAAGTGCATCCATCACGTTAATATTGCATCCAATCATGAGGTAGTTCAACCGGCGTGGGTGGAGACCCGACGCTCGTTGTCTCCACTCACAACCGCTTCCCGTGTCACTACGATATATCAACAACAACAAAAACTTAATTTACCAATCTCTATCTCGCTATGTTATTTTAAAATAGTTTTTAACGGTTTGAGCAGTTTTTACTACATACTCAATTTTATTTTATGGGATAAGGGTGACAAACGGGCACACAGTCCACCTGATGGTAAGTGGTTGCTGCGGCCCATAGTCATCTACATCTATCCTCGTTTGCGATTAATATGCAGATGCGTTTTCAGTCGTGAGGACTAAGATGGAATGCCTTCTTTCCAGCAAAAAGGGTCTCCGGTTCTCCACACTCACCATACGAAGCACAGCAGCATTAAGCTGCTATTTTACGCTGGTATTCTGTGAGAGCCGGTGTAAAGAACCGGAGACCCTTTTTAATTTAAACAAGGCATTTCATCTCGGTCCTCAGGGGTGAAAACGCATCTGCATTTTGATTTTTAATTGAGGATATAGATGTCAATGGAGCACAGCATCTACTTATCATCAGGTCGACTGTTTGCTCGTCTGTCACCCTTATTCTATATAAAAAATAGTACATTTTGTCAATTCTAAAACAAACCAAAACGTTTTAGTAAAGCTTAATGGAAGGTATTATGTAAGGGGCGAATATCCTCTTCCGTCTAGACATACTCGTAATTCGTAACGGTCAATAAACTACACTATAGCAACCGCATAAAACAGTTTTCAGTGCCTATTTGATGACACCTTGAATCGTGCACAATAAATAAACTTTAAAATACTAAGAAACCGAATTTGAAACAAAAATTAGCTTCTGTACTCGGTGCTAAGACAAAAGTGCTAAAAAATTAAAATCCTTTAGATTATATAAAATATCACATGTGACATTTTATAAAATCTAAGTAAAACCCTAACTAAATTCAACAAAAGAGTGACTTTCAAACAAAATACATAGTAACAATAAGTATTATTTATAATCTACATTGAATAAAAAAACTTTCTGTTCTATTTCTGTTTCCAGCTTCAGCAGCTACTACGTAGAAATTATTTTATTCTTTGGTTTTTGAACTCGGTTTTTACTTTTTTTAAGGTTTAGATATATATTTTTTATCCTATTGAAAGGAAAAATACAATAAATACCACAAATTCAATGTAACAATTAAAATATAGTCTAAATAGTAATATTTAACATTTTATTACCGATTTATCCCCTTAGCGGTGAATTTTCATTTATTTATATGGTGACAACCCTGAAGTTTAAGATGTTTATTATAAGAATAATTATTAAAATCGGTTCCGCCTTTGCCGAGAAATCATAAACATACATATAAAACTCGCAAAAAATATAGAACATTCTCGTTTTTGGAACTCGGTAAAAACATAAAAATAAGAATTCAAAGTGTTTTGTGGTTGCGGAAAATTATTACTGCAGCAGAAAGGATCAGTTAGACCGAGGAATACAAAATCACGTTCACATAGAGCTACTATCTTCAAAAATATTTGTAGAACTGCAAGCTACTTTAATGACAATTTAAATAACAAGGAAGGAATCGTTAAATTTGCCTTTGTTATGTAAATCAGACAAATAAAATAAAGACTGAGTTGCAGTGAGTACGTCCTCAATCTACACTAGCGTTGAATTACAAATTAAAATTAAACAACACCTGCGTCTTCAGTATGCGGTTTGTCGTGCGATTAATGTCCTAATGTCACGTTGCGGTACAAAACCGCAGATCACTGGCTTTGTAGCGGTTTTATCAATTTCATACCGCTGCAGACCGTTTGGTAAACAGACTACCTTAACAAATGCAGTCTGAACGTATTTTTAACAGACTTTAAAAAAAAAGGAGGAGGTTCTCAATTCAACTGTATTTTTTGTGTGTTACCTCAGAACTTTTTTCTAATTTGTACTGGGGCAACCGATTTTGATGATTCTTTATCTTCTAAAGCTGGTTGATTTTCATGTGGTCCCATATAAATTTGATCAAGATCTGACCAATAGTTTTTGAGTTATTTTTAATAATGTGTATTTAATTGACTTCGAGGACATTGATAATGTTCTCATTTTATTTATATTGAAGTCGGTTGTACAAAGTTTGTAATTTTATCACTTGCTGCGGGGCTAACCAAGATGATATTTAACGCTATAGGAAACTATAAAATTAACGCTAAGTTTTTTTTTATAGAGGAGGGTGCAAACGAGCATGCGGTAAGTGTCGACCGCCGCCCATGAACAACTGCAACACCAAAGGAATTGCAGGTGGTAGAGCCATGCTGTAGCTATATTGTGGTTGCAGCACTAATGGGTCGGCTCGACCGGGGAAGGACCACGCTCTCACAGAATACCAGCTTAAAATAGCAGCTTAACGATGCTGTGTTTCGTATAGTGAGTGTAGAGAACCGAAGACCCTTTTTACTGGAAAAGAGGCATTCCATCTTAGTCCTCACGGGTGACAACGCATCTGCATTTTGATTCGCAAACGAGGATAGATGTAGATGTCTATGGGCCACAGCAACCACTTACCATCAGGTGGACTGTGTGCTCGTTTGTCACTCTATCCTATAAAAAAAGAATGTGCGTTGCCGACCATTTCTAAGTCGTATTGGTCCAAAAAAAAATCGCCTGTGGTAAACAATTCCACAAAGAAGTCATGTAAAGAAGAAAATTCCTAGTAAACCGCACATTGGTGAACCGCTAAGCATCCATATGGTGTGGGTGGTATTGCGGTGGTGAAATTTGGTGGTTAGAATTAATCCGAACAATTCCTACGAGCACTCCTCCTGTATTGAAAGCGCGAGTGAATCGAGCCTATCAGAAAGCATTTGGTCGTGGACGATTCGAGCCGCTCTTCGCTGTATGCGTTAAAGTGGAAGAAGCTGGCACTAGGGTTCCCCGGCACAGAAATGAGAACAGTATTCCATGTGATGCCAAAACTGCACCTTTTAAAGTTGTAGGCGGTGTGCCAATATGAAATACTGTCCCGCTCTGCTGAGCACGCCTAGCTTTTTAGATGCCAATTTCGAAGGTTCAAAGTAATCTTTATGTATTTAAAAAGTTTTCAATATGTTAGAGATCGTGGAATTTCAGGTCTCTCATTTTTAGGTACCGTACCCGAAGTATAACCAGGGGGACTCTATTACTAAGCCTCCGCTGTCCGTCCGTCCGTCTGTCAGCAGGCTGTATCTCATGATCTGTAATATTCACAGTTGAAATGTTCACAGAGTGTGTATTTGTGTTGCCGCTGTAAACAACAACAAATAAAAAAAATTATAAATTAAAGGTAGCTCTCCTACTAGAAATGTGTTTTTTTTTTTGCATACATAGTATAAAATCTTGTATGTGGTACGGAACCCATCATGTGCGATTCGAACTCGCCCGTGGCCAGTTTTTTAGAATGATGAGAAAGGAAAGTTTCCGCCTTTATGTCTTCTTTCTCTAAATTTCTCAACTATGCTGATTCTTCACGAAGTTTCCTTTCACCGTTAAGGACATGTTAAATCAGCACTTAAAGCTGTAATTAACAATGTCTCTTGTTCCTTCCGGTGGAGTTTGAACTGTGGATGTTCGTGAACTAAGGCGAGCACTTATCTTCTGATCTACCATGACTCAGGTTTTTTCTAACGATAAAATTATTATATAACTTTAAATTGAATCGAGCCTTGACTTCTAGTAAAGCTTAATTTATTTTCTTTTTCTAATAAATAGATTTACGTACAAAAACTATCCTGCTGCCGGTCACTTCCATTTCTCTTCGAAGTTACTATGATGCAAGAATTTCTAATCGCATTATAAACTAATTTACAAGATTCTTGTATGAGTTTATAATGTTATTAATTTACATGTCATAATTTGTCTTCCGCATTCACTCCTGCAAGTCGCTAACAATTTGGATTCATTGTCGTGTTATGATTTTAAGTGTAAGAAAGTCATTATAACAAGAGGTTATTAGACATTTAATCTCAGTCCTGTCAGTCAGGGGTGACAACTGACAACGTTACAATTGACAATTGACAATGTTACAATTGACATATATAATATGTAGGTACAGTTGAATTTTTCATTAATTCATTCATTACAGCTTATTAAAAGTCCACTGCTGAACAAATGCATCTCCCATAGATTGCCTCCTTGGGGGTATTTGCCATAGTTGCCATGCTTGGCGAGTGGGTTGGCAACAGCAGTTTTTTATTATTTTGAGACGTTTACGGGAAATTACTTATGTTACCTGTTTCCGTTTCCCGCTGTCGCCCGTTACGACAACCACGAGATGACATAGCAGTTAATAGATTCTCATAAGCCGCCACTACATGGCATCCCATATACTTGAATAGACATATTTATTTATCAACCGTAATGTTTTGTATAACTTACGAGCTAGTACAACGCGCGTTGCTGCTACAATAGAAATAGTTGTGAAAATATTGTTTTAAATTTGGAAGAGTTTATATAGTTTCATTAGGAATTGAATGATATATTATAACGTTCAAATAAATTGGTCGGTACGACACACGTGCCATCTTTTTTTTATATAGGATAAGGATGACAAGCAAGAATACAGTCCACCTGATGGTAAGTGGTTGCTGTGGTCCATAGACATCTACATCTGTCTTCGATTAAAGCAGCATTAATATATTTCTCCCTTTTTTTTTTAAGTTACCCCCACCCTAGGATTTTCTCCTGTATCGTGGAGGCAGTTATACTACTAAGATAGCTGCAGCATGGCCTACCATCCATCAGAGAGCAACGCTCTTCCGTGAATAATTCCGTCAATATTTACGGTTAGTAAAATTTAATTGCACAGTTTAATAGATTTCTATGACAATATGTGTTCAAAATATGGTAACAGCTATAATATATGCATTTTTATTACTTTTGTCGATCAGAGTTTGATCTATTACGACGGCCTAAATCAAAGTCAAAAATATTTTATTCAGCTTATTTTGATATCGTATGAATGCCCAAAATCTATCACCGGGTTCAAAAGCAATTTCTTTTATAAAATGCTGATTCCATTTCACAACTAAATTTGATAACGGAATAGCAATGTATAATAATGATGAATAATAATATTTTAATGCATTAAGCTTAAAGGCAATGCATTACGCTAGTTGATCACAAGCATAGATTATACCGCGTTTTCATACATCTTTGTTTAATGATTTCTTATATTTACGCGAACACTACACATTGAATAAAACTGTTTTTTACGGATTTTATCGCGTTTATTTTATTATTTTTATTCCCGACGTTTCGAGTGCTTTTGAATGAAAATAAAAGTCATTCTGCGTAAATCGAACCAAAAATTAATATTAAAAAACTGAAGGTAGCCGTGCTAACTGTGACATCGGGACGTCAAACATCTCAGTCCCCCCCGTGACCATGGGTTGCTGAAAAGCACTCGAAACGTCGGGAATAAAAATAATAAAATAAACGCAATAAAATCCGTAAAAAACAGTTTTATTCAACATCTTTGTTTCTTAAATATTGGTCAGTTTTGTAACAAGCTGGTAAAAGATATTGATAAAAGTATATTTTAATTTTAAGTTTAGCGATTTTATCAGAAATTTTATGATACATTAGTATCTCTTAAGCGTGTTACACTTTCCCTATAGGAGCACTTTCCCTATAGGAGTTTACATTATTATGATGTACACATTAAGTTACATTAAGGTCTCAACATACCTGTTATCTCATTTCATGACTGCCTCGTTGGTCTAGCGATCGTAAACATATTCATTATGAAGTATTAGGTTCGAATTCCGGGTCGGGTCAAGAAAATCTGTTATTGCGAGGATAAGTCCTCAGGGGTGATAACGCCTGCATTATTATTCTTAATAGAGAATAGATGTAAATATCTACGGGTCACACCATCCATCCACCATCAAGTGTGTGCACGTTTGTCGCTCTTATTCTATAAAGAAAGCTCGATATTTACGTAGACGTTTAATAAAGTTTTTCTGTCAAAATATTCTTAGAAGGAGCCCGCAGTCAGTACGTTGACGGTGTTTTACCCCCGTACCTGGGAAAGCAAGCAATTGGTCTTGCGCCTGATCTCTCTCAGGTCTTGTCGGATTGACAACCCATCGGACTATGAGAGTGAGGATATTTGTGCACGCGCATTCGTGCTACTACCATAATATAGCTGCAGCGTGGCTCTACCACGTATATTTCTTTATTTGAAAATAGATTAATGTGTCCATGGGCTGCAGTATCTATTTACCACCAGCTGGATTGTAAGTTCGTTTGTCACTTTAGTTTTATAAAAAAAAAAGATTTCTCTAGAAAACGATGTTTCGACGATGTTGTGAGTCAATTGTTTTTCAACAGAAACCTAAATCACAGACCAAAAATTCGCCTTGACTCATATTTTATACTTTCCGCCTACAACATAACCAGCAATGATGTGGCTGTGCGGAATGCAATTTCGTGTGATCGTTATTCTCGAACGTTCTTAAATGTTCTTTCAAAAATGTGTTTTTGTATTTTGAACTAACCTGGTAATTTTGTGGCGACGGAATTCTTATGGGGCGACACCCATAGGAATTCCGACGCCACACAATTATATGTAATTAAATTAAATATATTAAGAGGCTGCAGGAAATGCTAGAAAGATCTTATAGCTATTGATAATGTTCTCCAGACTGTAGTTTGGTCACGGCGGCCGGTCTCAAGGGATACTAGACATTTGCGCAAGACCGAATTATAGTTGCCGAGTGTATACTAAGCACGAGTGCACTCTTTATTCCCTCACTGTCATAGTCCGATGGAATGGTTATCCGACACGATCGGAGAGATACCAAGCGCAGGACCAACCACTTTACGTGCTTTCCGAGACACGGGGATGAAGCACCATCAGCTTTCAGATTCCTGGCTGCTACTAAGAATTTCTTGCCAGAAAAACCCAGTAACTGTGTTTGGCTTGCCCAGGGACTCGAACCCGAGACCTGAAGATCAACAACCGCGTTTACGATCACTAAACCAAGAAACAGTTGATAGATGCTGATATAACCCATATTGCTTTCAGTTACCACTACTGTTACAGCATATTAAAGTCCACTACTGAACGTAGGTCTTCCCCATAGACTGCCTCATTCTGGCTTGCCAAGCGGAGTGGCAACCGCAATTTTTACACCGCAACTACACGCCATATTGCTTATAGTACCATGCGTTAAATACACACACACATGGAACAGTATCAATACGTCTCGAAGTACGATCGCCAATTAGCCTGTCAAGACTGATGTGCCTAAGTCGGAGCGGCCCACGTCCACGTGTGGGCTTTAACGAGTTGATGAATAAAAAGACGAAGAGGAAGAGAGAATGGCATATCTTGCATTAATAACATTTAAACTGCCAAACTCTATCAACCGTATAACGTTAAAATGTAGAATTACATAGTAGATTTTGCTCAAGATATACTTAGAGTTAATTACACACAGGCCGACACTAGATTTTGTTATTCTATATCTGTGTCAGGGTGGAATCCAGTCAGTAAAACTTGTCTGAGTAAGACAGTATCCACACCAAGGTTAGGTGATTGTTAAAAGTCTAACTTTAGTGAATGAATTAGTTTCCGAGTACAATCGTAAGTATAAGGACCACGCTCTCACAGAATACCAGCGTAAAATAGCAGCGTAATGCTGCTGTGTTTCGTATTATGAGTGTAGAGAACCGGAGAGTTTTTACTGGAGAAGAGGCATTCCATCTTAGTCCTCACGGCTGACAACGCATCTGCATTTTGATTCGCAATCGAGGATAGATGTAGATGTCTATTGGCCACAGCAACCACTTACCATCAGGTGGTCTGTGTGCTCGCTTGTCACCCTAATCCTTTAAAAAAATAAGCGGTGACCCTTTCTACACCAGCGATCCTTTTCCCTAGTAACTGGTCGAGTTATATTGCAGCGTATTGCCACAGCAGCACCAGTGTAAAATAGTAGCATATTACTACTGTATTTTATACTGTTTCGTATATCGATTACGGAGATTACTTTTACTGCTAACGATTAGGGGAATAATTTGCCTACATCTGTCTTTCCATCCGATTACATTGCGGATGTCTTCAAGGTAGGCTTGGGTAAAAAATAATAATCGCGATATATTGATATTCGATGTTTATTTTAGAGTATCGAATTCGTTTGTATTTCGATATATTTTAAAATGTTGTATTAATCAAGCTACAAAGACATTTATGTGCTGCTGTCGTTTCTTTTTGTCATCAAACCTTCAATAATAAAATGTTGGGCCTTATCCTAGTATTTCATGCAAAACATGAACGATATATCGATATAAAAAAATGTATACGAAAATACGTTTTGCGTAACGAGGTCGTTGAACTAAAGCTGGTTTGAACCTTTAACTGGCTTTTAATGCATATTCATCTTTACAGAAGCATTTTCACGAAGAATTCAAAAGGACTTTGTAAAAATGACTGGTAGCTCTATTCGATAGCGATCGTATTTTAAATGAAAAATATTGGACGTGCCTGGCATTTCATCTTTGACTAGTTACCGACTTTTTTCGATTTTTTATGTGAAATATTAAAATGCCCGTAAAGAATTTATCATCATCATCATCATTACAGCCCTTCACAAGTCCACTGCTGAACATAGGCCTCCCCCAAAGAATGCCACAAAGCACGGTCCTGAGCCACCTGCATCCATCGACTTCCTGCATATCTTACCAGGTCGTCACTCCATCTAGTGGGGGGACGCCCTACACTTCGCTTGCCGGTACGAGGCTGCCACTCGAGAACCTTTCTTCCCCATCGGTTGTCGGTTCTTCGAGCTATATGGCCGGCCCATTGCCACTTCAGCTTACTAATCCGTTGGGCTATGTCGGTCACTCTGGTTCTACTGCGGATATCCTCATTTCTGAGTTTATCACGCAGAGAAACTCCAAGCATAGCCCTCTCCATAGCTCGCTGAGCGACCTTGAGCTTCCTCATACGGCCAGCAGTGAAGGACCACGTCTCAGTTCCGTAAGTCATCACTGGCAACACGCACTGGTTGTACAATTTCGTTTTAAGGTTTTGAGGTATGTCTGACGAGAAGATGTGTCGTAGCTTCCCGAACGCTGCCCAGCCGAGTTGAATCCGTCGATTGACCTCTCGGTCGAAGTTGGACTTACCTAGTCGGACTATTTGTCCCAGGTAAACATACTCGTCAACAACTTCGAGCTTAATGTTCCCAACAACTACCGGCATAGGTGTGACATGGACATTAAACATGATCTTTGTTTTGTCCATGTTCATCTTAAGACCTATCCGTTGGGAAACACTATTGAGGTCATTGAGCATAGTGCTTAGGTCCTCCAGCGATTCTGCCATAAGGACTATATCGTCGGCAAATCGAAGGTGAGTGATGTACTCGCCATTGATGTTGATACCGTATCCTTTCCAGTCCAGAAGCTTGAAAACGTCTTCCAATGCAGCGGTGAAGAGTTTCGGGGATATGACGTCACCCTGTCTTACACCTCTCTGCAATTGGATAGGTTTCGTACTCTGGTTCTGTACTCGGATAGCCATCGTAGCCCTACTGTACAAGCACTTCAACACTTCGATATACCGACAGTCAACTTGGCACCGCTGAAGGGACTGCAGCACCGCCCAAATTTCGACGGAATCAAAGGCTTTCTCATAGTCCACATACGCCAGACATAGTGGCAAATTGTACTCCTCGGACTTCTGTACAATTTGCCGTAGGGTATGTATGTGGTCTATGGTGCTAAAGCCTTTTCGGAAACCGGCTTGTTCGGGAGGCTGGAAGTCGTCAAGTCTGCGCGCGAGACGATTCGTAATGACTCTCGAAAACAGCACGTAGACGCGGCTCAGAAGGGAAATCGGTCTGTAGTTCTTCAAGAGAGTGTTGTCGCCTTTCTTGAAGATTAAAGCCACCACACTTCTGCTCCACGCCTCCGGTGTAATACCACCATGGAAGACGGAATTAAAGAGCTTCTGAAGGACTTTAATCACCGGTTTTCCACCCGCTTTCAGAAGTTCCGCTGTAATTCCATCCTCGCCTGGGGCCTTGCCGTTTTTAAGGTGCTGGAGAGCCATTCTAATCTCGTTTCAGACTGACGTCCGGGATATCATCGGAATAATGTCGGATAAGACTCGCTCTTGGATCGTTACTCACACTTGCGTGTGGCTCCAACGATGACGTGTACAGCTGCCCATAGAACCTCTCAATCTCACTCAAAATCTCAGGTGCCCCGGAAACGATGCTGCCACATTCGGTCTTCAGCTTTGACAGTTGGCTCTTTCTGGCAGACAGATCTCTGGCAAAGACTTTGGAGCCTTGGTTCCGCTTGATCGCTTCTTCAATACGAGCAGTATTGAAGTTGCGTAAGTCCCGCCGCATGCATTTGGAGATCTGTCTGTTCAGTTGCCTGTATGCTGCCAAATTTGTTGAAGAATGTAGCTTCATCTCCCGTCTAACAGCCATGAGATTAAGAGTGTGATCGGAGAGTTTTTGTGTTCTTCTGCGGCGGGTCTTGCAGAACTTAGCTCCGACCGCATGGACAGTTTCCACGAGCTTGTCATTCAAATCGTCCACTTCATTGCAGTCTTCTAGGCACTGAAAACGGTTTTGTAACTCGAGCTGAAAGGTTTCGGGACTTTGGATTAGAGCACGAGGGGGACGGAGCGTTGACTTCATTAGACGAGACCTCTCCAACTTAACGTTTAGGTTCAGTGTGCCTCTAACCATTCGGTGATCGCTGCCGGTTTTCACCCTCGCGATCACTGAGACATCACTGAACAGTTGTCGTTTGGTCGTCATAATGAAGTCAATCTCATTTTTTGTCGAACCGTCGGGGCTCGACCAGGTCCACTTCCTGTGGGGCCGCTTCTGGAAGAAAGAGTTCATCATAAAGAGTCCCTCTTTCTCCATGAAGTCGGCCAGCTGCTGGCCCCTTGGGTTCCGTTGCCCTATTCCAAATTTCCCTACTTTCAGCTCACCGTTCTCTCTTGTGCCTAGTTTTGCATTGAAGTCTCCCATTAACACCGTATATTGGGTTTTGGAGGAATGCATGGCTCTAGAGATATCCTCATACATTTCCTCCACCTCCTCATCGGGGTGTGCCGAGGTTGGTGCGTAAACCTGTATGACCTTCAGCGAATACCGTTTGGTGATTCTGAGTATAAGGTACGCAACCCTCCTCGACACACTCTCAATCTTTACAACGTTGTTAACGAGAGACTTGTGGACGATAAATCCGACACCTCCTTGGGACAGATGGTCGCCCTCCCGGTAATAGAGCAAGTTGCCGGATTCGAGGATTACCGTGTCCTCCCCCTCTCTTCGGACTTCGGATAATCCTATAATATGCCAGCGTAACTTGAAAGAATTTATATTAAAACTAAAATACACTTCTTTTCTTATAGGATAAGGGTGACAAACGAGCACGCAGTCCACCTGATGGTAAGTGGTTGCTGCGGCCCATAGACATCTACATCTATCCTCAATTACAAGTCAAAATGTAGATGCGTTGTCACCCGTGAGGACTAAGATGGAATGCCTCATTTCCAGTAAAAAGGGCCTCCGGCCACCTGCACTCACCAAGCGAAACGCAGAGGTAAACCTCTACTTCACGCTGGTTTTCTGTGAGGTCGTGGTACCACTCCGGTTCGAGCCGACCCATCCGTGTGACAGCAAAAGCTGCCGCGTGGCTCTACCACTGTTACACTTTCGAAATCGTTTTAAATTTGGAAGGGTATATTGCTCAATTAGGCATGATATTGACAATACATTCATTGAAATTGAATGACGAAATGAATGAATGAATGAAATTGTACGGTATGCGCGCCACCTATTGTAAGTTAATTACACTATACCTTTAACCTTCGCACAAGTGGAAGCAACAAGTAATATTTATGTATTATAGATATAAACTTTTCTCTTTAGATATTCTGTCTACTGATGAAAATCGCACCAAAATTTGTTGCTTATTTTAAAAGATCTAAGCGTACAGACGACGGAGCGCGAATTTTTTTATACTATGTAGAGTAGTCTTACTATTTATGCTGAGTAGTGTTTTAGTAAGAGTATCCACTACCCCACATAATTCCCCGGGGTGTCGTAAGTCGACATAGGGTAACGAAATAGAAGATGGGCAGCAGGTAGGGTTACCAGATGAAAAAATTAAAAGTACGGAGAAGAGGCCTGATTTCCATTTAAAAATCCTGAGATTTTTTTTGCAGTTTTAGAAGAAAACCTTACTTAAAAATGTATCTTCACATATTAAGTATGATAAAACTGTTTAAGTACCTACTTGGATAAAATAAGTTTTGATTTTAATTGTGGAATTATTACCAAAGGAAAATGATTTTTAGTTTAACTTTTTATTAAAGAGATCTTTAAAATGTAAGCTGTATTATATTAAAAATTCTAAATATCCTGAGATTTCATGAGATTTGCAAAATCCAGCCGCAATCCTGTGAAGAGTCTAAAAATCCTGAAATCTCAGGACAAATCCTGAGATATGGTAACCCTACCAGCAGCACTCTCTTGATACCAACTCAAATTAATTAAACAGCCGTGCCAACGTGCCGTGCCGTAAGGCAAATAGGTATTCCCCCTATGAAACAATATATTAGAGAGGTCCATGTTTAGTAGTAAACATTTTATGGAAGAATGAATGAAAACCCAAGTTTAGTTTCGCCTTTACAATTCACACGTCTTATAAGGTAGATACATAATACTTCCATACCTTATAAGATTTACGATAGTAAGGTAGCATAACTTCCGTCGGTCAGTCATCGCTCGGCGCGCGCCGTCCGGGCCGTTGACATCGCTTTGTCTCGCAACGACTGACGTCCCTCCGCGACTATACTGCTTTTTATGTGCACCGGCCCTTATTTCTATATTGTAGAAGGAGAAATTGGATAGTTTGCAGCTTCAGCTGCCGTTACACGAAAAACAAAGACCTTTACTAGGATGAGAGCTTTGCGGTTTTATGGTCTGTGATCGCTCTCCATTATATTATCCCTCATTTGAACATCAGTATTTATTTTTTGTAATATATGTTTTAACGACAAAGTAATCTTTTATTTATCGTTGGTGCATCTATTAGTGGTCGTATAAATTTTGAACTTGTGACAGTATTCACCGATTGAGATCAAGATTTATGCTTTTCACACATTATATTTGTTTCGTCGAGACGATGGTTCTTGTTTTGCTATGCTCCGATAGGTGGAGCTGTAGTCAAGTTAGTTATAAATTTTATTTATATGCATCGAAATGAATCATATTCACAATAAGTTATGTCTTTTTGGTGCCAAAAAAGAAAACAACATAATCTGGATCCGTAAGAAGGCGCTATGCTCGGTTTATTAATAAATTTTATACTTCGAACAGCGATCCGCTCCTTCTTTGCCGATTGAAATCTGGATATCGACAACGGCAGCACCTACCAGGTCCAATTATAGCTAAGGACCATCCAGGTGACCCAATAAGTATCCCATAAAAATTAAAAGTTTAGTTATATAACGTCCCACTGCTGTGCACAGGCCTCCTCTCATTACTGAGAGGGTTTTAAGGCAAGGAAATGTCCGGCGCGTTTTCCCAATGCGTGTTGGCAAACTTCACATGTCTTCGAAATATTTTGACGTGACAACGTCTTATAAATCGATGACGCTGGCTGCCGGCACGAAAAAACATGACTCATGCGGCGTTACCTAGGCGTTCCATTTAAAGTGCAAGCGAGAGCGCGGAACGAGCGTCTGTGCCATAGATAAATATATATGTAGCAAGCTAGACTGTGCGAGCGAATGTGGTGTCAATTGTTTATAGCAACGATAATTGTGGAGATAAAGGTAATGATTCTTTCGATATTAAATATTTCTTATGACGTTGCCACGTTCAACTATCGTCAGTAAACCGACTTTACAGACAACCGATTTTTTGTTTTTTACTTTTTTATCAGACATGCAGTTTCCTCACGATGTTTTCCTTCACCACCTAGCACATGGTAAATCAGCACTTACAATTGCAATTAACAATTTCATTGATGCCGACGATAATCGAACCCAGATTGCTCGCGTACTGTAAAATTTACAGCGAGCGTTTCGCCCCGGAGCTACCACTGCTCATAAGTACCCAATAAAATTTAATTAAAATCGGTCAAGTCATTTAGAAGGAAATGAATTACGAACACACAGACACCAGAATTTTATAAGTATACGAGCTGTTCCTAGCGACCTCGCCGGCGTGTTATTTGGGGTTTTAATTGCATTTAGTAAAAAGCTGTAATTAAGGCATTACAAACAGACACTTCAATTTTATTTATTTGTACATACATATACATACATAAACACTCACGCCTGTCACCCAGAGGGGTAGGCAGAGACTACGGACTTCCATTTGGCACGATCCTGACACACCTCTCTCGCTTCCTCCACATCCATATACCTACGCATACACGCTCGTCGGTTAAGGGTACTCCTAATCTGGCCCATTTTTAATGTATCGCCGATTTGGTCGATAAACTTTCGTCTAGGGCGTCCCTTCCCGACCCTGCCGTTCACTTCTGCAACATAAATTTGCTTTGTCACTCTTTCCTCTTTCATTCTTTCTACATGACCAAACCACCGAAGCATTCCTTTATTATTTATTTATTTCTCCTTATTTGTATAGATAAATATGTACTGTAAAACGTTCCGTAGTGAATTCAGAGTGAAACTCATCGGAACACACCACCTACCGGAAAAGGCAGAACAACAACTATTACAATGCAAATCTCTTTGTATAAAAATAAATTGATGTTCGTTAGTAAAATAAAACTCGAAAATTGTGTGTGTTTGTGTGGGTCCGTGGATGGTTTAGATTCACAATTGGACCCGGTAGGTGGCGCTGTCGTCGAGATCCAGAAATCACCCGTGCGAAGCCGGGGCGGACCGCTAGTTATAATTGGACGCTCCAGGGTGGCCCGCGAAATTCAAATTTTCTTGCATTTTTTGGAATTTGCAGGGTTAGGTTGCATATTTAACAAAAGATGATACGCGACCGTAGCGATTATGTGTTAACAGAATTATTATCATTAAAATCACCAATACAACCCCGTAAGTTCATATGATGTTCATTATGATAGTAGTTGTAGACGACGTCTAGTATTAAGCGATAGTATACCTATTTCTACAGACTTTAAAAAGGAGATGGTACTCAATTCGACTGTATGTTTTTTTATGTGTGCTACCTCATAAATTCTTACTGGGTGAACCGATTTCGATGATTCTTGAAAGCTGGTGCTTCACATGTGGTCCCATATAAATTTGATCAAGGTCTGACCAATAGTTCTTAATAATTTACATTGAAGTCGGTGGTACAAAATTTTCAATTTTAAATTATAATTATTTTAAATAAAGTTGAAGCGACAGACGAATTAACAGTCCACCAGATGGTAAGTGGTTGCAATCCATAGACACCTACAGCCAACTTCAAACAAAGAAAACTATAGATGCATTGTCACCTTTACGGACTAAGATGGGAGGCCTCCCAGCCTGCAATTATACTGCCTCTCTTTACCCTTTAGACCTGGACACGCAGTGCAAGTCCTGTCATTTGGCATAGCAAATTGATAAGAAGTGGATACCTGTCCAGAGGTTCCTAGGCATGGACTTCTACCACCTAGTAAAGACTATTAATTAAAGGTACGGATTAGGATTCTAAAGTGTGGGTTCGATTACGCCTTTAGAATTTTGCTGTGAACCAAGACGTGTGTTGCCAAGTAATAATACCAATGTTTATATATTTACATTGTTTTTTTTTTTAAATCTCCTCAATTAAGAATCAAAATGCAGATGCATTGTCAGCAGGGTCAAGGTGGAATGCTTCATTGCCAGTAAAAGTGTATTTGATTCTCGTCGCTCGCCGTACGAAATACACCAGCATTATGTTGCCTCCATGATTGTTTGAATGTTTGATGTTGGATGAAATTTTGTGTGTGTGATTAAGTTGATTCGAGAATGGTTTAGATTCATAATTGGACCAGGTGATAGGTGACGCCGTTGTTGCAATCAAGAAATCGCCCGTGCAAAACCGGGGTGGATCGCTTATATTTCAATAAAATAAACGTCATCTGGCGACATTCTTGTTTATTTTTTTTTTATTATATTCACATAGATAATAATAATCTCCGAGTGTTTTGTAACAGAAGCCTTTTATTTATCTTTATAGCTAAAATGGTTCAACACGAAACAGTGTTCGAGGCGGAATAAAACGGTACTGCGACTTTTATGTGTCTGCTGCTATATACGATGTATAGAATCGATGCATAGTCTCGGGTCTCGGCTTGCAGAAACAGAATGCATTGCACACTGCACAGTCGGTAGTTGGCAAGCCGTCGCCAGACAACGCGGTTGCCGCCGCGCTCGCTCTTTATTCCCGACTTGACATCGACGCCTCCAACTGTCACCGAAGTTTTCTGTGTTCTTTGTTCGTGCTTTGTAGTTCGGGCCGCTGGACTGCCCGCTCCGTCTGTGCATACAGAAGGTTTGTAAAGTGCAATTTACTAGACGATAGTTCTAAAACGATTCGTTCCGAATACGAATGGGGCTTTTGCTTGCGATTAACGTTCTTGCAACTGTTTCTGTTGTTTTCTTTTTTTAAGATTTAACACTTGTCAGACATATTAATGTCTTAAATGATTTGATGTTCAATTAGATCGTTAGAAGTTGTAACGATTCTCATTGTGTATGAGACTGTTATGTTTCGGTAAATGTAATAATTAGTTTATCTTAACTAACATTTAATTAGTGTTACAATTAATTTGTAGTTAAATTGTTATTTAATAATTTATCTTAAACTAACATTTAACTAATGT
Organism: Parnassius glacialis; assembly: GCA_033319125.1. NCBI lineage: Eukaryota > Metazoa > Arthropoda > Insecta > Lepidoptera > Papilionidae > Parnassius > Parnassius glacialis. The sequence goes on along the minus strand of JAVANC010000027.1, from coordinate 9,468,243 downwards.
TTCGATTAATTTGGAGTTAAATTGTTATTTATCAATGTATCTTAAACTAACATTTGACTAATGTTTCAGTTAGTTAGCAGTTAAATTGTTATTTAGATTTATTATAAATGTATTTGTGATAATAGTTGTAATACACCACGGTTTAATATAACACAACCTAAACAGTTCAAAACAATAACAAACATAGGTACCCACATATACAATATAGCTTTAATTAAAGGCACCGTGGCTTTGTAGTTAGTCCATGCACTTCCTACCCACAAGTCCTTGCTTCAAATGTAGTTTTGAGAGAGAGGCACCTTCTCCTTCTGGGGTTTGATCAGGAAACCTATAAAAAGCCAACATGTCTTGAACAAAACCAATTTTACGGATTTTATCGCGTTTAATTTTAACCTTTTAACAGTGGTAGAGCCACGCGGCAGCGTTTGCTGTCGCACGGATGGGCCGGCTCGAACCGGGGTGGTGCCACGACCTCACAGAATACCAGCGTGAAGTAGAGGTTTACCTCTGCGTTTCGTTTGGTGAGTGCAGGTGGCCGGAGGCCCTTTTTACTGGAAATGAGGTATTCCATCTTGGTCCTCACGGGTGACAACGCATCTACATTTTGAATTGTAATAGAGGATAGATGTAGATGTCTATGGGCCGCAGCAACCACTTAACATCAGGTGGACTGTGTGCTCGTTTGTCACCCATAGCCTATAAAAAAAAACCCTATATATAATTTTAATTTCTCACGCTAAGGGTGTGTTGAAGCACCCATGGTCACGAAACGACCATGTTGATGACCATGAAACGTCGGGTATTTAAAAATAAGTTAAAATGAAACTGACAAATCGGAGGAATCCGTGAAACTAGTTTCATTAAATAAGTCATTACGTATAATTAAGTTATGAATATTTTTTTACGTGGTAGAGGCACGCCGCAGCTATATTAGTTGTAGCACGAATGGGTCGGCTCGACCTGGTCAGGACTACGCTCTATTATTCAGATATTATTCCATCTCACTTGCTTATTTCACCGCCAAGGCCATCTACACTATGACACAAGGGGTAGTGACGAAATAATCTTACACTTTTTGTCGCCTAGCTCCCATCCACCAAACCCGTACCGTCCGATAAAGAACTTCGTTCCAAAATCATAAGTACCTAGATATGCTTAAGAGGCAGAGTTTATTAAGTGGTATCACTTACTTATCTATCTAGGAGTTCGTCTGAGGTATCGCCTTCTTACCAAATCTCATAACAAGGTATCGTATGTCTAATAAGTATACAGGGTAACTTATCAATTATGCTGCTTGGCGGCCATTGGGTATACGAATATGTAACTAGCACAGTCACAGAACAAGTAAGTAGAAAATTGTAAGTGAATGCGAGAAACAAATAAAACGTCAACCCTCTAAAGTATTTTATGTCGATTCCAGACCACGAATAATGGTATTATATTGTACTGTTACAGCGCGCACTTTTGAAATGATTCCGCTAAAGGAAAAGTTTACAATGGACTGCGTTCCATTGAAAAAAGTTTTCTATTAAATTAGGTTTGCTAGGTGGTAGAACACCTTCTCTGCCTAGATGGTCTGGGTACCATGCTCTTACCATTTACGGTGCGCGCTATGTTCTGAAGGGTATTTCTTATAGGATAATGGTAAGAAACGAGCACACAGTCCACCTAATGGTAAGTGGTTGCTGCGGACCATAGACATCCACATCTATCCTCTATTACAAATCAAAATGCAGATGCGTTGTCACCCGTGAGGACTAAGATGGAATGCCTCATTTCCAGTAAAAAGGGTCTCCGGTTCTCTACACTCACTGCACGAAACACAGCAGTACTAAGCTGCTATTTTACGCTGGTATTCTGTGACACCGTCGTCCCCGGTCGAGCCGACACATTCGTGCTACAACTATGCTACTAATATAGCTGCAGCATGGCTCTACCACGTAAAGATATACGTAAGGTATAGAAGATCAGTATAGTTACATGGTGTGAGGCAATCCATCTTAGTCCTCAGAGGTGACAATGAAACTTGTTTGTTTTAAAGTTGGCAGCAGGTGTGCCAACTATCTTGTTGACGGTAGGTACGTTTATCACTTATTGTTATTAAGAAAAGTTTTATTCATCAACATGTCATACAGTCAAAATATTTACGTAAATAAAATCTTTATCTAAAGAGTATTTTTAGAAGTATTTTTCAGAATACAAGGTTTTTTAATCTGTGGTTTAATATCAGCTGGGAAATTAAAATATGGAAGAAACGTTTTTAAATTCATATTACTCGTGGCAGAAAGTGTTAGTAGCAGATTAGTAAGTAAATAGATAGATAGATTTTTTGAACCACGCGTTTATTATGACTTCAAACATTGCTGTGAATACGTAATTTTTTTAAAAGACGCGGTTTGATAGATTTTATTATCATATCAATCAAGTGCTGTAAATATAGTCTTCATCTTCCTCATCAGTCGTAAAAGAACAGTTCATGACATGGGTTCTTCCGTTATATTTGCGATAATCGTTACGCTGAAAGGTGGATTGACCATTGTAATACTGACGTTTCGCATCTTTGACTTTACTGCTCGTGGCCAGTTTGGATTATTATATTAATAAGTCTAGTGTAAACAAAATAATAAAGGTACCACCTTCTAACGGGAGTAATAAGTTTTTTCTAGCATTTCCCACGTAGTCGCCTCTTACGACACCCACGGGACATAATGTAGCGATAGAACCATGAATGGCTGTTTGCACGATACCCTAATTGTGCAACTGTTAACTTATACTAGATCATGCTTTTTATTTTGTTAACAGCGACCAATTACAATTCATCTGGTGGCAAGAGACAACTGCAGCCCATTATGTTAATATAAAACATCTTCAATAGAGTATCGAGAAGTCGGTGCCATTTTTGAGGGATTAAGATGTATGACTAAGATTTAAATGTCTCGTTACTTTTTCTAACATTACGTCTCCTTATGTTTGAATAGAGAGTCAGGTCTCCATTCAAATTACCTCTACTAACAATAACCTATTATTCATCAACTTCATCACTTAGCGAAGCACTGCAGGATAATGCTGTCATTATTATACGTTTTTACTACCAAAACAAAGGAGTGCAGCGTAGTGCTGTCATTATACGTTTGTACTACTTCTTCTTCTTAATAATTGGCTTTACGGCTCTGGGATCTAGCCCTTCTGAGCCTGAAGTTACAATATATTATAATAATTATCCTTCATAGTATACTGCTTCACAATATGTTGATGCATCACATTGTGCAGCTCTTGGGAGATTTTGACGGCAACTTGATCCAGCAGAAGGCTGACGGTTGGCGATGGTATCTCAAGGCGCCTAAGAAGACAGACACCTTATTTTGAGAATCACATCACCATCAGAGCACTTGTTTCACAGTTTCCACTAATAGTTCACATGCGCAGACACTTAATACACAAAATCGCACCACTTTCACATTTTTTTATAGGATAAGGGTGACAAACGAGCACACAGTCCACCTGATGGTAAGTGGTTGCTGTGGCCCATAGACATCTACATCTATTCTCTATTACTAATCAAAGTGTAGATGCGTTGTCACCCGTGAGGACTAAGATGGAATGCCTCATTTCCAGTAAAAAGGGCCTCCGGCCACCTGCACTCACCAAGCGAAACGCAGAGGTAAACCTCTACTTCACGCTGGTTTTCTGTGAGGTCGTGTTACCACCCCGGTTCGAGCCGGCCCATCCGTGCGACAGCAAAAGCTGCCGTGTGGCTCTACCACTGTTGAAACATATCAAAGTCCACTTCAAACCATTATTTAAACAATAATACAGGAGCAGCAAACCGCCGCCGGTCAATGTTCCGCCAAAAACTCCATTTCTACTACCAAAACAAAGCAGTGCAGTGTAGTGCTATCATTTTACGTTTGTACCACAGAGTAAAGAGTTTTCTTTACTCATGTGTTTGTACTACCAAAACAAAGCACTGCAGCGTTATGCTGTCATTTTATGTTTGTACTACCAAAATAAAGCACTGTAGGGTATGTAATCCTGCCATTTTATGTTTGTGCTACCAAAACAAAGCACTGCAAGGTAATGCTGTCATTTTATGTTTGTACTACCAAAAAAACCAATGCAGCGTTATGCTGTCATTTTATGTTTGTACTACCAAAACAAATCTATGCAGGGTAATGCTGTCATTTTACGCTTGTACTACCAAAATAAAGCACTGCGGAGTAATACTGCCATTTTATGTTTGTACTGCAAAAAAAAACACTGCAGTGTTATGCTGTCATTTTATGTTTGTACTACCAAAACAAATCACTGCATCCTAATGCTGCCATTTTAGATGTGTACTAACAAAACAAAGCAATACAGGGTAATGCTGTCATTTTATGTTTGTACGGCCAAAAAAGCACCGCAGCGTAATGCTGCCATTTTAGATGTGTACTAACAAAACAAAGCAGTGCAGGTAATGCTGTAATTTTAAGTTTGTACTACCAAAAAAAGGACTGCAGCGTAATGCTGCCATTTTAGATGTGTACTACCAAAACAAAGCACTGTAGTGTTATGCTGTCATTTTATGTTTGTACTTCCATAAAAAAGCACTGCAGCATAATGCTGCCATTTTACGTTTGTACTACCAAAACAAAGCACTGCAGGGTAATTCTGTCATTTTCCGTTTTTACTACCAAAACAAAGCTCTGCGGCGTAATGCTGCCATTTTATATTGTATTAGTCAACGCAAATATTTCACTTTTTTGTTTTCACCAAGCGAAATACTGCATCGTTAGCAAAAACGTTATACCGTTATATTATGTTTATATCCACCAAGCTAATTCATGCCTTATTTTAAGGTTGTAATTTTCAAGCATTTACTAACTATGCCACCACACTATTTGGATGCTTGACGGTCCACCACTGTGCGATTTAGTAGGAGTTTTTTTCCTCGCACTACTTAGAATCGGCTACAACCGGTGAATATTCCGCTACGGCTTAGGGACATTCAAGTAACGTGCTTGCTCTTGTTTTGAAATGCCTGTAAAGTTATAAATTAAAAAAATGTATAATAATAAAAATAATAATAACCCCGTCTCCACATGTTTGCTTCCAACGTAGGCCCCAACACCACTCCACAATCATGAGATTTTTTTTGAATAACATAAAATCATGATGTATACTCGGTAAGGTAAATGTGTCTAGAGGAATTTATATTATCAGTTTATGAATTATAGAAAATATTTAACAGTGGAATAATTAAGACTAGTATTAGGTTACATCATGTCTCTTCCACGTTCAAAGTAGGTTTAACGGCGAAACTTTCAAAGCTATATTAAAATATTATCGTTTACATCAGCCGATCGTTTATTACGGATTATAAAATATTTTGTTTTAAAGTTTACGCAACGGCTTGTTATAATGTTTATGAATTCCCGGTTCACTTGCGGATAAACGGGATCTTGTGACGTGATGAAACAAGCTTTTTCCAAATAGGAAGGAGGCGCTTTTTATCCTCAAATTATTAGTTACAATTTTTAGTGCTTAATTACCATGTGCTCGGCGGTGAATGAAAACGTCGTGAAGAAACCTGATGTCTAAAAAATTGTCTAAAAATATTAAAAATGTTTCGAAGGCATGTAATCTACGCCAACACGCATGGGAAAGCTACTTCCTTTTCCCTATAATCCTCAGAAGAGAACCCTAAAAATCGGAACGCTGCGTTGTCACCCTTGAGGAATATGATGAATTCGTTACCTAAGCTAAGATGAATCCCGCCGACAAACTGTTACGCAATTTGGAGGATGTGATTAATGTACTATAGATTTCATCATAATCATCATTACAGCCCTTCACAAGTTTACTGCTGGACATAGGCCTCCCCCAAGTAATGATACAAAGCACGGCCTGAGCCACCTGCATCCATCGACTTCATGCATGTCTTACCAGGTAGTTACTCCATCTAGTGGGGGGTCTTCCTACACTTCGCCTACCGGTACGAGGCTGCCACTCGAGAACCTTTTTTCCCCATCGGTTGTCGGTTTTTCGAGTTATATGGCCGGCCCATTGCCACTTCAGCTTTCTAATCCGTTGGGCTATGTCGGTTACTCTGGTTCTACTGCGGATATCTTCATTTCTAAGTTTATCTCGCAGAGAAACCCCGAGCATAGCCCTCTCCATAGCTCGCTGAGCGACCTTAGGGTCCTCATACGGCCAACAGTGGAGGACCACGTCTCAGATTCATAAGTCATCACTGGCAACACACACTATTTGTACAGACCCGTTTTCAGGTTTTGAGGTATACCTGACAAGAAGATGTGTCGTATTTTCCCGAACGCTGCCCAACCGAGTTGCATCCGTCGATTGACCTCTCGGTCGAAGTTGGACTTACCTAGTCGGACTATTTGTCCCAGGTAAACATACTCGTCAACAACTTCGAGCTCCCAACATCTATCGGCATAGGTGTGACATGGACATTAAACATGATCTTTGTGTTGTCCATGTTCATCTTAAGACCTGTCCGGGAGACACTATTGAGGTCGTTGAGCATAATACTTAGGTCCTTCAGCGATTCTGCCATAAGGACTAATTCGTCGGCAAATCGAAGGTGAGAGATGTACTCGCCATTCATGTTAATACCGTATCCTTTCCAGTCCAGTAGCTTGAAAACTTCTTCTAATGCAGCGGTGAAGAATTTCGGGGATATAACTTAACCCTGTCTTACACCTCCCTGCAGTTAGATAGGTTTCGTACTCTGGTTCTGTACTTGGATAGCCATCGTAGCTCTACTGTATAAACACTTCAGCACTTCGATATACCGACAGTCAACTTGGCACCGCTGAAGGGACTGTAGCACCGCCCAAATTTCGACGGATTCAAAGGCTTTCTCATAGTTCACATACGCAAGGAAAAGAGGCAGATTGTACTATTCGGTCTTCAGTACAATTTGACGAAGGGTGTGTATGTGGTCTATGGTATTAAAGTCTTTTCAAAAACCAGGTTGTTCGGGAGGCTGGAAGTCGTCGAATCTGCGTGCGAGACGATTTGTAATGACTCGAGAACAACAAGTAGACGCGGCTCAGAAGGAAAATCGGTCCGTAGTTCTTCAAGAAAGCGTTGTCACCTTTCTTGAAGAACAAGACCGCCGCACTTCTGTTCCACGCTTCCGGAGTAGTCCCACCATTGAGGACGGAATTAGAGAGCTTCTGAAGTACTTCAAGTACTGGTTTTCCACCCGCTTTCAGAAGCTCCGCTGTTATTCCATCCTCAACTGGGGCCTTGCCGTTTTTAAGGTGCTGGAGAGCCATTCTAATCTCGCTTAAACTGACGTCCCCGGATATTATCGGAATAGTGTCGGATAAGACTCGCACTTGCTGACTTGGCTCGCTTTGCACCACTAGATATACTGGCGGAGATGGACGCGAGGGTGTACGACCGAATCCATGCCCTCCGCCAGAGCGATGGTATTGAGCCAGAAGAGGCGCTCGAATCAATTAAACGGCAGAAACGACAAAACGCCCTGGTAACATGGCGCACTCGACTTGAGGAGCGCTATGAACACAAACGCGTCATTGGAGCAATCCTGCCGGTCTTCGAAGCCTGGATGCAGCGACGAGCAGGAAGACTCACCTACAGACTTACACAGATAATTACCGGGCATGGGTACTTCGGTGGTTATCTGTGTAAGATCGGACGCGAGGCGACGGCAAACTGCTTCTACTGTAGTGGACGGGACCAGGACTCCGCTTCCCATACGCTCGCAGTATGCCCAGCGTGGGAACGGGAGCGGCAAATCCTGATGAACCGCATTGGACGGAACCTCTCCCTGCCAGCAGTCGTATCGGCGATGCTGGGCGGGGATTCGGCGTGGGGGGCCGTAGCCACCTTCTGTAAATCTGTTATGATTCAGAAGGAGGCTTCTGAGCGGGATCGAGAGAGGGCGGATTCCGCGCGGAGACGACGTCGCTAAGGCGTTCGTCAAGGCTCTCCTCTTGAAAACGTTATTCCCCTACCAGAAACGGGGCCTCCGGGGTTGCAGATGCTCGGGGCGGGGCTTCGAACGTCTAGTTATGTAACCCCCGAGGAGGACGATGACTCGGAAGTGGTCTCGAGACATCGTGATAGCACTGCGAGGGTGCTGGGGGCAGCAGTTACTGTCTCCGGGACGTGCTATAAGCGTAGCAAAGCGATGGAGGGGCCCCGGTTGCATTCCGAACGGAGATCCCGGGACCCCTCGTATACGCTGATGGTGACCACCGTGGGATTTTAGCCAGTATGAGTCCGGCATAACCTTTTCGTTGCCCCCGCAGCGGAAGGTATCCATGAGGATTTCCCCAGGTAAAAAAGGACTCGCTCTTGGATCATTACTCACACTTGCGTGTGGCTCCAACGATGACGTGTACAGCTGCCCATAGAACCTCTCAATCACACTCAAAATCTCAGGTGTCTCGGAAACGATGCTGCCACACTCGGTCTTAAGCTTTGACAGTTGGCTCTTTCTGGCAGACAGATCTCTAACAAAGACTTTGGACCCTTGGATCCGCTCGATCGCTTCTTCAATACAAGTTTTATTGAAGTTGCGTAAGTTCCACCGCATGCATTTGGAGATGTCTGTTCAGTTGCCTGTATGCTGTCAAATCTGTTGAAGACTGCAGCTTCATTTCTCGTCGGATAGTCATGAGATTAAGAGTATAATCGGAGAGTTTTTGTGTTCTTCTGCGGCGGGTCTTGCAGAACTTTGCTCCGACCACATGGACAGTTTCCACGAGCTTATCATTCATATCGTCCCCTTCATTGACAACCTTCTCCTTTTTTGTAAGTCGATTGAAAATATAAAACAAACGCTTTTTGTGTCGACAACTCCACGTAATATTGAAAAGGAACCTTTAAAATCTCATAAAAATATGTAGTATTTATTTTTTGGCAACATTTCAACATTTTTTGGCGACAATCTCTACTTTGTGCGACTGTTTGACCACAGACTATTATGTGTTTTCCATGGGCAGTAGGAACGTAAACAAACGACAGACTTATAATATATCTTCGAAATTGGCAGTATGTAACTATATGCATAAATTTAAAATTATGTATAAATTCTCCTTCTCCATACCTATAAACTTGTAACTATATAAAATCTCACACCCTTCTGTGCACGCAATATGCCCAAGAAGCGGTACAGTTTCCCTTCACGTACTAATATGGGTATAAATACACATTTATAAGTAAACAGTGCCTAATATCACAGAATATATAATAGTACTACGTACAGAAGTTGCACTCCTTTAATGTTGACTGCTTGCCGACGTTTTAATAGCCTACATAATTATTATTAATCGGCTAAATCGCAATTATGTTTGAATGCACGCAATACAAAGGAAGGTTTTATACCATCTTACTTGCTTATTTCGTCTCCAAGGCCATCTAAACTATGACACAAGGGGTAGTGACGAAAAAATCTTACACTTTTTGTCGCCTAGCTCCCATCCACCAAACCCGTACTGTCCAATAAAGAACTTCGTTCCAAAATCATAAGTACCTAGATATGCTTAAGAGGCAGAGTTTATTAAGTGGTATCACTTATTTATCTATCTAGGAGTTCGTCTGAGGTATCGCCTTCTTACCAAATCTCATAACAAGGTATCGTATGTCTAATAAGTATACAGGGTAACTTATCAATTATGCTGCTTGGCGGCCATTGGGTATACCAATATGTAACTAGCACAGTCACAGAACAAGTAAGTAGAAAATTGTAAGTGAATGCGAGAAACAAATAAAACGTCAACCCTCTAAAGTATTTTATGTCGATTCCAGACCACGAATAATGGTATTATATTGTACTGTTACAGCGCGCACTTTTGAAATGATTCCGCTAAAGGAAAAGTTTACAATGGACTGCGTTCCATTGAAAAAGTTTTCCATTAAATTAGGTTTGCTAGGTGGTAGAACACCTTCTCTGCCTAGATGGTCTGGGTACCATGCTCTTACCATTTACGGTGCGCGCTATGTTCTGAAGGGTATTTCTTATAGGATAATGGTAAGAAACGAGCACACAGTCCACCTAATGGTAAGTGGTTGCTGCGGACCATAGACATCCACATCTATCCTCTATTACAAATCAAAATGCAGATGCGTTGTCACCCGTGAGGACTAAGATGGAATGCCTCATTTCCAGTAAAAAGGGTCTCCGGTTCTCTACACTCACTGCACGAAACACAGCAGTACTAAGCTGCTATTTTACGCTGGTATTCTGTGACACCGTCGTCCCCGGTCGAGCCGACACATTCGTGCTACAACTATGCTACTAATATAGCTGCAGCATGGCTCTACCACGTAAAGATATACGTAAGGTATAGAAGATCAGTATAGTTACATGGTGTGAGGCAATCCATCTTAGTCCTCAGAGGTGACAATGAAACTTGTTTGTTTTAAAGTTGGCAGCAGGTGTGCCAACTATCTTGTTGACGGTAGGTACGTTTATCACTTATTGTTATTAAGAAAAGTTTTATTCATCAACATGTCATACAGTCAAAATATTTACGTAAATAAAATCTTTATCTAAAGAGTATTTTTAGAAGTATTTTTCAGAATACAAGGTTTTTTAATCTGTGGTTTAATATCAGCTGGGAAATTAAAATATGGAAGAAACGTTTTTAAATTCATATTACTCGTGGCAGAAAGTGTTAGTAGCAGATTAGTAAGTAAATAGATAGATAGATTTTTTGAACCACGCGTTTATTATGACTTCAAACATTGCTGTGAATACGTAATTTTTTTAAAAGACGCGGTTTGATAGATTTTATTATCATATCAATCAAGTGCTGTAAATATAGTCTTCATCTTCCTCATCAGTCGTAAAAGAACAGTTCATGACATGGGTTCTTCCGTTATATTTGCGATAATCGTTACGCTGAAAGGTGGATTGACCATTGTAATACTGACGTTTCGCATCTTTGACTTTACTGCTCGTGGCCAGTTTGGATTATTATATTAATAAGTCTAGTGTAAACAAAATAATAAAGGTACCACCTTCTAACGGGAGTAATAAGTTTTTTCTAGCATTTCCCACGTAGTCGCCTCTTACGACACCCACGGGACATAATGTAGCGATAGAACCATGAATGGCTGTTTGCACGATACCCTAATTGTGCAACTGTTAACTTATACTAGATCATGCTTTTTATTTTGTTAACAGCGACCAATTACAATTCATCTGGTGGCAAGAGAACACTGCAGCCCATTATGTTAATATAAAACATCTTCAATAGAGTATCGAGAAGTCGGTGCCATTTTTGAGGGATTAAGATGTATGACTAAGATTTAAATGTCTCGTTACTTTTTCTAACATTACGTCTCGTTATGTTTGAATAGAGAGTCAGGTCTCCATTCAAATTACCTCTACTAACAATAACCTATTATTCATCAACTTCATCACTTAGCGAAGCACTGCAGGATAATGCTGTCATTATTATACGTTTTTACTACCAAAACAAAGGAGTGCAGCGTAGTGCTGTCATTATACGTTTGTACTACTTCTTCTTCTTAATAATTGGCTTTACGGCTCTGGGATCTAGCCCTTCTGAGCCTGAAGTTACAATATATTATAATAATTATCCTTCATAGTATACTGCTTCACAATATGTTGATGCATCACATTGTGCAGCTCTTGGGAGATTTTGACGGCAACTTGATCCAGCAGAAGGCTGACGGTTGGCGATGGTATCTCAAGGCGCCTAAGAAGACAGACACCTTATTTTGAGAATCACATCACCATCAGAGCACTTGTTTCACAGTTTCCACTAATAGTTCACATGCGCAGACACTTAATACACAAAATCGCACCACTTTCACATTTTTTTATAGGATAAGGGTGACAAACGAGCACACAGTCCACCTGATGGTAAGTGGTTGCTGTGGCCCATAGACATCTACATCTATTCTCTATTACTAATCAAAGTGTAGATGCGTTGTCACCCGTGAGGACTAAGATGGAATGCCTCATTTCCAGTAAAAAGGGCCTCCGGCCACCTGCACTCACCAAGCGAAACGCAGAGGTAAACCTCTACTTCACGCTGGTTTTCTGTGAGGTCGTGTTACCACCCCGGTTCGAGCCGGCCCATCCGTGCGACAGCAAAAGCTGCCGTGTGGCTCTACCACTGTTGAAACATATCAAAGTCCACTTCAAACCATTATTTAAACAATAATACAGGAGCAGCAAACCGCCGCCGGTCAATTTTCCGCCAAAAACTCCATTTCTACTACCAAAACAAAGCAGTGCAGTGTAGTGCTATCATTTTACGTTTGTACCACAGAGTAAAGAGTTTTCTTTACTCATGTGTTTGTACTACCAAAACAAAGCACTGCAGCGTTATGCTGTCATTTTATGTTTGTACTACCAAAATAAAGCACTGTAGGGTATGTAATCCTGCCATTTTATGTTTGTGCTACCAAAACAAAGCACTGCAAGGTAATGCTGTCATTTTATGTTTGTACTACCAAAAAAACCAATGCAGCGTTATGCTGTCATTTTATGTTTGTACTACCAAAACAAATCTATGCAGGGTAATGCTGTCATTTTACGCTTGTACTACCAAAATAAAGCACTGCGGAGTAATACTGCCATTTTATGTTTGTACTGCAAAAAAAAACACTGCAGTGTTATGCTGTCATTTTATGTTTGTACTACCAAAACAAATCACTGCATCCTAATGCTGCCATTTTAGATGTGTACTAACAAAACAAAGCAATACAGGGTAATGCTGTCATTTTATGTTTGTACGGCCAAAAAAGCACCGCAGCGTAATGCTGCCATTTTAGATGTGTACTAACAAAACAAAGCAGTGCAGGTAATGCTGTAATTTTAAGTTTGTACTACCAAAAAAAGGACTGCAGCGTAATGCTGCCATTTTAGATGTGTACTACCAAAACAAAGCACTGTAGTGTTATGCTGTCATTTTATGTTTGTACTTCCATAAAAAAGCACTGCAGCATAATGCTGCCATTTTACGTTTGTACTACCAAAACAAAGCACTGCAGGGTAATTCTGTCATTTTCCGTTTTTACTACCAAAACAAAGCTCTGCGGCGTAATGCTGCCATTTTATATTGTATTAGTCAACGCAAATATTTCACTTTTTTGTTTTCACCAAGCGAAATACTGCATCGTTAGCAAAAACGTTATACCGTTATATTATGTTTATATCCACCAAGCTAATTCATGCCTTATTTTAAGGTTGTAATTTTCAAGCATTTACTAACGATGCAATCCACACTATTTGGATGCTTGACGGTCCACCACTGTGCGATTTAGTAGGAGTTTTTTTCCTCGCACTACTTAGAATCGGCTACAACCGGTGAATATTCCGCTACGGCTTAGGGACATTCAAGTAACGTGCTTGCTCTTGTTTTGAAATGCCTGTAAAGTTATAAATTAAAAAAATGTATAATAATAAAAATAATAATAACCCCGTCTCCACATGTTTGCTTCCAACGTAGGCCCCAACACCACTCCACAATCATGAGATTTTTTTTGAATAACATAAAATCATGATGTATACTCGGTAAGGTAAATGTGTCTAGAGGAATTTATATTATCAGTTTATGAATTATAGAAAATATTTAACAGTGGAATAATTAAGACTAGTATTAGGTTACATCATGTCTCTTCCACGTTCAAAGTAGGTTTAACGGCGAAACTTTCAAAGCTATATTAAAATATTATCGTTTACATCAGCCGATCGTTTATTACGGATTATAAAATATTTTGTTTTAAAGTTTACGCAACGGCTTGTTATAATGTTTATGAATTCCCGGTTCACTTGCGGATAAACGGGATCTTGTGACGTGATGAAACAAGCTTTTTCCAAATAGGAAGGAGGCGCTTTTTATCCTCAAATTATTAGTTACAATTTTTAGTGCTTAATTACCATGTGCTCGGCGGTGAATGAAAACGTCGTGAAGAAACCTGATGTCTAAAAAATTGTCTAAAAATATTAAAAATGTTTCGAAGGCATGTAATCTACGCCAACACGCATGGGAAAGCTACTTCCTTTTCCCTATAATCCTCAGAAGAGAACCCTAAAAATCGGAACGCTGCGTTGTCACCCTTGAGGAATATGATGAATTCGTTACCTAAGCTAAGATGAATCCCGCCGACAAACTGTTACGCAATTTGGAGGATGTGATTAATGTACTATAGATTTCATCATAATCATCATTACAGCCCTTCACAAGTTTACTGCTGGACATAGGCCTCCCCCAAGTAATGATACAAAGCACGGCCTGAGCCACCTGCATCCATCGACTTCATGCATGTCTTACCAGGTAGTTACTCCATCTAGTGGGGGGTCTTCCTACACTTCGCCTACCGGTACGAGGCTGCCACTCGAGAACCTTTTTTCCCCATCGGTTGTCGGTTTTTCGAGTTATATGGCCGGCCCATTGCCACTTCAGCTTTCTAATCCGTTGGGCTATGTCGGTTACTCTGGTTCTACTGCGGATATCTTCATTTCTAAGTTTATCTCGCAGAGAAACCCCGAGCATAGCCCTCTCCATAGCTCGCTGAGCGACCTTAGGGTCCTCATACGGCCAACAGTGGAGGACCACGTCTCAGATTCATAAGTCATCACTGGCAACACACACTATTTGTACAGACCCGTTTTCAGGTTTTGAGGTATACCTGACAAGAAGATGTGTCGTATTTTCCCGAACGCTGCCCAACCGAGTTGCATCCGTCGATTGACCTCTCGGTCGAAGTTGGACTTACCTAGTCGGACTATTTGTCCCAGGTAAACATACTCGTCAACAACTTCGAGCTCCCAACATCTATCGGCATAGGTGTGACATGGACATTAAACATGATCTTTGTGTTGTCCATGTTCATCTTAAGACCTGTCCGGGAGACACTATTGAGGTCGTTGAGCATAATACTTAGGTCCTTCAGCGATTCTGCCATAAGGACTAATTCGTCGGCAAATCGAAGGTGAGAGATGTACTCGCCATTCATGTTAATACCGTATCCTTTCCAGTCCAGTAGCTTGAAAACTTCTTCTAATGCAGCGGTGAAGAATTTCGGGGATATAACTTAACCCTGTCTTACACCTCCCTGCAGTTAGATAGGTTTCGTACTCTGGTTCTGTACTTGGATAGCCATCGTAGCTCTACTGTACAAACACTTCAGCACTTCGATATACCGACAGTCAACTTGGCACCGCTGAAGGGACTGTAGCACCGCCCAAATTTCGACGGATTCAAAGGCTTTCTCATAGTTCACATACGCAAGGAAAAGAGGCAGATTGTACTATTCGGTCTTCAGTACAATTTGACGAAGGGTGTGTATGTGGTCTATGGTATTAAAGTCTTTTCAAAAACCAGGTTGTTCGGGAGGCTGGAAGTCGTCGAATCTGCGTGCGAGACGATTTGTAATGACTCGAGAACAACAAGTAGACGCGGCTCAGAAGGAAAATCGGTCCGTAGTTCTTCAAGAAAGCGTTGTCACCTTTCTTGAAGAACAAGACCGCCACACTTCTGTTCCACGCTTCCGGAGTAGTCCCACCATTGAGGACGGAATTAGAGAGCTTCTGAAGTACTTCAAGTACTGGTTTTCCACCCGCTTTCAGAAGCTCCGCTGTTATTTCATCCTCAACTGGGGCCTTGCCGTTTTTAAGGTGCTGGAGAGCCATTCTAATCTCGCTTAAACTGACGTCCCCGGATATTATCGGAATAGTGTCGGATAAGACTCGCACTTGCTGACTTGGCTCGCTTTGCACCACTAGATATACTGGCGGAGATGGACGCGAGGGTGTACGACCGAATCCATGCCCTCCGCCAGAGCGATGGTATTGAGCCAGAAGAGGCGCTCGAATCAATTAAACGGCAGAAACGACAAAACGCCCTGGTAACATGGCGCACTCGACTTGAGGAGCGCTATGAACACAAACGCGTCATTGGAGCAATCCTGCCGGTCTTCGAAGCCTGGATGCAGCGACGAGCAGGAAGACTCACCTACAGACTTACACAGATAATTACCGGGCATGGGTACTTCGGTGGTTATCTGTGTAAGATCGGACGCGAGGCGACGGCAAACTGCTTCTACTGTAGTGGACGGGACCAGGACTCCGCTTCCCATACGCTCGCAGTATGCCCAGCGTGGGAACGGGAGCGGCAAATCCTGATGAACCGCATTGGACGGAACCTCTCCCTGCCAGCAGTCGTATCGGCGATGCTGGGCGGGGATTCGGCGTGGGGGGCCGTAGCCACCTTCTGTAAATCTGTTATGATTCAGAAGGAGGCTTCTGAGCGGGATCGAGAGAGGGCGGATTCCGCGCGGAGACGACGTCGCTAAGGCGTTCGTCAAGGCTCTCCTCTTGAAAACGTTATTCCCCTACCAGAAACGGGGCCTCCGGGGTTGCAGATGCTCGGGGCGGGGCTTCGAACGTCTAGTTATGTAACCCCCGAGGAGGACGATGACTCGGAAGTGGTCTCGAGACATCGTGATAGCACTGCGAGGGTGCTGGGGGCAGCAGTTACTGTCTCCGGGACGTGCTATAAGCGTAGCAAAGCGATGGAGGGGCCCCGGTTGCATTCCGAACGGAGATCCCGGGACCCCTCGTATACGCTGATGGTGACCACCGTGGGATTTTAGCCAGTATGAGTCCGGCATAACCTTTTCGTTGCCCCCGCAGCGGAAGGTATCCATGAGGATTTCCCCAGGTAAAAAAGGACTCGCTCTTGGATCATTACTCACACTTGCGTGTGGCTCCAACGATGACGTGTACAGCTGCCCATAGAACCTCTCAATCACACTCAAAATCTCAGGTGTCTCGGAAACGATGCTGCCACACTCGGTCTTAAGCTTTGACAGTTGGCTCTTTCTGGCAGACAGATCTCTAACAAAGACTTTGGACCCTTGGATCCGCTCGATCGCTTCTTCAATACAAGTTTTATTGAAGTTGCGTAAGTTCCACCGCATGCATTTGGAGATGTCTGTTCAGTTGCCTGTATGCTGTCAAATCTGTTGAAGACTGCAGCTTCATTTCCCGTCTGATAGCCATGAGATTAAAAGTATAATCGGAGAGTTTTTGTGTTCTTCTGCGGCGGGTCTTGCAGAACTTTGCTCCGACCGCATGGACAGCTTCCACGAGCTTATCATTCATATCGTCCCCTTCATTGACAACCTTCTCCTTTATTGTAAGTCGATTGAAAATATAAAATAAACGCTTTTTTGTGTCGACAACTCCACGTAATATTGAAAAGGAACCTTTAAAATCTCATAAAAATATGTAGTATTTATTTTTTGGCAACATTTCAACATTTTTTGGCGACAATCTCTACTTTGTGCGACTGTTTGACCACAGACTATTATGTGTTTTCCATGGGAAGTAGGAACGTAAACAAACGACAGACTTATAATATATCTTCGAAATTGGCAGTATGTAACACTTATTATGTATAAATTCTCCTTCTCCATACCTATAAACTTGTAACTATATAAAATCTCACACCCTTCTGTGCACGCAATATGCCCAAGAAGCGGTACAGTTTCCCTTCACGTACTAATATGGGTAAAAAAGTAAACAGTGCCTAATATCACAGAATATATAATAGTACTACGTACAGAAGTTGCACTCCTTTAATGTTGACTGCTTGCCGACGTTTTAATAGCCTACATAATTATTATTAATCGGCTAAATCGCAATTATGTTTGAATGCACGCAATACAAAGGAAGGTTCTATACAGGTATATTAACACAAAATCGTCCGAACAACCACTTAAGTGCAATTTTTTAATTAAGAGCGCCGAGCTGTAAGACATAGAGTTACGATCGCGAAATGATGCTCGTACAGTGCCCACAGGCAATAGGAAATAAATTTGTAATTGTTATAGATATTATCAAAATGGGATATACTGTTTTAAGGGAAGGTACTATTTTTAATTTAACACTTTCACTGTCCGGTTTGCAGCCTATATGTATGCACGGGACAGCGAAAGGGTTAAACTAACAAAGGATCCTGACTGATGGCTTAGGTTGGCAACATCATACTATATTTACATTATGAAAAGTGATAAATGCGAAATATTATAATAATCCTTGCCTTTCGTTGTTGGATAACCTGATGCCCGATTGTGTAGGACTCCAACCATTTGTTAAAGAAATTGAAAACTCTTTATTTTTTTACGTAAGAAATTAAATTTTGTTTGTCAAATGTTAACGTGTTATAATCTACTGTTAATTATAATAAATATAATTTGCTTTGTTCGTTCTTCTTCGTCTTTAGCATAGTAATGCGTACAGCAATGACGTGAAATAGTTTGCCAGCCTTTTCCTTTCCCTCCAATTGCAACGTGTGTGCATTCAAGGTGAAGAGTTTAAAGAGTGAATAGGCATTTACCTATTACGCTAATACATTACGATTTACCATCTAGGGCTACATGACTACTTACCGCCATGTAAAAAAGTATGTCTAAGTACCTAATTAATTAGTAGATATAAATAAAACAAATAAATTTGTATAGACTTGTAAATCAGGTACAGTCAATTTATTTGTTTTGTCGGTCCTTTTTTCGACGTAACGAAATCCTCACGCATACCTTACGTTCAGGGGCGTAGCTACCGCCGTATCAGCCGTATCAATGATACGGGGCCCCTGGGCTACAGGGGCCCCGAACGTGTGTAACCAAAAATTCCAAGGACTTCTACGGGACAGAAAAGGCTATCACTATTATCTATAGAAACAAAGAATAAAAAAAAAAACTGAAACGTCTTCAGCTATGAATGCCGCCGAATCGTCTTCAGCTATGTTAGTATGGTTTGGCTAGGTTAGTTCCTAGAAGTATTAATTGTAAGTAATAACTTACAATGAATATATAATAATTTTAATTCAGTTCAAGTGTTTTTGTTCCTTTTATGAAATCTTTACTCTCCATTTATTTATTTATTTATTCGTATGGCATTCTTACAATCGTTCAAAATCAAAATCAAAATTATAAAGTTATTCTATCTTTCAATTGCTGAATCCATGGGATAGCGTCGTTTTCGAGAGAGAACAGGTCTGTTGGGCAGCCGTGGTACCTTGTGAGTGGGCAGTCTCTAGCTATATGCTCAACATCCTGGACAGCACCTCCACACTCACACCCCGGTGATTCCCTCCACCTGCACACATGAAGGCATTGCTTCGACCGCATCCGGTTCGTATCCTATTCAGATGGCACCATTCCCAAACTCCGCGTGAGCTGGCAGGTTGGAATTTCCGTAGATCTTCTGGGACTCTCGTAGTAGTATTTGTTGTCTTCTCAAATGGGGTAGGCTTATATGGCTTAGCACGGGGAGCCACTGGAAGAGGGTATATTTTAAGGTTCCTGATATCTCATGGTCTGGTTCAGCTGGGTGTCCACGTGCAGCACATGTTGTGCACTATTTGACCATACTGGTGCACAGTACTCTGCTGTTTAGTACACCAAACTGAGACCGGTTGTACGCAGGAAATCGGCGCTGGCCCCCCAAGTGGTGCCTGCTAGCCTGTGCAAGATGTTGTTTCTGGTCTGGAGCTTTTTCGATAATGTGTCCATGTGCGAAGCGTACGTGAGATTTCGATCGAGAGTCACGCCCAGGTATCTCGGAGTGGGGTTGTAGTGCAACATGGCTCCAGCAAACTCAACAGTGGGCTCGTATTTTGCCATTTGGTTCGCCAAGTGAAACGCAGTTACTTCGATTTTGGCAGTGTTTTTTTTTTTTTTTTATAGGAGAGGGGGCAAACGAGCATGCAGCTCACCTGATGGTAAGTGACTACTGCCGCCCATGAACAACTGCAACACCAGGGGGGGAATTGCAGATGCGTTGCCAAAATGCGTTGTTTGGTACTAGTCTCCATTTCCTAAAGTATTTGTCTAGTATGCTTAAATCCTCGTTAAGGATACCTTCGGATGGTTTGAAGGTTTCGTGAAGCTAGTGCTGCACCATACATAAATTTACGATTCTGCGTTTCAGGTATATCATGTAAGTAAAGATTGAAGAGCAGCGGAGCCAAAACTAAATCCTGTGGTAATCTTTCCTTGGTGACTTTCACTGTCGCTAAGGAAAACCATGAACTCACGGTTGCTATGCATGCTATTTAACAGCCCCACCATTTTTCTGCATGGTACCGCTTTCATGAGCTTATAGACCAATCCTTGCCACCAAACTGTGTCTTATGCCGCTGACAGGTCTATTAAAACATGAACCGTCTTTAGTTTCTTTTGAAACCCTGCTTCAATGTGGGTTTTTAGGGACAACACCTGTCGGTACAGTTGCGGCCACAACGGAAGCCAGCTTGTTCCCCTTGAACCACCTTATCAATGAGAGGCATAATGCGGTTGTAGATTAGTCTCTCCAGAAGTTTGTAGACACAGCTCAGAAGGCCGATAGGACAGTAGCTCTTAGGATCGTCTGCAGGTTTTTGGGGTTTCAGCATAGCAATAACCTTCGATCTATTCAAGTCGCGAGGCAATTTGTTACGTAACAGGATATCAGCCATTTCCTGCATTTTGGGCCCAGGTGCTTTATAAACTCATTGTAGGCTCCATCGAAACCAGCAACTTTATTAAGGTCAATAGTTTCAAGTCGCGATCGCTTTCATCTTGGGAGAATTCTCGTGACAGCTGGTAGTCAATTGGTAGCGATGCCTTGAGCTGTTTAGCGCACTGTCGTGTCGCCTAGGTATCATCTTTCCTGCCTTTAACTCGGGACACCTCAACTATTCTGTTTGCAATCGCGTTGGCTAGTGGAGCAGATCCGCCATGGGAGTTTGCTTTCCTGCTGGAAGTCTTAAAATCCATTGACTCTACGGTATCGAGCCATCTATTTCAACGCCCTTTGCCGAGAGATTTCTGAAGGTCATCACCTATTTCATAGTTACCCATGCACGTATAATCATCAAATAGTTTTCAGCAAGGGATGTACGCCTTGCGATAGCCTCGGAGAATGCTCTTTTTTGCTGTTGCTATCATAAGTTTAGTGAATCTTCGGGAAGTCTGAGAGAATTCTTCGTGTGGTTTGTAATGGGGTTCGATTAATTTCACAGGTAGTAAACGTTAAGTCTGGATTATAATCCCGTTTCCATCTTGCTGACCTGAACGATCCTCTATCCTTGGCATTAAATACCAGGTGTAGGTTGTTGTTCTTCGACCATTGCACGAGGTGTTCACCATTTGCATCATTTTTGTTATATCGCCAGGTCGTGTGATAACTATTGAAGTCGCCGGCATATAGGCATGGGTGTGGGAAAGCGGGGAAGTTGGTAGTCCATGAAGAGTTCGGTGCTTTGTATACGTTTATAATGGTAAGGTTATTGATCTTTATTGCAGAGGCAAATACACCCGGACCCCAAGGCAAGTCTTCGCAGCGACATGTTTAATACCGTCTATAACATAAGTGGCAATGCCATATTGCGCGTGGTTAATTGCATGAGCAAGGTAGTATCCCGGGGTAGCAACACGTTTATATAGATTCTGTTCATCTCTAGCGTGAGTTTCTTGTAAAAGGAGTACGTCTATGTCATTTTCTAAAATAATCTTACTTACTACTTCGCATTTAGCTTGACTAATACTTTCTATATTAAGTTGGCAGATTCGGGTAATAGGTCCAATATCTCTAATCCGGTGGCTCTCTGAGAAGAGCTGATCACATTGAGGCATTTCAAGTGGGTAATGAAATGATGAAATGTACAGTTGGGCTACGATGGCTATCCGAGTACAAAACCAGAGTATGAAACCTATCCAATTGCAGAGAGGTGTAAGACAGGGTGACGTTATAACCCCGAAACTCTTCACCGCTGCATTGGAAGACGTTTTCAAGCTTCTGGACTGAAAAGGATACGGTATTTACATCAATGGCGAGTACATCACTTACCTTCGATTTAGCGACGATATAGTCCTTATAGCAGAATCGCTGGAGAAAGTAAGCACCATGGTCAATGACCTCAATAGTCTCTGCCAACGGATAGGTCTTAAGATGAACATGGACAAAACAAAGATCATGTTTAATGTTCATGTCACGTCTATGCTGGTAGTTGTTGGGAGCACTAAGCTCGAAGTTGTTGACGAGTATGTTTACCTGGGACAAATAGTCCGACTAGGTAAGTCCAACTTCGACCGAGAGGTCAATCGACGGATTCAACTCAGCTAAGCAGCGTTCGGGAAACTACGACACATCTTCTCGTCAAACATACCTCAAAACCTTAAAACGAAATTGTACAACCAGTGCGTCTTGCCAGTGATGACTTATGGATCTGAGACGTGGTCCTTCACTGCTGGCCGTATGAGGAAGCTCAAGGTGGCTCAGCGAGCTATGGAGAGGGCTATGCTCGGGGTTTCTCTGCATGATAAACTTAGAAATGAGGATATCCGCAGTAGAACCAGAGTAACCGACATAGCCCAACGGATTAGTAAGCTGAAGTGGCAGTTGGCCGACCATATAGCTCGAAGAACCGACAACCGACGGGGAAGAAAGGTTCTCGGGTGACAGCCTCGTACTGGTAGGCGAAGTCTAGGGCGACCCCCACGAGATGGAGTGATGACCTGGTAAGACATGCAGTAAGTCGATGGATGCAGGTGGCTCAGGACCGTGATTTGTGTGCTCAGGACCGTGCATTCCTTGGGGGAGGCCTATGTTCAGCAGTGGACTTATGCAAGGCTGTAATGATGATGATGATGATGATGAATGAAATGATACAATATTCTTTGAACGACTGTGATAGTGCTGTGAGATTGCAAGATTATAGCGCAACAGTACAGCAGCCAGTAGTTTGTTGTTCGTTTAGCGCCACCCAGGGGACACGTGCAGGGTAAGGCCGGCAATTCCTGCGGACGTGAACGACTTCATCCCCCTACTCTTCATTGGGGCCCCCAAACAATTTTTGATACAGGGCCCATCTAAGGCACGCTACGCCACTGCTTACGTTGTTGGAGCAACGGAAAGTTTATGCCGAACTCTTACCTGCTAAAACCCCGCTGATGGCGGCCACCATGTTTCGAAAAGAACCGATGTATTCTCAAGGGTAAACCTTGTGACAAGATCAGTTCTTTCTAAACCGCCATCAGAGCTCCGACCATCACTGATATTTTTTCTCTTTATTTGGTCTACAAAACTGAACACAACTACAACATGCTGACAGGTATTATAATAAAACAAACATTTCAAAAATTGTATGTACCTATATATATAATTATGTAGACGTAGCTTGCACAAAAATAATCTGTAATAATTAACAATAATACTTAATGGGGTTGTTATAAACTAATTTGCTTAATTCCGCGTAAAGAAAGAAAATGATGTGTTATGCCCAGTTTAAGGGGAGCTCCCACCCTCCCTCAATCGTGCGCACTATACCCGTCGCAGTCAATAACAGTGGTAGAGCCACGCGGCAGAATTGCTGTCGCATGGATGGGCCGGCTCGAACCGGGGTGGTACCACGACCTCACAGAATACCAGCGTGAAGTAGAGGTTTACCTCTGCGTTTCGCTTGGTGAGTGCAGGTGGCCGGAGGCCCTTTTTACTGGAAATGAGGCATTCCATCTTAGTCCTCACGGGTGACAACGCATCTGCATTTTGATTCGCAAACGAGGATAGATGTAGATGTCTATGGGCCGCAGCAACCACTTACCATCAGGTGGACTGTGTGCTCGTTTGTCACCCCTATCTTTAAAAAAAATCATTTTCTTTCTTTACTCGGAATTAAGCAAATTAATTTATAACAACCCCTTTATAATGAATTTCCGCAAAGTAACGCCTGATTCTATTAATTAATAATACTTAAAGTTTTATTATATTAATTCTAAACTAAATACAAAATTAAATTAGCTCTAAATTAAATTAAATACTTGAATAAAGAATAATTTATTTATTGAGGAGTTACTGAACTCACGAATACGTCTACTTCAGACCGACGAATGTTATTGCATGAACACCTGCGGTATAATGGCGAATACCATATAGGTTAGGTTAATGGTGATGCACCGCATACAGGCGAAGTTGACATTTGGAGAAAAAGTCAGCAGATTCCCGTCCGGTTTATTGCGCTCGTTGATATCGGGACGTCAAACACCTCAGTCCCCCCATGACCATGCTTGCTGTAAACCACTCGGGACTTTAAATAAGTTAAAATAAATGAGATGAGGCTTTCACTTATCATAACTTGACTTTTTATAATGCACTTAAAATAAGGCAACTGCCTTCCCCGCACAGCGTTATACTTTGAACGAGCTTCATGTATTGTGTACTTTTTGTTAAGAGCAAACAAGTTGAGTGACCACCTGATAGAGTGCTCTCGCGCCTATAAACAATGAACATAAACATTGACGACTTGTCGAGTCGAGGGTCTGTTGCAGTGTCCATAAATACCTCGTCGTGTTTGACGCTCCCTTAATAGGGAACAATGAAGAATGAAGGTAATAATGAACAATGTACTTGTGACGTAATTATCGTGGTAACTTCACAACTTAGTGGTTAGTGGAAAACTGAAGAGGCTTTGGATTCGAATAATGACCGAAGTCCAGATTTGGCTTTATGTGGCGCGAAGTTAAAGATATCCGATAACAAATGTTTATTTCTTGGTTTAATTTAGGTTAATAAATATATGGGTTCAAATATAAAATACAGTTATTGCAATATTACAGACAGGCAGTTCAATTTTATATGTATAGATGTATTAACAATCGTTGGTGAGTCTGTTAGCGATCGCGTAAGGTCAACAATAATATCAC
Source organism: Parnassius glacialis (assembly GCA_033319125.1). NCBI lineage: Eukaryota > Metazoa > Arthropoda > Insecta > Lepidoptera > Papilionidae > Parnassius > Parnassius glacialis. The sequence continues at coordinate 9,443,532 of JAVANC010000027.1, read as the reverse complement.
AAACGCCATGGCGCTGTATATAAATTACTAGCTATTCCCCGCGACTTCGCCCGCGTGTGATTTAGGGTTTTAACTATATTGCGCGGAACCCTAATTATTTTTCAAAAATATTAGTAACCTAAGTTACTCCTTATAACATCAGCTATCTGCCAGTGAAAGTCCCGTAGAAATCGGTCCAACCGTTTCGGAGAATAGCCGGAACAAACAGACAGACAGACAAAAAATTTAAAAATTGTGTTTTTGTTATAAGTACCGTATATACTTTCACATGCATTTAGTAAAAAGCCGTTATTTTGACATTACAAACACACTTCAATTTTATTTATTTGTATAGATTAATAAATTCTTTATGCTATCTAAAATAATTCACAATATATGTTGGTTTAGTGCAAAAAGAAATCACAAAAACTGAAACCGTTGGGTGGCCCTGTGGTCGAGTTATAATTTTTTTTATAGGATAGGGTGACAAACGAGCACACAGTCCACCTGATGGTAAGTGGTTACTGTGACCCATAGACTTCTACATCTATCCTCAATAAAGACTCAAGATGCAGATGCGTTGTCACCCGTGAGGACTAAGATGGAATGCCTCTTTGCCAGTAAAAAGGGTCTCCGGTTCTCTACACTCACCATACGAAACACAGCAGCGTTAAGCTGCTTATTTTACGCTGGTTTTCTGTGAGAGCGTGGTCCTTCCCCGGTCGAGCCGACCCGTTCGTGTTACAACTATACTACTAATATAGCTGCAACATGGCTCTACCACGTATAAAATTAATTTTATATTAGCACTATAAAAATTTAAAAGGTTCATAGTAAATTATTCTGAGTGAAACTCATCGCGCAAACTACCGGAAATGATAGAACAACATCTGCGACGCCAGCATATTTACGATATTAGAATTTTGCATTACCCAATTAAACCAAGCGCCACTAATTGGGTAAGTCTCCATTCGTGACCTTTATTTATTTAATAGCTATTATAAAACTCTTTGCCTTGTAACCTACTACACCATAATTACGGTAAGACTACGGTATTTTGTTTAAATCTACCATCCACCGTAGGCATGTTATTATGGTGCTATATTTTGACCTAGTTTTGTCCCTCTTAACATAATATAATTATATGTTAAAATGGAAACACAAAATATACAAATTTAATAAGTTTTCCAATATTGCTATTTTTAGTTATAGCACCACTGTCCATTTCAAGGGAACTACCCTTGAACTTGACAGTGGTGCTCAGAACAAAGGTAAAGCATGACAAAGACAAGACGATAAAGTCTATGCGAGCAAATTAAGGAAGTATATAAATTGAAATAAATATACTATAAATAAATATTTCGAAGACATGTGAAGTTCGCCAACACGCATTGGGGCAGCGCGGCGGACAATACCTTGCCCTAAAAAAACCATCTCAGAAATGAGAGGAGGCCTGTGCCCAGCAGTGGGACGTAAATAGGCTGCAACTTTACTTTACTTTAAATATACTATTACAAGCAAGGTAATTAGAGCAATGTTCTGCGCTCTGCGTTTAATCATCCAAACTTTGTCTATCTTCAGTTAGTCTTAGTTCAAAACTTATAAATTTGTGAAAATGGAGCATACAAAGTTGCAAGTTGTCATAAATTATGTCTTTACGCGACTCAGAGATAGCAACTCTATGCAGCGATTTAAAATCACAATGTTTTTGTGCTTTGCAGACGAGAGTAAAAATATAATGTAAATATTTCATGTTATGATTTATACTCGTGTTTTACTTTCATGTATAAGAAATTGAGAAATGCATAAAATTTCGTTTGCTTGAGCAGCTTTTTTAGTTGCCGTAATTTTCTATGACTTACCGTATTTTTAGACTAGCAACTAATTTACACACTGGCAGTTGGAGACTACTTTTGCCTTTTCTACCGACTTCAAAAATGAGTAGATACGAGGTACGGAGGAGGTATGTTATTTTTTTCTTTTTTTTGTTTCGGTACATTTTTTTTTAATTTTAAATTATTTTCTTTTTTTATGTGTGTTACCTAATAACTTTTTCTGTGTAAACTGATTTCGATGATTCTTTTTTATTTGAAAGCTGATACTTCTCATGATCAAGGTCTGAGTAATAAGTTTTGAATATATATTGAAGACGTTTGTATATTGTATGTTCGTGTATTTTAAATTTTCCACTTGTTTACTTGTAGACTCTTGGATTAAAAAAAACCAATCGTCCCACACCAGAGTAGGCCTCTGTCACACAAACTTTTAGTCCAGGCATTAGGAAAATATCTCAAAAGTTATGCACATGCATAAACTTCATACTAAACATTCTGTTTAACAATTTCATAGATGTCGGCGAGAACAGACTTGGGTGCGCGTTTACTATTAAATTTACGACGAGCGCCCGCCTGCTCTTTTATTAAATTTTATAACTATCACGACTGCTCCTCTTGTGCTATGGAATATATCGTAATCATCACCAAAAATCCATTGTCCATTAAATTAAGAAAAGTTCTCACTTATATTTTGTAGTTTTTTATATTTATTAGAAATTTGTGCTTGGGTGTATTTCCACAAGATGGCGGTATAGCTGTTGATGGTAAATCACACAACAAATTCGTATTCACGCTTTGTCGCGTTAACTTGTTTGTTGTTGTTAAGTTGTTGATTGAATGTACAGACAGACAGTGGCAAATCATTCCACTCATAAACCGACTTCAAAATAAGGAGGAGGTTCTTAATTCAACTGTATTTTTATGTGTGTTACCTCAGAACTTTTTTTTAGGTAAACCGATTTTGTTGATTCTTTTTTGTTTGAAAGCTGGTACTCCTCGTGTGGTCCCATAAGAATTTGGTCAAGATCTGACTAGTGGTTTTTGAGTTATCCTCAATACGCATTATTTAATTGACTTCGACTACATTGATGATGTTCTCATTTTATTAATATTGGAGTCAGTTGTACAAAATTATTATTTTTACCACTTGTTTCCTGTAAGCATTACGAACGTCGAAGCCAACGGTTTTTGCAATCAAATGATTAATATGTATAACCACAAAATACGGTCCTGGGCTCCTGAGTCACCTGCGTGTCTCATCGGGTCGCAACTCCATCCAGTTCCCACTGTCGGTGGTTGGCCTTTTCTGCGCTTGCCCATATGGGATTCCCATTCGAGTACCTTTTTAGGGTTCCGTACCCGAAGGGTAACCAACGCGATTCTATTACTAAGCCTCCGCTGTCCGTCCGTCTTTTTTTATAGAATAAAGGTGAGAAACAAGCACACAGTTCACCTGATGGTAAGTGGATCCTGTGGCCCATAGACATCTACATTTATCCTCAAGGATCAAAATACAAATGCGTTGTCATCCCTAAGGCCTGAGATGGAATGCCTCATTTCCAAAAAAAAGGGTCTCCGGTTCCCTAAGTCCTGTACGTCTGTCAGCAGGCTGTATATCATGATCCGTAATAGGTACACGGTTGAAATTTTCACAGAATGCGTATTTATGTTGACGCTATAACAATATAAATAAATTAAAAATTATTTTTATTTCCCTTTTTGGCTCCCCTACTAGAAACATGCTTTATGATGGTACGGAACCAGAGTCCGACTCGCTCTTGGCAGGTTTTTTTTCTCTTCTTCGGTTGTGCGTTTAAGTCATATAGCCCGCCGATTGCCACTTCAGCTTCAGTTAATTTATCTATTAGTTAGCTCTCAATTCCGTATGTCCCGAAGAAAACAGAGGGGTGTTATATGTTTGTAGTGTGTCTGTGTATCTCCGTATCTGTGTATCTGTGTGTCTGTCTGTGGCATCATAGCTTTTGAACAGATGAACCGATTTTCATTATTTTTTTTTGTTTGAAAGGTGTCTTAATCGAGTGTTCTTAGTTATATTTCAAGAAAATCTCTTCAGTCATTTGAAGATCATTAGCTCTTTTTATATCGGGGTTTATTTTAATTATAATTAAAGTTATCAAAAGAATAGGATTGATACGTTTTACTAATTTCTATTATTTATTTCTGTTATTTGCACTTTATTTTACACCTTAATAAAAAGGATTACAAAGGGCGGATTTAATACCTTTTCGCATTCTCTCCCAGTCAACTGCACTTGTCTCGCGTATAATGTAGCCAACGCCGTAGTACTCCTTACGTATGCACTGGTAAGTTTCATTATTCGGTGCTTAATACCTATAGTAACCTCGGAAACTATCTCTGAAGTATTATCACAGTGAAATTCGTAGAGAATTATTAACAATAAAACACAAGGAGTGTTTATTTGTTATTTATTTGTTTAATATTATAAATGACTTAGTATTTACGTTGCATGTACATATACATTCTAAACATACATGGTATATTATATACAAACTAAAACGTATGAAACAAAACTATAAGCACGAGGAGTGTTGAGAGGTTACCGCGTTCTAAAAATAAATTATGAATTAGATGAAAAAAACCCGCGTATAAGAACTTATATCTTACTTGAAGCACCGACATTCCGGGAAGTCTGCAGTGTGTGAACATGTTCAAGATCGTCCTAACCATTACCTTAGATTTGATAGACCATAAATCCTCGCAAAAGAACACCGATTCCTACCAAGGATGATTCGCGAGGCTATTGAAATTAAGAAACACCCTAATTTCAATAGAGAAGATGGATGGGTGCTGCCATCTGCTTAGGATCCTATATTTAATAAAACTAAATCCAAAGCCAAGCATACTACTGCAAGACTTCAAGATACTACAAGCTTATTCTTTTACCAACGAAAAAATAACCAAATATTAATATTCAAACACTGAAGGTAGTCGGGCTAACTATGATATCGGTATGTCAAACACCTCAGTCCCCCCCGTGACCATGGGTGCTGTAAAGCACCCGAAACTTCGGGAATTAAAAAGTTAATATAAACGCGATAAAATCCGTAAAAATTAGTTTCATTTAATGCATAGTCTTCGCGTAAATATAAGATGCCATCAAAAACATAACTTGTAAAAAAAGCCAAGTCTCGCAACTCAGTTCTTCTACCGTAAAAAGTTGTGAGATCTATGTAATACCAAGTCGGTTAATTTATTCAGTCCATAGATTGATACATAGATTGACTTGGCAATCGCATGAAAACACAATATATCTCACAAGTAATACATATTAAATTAGATTGTTTAGTGCGATTGCCAAGTCAATCTATGTATCAATCAATGGACTGAATAAACTAACCGACTTGGTATTACATAGATCTCACAACTTTTTACGGTAGAAGAACTGAGTTGCGAGACTTGGCTTTTTTTACAAGTTATGTTTTTGATGGCATTTCATTTCTTTTTGTAGACAGTTATATCTAGGTAGCTATTTACACCTATTATTCCATTATACATATATAGGTACACTGATTCATTCATTGCAAATGTAACTTTGTAATACTATATGCTTATATGGGATTACAAAGTTATTTATGCAGTTGGTGTATCTCGAAAACTGGACCGAAATTGTAAAATATTTTAATTTTTCCTTGATTTATATATTAAACAATAATTGTATTCCAAAGGAGACGGTCCAAAATTGTATGAAGCGTAGGCCTAGTTTATGTACTAGTATGGAAATAAATTAAAATAAAATATTTAACCACTTTTGATCATTCAAATCCACGAATTTGCCCTAATTTCAGTGCAATTAATATTTTATTCTCACCAAAAACTGCAACACTAATGGCGGATTGAAGTCGTTTTGATTTGACGTTAGCTGTCATCTCTGATATCTCTGATATATCGCCTATCAGGTAGATTTATTACGTAAAATAGCTAAAATGTCTCGACACTAGTAGGAAAGTAAGGCAAAATAGTTGTATTTTTGGATCAAAACAAGAATAACGTGTAGTAAAGATTGTGTATGTGCTTTTTTGATCTTAAAACAACTAGCGTTTTTGTTGATATTTGAATATCATAAATGCAGTTCAGGAGAAAACAAATGTAAAAAGTACTACCTAATTCCAGACAAGAAGATTGTTGAGATAAATCAACGGTGTCTACACACAAAATTATTTAATTGCATTAATTAGTGTGTACTAATGCACACTTCAGTGCCAAGGGCATCCAGGACTTATTTTGTTTTACATGGGGAAATGAGGCCTAAGTAATTTGTTAGATACTTAAGGTAATATAAATAAAACAGCTTAATTTTATTATTTTTTATTTATCCTACTTCAAAATCCTCTCTTACTAAAATGCCATCCAGAATTTAGGAAGGTGCGGTTATGGAATTTTGATACCGAGCCCAACACAAATACCAGACAACGGTCATTATGTGGGCACAGCAAGTCTCTTGTCCAGAAGTGCAACTGCAATAATAACCTGCAATAATCTCATCCCAACTTGTCCCATGTCTCGCCAACAGTACCTATATATGTATGATAATAACCTCTGCCCGAGTGATGACGAGATTTTATACGGCCTCTTATTATAACAGAGTCTTGTTGGGATGATATTAACCGGGTCACAACGTATCTGCTACCCAGTCTTCGTTGATACCAAACATACAATATACTGATAGTATTGGCATTAGGGCGCTGGAGCTCATTTTCAAGATTTGTGCCGACAGATAATTCTTGTAATACGTTTGCAAAACATTGTGAACATATGGGTGCATTTTCATCCATCTAGAACAAAACAATCTTATTTTAATAAACGAAGCGCAACTAACAGAACCGCATTTTAAACAGTGCAACATGTTTTAACACATGAATTGAAAGATAATTACATCATATTAAGATTTTGCAGCCATTATAAACTTATATAGAAATTAATAATTATTAACAGACTACAGATAGAAGCATGTCATTCAAATGCGTTTAATAGCCTAATGAAACATCTTTCTTTAGTACATACCTGCTTACTGATACAAAATGTGATTCTACAGAATACAGATATCCGATATCAACGAATTCGAAATCTCACGTAAATCATTAACTCCATAAAACAAAAGCAAAGTCAAAGATAAAGGTAATCCAAAGTCCAAACAAAAAACCAAATCGCCAAAGATATCCACAATTAATTACATTCACGAGTTTAGAACAAGTTCGAAATTAGGCATGGCGATCTGAAATCGATTAATCGAAGAATCGATTTTTGGAGCCAACAAGATCGATTTTTTAAATCGATATGTAGTACTGAATCGATTCGGTGAATCGATATTTCACCCTTGAAAATCGACATTCGATTTTTTTTGGTATAAACCATAAAACTATTTACAATTAATTGAATGTATCCGTATTATAAGAGTGCTGCCGGTTAAAGAATTAATTATTCAAAAACACCATTTATCGCAGGCAGTTGTGCACCTAAATTATGATCCTATACTCTACTGGCAAGAACAAAAAAACTCTATTTATCACCAAGTTCACTCAATAGCCGTGATGTATATGAGTATCGTAGGATCATCTGTTCCTTGTGAGCGCCTTTTCTCAATTGCCGGAAACATCGCAACAGATGAGCGAAACCGCTTGGATCCCTGTAGACTTGATAGACTGTTGTTTTTAAAAAGTTTAGATATTAAGGATTGGGAACTATAAGCTACATTATCTATTAACTTTGTAAACGATTTTTCTTAACCATTTTCTTAACTCTGTAAAATTTCTAAATGTAGAAAATAAATGCCTTATTTTATACTTTATCTGTTAGTTTGACATGGTAATGAAAATATTTTTTATTATAGAATTACCTGATTTTACTGATAAGAGATCGTTAAATTATAATATGTACCTTGTTTTTAATAAAATATTACATTATAAACGAAAACTTGAAAAAAAGATCGATTTTTCGGAAATCGGTCTTATAGACCTCGATATTTTGTGAATCGATTCATTAGGTCACGATTCGAATCGATTTAAAAATCGATCTTTTTCGAAAAGAATCGCCATCCCTATTCGAAATAAATAAAAATATCATTTGACAGAAATGACATTTGACAAACAACCGTATCTTTTTTACTTTTTTATGACTGGAAGGGCACCATCCTGTAAAACCATCAAAAACTTGGGATTGCATTTTTATTTTTTGCAAGTTATTTAGTTTGATTTATTCTCTCATTTTATTTTTAACAAAATCACTGAATTTTTCTCTTTTTTACGGTATACTGTACATAGACTGGGCCAGAAATGGACCGTCTCCTTTGAAGTTTCTACGTCCGCTAGAAGTGCCTTAGAGTTTTGATGATCGGTCAGTCAGTGAGTGACAAAATTAAGAAACTTTGACTAGTTATAATTCTTAAACTACTGGTTAAAATTTAATGAAATTTGAAATATACCGAGTTTATACAATGCCTACATAATTAGTAAAAAATCAGGCTTCTAATTTTATCCATAACGAAGTTATAGGCTTTCGGAAATGGCCTGAACTGCTTCGAGAAAAGGATGGTACGGCCGTGCCACTTTTTTGCTCGACTTGGCGGAGGCACTGCCGTGCCACCAGAAATCATTAAATAAATTATGAAGAAGTAACATTTTTAAATATCTATTTTAATTAATACCTACTACTAATAATGAACAGTGGTAGAGCCACGCGGCAGATTTTGTTGTCGCACGGATGGGCCGGCTCGAACCGAGGTGGTACCACGACCTCACAGAATACCAGTGTGAAGTAGAGGTTTACCTCTGCGTTTCGCTTGGTGAGTGCAGGTGGCCGGAGGCCCTTTTTACTGGAAATGAGGCATTCCATCTTAGTCCTCACGGGTGACAACGCATCTACATTTTGATTTGGAATAGAGGATAGATGTAGATGTCTATTGGCCGCAGCAACCACTTACCATCAGATGAACTGTGTGCTCGTTTGTCACCCCTATCCTATAAAAAAAAATACTAGCTGGTACTCGGCGTGTTGCTGCCACAAAATAAAAAATTGTGGAAATATCGTTTTAAATGTGGAAAATTTATATTACATTCATTGAAGTTGAATAATATAAAACTTTCAAATAGAGTCGATACGACACGCGTGCCTCCTACATTGTACTATGGCTATAACCTTCACGCAAGTCCAAGCAATAAGTTGAAGTTTTAGCGCAATCTTATGAACAGTAGGTATGCCAGCGCATAAAATACGAACGAACAAAAATTAGTTTTATATATTAGATTATGCTCCAACAAAGTTTCAAAATGCAGAAGGCAGCTTGTTATTATTATTCTTTCATTTATTATGGTGTGGTGGTGGAAGGAAAAGGGGAGATCTCCCGCCGGGCAAGGTGTTCTGCCCGGGGAGCGGCCAACGCTCCGATTGATAGTTCGGAGCTATTCTATATATGCTGCTTTAACTTCGGAACTTTGTTAGTGCGATTTAGGCTTTGACGTGTTTCGCTTGTGGCGCGACGACAGCGCCGCCACATCGGTATATCAAAAGTTCACTGATGATACGTTCGGGTTGTCCCAGTTAATATATTGGTAACCGTAATTTTTATTATTTTATTTTTATTATTATTTCTTTTCCCTCTGTCGTCCATGATATGGGATAGTGGATATTCCTCCTCCATCAGTACACAACAAGCAAGCAGTATGTTACTATTACTAGAGCCCAATGACTTCGTCAATCTTACTTAGCGGTACCATGTAGCGACATCTATGGAAATGTATTAAATAAAGAACGATGTATTTAGCGCGTCAAATTTTCATATCGATATACATCGCAACCGCTTCCGTAGATAGATAATAGATGGCGCTAGAGTAGTCAAGTGAGCTCGGCCACGGTCCTTATTGCTTTGTAAGAGAGATTACTGTCATATAACTCTATATACTCGTATTATCTTGACTCAGGTTCTCACCGGCCACGGATACCATAAAAGTTATTTGTTCAGATTTAAAATCACCGCGGATGAGAAATGCCCTTGCGACTATTCAGCAACGTAAACTATTGAACATCTACTCCAACAATGTCCCGCGTTTAGTGCCGCGAGAAATGATCATGTATTAATCTGCAGCGTTTCCGGTGTGTCTCCCTTTAAAATAGCCGAAATCATTAAGAAAGAATCAACCCTGAACTCCTTTGTTAAATTTGTTAAAACAATTGTATACAGACTTAAAAAAATTTAATAATACCTAGATATAACTTAGGCATAATATAGACAAAACTTTTAATTTTATGGTACCTATTTACAATTCAAGATCGATTTTGAAAGTAATTTCATTACTTTATATCAACTAGTATCCAGACAAATGTCACTAATTGAGAGTTTTCTTTCGTTTTAATGATTTTATATTAACAACAAAAAGTTTTTCTAGTAGTATATACAATGCATATAATAAGGAAATTTGTAAATATTACCTAAACTCGTAAATTTATAATTATTTACTCGTACGGTTAAAGCAACACCACTGTATCAAATCGCATTGCCGTTTGTAATTAGCCGTCTTTGTATAATAATCTTGCACTTGTTTACAAAACTATATTAAAAATGTGTAACATTAGTTAATAAACGGCCACTAGGGATGGTGTAATCTCTGGTGGAAAATCAAAAAAAAAAACTCTATATAGGATACTATACGTAATTTAATATGGCTAACTCTCTCTGTTTTTGAAAATGACAGACGAGATTGTAGTCCTCCAAATTGCGAATGGCTACGGTGGTACGTGGACACGTGCAACTCCAATGAAACTCAAATTAAAAATGAAGACAGATGGGTTGCAAATGTCCTACTGTAGCAGTCGAATTGTAGTCGTTTTTTTTAGGTAGAGCTATGCTACAGCTATACTAATTGTATAGTAGCGCGAATGGTTCGGCTCGACCGGGAAAGAACCTCGCTCTCACAGAATACCAGCGTAAAATAGCGTATGCTGCTGTGTTTCGTATGGTGAGTGTAGAAATCCTGAGACCATTTTTACTGGAAAATAGGCAGTCCATCTTAGTCCTCACGACTGACAACTCATCATTGATACGCAAACGAGGATAGATGTAGATGTCTACAGCAACCACTTCCCATCAGGTGGACTGTGTGCTCGCTTGTCACCCTAATCCTATAAAAAAAGTAAATTTCATCGCGACAAGATCGACATGTGTGACGTAACAGCATCGACCTACACCCCCACCTCCACCTCCGCTAAATAAATAACAGGCTCGATGTACATGATGGAACAACATAAATAGCGCGAATTGTGCTCTCTTTTTTTCCTACTTTGTAAGCGTCGTTGACAGCGCTCTCGGCAAATCCAATTACTTTCAATATGTTGTCTATGGATTTTTGTATGTCGATTATAGTAGAAGTGACGTTGGTTTAAGTTTTTATTTATCCATGTAGATGCATTGAACTATGTACGTTAATAATAACTCAATGTGTAGATGTAGATAATTGTGTTAAAGGCATTTGGCTGTCGTTTAAATATGAAAAGAATACTATACGCTATTAACTTTACTAAGAATACAGTATTCCCGCTTTCCAATTCATTACACATATACATGCCATTCATACACACACCGACGACTTTCCTAGTTTTTTTTTTAACGTGACAAACGAACACCCACAGTCCAACTGATGGTAAGTGGATACTGTGGCCCATAGACATCTCGGTTAAGATAAAAATGCAGATGCGTTGTCACAAGGACTAAGATGAAATCTCTCGTTACTAGTAAAAGGGATCATCTGTTCTCTACACTCACCATACTAAAAACAGCAGCATTAAGCAGCTATTTTACGTTGGGATTCTGTGAGAGTAAGAACAGTATCCTTCATTGGATTATAATAGTGGGGGAATAAAGAGTGCACATGTGCTTACACACAGTCGTGCACTATAATCCAGCACAGATGGCTTGTCTCCGTTGAGACTGAAAGAAATTCGGTCTGGACGACATTATAATGCAGTATTGTACTATGTTTGATGTATTTTTTTTATAGGATAAGGGTGACAAACGAGCACACAGTCCACCTGATGGTAAGTGGTTGCTGCGGCCCATAGACATCCACATCTATCCTCGTTTGCGGATCAAAATGCAGATGCGTTGTCACCCGTGAGGACTAAGATTGAATGCCTCATTTCCAGTAAAAAGGGCCTTCGGCCACCTGCACTCGCCAAGCGAAACGCAGAGGTAAACCTCTACTTCACGCTGGTATTCTGTGAGGTCGTGGTACCACCCCGGTTCGAGCCGGCCCATCCGTGCGACAGCAAAAGCTGCCGCGTGGCTCTACCACTGTTGGAAATATTATAATTGTATAAGTAGACGAAAGTGCTATATTTTCATAAAGCCTGACTATAGCGTGATACTGTTAGATCAAAGTACCAAAAATATTCCCTTAAAAATAAAATAATAGTTTGACTACCTTATGGTTTTTATTTGCTATCTTATATAAGTAGTTTTACAGGTGATAGTGTCGAGAATACTATATTTGATATAACAAAGTTGGCAATCATAGGGTTGACAAGGCACACAAGAAAACGGGGAGTCATTGTTCGAAATTAGTTGCCTTGTGCTATGGACTGTATTTCAGTTATTGTCAGATTAATTTTTTGCTATTCTGTTGCTTTAGTGTTGAAAAATTACTTAATAATCGAATACAAGCACCATGCAGTTCGAAGCAAATATGCCCAAACTCGTTTCTAAATATAAATACATGCCCGTTATGTATTAAAATTTAATTAAGCAAATGGACGAACCCTGCAAATAAGGACAATGAACTGTGCTGCTCAATGTCTTCCCTAAATGTTGTTTTAAAATACCGCACTAACGTGTTCTTTTTCGTTATTTTTCTAATTGCTCTGTATCGAAAGACTGGCACTAGAGCAGAAGAATACAATTTTTATTTAATTTTTAAAAATTAACGTTCTATTTTATTAAAGAAACGAGCACACAGTCTACTTGATGATAAGTGGATGCTCTGGCTCATAGACATCTACATCCATACTTCATTAAGATTCAAAATGTAGATGCGTAGTCGCCCCGAGGACTAAGATGGAATGCCTTGTTTCTAGTAAAAATGGTCTCCGGTTCTTATCATATGAAACAGCGGCTTCATGCTGATATTTTGCGAGAGCGTGGTCCTTCTCCGGTCAAGCCGACCCGTTCATGCTACAACCATAATATAGCTATAGCGCGACTTTACCAGCTCCGCGATCTTACCACCTCATGTGCGAAATTTCGATTGACCAATTATACCATCTAAAAGGTCAGAAATTGGTCATAAAAGGTCAGTTGGTCTTATTAATTGGTCAGCGTTAGAATTTTTTTTATTAAGGGTTTAGGTTTTTCAAGGTTATTGACAAATTTTAGCACCTCCTTCGCGAAAAATATAAAAAAAGCCACCTATGCGCGATCGAGAAGCATTCGCTGATAATTGGTAAGCTTATATAAATATTTGGCCAGTTCAATTTAATATTAAAGAAAAATAAATAAGGTTAGAGTTGAAAAACTTAAATTATAATAAATGTATTTTAGAAATTAATATTCATGGTAATTTTTTAAATTTTTTAATTAAAATATTTCTAATTTAACAAATTCATGTTTATATAAAATTATTATAAAATAAACTAGTTAACTATCATCCCCCAAATCTCATGCATGCACTTTGACCTTCACGTAGTTTAAAAAAATATCCTATTTCTATATCCACTATTATATATTTGATAGTAGAACATGTCTAAGTTTTTTCTCAAAAAAAATTATAAAAAATATTCCCCCACTCCGTGTGGTTCATAGTAAAGAGCTGTGCGTAAGTGCTCACTGCCCTGATACAATTAAACGTCCCAAAGCATGCGCGTTACGACAATGACAACATATTTTTTATTTATATTAAATTAAACTGACTGAATATTTATATAAGCTGACCAATTATCAGCGAATGCTTCTCGATGGCGCATAGGTGGAATTTTTTATTTTTTTCGCGGAGGAGGTGCTAAAATTTCTAAATGACCTTGAAAAACCTTAACCCTTAATAAAAATAATTCTAACGCTGACCAATTAATAAGAACAACTGACCTTTTATGGCCAATTTCTGACCTTTCAGATGTTATAATTGGTCAATCGAAATTCCGCACATGAGGTGCTAAGATCGCGGAGCTGACTTTACCACGTATACATCTATACGGAATGGAGGTGACGGCGGAATAAAATCCATTACCACTTTTCGTCTCATAGCGTAGAAGCCTTAATGTGAAATGTCACAAAAATGTAATGGCCCTCGATAGACAGAAAAGCAATCATCAGATATATCTACTAATGGATATTTCTAAATGCTTCTACATTTTAACAAAGAATGTTTTTTATTTACCGTATTGTACTAGACATCATTGGATCTTTTAAAAATTATGAAGTTTTATAAATCGACAATACGTGAATAATGACTCCTATATATCATTATCATCATCATTACAGCCTTTCATAAGTCCACTGCTGAACATAGGCCTCCCACAAGGAATGCCACAAAGCACGGTCCTGAGCCACCTGCATCCATCGACTTCCTGCATGTCTTACCAGGTCGTCACTCCATCTCGTGGGGGGTCGCCCTACACTTCGGCTACCGGTACGAAGCTGCCACTCAAGAACCTTTCTTCCCCATCGGTTGTCGGTCCTTCGAGCTATATGGCCGGCCCACTACCACTTCAGCTTACTAATCCGTTGGGCTATGTCGGTTACTCTGGTTCTACTGTGCCTCATTTCTAAGTTTATCACGCAGAGACACCCGAGCATAGCCCTCTCCATAGCTCGCTGAGCGACCTTGAGCTTCCTCATACGGCCAGCAGTGAAGGACCACGTTTCAGATCCGTAAGTCATCACTGGCAACACGCACTGGTTGTACAATTTCTTTTTAAGGTTTTGAGGTATGTCTGACGAGAAGATGCCACTCGCCAAGCGATGAGAGTAACTCCTATATATAGTAATTCCAAACTGGCGTCAACCCGCCATGTAAAAATATGAAGTGAAGGCGGTGTAAGAACATCCACTACTCCATATCGTATCGTGGGTGTCGTATGAAAAAAAAAAAGAAAGAAACATTTATTGCAACACGCCACAATCACTATTAGGTATTTAACATTTGTAGACACATCAATTAAAAATAGTACTTATAACAAAATAAAATAAGAAATAATAATAATAAAGAAAACCATAATTTGACGGATGTAACAATTTAAAAGATATATTACTTATAGATTATAGTAATAAGAAAAAAAGAAAATAAAAACGTTCCTCATGTTGTATGTTGTGGCGCTTTAGGCAAACGGACCTCACTCAGCATAAGCTGTCGCCGAAACAACAGCGCTGGTCGGTGGTGCCAAGTTAGGCGACTTTTCGCCTTTTAGGCTATCTCGAAGGGCGACAAAAAATTGCGATTGGCGACTAGTCGCAATTTAGGCTACTTCGGAAAAAAAACTAGGGCGCTTTTTGGCTATATAATTCTCTCTAAGAGTAAGTCTCTTAGGATATATAATAAAAATGTGTGTAATAAAACATGTTTTTGACACAAAGTACTAGATTTGAAGGTGTCAATGAACTACGAAAAAAAAGTCTTTCTTAGATATATATACTTCGTTAATCTAAGTAAGTAAAATATTTCGTTTCAATTTCTGAAATATTAATAATTATAAACAGATAAAATACATATTATTTATGTTGATCTTTTCTTTCACGTATACAATAAAGTGCTTCAAACTTTATCTTGTTAAAATTATAAATAAGGGATCTACGTTTAAAAATAGCTAATTGGCAGGCAATTCAGCAGGCGATTTAAGGCTTGTTTACAGAAAAAAAAATTAGGCGAATTTAGACTACTTTTTTTTAATTTTTGGCGACTTGGAACGGTCTAGACTTGGCAACTCTGGCACTGGTTTTCAGTGGGCCCGAACGGATTAACGCACGGACATCCGCGTTCGATACATTATTATTATATCATTAAACCAATCTGTTAAACTATGCTGAAATATATAAATATCAAACCGAAGGTATGTATGTAAGAGGTGGCAGAGTGAAACATACCAGGAGATGAGCAGCAACATCTTCCTAATAACAACTTACACCATGCGAGGGAACAATAGTAAAATCCCCCTATTAGGCAATCTATGGGGGTGGCTTATGTTCAGCTGTGGACTTTTGACAGCCTAACAGCGTCAACTCTTAACTTACACACGGTTTTTATTACATAAGTATTTGAGTTTTGCTTCTAAACTACAAAACAAGACAAAGGTTAACTTCACTTAGCTACATTGTATAGTGCGTTGAATGTATGTACTCTGTAGAAACGACATATCGTAGTATTCCATCGGTCCATGGACGATCATTAAAGGGTAGTTAGTATCAACTCGAAGCTATCTGTTGACTTTTGTTGACTCGCCTAAATTAGTGTCTACTGTTGTCTATCATGTGCATAATGTTATTTTATACCATATTCGTGCGTGATAAGATCTATTTTTCATAATTTCATAAAATACACATCTTGAAATATACTGTTATCAAAGTATTAAAGGACAAACAGTTATCGTTTATGTATTTATCGTTTGAATTGGCTTCATGAAATTACGCCTTAGGTTCGTTAATTTTCTAAAATTAAACACTATAATAATCTGGTATTTTTCACTTATTTCTTCCGTCGAGCAGCAGTGCATCTTGTTGTATTCCAGTTTGAAGTGCATGGAGTACCAGTATTATTACAGCCTTACCTGCCTGCAATTAGGCTACTGTCGCTTCTGGCGACAGCAGGCTGGTTGCGGACCGCATACTCAAAAGATCGTAGGTTCGAATCCGCCATTCGACTACTGTCGTGAACCTCTCCTAACACAAGCATTTTAAGCTTACCAGCAGTGATTACATATAATATTATTGGTGTGAATAGTATTGCTAGTATTAAAAAAATTCTTAGCTGGAAAGGCACCTATAATAGCCTTCTTTGCTTTAAGTTGATTCCAAGAATCCATGTTCCTCAATAGCCATTAGATGACAGATCATATCAGATGGACTGTTTAGCTCATTTGTCATAACATTTTTTTAAAAACCGCTCGCGTAATAAGTACTTTGGACAGGATTATTACTGTCAAGTTGTTCAACGAGCAATCGTTAGAGCTATTCTTGGAGTTTCTAATAAAGATATCCGCCTGACGACGAAGGTCAGTGATCAAACTGAAATGGTCATGAGCTGCTCACATCTGTAAAAGGGCAACCGTTCAAGTAGACAGAAAGCGAGCTTGAAATAGTAGCTTGGTGCCGCTGTTTCGTATGGTGAATGTAGAGAACCGAAGACCCTCTTTGCTGGTGACGGGTCATTCCATGTTAGTCCTCAGGGATTACAATGCATCTACGTTTTGATTTTTAAGGAGCATAGACGTAATTGGCCACAGCATACACACACCATCAGATGGACTATGTACTCGTTTGTCATCCTTATTCAATTAAAAAAAAAATCGGGACGCCCCTTGGCTAGATGATATGACGATCTTCGTAAAACTGCTGGTTGGCTGACTGACGCGGGCTGATGACAATGATGACTCAACAAAAGGTCATGCGGTCGACTGTGCTTAGATGCCTGATATTATCAATGTTAGATCCGTGATAAGTTAGGCGGATCAAAGCCTATTGAAACAAAAACAGAGACAGAAACAGAAACTTTTTTATTTATATTTATATATATTATATTAATTTATATTATATTTTTTTTTTTAATACGTTACCTCCACACTAGGATTTTCTCCTGTATCGCAGAGGCAGTTTACAAACACACATTGTACAAGGACAAACATCCAGACCCGGAACAATTATTTGTAGGCCATACATATACTTGTTCTGTGCGGGATTCGAACCCGCGGTCCACAGCGTTGTAACTCATTGTTAAGCCACTGCGCCACGGAGCCGTCAATATAGATTATAAACAATATTTATTGAAATTGAAAGTCACTCTTTTGTATAATTACCACTGGTTCGAAAAAAACCTGTGTCCTGGGAAGAACCAGCAAGAAACCCAGCGGGACTTTTTTTAAATAACAGCTTACAATCATGTATGTTACACAAATTAACAACACAACAAATTAGAAATGGCTTGGTAGCGATCACCTCATTTCCAGGGGTTATTATCATCTATAAATTCTTTAATATTATAATAACCCTTTTTATACAAACTTAGTTTAATAAAGTTTTTGAACTTTGAGCTGGTCAAATTTTGTATATTTTCTGGAATTTTGTTGTAAAAGCGTATACATCGCCCCAAGAATGAATTACTGACTCGATGGAGTCGAATAACTGGTACTACTAGCTTGTGTTTGTTCCTAGTATTTACAGAATGAATATCACTTATTTTGTAAAACTACTTTTATTTTTGTGTACGTACATTACATCTACTAAATGTATTGAGAAGCCATAGTTAATATATTAATTTCCTTAATTTTTTGTCGCAGCGACTCTTTAGGCTTTAAATCATAAATTGCTCTTATGGCCCTCTTCTGTAAAACAAATCTAATTTCAGTGTCAGCTGCGTCTCCCCATAGCAAAATACCATACGACATTATGCTATGGAAATAGCTAAAGTAAACTAGTCTAGCTGTTTCAACATTAGTTAGACTTCTAATCTTTTTTACGGCATATGCTGCAGAACTAAGTCTGCTTGCTAGTTTTGATATATGGGGGCTCCATTCAAGCTTCGCGTCTAGTGTGATTTCAAGAAAAATGGTGGTATTTAAAGACTCAGTTTCTCCCCATTTAAAAATACATTAGTATTTAATTGTTTGACATTTGGAGTCATAAATTTCATACATTTCGTTTTAGTGCCATTTAAATGCAAATTATTAACATTGAACCAATTTACTAATTTAGATATAACATTATTTACTTACGACTTAATTTGAAAATTAAAGAAGTGTCATCTGCAAAATCAAAACTTTACTTGGAATATAGGTTGCCACAATAGAATGAGGAGAATATTTAGGAGAATATTGAGAATATTAGCGACATGAATACCAGTGCCGGCACAACGGTAGTTATTATTTTATAAATACAGATTTACCGTGTGACCTACGTAATAAAACATTAATTAAATTGAATAAAACTAATTTTAAGGATTTTATTGCTAACTTAACTTATTTAATTTATTTTTAGAACCCCATGTTTTCGTTCCATTAACGTTTCATTCGACCTATATGTTTAAAAATATACTACGAACGCTAGAGCAATGTTTCGTCTGTTACCCCATCAATAATTAGAAATGGTCTGTAATTTGTATTCAGTAGTTTCGCTATATTCTATTTCTAAAACGCAATGACGATTGAAAGAAGTGGATAGTGTTTGGGAGTTTCATTAAATTAACTGTCGACCGCCATAAAATATGAAGATGTGGAAATTGTTATGATCAAGATAGCATAGTCAGCCCTTTATTTCGCGCTTCATGCTCCAAATACAAACCAGTATCGCTGCCAACTATTTCTTGAAATCAGGTCAACGCATGTCTTTTGAGACTTGACTTCCTTACAGTGTAAACTTGCACCTACTTCGAGGTAGTATGGTGCCGAGTATTTCGCTTATCTTAATACTGTTCCTGTGGTGATAGTATAATATTACTAAGCCATTTTCAACCGATTACGAGAGAGCCCGGAAGGATGGTTATATTTTTCGTATATTTATGATCTCCGTTTCCATATCCGCTTGTAACTTGATATCAATCAATTCATCATAATTGGTAAGGTCTGTTAAAATTTAATCAATCTTTTCAATTTGTGTTTAAATTAAATACTATCTTAACTACTACTAAACGTCGTAGATCCATGCTGCAGCTATATTAGTAGTATAGCTGTAGCACGAATGGGTCGGCTCGACCGGGAAAGGACCAGGCTCTCACAGAATACCAGCGTAAAATAGCAACTTAATGCTGCTGTGTTTCGTATGGTGAGTGTAGAGAACCGGAGACCTTTTTTACTGGAAAAGAAGCATTCCATCATAGTCCTCACGGGTGACAACGCATCTGCGTTTTGATTCGCAAACGAGGATAGATGTAGATGTCTATGGGCCGCAGCAACCACTTACCATCAGGTGGACTGTGTGCTCGTTTGTCACACTTATCCTATAAAAATAAACTAGCGATCCGCCCCGGCTTCGCGCGGGTGATTTCTGGATCTCGACAACAGCGCCACCTACGGGGTCTAAATGTGAGCTTAAACCATCTAGGGACCCATTCAAACACAGTCAAAAAATTTCATCAAAATTAGTTTTCTGACGACGAACCATTTTTGAGTTTTAGAAAGCGATTTATTTTTATATAAAGAAATAAAGATTATTTATAATAGATCGTTGCAGTTGTGTGAGTAGGTGCGTGTGTGTATCTATACACATACATTTGTATGTATATATATACATATGTATGTAATGATATTTTCATATGAGTAGTTGCCATATCATTCCGTGGGCGTGCACGTGGACGTAGGTACTGTATGAGGCGACAGAGGGTAATGAAACTACAGCCTAAACGGCAACATGGCTTCCTGTTAACAACTCGAAATAACAAAATTTCTGCGGTTGCTAACTTACCGCAAATATACACCTATATATACACATACAAAATATCCACTCTATGAAGCAATATATGGGGGGAGGCCTTAAGGCCGCCCACATACATACGAAATTCCGTTTTGGGAATTACGAATAGGTCGGCCACACGCATACGGAGTCCTGAAATTTCGAACTGAAAACTACCGTACGTGTGTGACGGATCATAGACTTTACATGGACTTGCTGCGTTCGGAATTTCGAATCGGAATATCGAAACAGAATCCCGAAACGGAATTCTGTATGTATGTGGCGGGGCGTTACTCACTTGTGG
Source organism: Parnassius glacialis (assembly GCA_033319125.1). Taxonomy (NCBI): domain Eukaryota; kingdom Metazoa; phylum Arthropoda; class Insecta; order Lepidoptera; family Papilionidae; genus Parnassius; species Parnassius glacialis. Next base: position 9,422,804 of record JAVANC010000027.1, on the reverse strand, counting down.
ATTTAGATTGGATGAGGTTGTAATGATGATGATTATTGAATAGATTTTTCACCATCAGCAGATCGCTCGTGTTTCGTGGATGCCGTAAAAGGCGACCACCATAAAGTACCGAGTGAATTCCGATAGACGGCGATATAAATACCTATTCCTTATACGCCAGACGTGGGCAAAATAACCACAGCGTGGTTACTGGTGACTAAGAGTAGCGTTCAAAGTTGCGTTTGTACTTAAAGTAACACTGTAAACAACATCATAAAACAATAATAAACAAAGTACACTGGAAACAAACATAAGCTTGTAATGCCAGTTGCTAGACTCCACAGAGTCAGTAATTCATTCATGGGGCAATATATACGCTTTTACAACAAAATCCCAGAACATGTTCAAAGTTTGTCAATAAACAAGTTTAAAAGTTTCATTAAAGAAAAACTGTACAAAAAGGGTTATTATAATATCAAGGAATACATGAATGAAAATAACCCCTGGGAATAAGGTGATCGCCACCATACTGATGGTTCTATGAAAATTCATTTAAAAATTGTATGTTTAAAAAATAGGTCCCGCTGGCTTTCTTGCTGGTTCTTCCCGGGACAGAGGTATTTCCCGAACCAGACTTTCAATAAGTATTATGTAAGTATTCTGTGCAAGAAAGCTGAAATAAATTAACTCCAAATACTGAGATAACCAATTCCCCGTGCATGGTGATTATGGCAAATCTTTTCAATAACGGGGGAAGTCAATGACCAGCAATGGCCTTTCACAAGATGGTGATGATAAGAAGTTTTACTTCATCCGTCTATCCATTACAGCGTATAAAAGTCCACTACTGAACATAGGCCAGAGTTGCCACGCTTGGCAGGTGGGTTAGCAACCCCAGTTTTTTTTTCTTTTATGTTGTTATCACGACGATGCTGCTATCCATCATCTGTTTCAATTTTCCACTGTCACCTTTTGCGACACCTACGGGACGATATCGTCATCATCATCGTTACAGCCCTTCACAGTCCACTGCTCAACATAGGCCTCCCTCAAGGAATACCACAAAGCACGGTCCTGACCCACCTGCATCCTACGACTTCCTGTATGTCTTACCAGGTCGTCACTCCATCTAGTGGGGGGTCGCAGCACACTTCGCCTGTCGGTTTTGCGAGCTATATGGCCGGCCCATTGCCACTTCAGCTTACTAATTCATTGGGCTATGTCAGTAACTCTGATTCTACTGCGGATATCCTCATTTCTAAGTTTATCGTGCAAAGAAACCACGAGCATAGCCCTGTCCATAGCTCGTTGAGCGACCTTGAGCGTCTTCAACTGGCTAACAATGAAGGACCTCGTCTCAGATCCATAAGCCATCACTGGCAACACGCACTGTTTGTACAATTTCGTTTTCAGGTTTTGATGTATACCTGACGAGAAGATGTGTCGTAATTTAACGAACGCTGCCCAGCCGAGTTGGGTCCGTCGATTGACCTCTCGGTCGAAGTTAGACTTATGTACTTAGTAGGACTATTTGTACGGGACGTAATAGGGTAGTGGATAGTCTTACACCGCCACTACACTGTTCAAGGAGAGGAGAAAAGAAGTTTTATTATGACAATTTATTGTTAATTCAAATAAAACTAGTTTTACGGAGTTTATCGCACTAATAAACTAAATGTAAATTTTATTATTACACCAAGATATTGCATTCGAATTTTTAAAATAATATTCGGAAGATTTAAGTTCTCTGGCGCCTTTTGGAATGCCATATTTCTTTAAGATTTACAACAGCAGGTAACTATGAGGTGAACTTTAGAATATTATTCTTGGAATCTTATTTCAAGCTACCATTTAAAAATATCTGACAGTCTAGCATTTCCCTGTCATACAATAAATGATTTGAAATGAAACGATTTTGTTTTATTCATCTACCCGTAGGTGTCACAGCATTATAACTTTAAGTCCTTGACTAAATTTAATAATAATTTTTCAGTGTACTTTTTAGATCTCAATCTCTATTTTAATAAGAGAATATAACCAAAAGTATTTTTCTATGCACCTTTCTGTATTATGTAAGCGAGGGATGGACTTTTTTTGCTTTTAATATCGATCAAGAAAGTCCTTCACAAATTCACAAATTAACATTGGTGTTCCCCAAGGAATGGCACAAAACACAGCCGCTAGCCAACTGCATCCATTGACTACCTCTATGTCTTGCAAGTTCATCACTACATGCACTCCATACGATAGGATTAGGATGTTACAATATGTAACCCTAACAGTAAACATCATTTTATACCGAAACTACAAATCTGAAAAAATGCTAAAGCTCTTACTAAATACATAATTTCGATTAAAGTTATATCTAACACTTTTCACAGAAGTAAACTGTACAGCGGAACTCCAATGTATAAGTGTCCCAACACGAGCTTGGCCTTCCACACGCCGCCAACGCGAAACATAGAAATTGGCCTCTATATTATCGGGAAATAATAGAATCAAAAACCCAAATTTTGGTCAGCACTGATTTCCATTCATTTTACTAATTTTGTATAGCTAGAACATTTATTATTTTGATTTCTTAACAATAAATTGATATATTACGAGTAATTAATGATTGAAAAAAAATATGTTGAAAGTCTATTGGGGTGTACGGACGTAATCAAGATATCTCGCAAACCACAATTGAGTTCATATTGACTGACAGACTGAATTCATTTTTTATTCTCTTCATTGTTGTATGGGTTTTCTTATAATTGTTTTATTTTAGGAGGTGGTAGGACTACTTTTGTACCAAGTAGTGTGTCTAGGTGGCCACCGTCTTACCTACTTACTTACAAGCAGCAGTACGTTCACTATTGTGTGCCCCTCTAAAGGGAACAGAGAACCAGTATAATTACAGTTTCTGAGGCAATCCATTTTCTACTGACTTCAAAAAGGAGACGGTACTCAATTCGACTATAGGTTTTTTTATGTGTGTTACCTCATAACTTTTTATTGGTTGAACCGATTTCGATGACTCTTCTTTTATTTGAAAGCTGGTGCTTCACATGTGGTCCTATATAAATTTGATCAAGGTCAAGGCCAATAGTTTTTGAGTTATTCTTAATAATTTATATTGAAGTCGGTTTTACAAAATTTTTAATTTTTAATTATAGTCCTCAAATAAGACAACGTTGGGTGCGCTTGTCCACGGTTCTATATAAATTTGGAGAAAACTTCTTCCCAAAAGATGGCAAAATAGGGAATGAAGTTTTTTATGTATTTATTTCGACGACAATTTTTTTTAATGGTATAATATGTTATTTAAATATTTCCTTTCTAATTCAATTGTTTTCTTTTTAATTCAATTGCTATGAATAATGTAATACATAACATACGGGGAAAGTTCTGTGGGAGGACTGACGGCACGGAACACTTAATTGTGCAGACCATGCACCTTTTTTTGTCATTTCATTACTAAGCCAGGTAAGACTATCCAGTTTCTCTATTATACCGCATTCATAATACCATACCATAAATAAAGATGGGATAAGCACAGGACAGGTGAATGTGGCTTTTCAATGCTATCTAATAGTTTGTATCAAGTCGCCCATCAACAATGCCGCTCAATAGCATAATATCGATGGCTACGATAACGTGACTAGCCTTTTAATTGCTATCCAGTTAAAGATGTTGTTTTATATTGTATAAAGATGGTACCTCTTCATTTTTGACATTTAAAATATTTGACCGTTGTGTACAAGTGCTGAGAAACACGTAGATCTTTTTTAAGATTACTCTTCAAGGCTCATCACAATATCTACTTTATATATTTTCTGTCGACTTCCAAAAAGGAGACGGTACTCAATTCGACTGTATGTTTTTTTTTTATGTGTGTTACCTCATAACTTTTTACTGGAACCGATTTCAATGATTTTTTTTTTGTTTGAAAGCTGGTACTTCTCGTGTGATTCCATATAAATTTGATCAAGGTCAGATCAATAGTTTTTGAGATATTCTTAATAACTTATATTGAAGTCGGCTGTACAAAATTTTTAATTTTAAATGATTACTAAATGTGCCCGGCATTAGTTGAAATACCTTTTTTGGCAGAAACCTTTGCGGGGGTATGCACCGAACAAGTCGCCAAAGTTTTATCGCAATCTGATAAAATGTTATAAGATCGTATAAAGGACAAACAAAGAAACATTTATTTTTACAATATTCATATCATCATCATCATTACAGCCCTTCACAAGTCCACTGCTGAACATAGGCCTCCCCCAAGGAATGACACAAAGCACGGTCCTGGCCCAGCTGCATCCATCGGCTTTCTGCATATCTTACCAGGTCGTCACTCCATCTAGTGGGGGGATGACCTACACTTCGCCTGCGGGTACGAGGCTGCCACTCGAGAACCTTTTTTCCGTATCGGTTCTCGGTTCTTTGAGCTATATGGCCGGCCCACTGCCACTTCAGCCCACTAATCAGTTGGGCTATGTCGGTCACTCTGGTTCTACTGCGGATATCCTCATTTCTAAGTTTATCATGCAGAGAAACTCCGAGCATAGCCCTCTCCATAGCTCGCTGAGCGACCTTGAGCTTTCTTATTCGGCCAGCAGTGAAGAAACACATCTCAGTTCCATAAGTCATCACTGGCAACACGCACTGGTTGTACAGTCTCGCTTTCAAGTTTTGAGGTAAACCTGACGAGAAGATGTGCCGTAATTTCCCGGACGCTGCCCAACCGAGTTAAATCCGTCGTTTGACCAAAAGGTCGAAGTTGGACTTACCTAGTCGAACTACTTGTCCCAGGTAAACATACTCGTCAACAACTTCGAGCTTAGTGCTCACAACAAATACCGGCATAGGTGTGACATGGACATTAAACATGATCTTTGTTTTATCCATGTTCATCTTAAGACCTATCTGTTGGAAAACACTATTGAGGTCATTGAGCATAGTGCTTAGGTCCTCCAGCGATTCTGCCATAAAGACTATATCATTGGCAAATCGAAAGTAAGTGATGTACTCGCCTTTGATGTTGATACCGTATTCTTTCCAGTCCAGAAGCTTGAAAACGTCTTCCAATGCAGCGGTGAAGAGTTTGGGGGATATGACGTCACCCTGTCTTACACCTCTCTGCAATTGGATAGGCTTAGTCCTCTGGTTCTGTCCTCGGATAGCCATCGTAGCCCTTCTGTACAAGCACTTCAACACTTCGATATACCGACAGTTAACTTGGCACTGCTGAAGGGACTGCAGCACCGCCCAAATTTCGACGGAATCAAAGGCTTTCTCATAGTCCACATACGCCAGACATAGTGGCAAATTGTACTCTTCGGACTTCTGTACAATTTGCGGAATGGTATGTATATGGTCTATGGTGCTAAAGCTTTTTCGGAAACCGGCTTGTTCGGGAGGCTGGAAGTCGTCAAGTCTGCGCGCGAGACGATTCATAATGATTCTCGAAAACAGCACGTAGACGCGGCTCAGAAGGGAAATCGGTCTGTAGTTCTTCAAGAGAGTGTTGTCGCCTTTCTTGAAGATTAAAGCCACCACACTTCTGCTCCACGCCTCCGGTGTAATACCACCATGGAAGACGGAATTAAAGAGCTTCTGAAGGACTTTAATCACCGGTTTTCCACCCGCTTTCAGAAGTTCCGCTGTAATTCCATCCTCGCCTGGGGCCTTGCCGTTTTTAAGGTGCTGGAGAGCCATTCTAATCTCGTTTCAGACTGACGTCCGGGATATCATCGGAATATTCATAGTATATAGATTTAAAAATACATTTTTAACGTCTACAACAGATAGCGATGAATTCAACGTTAGCTCAAGGGAAGATTGTTCATTCAAGCCTTGAATATTCCTAGTGTGCACTGATCTGATTCTAACAATAAGAAATTCTTCGTTTCATTTTTTTATAGTATAAGGGTGACAAACGAGCACACAGTCCACCTGATGGGAAGTGGTTGGTGTGGCCCATAGACATATACAATTATCCTCGATTACTCGTACGAATCAAAATGCAGATGCGTTGTCACCCGTAAGGACTAAGATGGAATGCTTCATGTTCCAGTAAAAAGCGTCTCCGGTTCTCTACACTCACCATACGAAACACAGCAGCGTTAAGCTGCTATTTTACGCTGGTATTATGTGAGAGCGTGGTCCTTCCTCGCTCGAGCCGACCCATTTGTGTTACAACTATACCAGAAATATAGCTGCAACATGCTATATTTATAAATTGTATATCACCACGTATAAAATTTATTTTACCTACGCAAGACGTCATTTTAAACAATCCTTTGTTTGCTTAATTATAAGTAAGTAGGTTTATTTTTACCACATTTTTAATACATATTCATGTTATTATTAGCACATAATAAAAGTATGTTAATTTGATTGCTCCGTTTAACCTCCAATAAAATGTATGAGCTAATAAATGTTTTATTTTAATAATACATATTTAAAATTGCTCTTTCACCTTTAACTACGTAACAGCCAGGCTTGAATAAGCCGTTTGGTGCTAGTATGACATAATAGAATACATCGCTCTTATCCCATAGGTATCGTAAGAGATGACTTGAGCAAATCCTCTCTATTTTGAGAAGGGTCTGTCCCGATACATTACTTTCATAAATAATACTAGTAACACTCCAAGTAAGTGTAAAATGCTTGTGGTGGGAATGGTTCACGCCAGTAGTCAAACGGTGGATTGCAGCTTACGACTTTCCAAGTTCGCATTTCGTATTCTATTGTCGCTTTTTTATTACAGAAAAAAGGTGACAAGCGAGCCCACATTCCATCAGATGGGAAACGGATGCTGTGGCACATAGACTTCTAAATATATCCTCAGTTAAGTATCAAAATGCGAATGCATTGTCACCTTTGAGGACTAAGACGGAATGCCTCGTTTCCAGTAAAAAAGGTTTCTGGTTCTCTACACTCACCATTCGAAACACATCAGCCTTAAGCTGCTATTTTGCGATTGTGATTCGTGCTACAACTAAATAACTGCAGCATAGACTCAACAACTTATAAACTAAACTCTTATTAAGCCAATAAGTGAAATAACTTAAATTGAAAATTTTAAAACCTCTTAAAACAAAACAGCGGATGACCTTGAAACCTGCTTTTAAATAAAACAAAACCGCACTTAAATCGGTTCACCCGTTCAAGAGCTATGGTGCCACAGAGAGATACACAGACAGACCGACAGACACACTCAAACTTATAACACCCCTCTTTTTGCGTCGCTGGTTAAATAGCGAACAAATTCACAAATAATTCTAACAATTCTGCTTATTGTTCCAGGTACGATAAAGACTATAATACTATAAACAAACTCAAAGCGAAGACCAGCGCGGGCAGACACGCGCCTAGTAGACAACCGGTCACTCACTCAGCTACAAAAAGACCGAGGCGTCCGTTTAAGGTAAACGACCAGAACGAAGGTTATCCTGTCATTGTCTATGATTTCGAAGGGCCCACTCTGCTTTAATATAATTGCTACATTATAATCTTATAAATACACATTATAAATAAAATGAAAATGTCTTCTTTTCTAGAATAACGATGACAAGCGAGCATACAGTCCACCCGATGGTTAGTGGACATTGCAGCCCATAGACATCTACATCTATCCTCGGTTAAGATTTAGAATAAAGATGCGTTATCACCCGTGAGGACTAAGATGGAATGCCTCTTTTCCAGTAAAAAGCGTCTCCAGTTCTCTACACTCACCATACGAAACACAGCGGCATTAAGTTGCTATTTGATGCTGGTGTTCTGAGCGAGAGTCCTATCCGGGTCCAGCTGATCCATTTGTGCTGCAACGAGGCTCTACCACGGAAACATTTCTGACTGTAATATTGAATTAACTGGCTCCTATTAAGCTCGGGGGGTTATTTGGACGCTGTTAAGACATTTAACTTAGAAGAGTACTTTTCTACCGACTTCAAAAAGGAGACGGTACTCAATTCGACTGTATGTTTTTTATGTGTGTTACCTTATAACTTTTTACTGCGTGAACCGATTTCGATGATTCTTTTTTTATTTGAAAGCTAGAGCTTCGCATGTGGTCCCGCGTATAATTTGATCAAGGTCTGACCAATAGTTTTTGAGTTAATTTTTTAATTTATATTGAAGTCGGTTGTACAAATTCTTTAATTTTAAATTATTTAAATTTTTGTCTGTCTGTCTGTCTGTCCGGGCTAATTCTTCGGAATCGCTAAACCGATTGCGATGAAACTTTTCGAACAGATAGAGAGCATTGTCAAGAGGGATCTAGGCTATATCTTATCCTTATAACTTGTAGATTTTTTTTTGATAAAACGACAAACTGATTAATTAAATGGTCTTTGATTATTTTGATTGTAAATAACGTCACATTATTTAGAATACTATCCAGGCTGTGCAGGTCCCTAGTCTATATACTCGTACATATATACAAATAAATAAAATTGAAGTGTCCGTTTCTAATGTCAAAATAACAGCTTTTTACTAAATACATATGAAGGTATATAGTGCATACTTATAATGAAAAAACAATTTTTAAAATTTTTGTCTGTCAGTCGGTCTGTTTTTTTTTTATAGGATTTTTTTGTTTGTTCCCGCTAATCTCCGAAATGGCTGATGTAATAAGGAGTAACTTAGGCTACTGTTATTTTGAAAACAGAAAGTTCCGCAGAAAAAAAAATCTCATGACGTCCAATCGTAATAAATTCCACACGGATAACGTTGCGGGGAACAGCTAGTAAATAATATAATTTCCTATGTGATGAGTTGATTTGTGTATCCATCACCCCATATCATCCCGTGGGTTCGTAAGAGACGAGATCTCGTAGTCAAAATTGCGAGACGGCTTGCAATGTAATGACTGATGACCGTGACATAAAGATCAAACGTGGCAATTAAAGATACACCTCCCTGCATTAGGTGAGAGTGAGACCCACGTCCAGCAGTGAGTAATATAGTCTGATAAAGAATAATTTTAAATTAAAAATTTTGTACAACCGACTTCAATATAAATTATTAAGAATAATGCAAAAACTATTGGTCTGACCTTGATCAAATTCATATAGGACCACATGTGAAGTACCAGCTTTCAAATTAAAAAAGAATCATCGAAATCGGTTCACGCAGTAAAAGGTATGAGAAATAAACATTCACAAATCGACTTATCGAGTGACGTGCAGTTTCGTGGTCACTTGGAAGAGAAAGCCAAATTGGCCTCTAAAAAGCTTGGCGTGTTCAGCAGAGCGGGACAGTATTTCATGCCGGCACACCGCCTGCAACTTTACAAGGCGCAGGTTCGGCCTCACATGGAATACTGTTCCCATCTCTGGGCAGGGACTCCCCAGTGCCAGCTCCTTCCACTTGACCACATCCAGCGCAGAGCGGTTCGAATCGTCGGCGACCGAGTCATTTCCGATCGGCTCGATTCATTGGCACTGCGAAGAGATGTTGCATCCCTTTGCATTTTTTTCGCATCTACCACGGGGAGTGCTCTGAGGAATTGTTCGGATTAATCCCAGCCGCCAAATTTCACGAACGCACATCGCGGCAGAACTCCCGATACCATCCACACCATCTGGATGATTGGCGGTCCACCACTGTGCGATTTAGAAGATGTTTTCTTCCTCGCACGACTTCCTTGTGGAATCGATTACCATCAGCGATGTTTCCGGACCGATACGACTTAGGGACCTTCAAGAAAAGAGCCTACTCCTTTTTAAAAGGCCGGCAACGCATCTGCAATTCCCCTGGTTCCCCTTTTTTTTTTTTTTTTATAGTAGAGGGGGCAAACGAGCATGCGGCTCACCTGATGGTAAGTGACTACCGCCGCCCATGAACAACTGCAACACCAGGGAGGGAATTGCAGATGCGTTGCCGGCCTTTTAAAAAGGAGTACGCTCTTTTCTTGAAGGTCCCTAAGTCGTATCGGTCCGGAAAAATCGCTGATGGTAATCGATTCCACAAGGAAGTCGTGCGAGGAAGAAAACATCTTCTAAATCGCACAGTGGTGGACCGCCAATCATCCAGATGGTGTGGATGGTATCGGGAGTTCTGCCGCGATGTGCGTTCGTGAAATTTGGCGGCTGGGATTAATCCGAACAATTCCTCAGAGCACTCCCCATGGTAGATGCGAAAGAAAATGCAAAGAGATGCAACATCTCTTCGCAGCGCCAATGAGTCGAGCCGATCGGAAAGAACTCGGTCGTCGACGATTCGAGCCGCTCTGCGCTGGATGCGGTCAAGTGGAAGGAGCTGGCACTGGGGAGCCCCTGCCCAGAGATGGGAACAGTATTCCATGTGAGGCCGAACCTGCGCCTTGTAAAGTTGCAGGCGGTGTGCCGGCAGTGTTGCAGTTGTTCATGGGCGGCGGTAGTCACTTACCATGTGACTACCGCCATATCATCAGGTGAGCCGCATGCTCGTTTGCCCCCTCTCCTATAAAAAAAACAAATATGTGAGAAGTATGAGGTAACACACATAAAAAAACATACAGTCGAATTGAGTAGGTACCGTCTCCTTTTTGAAGTCGGTAGAAAAAGAAAAAATATTATAATCATTATAATGAGATATTTTGTTAGTTATTTATGTGTTGCGTTTTTGAAAACCAACAGCTTACAAATCTTAAGTAAATAACATGTTTAATTACAAAAAGGCAATAATAATACATTATAGTGCCTGTAGTCCTCTCTACAACTGGTGTAATACCAAAAGCGCTTCATCAATCATTAAAAACTCTTGATTTAGCAAAACTTACATATATTCAATTGCAAAAAGCAGGTTTACTTAATACTTGTAGAATATTTAGAAAATTTATTTCAACAGAAAACTACCCATAACCAAACACGCTCATGGTAACACCCACTTGGCTTAGTTCCGTGGTAGTAACCACTAAGCCAGTTTCGTTAAAAACAAACTGAGAAAACGTAAAACTTTAACAAATAATAATAATAATCTTTATTGATAATTATACAGTGAATATGTAGTCTCTGATTGCCGAACTAGGAATTATACCAGTATATTAGCAATCAGCGCTCACCTAATTTTATGGCCTAATAAATTAACAATAAAGATTCAAAATAACAGAACAATAATATGTTATATAATCTTCCGTCGTTTAAAGGGCATAACACAAAAAAAACCAGCCAAGTGCGAGTCGGACTCACGCTCCGAGGGTTCCGCACAAATCCGTAGTTTAAAATTATTAAAAATATTTTTATTATATGATGTAACTAAAAATTTATGCTTTTCGCAATTTTTCCTTTATCTGTGCTACAATACGTTGCTTCGTACCAAATTTTAAGATTCTGAGTTCACGGGAAGTACCCTGTAGGTTTTGATTCCCTGATTCCCTTGCGAATGTCGAAAATTTGCGGCTTAAACGGCTGTATCTTTTGATCGCGTTGGCTTAGAAGTTTGATTTTTTCACAGCTCCAAGGGACAGTAGACTTAAGTATTTCATATCAATTTCAGCTTGATACCTCCACGTGTTCCTGAGAAAAAGGGTCTTGACAGACAGACAGACAGACAGACGGACAACAAAGTGATCCTATAAGGGTTCCGTTTTTTCTCTTTGAGGTACGGAACCCTAAAAATGAGCATCAAAATTGGAGTCTAGGTACTTAAAATGTACAACGTGCATTTTAGGTGAATCGGACAATGATAGCCAAAAAGTTAAGAAAAGCAGTACTATACGCACTACATAACATTTTTTTTTTAAATTTATAAGTCTCAAGACGAAGAACACTATTTATACTGTTAAAGTATAATGTAAAATTAAATCTAACTGAAAGATTACACACAATATTTAAAAAATAAGCTTTAATAAAGAAAAACTGAAACTAAAAATTTCAATTGTCATACAGTCCTACTCCCCGTGGTTTTTAAAATAAATACGACAAAAAATATATATATCTTGTGATATTACTTATTCTGTGCCGATACATAGCTATATTAACCAAATCAAAATCGTGTTGTTTGCATAAATTATTAAAATGATTACTAGACCGCCATATGAGAGTATTTCTTCGATAATTAGTAGATGAAGCTGGTAAGTTGTCTAATGCATTCGTTTTAAGGTTCACTGTAGGCGTTCTTAGTGATATTTTTGTTCTCCTTTTTTATAATTTGAAAAACGTTACCCCCACACTAGGATTTTCTTCTGTATCGTGGTGGCAGTTTACAAACACAAATTGCACGATGACAAACATTCAGACCTGGAACAATTATTTGTAGACATACTTGTTCCTGGCGGGATTCGAACCCATGGCTCCCAGCGCAACAACTCCTTGCTAAGCTACTGTGCCACGGAGCCGTCAAATTTGTGATAGCAAATCCGAGTCTACACTGCCACAACAGATTTTTAATAAAAATATAATGTCAGCAATCTCACGACACTTTAGAGGTAATAGATTTACATTTTATAAAATATATCTAATTGGAATCGATGGAATCAGGGTGCTAGCGTTAGTGTTGGCGTCACTAAAGCTGTTGTCACTCCACTCGTTAGTTGCAATTTTAAGTTCTGGTTGACCTCAAACAGCGAAAACATCGCGAGGAAACCTGCACGTCGGAGATATAAAATGTGGAAAGGATATGTGCAACGCAGCAGTAAATATCCGCCCCATTTCTCATTTCGTTTACGAGAGCTACTTGAGCGTGCCTAGCAATAGGTTATAAGATTGTTACGTTATCTATAAAAATATCATGTTTGAAGTTTTTAACTGACTTCAAAAAGGAGGAAGTACTCATTTCGAGTGTATGTTTTTTTTGTATGTTAGGCGATATCTTCGCAGATTGTGGACCGATTTTGATGATTCTTTTTTTATTAAATGAGTTATACTTCAAGGGTGGTTCCATATAAATTTGTAGAAAAAATTCCAGCCCTAAGGGTAACAAATAGATAACTTCTTTTATGGTAAATTGAAGTCCGTTTTTACTTTTTGTTAAAAGTTATATTATATTGAGTGCGATTTGGGGCTAACTTAGATTTTTACCCGGACGGAAATAACGTTGCGTTTATACTAAAATATATTCCTATTCTATTTTATGTTTTTATGTAATCCAATAATTTTAAATTTATTGTTCTTACGATAAATATTTTATAATAATTAGTACATAACTATTAATAACTCTAAAATAATAAATAATAATAATAATAATAACAATATAAAGTGTAATAGACACGGCTAGACAGCTATTTATATTGAGTCGTCAGCATACGGCGTCAGCGTTAGAGAATCTACTACCCCAAGTCATCCTGAGGAATCCGATACAAGAGATGGGCAGCAGCGTTTTCCTCATGAGAACTTAATAATGATAAAAAATTGTGACTGCCTATCCATCTGTCAAACGTGGCAACTATAACAAATGAAGCAATCTATGCGGAGACTTATGTTCAGTTGTGGACTTGTGATGAACTGAAATGAAACACGTAGTAAAATAAAAATAATTTGTACAACCGACTTCAATATAAATAAAATAAGAAAATCATCAATGTAGTCGAAGTCAATTCAATACACATTATCTAAACATAATTGACAAGTAAAGCTGGTTGCCTGGATCGCTCGCTAAGACGAGACTAGACCGAAACGCATATAATATCTTATTTACTTTTAGTATTTGTACTGATTTTAAAGATAACATGTGTGGAGTGGGCTAAGCCCACGCTGGCCTTTTTATACTTGTTTAGCATAACTCAAAAACTACTGGCCAGATCTTGATAAAATTTATATGGGACTAGATGAGAAGCACCAGCTTTCAAATAAAAAAGAATCATCAAATTCGGTTCTCTTAGAAAAAGTTCTGAGGTAACACACATAAAAAAACAGTCGAATTGAGTACCTCCTCCTTTTTTTAGAATAGAATAGTTTTCGATAAGTCGATTAAAAATGAATGAATATTTATATGTGTAATCAATATATTTTACTTCAACCGCGCGTAAAGGTTACGACACAATTTATCTTATAAATATTGTCGTATCCTTTAATTAAACCCTAATCATAAATTACTTTTTATCATATCTTTTACCTAGCAGGAAATGGCTTGCTGGGCCGCCATAATGCCTGTTAATTGACTTTTGTTCTTTTATTTTAGACATGCAACTTTATTTAAAACTTGTTATCCTAAATCCTCCACGCTTTTCGAATAAAATAGCCTAGATTACTTTTAACATAGCTTTCTTTTTTATATAAGATAGGGGTGACAAACGAGCACACAGTCCACCTAATGATAAGTAGTTCCTGCGCCCCATAGACATCTACATCTATTCTCGATTACGAATCAAAATGCAGATGCGTTGTCACCCGTGAGGACTAAGATGGAATACCTCGTTTTCAGTTAAAAGGGTCTCCGGTTCTCTACACTCACCATACGAAACACAGCAGCGTTAAGCTGCTATTTTACGCTGGTATTCTGTGAGAGCGTGGTCCTATCCCGGTCGAGCCGACCCATTCGTGTTACAACTATACTACTAATATAGCTACAGCATGGCTCTACCACGTAAATATATATATATATATATATATCTTTATATATAAAAAGTACGTGTCACGTTGTTTGTCCGCGATGGACTCCTAAACTACTGAACTGATTTCAATGAAATTTTTGGTCAATGTGCAGTTTGGTCCAACATAAAAGATAGGATAGCTTACATCTCAATTTATAGTCGCAATACAATATTATTTTATTGAAAATTATTTGTCTATTATTTGACAATCACAATTATCTGTTAGCTCCAAACGATTCTGTCAGTTGGCGATATCTGTTGATTGGATTGAGTAAATATTTAATAGATGGCGCTATGTTAAAAATACAAACGTTTAATATAAGCTACAATTTAGTAGTATAACTACTACGTATTGCCGTAAGTATTCAACAGTTAGAACCGATTTCAAAAAAAATTTGCAGACTGTGTGCAGTTCGGTCCAACTTGAGAGACAGGATAGTTTTTTTCCCGATAAGTGACCCTCAATTTTTTATTGCTAATTTAAGTTTTTTTGGGAAAGCAAATGGTCGTTTGGAAAGGGCAGAACAACGTCTGCCTGGTCAGCTAGTATATATATAAAAAGTACGTGTCACGTTGTTTGTCCGCGATGGACTCCTAAACTACTGAACTGATTTCAATGAAATTTTTGGTCATTGTGCAGTTTGGTCCAACTTAAAAGATAGGATAGCTTACATCTCAATTTATAGTCGCAATACAATATTATTTTATTGAAAATTATTTGTCTATTATATGACAGTCACAATTATCTGTTAGCTCCAAACGATTCTGTCAGATGACGATATCTGTTGAGTGGATTAAGTAAATATTTAATAGATGGCGCTATGTTAAAAATAC
The DNA here is from genome assembly GCA_033319125.1 of Parnassius glacialis. Lineage (NCBI taxonomy): Eukaryota > Metazoa > Arthropoda > Insecta > Lepidoptera > Papilionidae > Parnassius > Parnassius glacialis. The sequence continues at coordinate 9,407,488 of JAVANC010000027.1, read as the reverse complement.
AAACGTTTAATATAAGCTACAATTTAGTAGTATAACCACCACGTGTTGCTGTAAGTATTCAACAGATAGAACCGATTTCAAAAAAAATTTGCAGACTGTGTGCAGTTTAGTCCAACTTGAAAGATATGATAGATTTTATCCCGATGAGTGACCCTCAATTTTTTTATTGCTAATTTCAGTAGTTTTCTTGGGAAAGCAAATGGTCGTTCGGAAAGGGCAGAGCAACATGTGCCTGGTCAGCTAGAATATATATAAAATTTCTATCTGTTCGTTAAGTTTCATCACGATCGGTTCAACCATTCCGAAGATCAACTCTTAAATTAAATTAAACTTGATTAAAAGTTTTAAAAATAGTTATTCTTAATAGCATGTAAATACCTCTCTGAGCTTAATAGAAGTCAGTTATATTTATAAACAGTTAAAGTTACAGCCTATTATACATTCCACTGCTGGGCACAGGCCTCTCATTATTGAAAGGGTTTTAGTGCAGGGAAATGTCCGCCGCGCTGCCCCAATGCGTGTTGAAGAACTTCACATGTCTTCGAAATATTTTTTTTCTTATTTCTCAGACATGCAGGTTTCCTCACCTTTCCTTTTCCTTTACCGCCGAGCACGTGGTAAATTAGCACTTAAAATTGCAATTAACAATTTCATTGGTGCCGGTAGGGATTGAACCCGGGTTGCTCGCCTACTGTGTACAAATTTTCAGCGAGCGCTAATCTTATATTTTTTTGATACTGCAGACAGATATTTTAATTTTATTTGTATTATGTATAGATAGATGAATTCCTTTACCGCTGAACAACTTTGATAAATCTTACTAGCACTTAAAAATGTAATGGGTTACTCTTGATCTCCTAAATTTGAGCTAGCACAGCATTTTATTAATTTTTGCAAAGCTATACAGACATATTTTATTTATTTGTCTGTAATATCGAAATAACTGCCTTCTATCAAGCTGAGAAGTTATTTGCACATGTTAAAACATGTATAAACATTTTAAATTTTTTTGTGTCTGTGTCTGTCTATCTTTCCGTTCTTATCTTCAGAATGGATGAACTGATTGTGATATATATATATCACATAAGCGTCAGTAGCCTAATGGCAGGGCGCGGACCGCGAACTCGAAAGGTCGTGGGTTCGAATCCGCCATTCGACTACTGTCGTGAACCACTTCTAACACAAGCATTTTAAGCTTACCAGAGGTGGTTAAAGGGAATATTAGTAATGTTTAACAGCATTACTAGTATTTAAAAAAAAAAAGAAAACAAAACAAAGAAACAAATATATATATATATATATATATATATATATATATATATATAAAGGTCCTTATACTTTGTCTTCTATCTCTTCAAGTATTGATGCAAAATCGGTTTCAAACAATTTTTTTACTTCAATACAATTTCACAATAAAACTATGAGAATTAAAAGTTATCTTTTAAGTATGGTTAAACCTTTTTACGTGAAAGTAATAGATCTTCAATTTTTATTTAAAACATTTTCTTATATAGTTTTCGACATATTAGCAATACAATAAACTAAATTTTAAGCGCGTTATTTGGTAATTAAAGTAACTTAAAGTAACTTAAATTAAAGTACTTGCCCAAATACTATTACTGTAGATATGTAGGGTTTTGAAATGCTATAGTATATTTAATATATTTATTTAATATTTACCGAACTACGAGCGCAAAGGAAAAGGTGTTTGCGTACTCAGTTGTGCACTATAATTTTGCACTGCACCGAAGGCCGGACCGGAATTCAGTCTGAGGGCATTATTATTATTTATGTGTATAAGTTGTATAAGATAAGTATTTTAAAAAGACAATATAGTGTAGTGGGGGTGTAAGAATAACACTATCCACCATATAATCCCGTGGGTGTCGTAAGAAGCAACGTAGGGACAACAACAATCAGTAGATGTGCTGTACCGTCTGGCTAATAACGACTAAAAGTTTAAAAAAAAACAGCGGTTGCCAACCCGCTTGCCAAGCGTGGCAACTATAGCAAATATCCTCCCTATCAGGCAATCTTTGGGGGAGGCTTATGTTCACCAACGGACTTTAATAGGCTGTAACGGTAAAACACATTAAATAATTGGTATTGTTCTTTCCGTAAAAGCTTTTATTTTTTTAGTCAGCAACAAAGCCCACTTTCCAGAAATATTTCATCGGTTAAGAATTCATTCTGATTCCAGTATTAGATTCTGAATCGGGTCAACTCTGTAATTCTTCTTGAAGCCAATTTTAAAATTCCATTTACTGAGGCAACCCGACAGCTCCCCCATTAACAGCTAGCGTGAGGCCAGTACCAGTGTTGAAACCAATTTTGGCGTGTTTCCAGTAATTTTGACGCCTAAATGTCAATTTGATGCTTAGTATTGTCTTTATTACACAAGTAGCTGTTACCCGCATGGAATTTATCACGATTGGATTTCATGGGTTTTAATTTTTCTGAGCGGAACCCTAATCATTTTTAAGTTACTCCTTATAACATCTGCTATCTGGCAGTAAAAGTCCCGACAAAATCGGTTCAGCCATTTCAGAAATTAGCCGGAACAAAAATACAGACAGATAGACAAACAGAAAGACAGACGAAAATTTTAAAAATTGTTATTATGTTGTGGGTATATGTTTTAGTAAAAAGCTGTTATTTTGACATTACAAACACACATCAGTTTTATTTATGTGTGTAGTATGTATGTAGGTTTATGGTAAGGAGTGGCTTGAGTCTTCTTTAGCATTTTAATACCTTTTTACTGATAATGATGCATTTCGTCTTAGTCTTATTTATTTTAATTCTTAATCGAGTATAGAAAGATATAGGTGGCTATGGACTATGGCAACCACTTACCATCAGGTGCACAGAGTGATGTTTGTGACCCATCCAAAAAAAGACGTTTAATGCCTGTCCTGTATAGCACCTGTGCATTGCGGTACTAGTAACTTAAAACGACAAATTTTATACAATTTCTTATAATAAGACACATAGATTCGATAGAGTGATATAGATTAAGAACTATTTTCGTAGTCCTCAGATTAAAAAATAAAGGTAGACGAAGCGCTGCACACAAGTGACGCAAAAACCTTCGTCAACTTCTTGACACGCACGCATATTTCTTATTTCTTTCTTTAACTGTCCTTAATGTTTTCTTCCTCGCTCGACTTCCTTGTGAAATCGATTACCATCAGCGATACCGGACCGATACGACTTAGGGACCTTCAAGAAAAGAGCCTTCTCCTTTTTAAAAGGCCGGCAACGCATCTGCAATTCCCCTGGTTCCCCTGGTGTTGCAGTTGTTCATGGACGGTGGTAGTACCTAACCAAGTAGTTGTTTGCAAATAATTCTGGATACATATGTGTATGAAAGTGCGTGTTCTTAGTTCTTACAATAAGTTGAGCACAGTTTTTGTTTCGTTTTTGCATCACTTGAAATCTACACATCGCGCCGTCTTTCTTTCTTTGTTCTTCTGAGTTGCAATCAAGAATTTTGTGTATGCTGTACATAAGCATGTTATTAAACAGTTTTTGCTCCGCCTGGAACAATTGTCGATGCAATTACGTTCTGTTCCACTTTTGTTATTTTTGAAATGAATCCCTTGCGATTTAACGTTTTAATTTTCTGTAATCACAATAAAAATACAGTGACCTTTTAACATATTATATTTCCAACTGGGGACGTCTGTGATCTAGCTCATTTTCATTTCATTTAATACGTGGTAGAGTATTGGCGCAAGTATTTTATGGTTGTAGCACGAATGGGTGAGCACGATCGGGGTAGGACCTCTCTCTCTCTCTCAGAGAATACCATCGTAAAATAGTAACTTAATTAATGTTGCTGCATTTCGTATGGTGAGTGTAGACAACCGTAGACCCTTTTTACTGGATACGAGGCGTGACAACTTTCATATTGATTGAATTCATATTGCTTCTTAATCAAGGATAAATGTAGATGTCTATGGCTACAGTATTCACTTATCATCAGGTGAACTCTTATCATCAGGTGAACTGTGTGCTCGTTTGTCACTTTTGTTATATAGAAAAAGGTATAAAAAGAAAGTAATTAAACTAATTACTTATAAAAACTTATAGATTCATTAGGATATATCATATAAATAGCATTTGCCTATATTGTCATAAAATTTACATTATAACACGCAGTTACGCAAAAACTATCCATCTCACAAAAAGCTATTTTTGACATAATGGCCGTTTACACCGTACAAATTTCTTTTCTATTGCATACAATAAAGCTAAATCAATAATTAATAATTAATAATAAATAATATCATGCACTGTCTACACAATATGAAATATTCTTGCTCTGGAGAGGCAAGTTATATTCCAAACTATCACTAATGTAAACATCACATAATTAGACCCAGTTATTGGACTTATTGAGAACAACCACAACGCTACAATATTTAATGTTAAATATGCGTCTGCAAATTATTGCAATACTTAAAGCAACTGATCAATGAGTTCTACAAGTAAACAAGTGTGTAGAATAGTCACAACTTAAATAAAATAAACACTGCAGGAATAGTTCAATCATGCTCATGGTGTGTGTAAACAAAAAGATTTTGCAATAATTACCTGTGAAAGAGACAAAAATATGTTTTAAAAATGTGGTCTGTTCCATAATATAATATATAGAATAGAATAATTTTTATTCAATATTGATTACAAGTAATTCTTATTAAAAGTATTTTTTTTTACTTTACCACTGGTTCGAGAAATATCCTCTGTCCTGGGAAGAACCAGCAAGAAACCCAGCGGGACTTTTTTTTAAATAAATTTTGAAATATAAATGATTAAAAAATATTTACAAAATTTATTTTAGAAACAGCTTGGAAGCGACCACATCATTTCCAGGGGTTATTATCAACCATGTATTAAGTTATATTATAATAACCCTTTTTATACAGTTTTTGTTTAATTAAATATTTAAAGTTGGTAATAGAGATACCTTGTATATTTTCAGGGACTTTGTTGTAATAGCGTATAAATTGCCCCAAGAATGAATTACTGACTCGAGAGACTGGTATCACTAGCTTTTGTTTGTTCCACGTGTTTACAGAGTGTACGAGGATATTACTTTTTTTACTAAAACTATCTTTTTTTTGTGAACATACATTAAATTTTCGTAAATATACTGAGAGGCCAAAGTTAAAATATTTATTTAATTACATTTTTCTCTAAAAGACTCACGGTTTAAGGTTGTAAATAGCTCTTTTGGCCCTCTTGTGCAAAACAAAAATTGTTTCTAAATCAGCCCCATTTCCCCATTGCAAAATCCCATAAAATATTATGCTATGGCAATAACTGAAATAAACTAATCTAGCTGTCTCAACACTAGTGAGATCTCTAATTTTTTTTTCAGCATAAACTGCAGAGCTTAGTATGCTTGTTAGTTTTGATATATGAGGGCCCCATTGAAGCTTCGCGTCGAGAATGATCCCAAGAAAAACACACGATTAAACAGGGCTCAGTGCTTCCTCATTTAAAAACACATTGGTATTAAAATTTTTAACATTCGTTGTTGTAAATTTACTTGCACTAATTTTGATATAGCAGAATACGTGGTAGAGCTATGCTGCAGCTATATTAGTAGTATAGTTGTAGCACGAATGGGTAGGCTCGACCGGGGAAGGACCACGCTTTCACAGAATACCAGCGTAAAATAGTAGCTTAACACTGCTGTGTTTCGTATGGTTAATTGTAGAGAACCGGAGACCCTTTTTACTGGAAACGAGGCGTTCTATCTTAGTCCTTACAGGTGACAACGCCTCTGCATTTTGATCCTTTATTGCGGCTATATGTAAATGTCTATGGGTCACAGCAACCACTTACCATCAGGTGGACTGTGTGCTCGTTTGTCACCTATCCTATAAAAAAATACTTACAGATATACTTGCATATAATATATGTACCAAAATAAAGAGTTTTAATTATTTTTAACAGTTAACTTAATGGAAGCTGGATATTGCAGCCCATCGACAGTTGCAACTAACATAAATGAAAACCCACTAAAATACTACAGATGCTTTGTCATATCTAAGGACTGAAATGTGTAACTCTCGTCCTGTAGGATAAGAGAGTTACACACAATTGGAACACATTGGTATTCTAGTAGTTCATAGCAGTATTTTATTGTACCCAAAAATGCTGATTTACGTAACAGTCAAATGTAGAAGTTTCCAGGATAGAAAATAAACTCTAGAAGAGCCATGCTGCAGCGGTATTATTATAGAACCACGAACGGGTCGTCTCAACTGGCAAGGGATCCCGCTCTCACACAATATCAACATAAAATAGCAGCATAATGCTCCTGTGTTTCGCGTCGTGTAGGAAAGAGTCTCCAGTTTCGTATTACTTATTTATAATTTGTAATGAATGTTAGCCGTTGGGATGATATCGTATTTGCATTTGAATACTTTATTACGGATATTTAATTAAAATTAGACTAAAGTTGCATGAAATAACATATTATGCAAGTGTGCCACTTTTCTCTATACATTGGTCTCCACTAGTACCTATCTATTATAAATTCCTCGAACCATTGCTTCGAGTTAGGCTGACCGTGCTATGAGTTTCCAAGTACACGGCTCATATAAGTACCTACCCTATTTGCCTTTTCGTATAATATAAAGCATACGAAATTAACTACTTACTGAGTAGGTATGCGTAGGTGTCGACGAGATAATGACGTTAATTTTTTTCGGAATTTTAGTCGACTAGACTCAGTGACTTGATGTAGTTGCCTTTCAATTATAAAGGTTTTCTCACGATGTTTTTCTTCACTGGCGTGCACGTGGTAAATTAGCACTTAAAATTGCAATTAACAATTGCATTGGTATCCGCGGGGATCGACGCGTACTGTGAAATTTACAGCAAACGCTTAGCCCCTGATTTACCACAGCTCGATTAAAATATAAGTCCATTAGTTAACAAGTGAACCAGAAAACAAACAGTCGCATTTTAACGTTGACTCAATGGTATTAAAAATGCAAACAATCAGTCACTTAATGGTCCCAGGGGTGCTGTAAAAGTAGATAAGGACAGTGAAACTCGGAATGCGTGGGTTTAAATCCGCAATTCTACTGTGCATTAGTCGAATTGCGGGAACTATTGTATTAGTTGGGATTGTGACCGGGCGTATTAATTGACTTAAAGGCACCGTTAGTAATGTTTTATAAAAAAAAAGATCTATCATAAAACGACTAAGCGGGATTTAATATAATCGCCACGCTTATCGACGATAGTATCGGAAGCCTCTCAACTTAGGTCACACAGCTCGTCACGTGTCACTTTAAAATCCCATTTAAAGTTTCACATTATATATGTATAATTTTAGGCCATATGGAGATCGCGTGTTTATGAGACTTCATTATTTATATAACTCGAGAAACAAATGAATGAACAGTGCACACGATGGTAGTGGCTACTGCGATCAAAAAGGGTACAGACTAGGGCTAAGCGTCCACTAGGCTCGCCGAGCCGAGTCGAATCGAATCGCAGAAAATCGCCTCCTATATATTTACTATGAAACTGCGTCCATTAGCGACGAGCCGCGGCGCGCCGAATTGAATCGACCCCGCGAATTGCTTCACATGTGAATTTCTTCGCCGATGCACTTCGGTTCAACTCGGCGCGCCGCAGTCGACGCGGAGATGTGGATGCGCGCCAGCGTATTTTAATTAATTTCTATTTCGTTTCCGTAAAAATCTTTTTGTTTAATTAAAAATGAATGAAGAACTATTGATATCACTGGTCCAACAATATTCAGAATTGTTTAATCATGAAGATCCACATTATCACGATGAAATAAAAACATCTCTTCATCAGAGCTGTCCATGACGCAAAAACGACCTATTTTGATGAAGAATTTGCGATGAATGAACAATTCGATTCGATTCTTCAGAGATGGACGCACTAGGAATAAATGCAACTCGCTTCGATTCGACGCATTTCTGCTGTAGTCGACGCCAGGCTTAAGGTGGAATGCCTCACAGTCTGAAATTATACTGGCTCTCTGTACCCTTTAGAATAAAACAGTAGTACAAACACTACTATTTGTATTTTAGTAGGAGCCAGGCAGAAAAGGTTTTAACGTGATAGAGCCATGCTGCATCTATATTAGTTGTATAGTTGTAGCGCGAATAATTCGACTCGACTGGGGAAGGACCACGCCCTCCCAGGATACCAGCGTAAAATAGCAGCTTAATGCTGCTGTATTTCGTATGGTGAGTGTAGACAACCGGAGACCCTTTTTACTGCAAAAGATACATTCCGTCTTAGTCCGCACGGCTGGCAACGCATCTGCATTTTGATTCGCAAACGACGATAGATGTAGATGTCTATAGGCCACAGCAACCACTTACCATCAGATGGACTGTGGGCTCGTTTGTCACCCTATCCTATAAAAAAAAAACTATCATTTCTGTATCATTAAGCTACCGTCTCTTATAAGTCCTGGTTGCTTAAGATCTTCTTTGGAGGCCGTCTCTTAAAATCAATTCAAATACGAGCAATGAGTGTTCGATGCCCAGTACCAAATCATCAATGGTGTACAAAGAAAAATCTAAAAAAAACATCTGCAGTTTCAATAACTAATAATATTTTGAAGTCTTTGTTACCTTCATTGTACCGTGTAGTCTGTATGAGAATATCCACTACCCCATATCGTCCCGTGGGTGTCGCAACAGACGACAGAGCGATACTGTAGCAAGAGGTGGCCAGCAGTATCTTCCTGATTACCACTCAAAATAATAAATAACTGCTGTTGCCAATCCACCTGCCAAGCACGGCAACTCTAGCAAAATCTCCCCATAAGGCAATCTATGAGGAGGCCTATGTTCAGCTGTGGAATTTAAAAGGTTGTAATGGTAATTGATTGTCGACATTTATGACTCAATAAATAACTGCTATTGCCAATCCACCTGCCAAGCACGGCAACTCTAGCAAAATCTCTCCATAAGGCAATCTATGAGGAGGCCTATGTTCAGCTGTGGAATTTAAAAGGTTGTAATGGTAATTGATTGTCGACATTTATGACTCAATAAATAACTGCTATTGCCAATCCACCTGCCAAGCACGGCAACTCTAGCAAAATCTCTCCATAAGGCAATCTATGAGGAGGCCTATGTTCAGCTGTGGAATTTAAAAGTTTGTAATGGTAATTGATTGTCGAATTCAGTAGCGACCATTGATATATATGTACTACGCACTAGATTTCGCATTCTGAACATTGACTGTGTTCAACTGAACTGTACTGCAATCCGTACACTAAACTAAATATTGCGTAAATTGAAGATTTGTGAATTCCATAAGATAATTATTATTACCTTTTAGTTAGAAAAATGTTTGTTTAGGTTAAAATACGAGTATTTTATATTAAATTCTTATATTTATTTTATATTAATATCTTATTTTATATTAAATTAAAGTCTACGCGACTACTATCTCCCACGCATGCGCGAAGACATAGAGTAGCGCACAATTTTTGTTTGGAACAGCTTCTCTAGAACATAGTACATATAACTCAATGGTAACAACCTTATGTTAGGATGTAAGGAAATCTATGACACAGTGTAACTCATTTCTTCAGCTAACTGATTGCTTTTCAATACTGCGTCAAGCAGCTGACTATTTACGCCGTAAAACAATTGACAATCATTATGTTGTTAATTTCTTCGAATCAAACATCAAATCCAATGTCTTTATAAATGTTGATTTAGAAAAGGAGTAATTGTGGGTAAGTTTTATTATGTAGCTAGCAATCATGTCTACTATACACAGAAATAATAATAAAAAAAGTAATGTAATAGTGAATATAAAGCGGGCTGGCTTCGGTGAGCTGCAATCGGTAGAGTCAAAGCCAATAATAAATTCAAGGCCGACTCAGTACAGGTACGCTCTACGTCGTATGGCGGAGTGTGGCACGGGATTTGGTTTGTCAAATCAAATATGTAAACGTCAAAAACTAAAATGTGTAAAGGATTTGATATCCATTCGTCTAGGTAAAAGTAAAGTTTTTCTTATTAACAGTTCCTATGTGAAAACGTTTCAACATGTTAGTTGATAACGCTTACGTGTGTTTAATTTATTTTATATCATCACTCTTACTAACTTTAGCCGGCCGTGATTTTTATCAAATACTTGGTGTGTCGCGTTCGGCTAGCACCAATGAAATAAAGAAAGCTTACAGAAAGCTAGCAAAAGCTTTACATCCAGACAAAAATCAGGATGATCCAGACGCTTCGCAAAAGTTTCAAGACCTTGGCGCAGCATATGAGGCCCTTTCCGACCCTGAAAAACGGGAATTATATGATAGGTGTGGGGAAGAATGTCTTAAGAAAGACGGCATGATGAACAATAATGACCCATTCGCAAGTTTTTTTGGAGATTTTGGATTTCATTTCGGAGGAGAGCCCCAGCACCATGAGACACCTCGCGGAGCTGATATTGTTATGGAGCTAATGGTGTCTCTTGAAGAACTTTACAACGGCAACTTTATAGAAATTACTCGTAATAAGCCAGTTATCAAACCAGCGTCAGGAACTCGTAAATGTAACTGTCGACAAGAAATGGTGACCAGAAACTTGGGTCCAGGAAGATTTCAAATGATGCAGCAAACAGTGTGTGATGAATGCCCAAATGTAAAGCTAGTCAATGAGGAGAGACTTTTAGAGATTGAGGTTGAAGTTGGTGCACCTGATAATCATAAAACAAGATTAAGAGGAGAAGGTGAGCCTCACATGGACGGAGAGCCAGGGGACTTGGTTATTGTTTTTAAAACGGAAAGACATCATCAGTTTAGTAGACGAGGAGATGATCTTTATACCAATGTCACTATTTCCTTGCAGGACGCTTTAACTGGTTTCACATTAGAACTTGTACACCTAGATGGTCATAAAGTTACTGTGTCTCGAGACAAAGTTACGTGGGCGGGAGCGCGCGTGCGTAAGAAGGGTGAAGGGATGCCCAACTTTGAAAATAACAACCTTCATGGAAATCTGTATGTGACATTTGATATTGAATTCCCCAAACAGGACTTCTCAGATGAAGATAAAGAAGCATTAAGAAAAATACTTAAACAATCACCAAATAACAAACTTTACAATGGACTTTAAGTGATATTATAATTTATTTAAGTAGTGAAATTGGATGTGATGGCATGAACAAAGTTTCATTGTGCAGTCTAGTATGTGTGCTGCTTGTGAGATTTGTCAGTTTTGCAAAATAAGGTAGAGATTAACTTAAAACATTTCTTATATTGACGTCTATTTTTGTAAATAAGTCCTTTATTCGATTTTAGTATACCCAACACCTACACGGCGATAAAAGCTAAATACAAAATCTATTTTCTCATCCTATGTTCCTATATAGTCTATATTTATTTGGTAGAGCGCATCTGCAGCGTAACAAGTAGTAAGTATTAAGCACTTGTATGCTTGTATCCTTTATGAGTAAGGCCATTAATCATTGAGTTTTCTATTAAAACAAAATAAGTACAAGAATTGCGTAGACATGCCGTAAGAAATTTTAAATTTCTTTTTTTCCTTTTTAGAAATTGATTTAAAGAAAAACTTATTTTTAATTTTCAAACCACCTCTATCTAAGTTTCCCAAAACATAACAGACAGAGCCAGAGAAATAAACAGAAAAAATAAACATTTAAAAGAAATGTAAAAGCCGACTTTAAAGACCAAAAAAAGTGAGTTTTGAGTGAATGCACTTGGTGAAATTCAGTGGTGCTAGAGGGTTTAGAAATTGAGTTGCTTGCGTACTCTGAAATTTACGACGAGTGGTTATCCCCAAATCTACCATGGATCATATTATATATATAAAGCGACGATGTAATTTGCTTATGATAGTAGAATAGTATAGTAGATAGATTTCAAATTTGGGTTGTTTGCATACTCTGAAATTTATGACACATGCTTATCCCAAGATCTACCATGGATCATATTATATTTATAAGCGACGATGCAATTTGCTTATGATAGTAGAATAGTATAGTAAATAGATTTCAAATTTGGGTTGTTTGCGTACTCTGAAATTTATGACAAGTGCTTATCCCCAGATCTGCCACGGATCATATTATATTTATAAGCGATGATGTAATTTACTTACGATAGTAGAATAGTATACTAGATAGATTTCAAATTTGAGCTGTGTGCGTACTCTGAAATTTACGACAAGTGGTTATCCCCAGATCTACCATGGATCATATTATATTTATAAGCGATGATGTAGTTTGTAATTTACTTACGATAGTAGAATAGTTTAGCAGATATATTTCAAATTTGGTTTGCTTGCGTACTCTGAAATCTACGACAATCTCCAGATCTACCATGGATCATATTATATTTATAACCGATGATGTAATATTACTTATGATAGTAGAATAGTATAGTAGATAGTTTTCAAATTTGGGTTGTTTGCGTACTCTGAAATTTACGAAAAGTGCTTATCCTCAGATCTACCATGGCTCATATTACATTTATAAGCGATGATGTAATATTACTTATGATAGTAAAATAGTATAGTAGATGGCTTTCAAATTTGGATTGTTTGCGTACTGTGAAATTTACAACTGCTTATCCTCAGTTCTACCATGGCTCATATTATATTTATAAGCGATGATGTAATTTACTTATGATAGTAGAATAGTATACTAGATAGATTTCAAATTTGGATTGTTTGCGTACTCTGAAATTTACGAAAAGTGCTTATCCTCAGATCTACCATGGCTCATATTACATTTATAAGCGATGATGTAATATTACTTATGATAGTAAAATAGTATAGTAGATGGCTTTCAAATTTGGATTGTTTGCGTACTGTGAAATTTACAACTGCTTATCCTCAGTTCTACCATGGCTCATATTATATTTATAAGCGATGATGTAATTTACTTATGATAGTAGAATAGTATACTAGATAGATTTCAAATTTGGATTGTTTGCGTACTCTGATATTTACGACAAGTGCTTATCGCCTGACCTACCATGGCTCATATTATATTTATAAGCGATGATGTAATTTACTTATGATAGTAGAATAGTATACTAGATAGATTTCAAATTTGGATTGTTTGCATACTCTGAAATTTACGACAAGTGCTTATCGCCTGAGCTACCATGGCTCATATTATATTTATAAGCGATGATGTAATTTACTTATGATAGTAGGATACGACTATATTATAGCATAATGGAAAAAACCTCTACCCCTGAGTTACAGAAGCATCGGTATTAATTCTTATATATTTTTCAAATCGTCATTATATTTTGTATAGTGTAAAAATATTTTGAAAGGGTAACGCACTGTCCGTGAGTAAAAATCAATCGCAGTATCATAATAATGTGACTCAACGTTTAATCATAGCGAATGAATTTTTTTTTCGAATAAAATATTCAACTTAACATTTATGTTAACGTAGCGAAGTTATGCTTATATAGTTATTTCACAATTTTAGTGAAGTTTTCGTAGTAGACTCACGCTGCAGCTAATATTATGGCTGTAGTACGAATGGATCGGCACGACCACGCTCGAACAAAATATCAGCGTGAAATAGCAACATAATGCTACTGTGTTGAGTTTAGGATGACAAGAACCGGAGAACTGTTTTTAAATTTTCACTGTCAACGAGATACATTATCCTTTGGCTTTTATCGACTTAAAGTTGTCTCATTTCAAGTCGCCATAAGTTGACGAACGAATAATTAAGAGTATTCGAAGAATTTTGTTTAATAAAAACATTGTTTACATGTGAGCTGCGTGATGGTAATATGGTCGGTCACCTTAAGCTTTGCCGACCTATAAAACTAAAACTAGGAGGAGGACAGAGACAAAAATACACAGTCGTATACTATAATTAATATACTAACAAATAAATTGCAAACAAGCTTTGGCAATAATTGGAAATACTTCGAAATATCAACTTAAAAAACTAACTACACTACACTATACTAAAATCGACTAAAATATTTACTATAATTACAACTGTCAAAATGGCGTAGATAAAGCGGCGCCCTTTTGACATTTTATTATCTGACTGACTGATGAAGAGCTATATAGCGTATCACAGAGCCATCAATGCAAACGAGGCTGTAGTTTTTGAGATATAAGAAAGTGACCATATTAACCGGATGACCATATTACCCTCACGTACTATTATAATTGTTATATACGTAAACAGTTCGTAACGAAGAACAAAAGGTTTGTTTAATACAGGAATCGGGCACTTTACTGATAAGAGGATATTGTGACCCATGGATTTAGACGACATCTAACACTGATTTTTAGTTGTTACTTCTGATGACAAGATGAAATACCTAATTAACAGCAATAAGGTTTTTTATTCCCTTAACACAAAATAGGAACGTACAGAATGTTTAGTATTTGTAATAAATATTTAACAAAAATACGTTTAATATTTTATTTAATTAATTAACGATGGTGTCCATCAGGCAAGGCGAATAGAATAAAGTTATAATAGTTCCATGTATAAGAAAAATGAAATTATAATGGTTCCAGGATTCACTCGTACTCTACTCCGTCTCTGCTTAGTGATGATGCTTAATGATCTCTGGTGCGTGCGTGTCATTTTACTTCCTCCGTTCACCTAGCTGTATTATTATTAATATTTTGTGATTTTTCTAATATCTCTGAAATAGATCTGTGTCATGTGTCATCAGAAATAAAGATTTATTATTATTATTGGGGTTATCTATAAAGTTTTTTCATCTGGTTGGGCAGTATAAATATATAATTGTAAATGAACATGGTAAACATACATAAATATCAATAAAATAAAATAAATACATAAAAAATACATAAATATATAAAAACCGAACCAGATGGAAGCCCTCGGCAGGTGACACTAAACGGCCGAGGGTTAGGGGGAAAGGGAAAGAAACGGGCGGACGATGCGGGTGGTATCGAAGAGCACCGACTTCTGCATTTGAGCTTGAAGCGGTCCGTCACGTCACGTCACGTCACGTCACGTCACTTCACGTCACGTTATTGTTATTAGGAGACCGTCTGTTTGAGTACCACCCGCTTACCCATTTCTGCCGCGAAATTGCAGTGCTTGCACCGCTGCGTTTCAAGTGTGAAGGGTATAGAGAGTCAGTGTCATTACAGGCTGTGAAGCATTCTATGTTAGTATTCAGAAGTGGCAACGCGTCTGTAGCCGGCTTCAAGGGTCTATGGGATGCAGTAGCCACTTACCATCAGGTGAGATAGTAGTCAAGTACTGGCTTATAATCGTTAAAAAAGTTGTAGATCATCATCAAGTCCACTGCTGAACATAGGCTCACGGAATGCCCCAAAGCACGGTCCCGAGCCACCTGCATCCATTGACTTCTTGCATGTCTTACCAGGTCGTCACTCCATCTAGTGGGAGGACGCCCTACACTTCGCCTGCCGGTACGAGGCTGCCACTCGAGAATCTTTCTTCCCCATCGGTAGTCGGTTCTTTGAGTTATTCATGTTCATTGCCATTTCAGCTTACTAATCGTTTGGGCTATGTCGGTTACTCTGGTTCTAGTGCGGATATCCTCGTTTTAAGTCTTAAACAGTCTTAACAAAAGACTTAAAAAAGTTATAGATAAATCCTTACTATTATAATTCCTATAAATAATTAATGCATTCACATCCTACTCGGGCGTACGAGTAACCTTACCGCCGGACATCGCACCGTATCAAAGGACGGAATCGATTCAATTAGCATACATTACACCCACCTTCGATCGAACACTGCTATAAAAAATATTCGTATTATACAACTCGAGTCTTATACTTCTTGGATCTAGAGACAACGAGGATTCACGACGTTACTGTTTTTTTTTTTAAATAACGTTACTTCCACAAATACCAATTTTAGAAAATCAACTAGGCACGCCTCGCTGGGATCATTGATCGTGACGATTATGGCATAACGAGGAAAGATAAACGTGGTAGAGCCATGCTGCAGCTATATTAGTAGTATAGTTGTAGCATTAATGGGTCGGCTCGACCGGGGAAGGACGACGCTGTCACAGAATACCAGCGTAAAATAGCAGCTTAACACTGCTGTGTTTCGTGTGGTGAGTGTAGAGAACCGGAGACCCTTTTTACTGGAAATGAGGCATTCCCATCTTAGTCCTCACGGCTGACAACGCATCTGCATTTTGATTCGCAAACGAGGATAGATGTTGTTGGCGACGCTCCTATAAGGAATATTTCAATTTATTAATTTACCGACTACGAATACGAAATAATTGTCTTATAAGAAAACGCTTAGTTAAATCTTAAAGAAATATCGAATTAATAATTTAAAAATCTTGGGTTCGATTCCCAGGTCGGACTAGTTTGTCGTTTTCTTAGCAATATTTTCTTAATAGATGTAGATGTCTATGGGCCACAGCAACCACTTACCATCAGGTGGACTTTGTGCTCGATTGTCACCCTATCCTATAAAAAAAGGGATGGTCTTATGAGAGGAGGATTTTGGGTTAAATCGTCCAGGCGTGGAACGTACTTTAAAGCAAATGATGACGTGTGCCGGTGTAAGAATAACCACTACTGTCGTAAGAGGCAACAAAGGGAAGCAAGGCAGGAGATGGGAAGCATCGTCTTCCTGATAGCAAATAGAAAATGAAAACATAAAAATACTGCGTTTAACAACCCAACTGCCAAGCGTGGCAGCTGGTGGCAGCTAATACGAGTATAACCCTTATGAGAGAGGCCTATGTTCAGCAGTGGACTTTGTTACGCTGTAATGATGATGATGATGATCCTTTATCATAAATACAATAAAAGTAAGGAATAGAATTTTCCTAAAATGTCCCAATGTATGTATGTAAAAGAATTTATTATAATGACCGTCAGCCATTAGGTACTATTATTTTTAGTTCTTATGAACTTTTAAAACTTAAAAAAACATACCGTGAATTTTGCAGAGATAAAATTGCAAAGATAACGTGGGAAAATAATGGGATTCTTCATTCAAACGGCTTTGAATGCGGTTACTCGGTTTATGCTTCTATCTTTTAATCATCAAATTAATCTTAAATATGATTTTATGCAGGAAAACTTCCATTTCATTCTGTTTTAATTTCGACCTTTCCTGCTCCTACGTAAATGAACCTTCACGTTTCCGAAATTGTAAAGTAAATTTTATCGGGAATTTATTCATTAATTAGATAGATTAAAAAAACACAAAGTAATGAAAATTATTTTTATTAATATATATTTATAAGTCTAGAGTGACAATTGAGCCTGCGTCGAGGTACACTAGAAGCAGTGGATGCAGCTGATCAGAAGAAATGGGTGAAACCTACGCGCATACTCAAAAAGATTTCTAGGCAGAAAATGAGCTTCGTCACCGAAATTATTCACCAATATTTTGTTATTTTCATTCTTAAATATTTTCATAACTCATTCAGTGCACTTTACCTGTAAATTGCAAACGATTACAAAATTCAATTTAATTTCATTAAATAAAATTTTATTCAAGATCATCGTTTTTTTTCAAAGAAAACAAATACACGTATGATTACGTTTATAAATTTATTGGTTAATAGGTACATTGTAAATTGGTACAGTGCTATGTTGAGACCTCGTTTATTTAAAATATTTGTGCCAGAAGGACACACGCTACCATAGCCTTATATTATTAAGCTTTTTACCAATAATTTATTTCTTCTTAAATAATGAAAAAAATAATCTTAATAATAAATAATTTGTCATAAAGTTTTTGTTTCGTGGGCGTGTGGGTGCGTGCGTGCATGCGTGCGTGTTTGCGTGCGTGTGTGTGTGCGTGTTCGTGTGCGTGTGCGTGTGCGTGTGCGTGTGCATGTGCGTTTGCGTGTGCGTGTGCGTGCGTGCGTGTGTGTGTGTGTGTGTGTGTGTGTGTGTGTGTGTGTGTGTGTGTGTGTGTGTGTGTTTATATGTGTTTATGTGTGTATGTGTACTCTTTATCAAATAATTTATATGTCTTCTTTAAAGTTATAACTTACCATTTTACCATTACAGCCTATTAAAGTCCACTGCTGAACAAAGGCCTCCCCCTTATATTGCCTCATAGGGTTGATATTTGTCTTATTTGCCTCGCTTGTCAAGCGGGTTGGCAACCTCAATATCTCTTGATTAGTTTCCCTCTGTAACCTTTTATGACACCCGCGACATAATATAGGACTGTAGATATTCTTACACCGTCACTACTCGGTAAAATTAGCTAGGTTAATAAAACTTATAACTTGCATATATCTTACCTGGTAATTAAACCAGTAAGATGTTTTTACGAACGATTTCTATAGCAACATTTAGCGCTCAACATCTAGATAATATGTCACATAACGTGACATCCTTGTTGGTTGCGTTTACGACTGCTGATAATGAGATACCAGGTTAAAATCCCGTATCGGGCCAAAAAGAATAGTTTTTGAGTTTTCTGTCAAGAAATCCTCAGTAGCAGCCTGGAGTCAGGAAGTTGGCGGTATTTCACCCCTTTGCATCGAAAAGCACGTAAATCCGTCGGTACTGCGCCTAATCTCTGTGGTCGTGTCGGAATTTCATCCCATAGAATCATGAAAGTGAAGGAATAGAGAGTACATCTATGTTTGCACACTCGTGCACTGTAACTCCGGGCCTGCACGGTTAGATAGCCTCCGTTGTGACGCCGCCGCGACCTAAATTCGCCCTGGAGGACATTATTATCTACTATTATATATGTTACTTAAGTACATATTATATTCTTTATCTTTTCTACCGTATGTATGTACCTACACTAATCAGTTAAACAAGTAGGAATTCAGCATATTAATAATAAAACGGAGTCAAGTTACAGCACAGTAAATAAACTGTACAGAGGCAAAGCTTCTAAGGAGCTGTCAACATTTTTACCTATTTTGATATGAACACATCAATGTTTAATGAATAATATTTTGGTATAACAAATAATTGTATGTTTCAATTGATTGATTATAATTTTTAATATCTGTTGTTAACTCCGTGTCTTTTAAAAATAATCTACCGGATGCATCGAATATGCAGTTGAATACGAGCTGTCAACCTTGTCCGTGACACTCTACAATCGATATTTTGTTTATTTACAATGCAGTAAGTACGCCCACGGCACAAATAGCCCCGTACAGAAATTTCTTTCTAGCGCATTTCAGGTTCGGGGTCGCGAATGCGCGGCAGCGTGCCAACTTTTTTAAAGGAGGTTGAGGTTTTACGAATCTCTTATTTTGAAAAAGTTTTCGGTTAGACTTTCTGATTTTTTTTTTCTTATTGGTACATAATTAAAATAACTTCGTAAGATAAGAACTTGGAGTATATTTGTAGTGAGAGAGATCTATCAAGATCGTGCCAAATGGAACATCGTAATCTCCGCCAATGTGAAAATGATGTCTACTATGAGAAAGCCTTTGATTCCGTTGAAAAATTTGGGCGGTGCTGCAGTCTCTACAGCGGAGCCAAGTTAACTGTCAGTATATCGAACTGCTGAAGTGTTTGTACAGTAGGGCTACGAAGGCTATCCGAGTACAGAACCAGAGTATGAAACCTATCCAACGGCAGAGAGGTGTAAGACAGGGTGGCGTAATATTCCCGAAACTCTTCACCGATGCATTGGAAGACGTTTTCAAGCTACTGGACTGGAAAGGATACGGTATTAACATCAACGACGAGTACATCACTCACCTTCGATTTGCCGACGATATAGTCCTTATGGCAGAATCCCTGGAGGACCTAAGCACCATGCTCGATGACCTCCAAAGTGCCTCCTAACGGATAGGTCTTAAGATAATCATGGACAAAACGTATAACGTCCGTGTCACACCTATGCGGGTAGTTGTTGGGAGCACTAAGCTCGAAGTTTTTGACGAGTATGTTTACCTGGGACAAATAGTCCGACTAGGTAAGTCCAACTTCGACCGAGCGGTCCATCGACGGATTCAACTCGGCTGGGCAGTGTTAGCGAAATTATGACACATCTTCTCGTCAGGTATGCTTCAAAACTTGAAAACGAGAGTGTACAACCAGTGAGTGTTGCCATTGATGACTTATAGATCTGAGACGTGGTCCTTCACTGCCGGCCGTATGAGGAAGCTCAAGATCGCTTAGCGAGCTATTGAGAGAGCTATGCTCGGGATTTTACTGCGTGATAAACTTAGAAATAAGGATATCCGGAGTAAAACTAGAGTAACCGACATATCCCACTGGATTAGTAAGCTGAAGTGGCAATGGGCCGGCCATATAGCTCGAAGAACCGAAGAACCGACAAACGATGGGGAAAAAAGGTTCTCTAGTAGCAGCCCCGTATCGGTAGGCGAAGTGCAGGGCGTCCTCCCACTAGATGGACTGACGACCTGGTAAGACATGCAGGAAGTCGATGGATTCAGGTGGCTCAGGACCGAGCTTTGTGGCATTCCTTAGGGGAGGCCTTTGTTCAGCAGCGTACTTGTGAATGATGATAAATCTCTGTCTATCTAGATGGCTGGCAAGCGTGAGTGTATAGGTAAATTATTGTTTTGTGAAATTCATAATATTTAATTTCAGAATTCTTAAATATTTACTTTATAGAGTCACGAAATCGGTTCGCCCAGTACAAAGTTATGAGGTAACACACATAAAAAAAAACATACACCCGAATTGAGTACCGTCTCCTTTTTGGAAGTCGGCAGAAAATTTGCAATGGAAAAAAAATATCAAACAAACATCGATCCACGTCACAACGATCCAATTTTCTACTAGCGAGTGTTAACAGTTATTTGAGGTCGAATATAGCTTTTTGTAATTTAAAATAACTAAGTAATATATTGTTTTAAGTAATAAAAATAAAAAATTGCAGACAGTGATATACTCTTCTTATATCTGATATCGCAGCGGGAACCAAAATATTGTGTAGTAACACAATCTTTCATATTGTTTTTTGAATCTGGCTATGTGTTACACCGCATCGGATCCATATGCATATTATCTCAAATCAAAAGTATTATACTGCCGCCTGACCTCTAAACGCTATCAAGTAACATTCATCCAGCCGATAACTACATAATAATATAAACCTAACGACAAATCTTTATTCAGACTGACTTGTACAGTATCATAAGAATATTAAAGAAACACGACTTGGTACTCCTAACGAAATGTTATAATTGTTCTTTTAAATTTCAGAGTTTAGAATTTTCCATTTTTACGCATATTATTAACATGTACATCGATCCCCTAATCAAAATACAGATGCGTTTTCACCCTGAGGACTAAGATGGAATGTCTTGTTACTAGTAAAAAGTAATACAGAACACAGTTGCATTGTGCTGCTATTTTACGCTGCTGGTACGTGATCCATCTTTGTCAAGCTGACTCATTTACGCTTTAACAATAACACACAGGTACGGAAGATGGTTTGTTCAGTATCAAACACGCCACTACCACACTACAGTGTTTAAATAATTTAGTTTATTATACACAAAGATGTTATTTGATTATACATATGTATACAGGTGATAGTTTTTTGTTCTTTTGTGAGAGCTTTAAATTTGATTTCTTGAATTCGCTCTATGGTTCAGTCATCGGTTTTGCATCCATAACATCCCACCTGAAGTACCGCTCTTGAAGAATACGTCTACGTCCTCTCTATTTCTGGTTACAGATAATTATGTTACACATTTATTCCTTCGCATTTACCACGGGGAGTGCTGTGAGGAATTGTTCGGATTAATCCCAGCCGCCAAATTTCAAGAATACACATCGCGGCAGAACTCCCGATACCATCCACACCATCTGGATGATTGGCGGTCCACCACTGTGCGATTTAGAAGATGTTTTCTTCCTCGCACGACATCCTTATGGAATCGATTACAATCAGCGATTTTTCCGCACCGATACGACTTAGGGACCTTCAAGAAAAGAGCCTACTCCTTTTTAAAAGGCCGGCAACACATGTGCAATTCCCCTGATTCCCCTGGTGGTGCAGTTGTTCATGGGCGGCGGTAGTCACTTACCATCAGGTGAGCCGCATGCACGTTTGCCCCCACTTCTATAAAAAAAACATATCTGCGAATGTCCTCTTTCTGCAAAATTTGTTGCAACAACCGATTAGCTTTTTATCGTCATCAACATATGTGTAAAGGGTCTTACGTCGTTTTGCCATAAAATAACTTCTTGCAATGTAAATTCTTGGAACACTCCTATCCTATCATATAACAGAACGTGACAAAGGAGTATGTGGGCATATTCTATCCGCACTCGAGCTAGACTTACGAGTGTGCATCGTACATTTATTTCTCACGGTCGTCCGTTTATCGCGATATCGACTACCACAGCTCGATAAGCATTATACGATAACAGGCTTGTTTTTGTTTCGATACTTGTCATGTCATTGCTCGTCGGTGTGTTTGTAAATTTGTATGGTCCTTCGTAATAGCTGTAACTGTATAACAAATGCGTTATTAAATATGTATATTAATTCAATCACTAGACTAGAGTGAACGAGTTCTTTTTTATAAAGTAAGGGTGACAAACGAACACAGTCCACCTGATGGCAAGTGGATGCTGTGGCCCATAGACATCTACGTTCTTAATCGAGGATAGGATTAAGAATCAAAATACAAATGCTTTGTTACCCCTGAGGACAAAACATGGAATGCCTCGTTTGTAGGCCATATAATTTACTCCCTGACTCCCTGTAACTTTGACCCCGCTGCGATGACGCTAAGCGTACACTGCGCTACTGAATCGTTTAAAATTTGTAGTGGATTTTAAAGATTATCATTTGTATTGGATTGAGTTTTTTTTACATAACTTGTTACAAAAGAACACACAGTCCATCTGATAGTAAGTGAATCTGTGGCCCATAGACGTCTACATCCATCCTTGATTAAGAATTAAAATGCAGATGCGTTGTCACCGCTGAGGACAGATATGGATTGCCTGGTTTCCATACAGCCTCAGGGTCTCCATATCTCTACACTCACCATACAAAACACAGCAGCATTGAGCTGCTATTTTGCGCTGGTATTCTGTAAGAGCGTGGTCCTACCCCGGTCGAGCCGAGCCTTTCGTGCTACAACCTTAATATAGCTTTAAAAATCCCATAGATTGTCTCATAGGGGGAAGGGTGGGCTTAGCCATATTTGCCACCAAGGGTGTCGTCAGCCGTTGGCCCAGTGGAGGAGGGGGGAGGGGGGGTGCAAGCTCAGAATTATAATTTTCTCGTCAGGCGGGCAGTGCAACAGCACGCGTCACGTTAGTAAGTACCTTACAAATAATACTGTTAATGAAATGCTTCTTTTCAGTTTATCATATAATTATGTTAAAAGTTGTTTACGTGGTCCTTCTTTGTCAAGTTGTTACATTTTTTTTAGATTAACACAGTTTTTTCTTTCACCTTGTGCTCCCTGCTAACTACGGTCAAAAAAAGGTTGGGAAACCCTGATATAGAGGATGGGAGAGTGTAGGTACAAGAGCCCATGAAGTTTTACACTTCTATTGCGAATCTTACCTCTACGGCGATTGTAATTACAACGGTACAAAATCCAATATAAAAAGCTCCACGAGCATCTGACTATACAATAATACGATTGGTTGCTTAGAATTTGATTACATTGTTTTGAGGCAGCTGCCCCTCCCTGTCCTCCCTTGGCGACGCCCTTGTTTGTCCCCGCTTGGTAATCTGCCTAGGATTGACTTGACAACCGGAGTTTTTTACATATAATTCATTTCTGACGGTTGATACCATCCCGCCATCTATCGGAGGTCATATAAGATCTTTCTCGGTCTTATTACAAAACATGGTATATTGATAGTTTCTATTAGTAAACCACCTTTCATTGAATAGTCTTGGTCACGAAAGAAGTCCCTTAGCCACGGCGCCATAGTTTTCATAAAATTTTACATTTTTACGTGGTAGAGCCATGCTGCAGCTATATTATGCAGTATAGTTGTAGCACGAATGGGTCGGCTCGACCGGGGAAGGACCACGCTCTCACAGAATACCAGCGTAAAATAGCAGCCACTGCTGTGTTTCGTATGGTGAGTGTAGAGAACCGGAGACCCTTTTTACTGGAAAAGAGGCATTCCATCTTAGTCCTCACGGGTGACAACGCATCTACATTTTGATTCGCAAACGAGGATAAATGTAGATGTCTATGGGCCACAGCAACCACTTACCATCAGGTGGACTGTGTGCTCGTTTGTCACCCGATCCTATAAAAAAAAATAAAAAAAAAATTTCTGTCTAATTCCATACTACCTCGACTCTAGCATGACTGTCTCATTGGTCTAGTAGCCGTTAACATTGCTTATCGTGAGGTACGTGGTTCGGATCCCGGGTTGAGCCAAAAGAAATCAGCTATTGAGTTCAGTCAAGATGTTCTCAGTAGCAGCTCAGAGTCACCGCCGTGTCTCGGAAAGTCCATAAAGCCGTTGATCCTGCGCCTGATTTTTCTCCGGCTATGTCGGTTTCCGTCCCATCGGACAATGAGAGCGAGGGAATAGAGAGTGCAGCTGTGCTTGCGCATACACTCGGGCACTATAATCCTGTCCTGCGCAGTTGGCTAGTCTCCGTTGAGACTGGCCGCCGTGACCGAAATTCGGTCTGGAGGACGTTATTATTATTACTTTATATTTATTTTTAGTTTGTATATTTTCCGCGAAAATTCTTTATTGTGAGAGACTGTTTACTGAGACATAATTTAACATAATTATAAAATTGTAATAAGACGGTCTGACTTTTCCCATCGTAATAATTTTTACGTCGCTATTTTTTCATAAGAAAGTTAAAATTGTGAAGCAAATAGGTTGACTAAGTAGGTGGTAGAGCCATTTTACGTGGTAGAGTCATGCTGCAGCTATATTGGTATATTTGTAGCACGAATGTGTCTGCTCGACCGGGGAAGGACCACGCTCTTACAGAATACCAGCGTAAAATAGCAGCTTAATGCTGTGTTTTGTATGATATAAAAAAAATCCTATAAAGAAGACTGATTTTTGACAATGTTATGAGATATGGACTAATTTTTCATGTTCAGAATATTTAAGTTTTTTTTACTTACATAATAAGAGTGAGAAATGGGCACACAGTCCATCTGATGGTAAGTGGTTAACGTTGCCCATAAACATCTACATTTATCCCCAATTAGAAAATTCAGATGCGTTGTCACCCGTGAGGACTAAGACGGAATGCCTCGTTTCCAGTAAAAAGGGTCTCTGGTTCTCTACACTAACTATACGAAACACAGCAGCATTAAGCTGCTATTTTACGCTGATATTCTGTGAGAGCGTAGTCCAACCACGGTCGAGCCGACCCATTCGTGCTATAACAACAATGTAGCTGCAGCGTGACTCTACCACGCTCTACTCTACACGAATCTAAACTTAGGGTTGGAAGTTTTAGTTATGGACGTTATATCGGACATTTAGTATATATTATATATATATATATATATATATATATATATATATATATATATATATATATATACTAAATGTCCGATTATGATTTTGTGGTAAATTGAAAGAGTCACGCATATTTTGTTTTGTACGTTCACGTGTAACCTTGATGCATGTGTGTGAATCAAAACAAACGTCGTATGTGTTTGTTTCTGCTTCTATTTACTTTAGCGTTCGCAATCGTAGATCAAAGTATAGCGAACTCTGCGTTGTTTGCATGTTCATTCACACTGGCATGTGTATGTGTGTGTGGCGTTGCGCTTGCGCAAATGCGACGCCACGCCGCGCCGCCGACACCGATCACGATCAGCCGATCTCCGAACCGAGCCCTCTTTGTTTGTTGACAAGCGGAGCTCGAGACGCGAGCCGCGCAACAAGCTGTTTTCTGTTTTGTTTGCGGGCGGAGTTCGTCTGCGATAGACGTGTTATACCACACGTCCGCTCTCTTAAAATTCTCGTGTTATCGTGTAAACTAGCTAAATTTAGTGCGGTTAGTTATAATTATATACTGTTTTTTTTTCACCTTCTACGCAATAAGTAAGTTTACAGTGCTGTGGCGAGTTCGGTTAGCTGTGGATATAACGACGTCTGAAATAATTACGTCTCTTCTCTGGCAAGGGGTAAGCTTTCGCTCTCATTCCTGCATTTCGATGTGCAAAAATTATTGTAGATAAATAAATATGCATTATTCATCGTATCATAGTACGCTTTTGCACACTTTTACATTACTTACTTATTGTATTCCGTGATATGAAGGCGTGATTTCTTTGAGTCATTGCAGGTCTTATCATTATTTTATGTATTTTTAAGTGCATAATACAATCGAAATGTCGTTAATGCAAACACAAATCACACATGCATTCATTAACACATTAAACTTTGATTTACAATTTAAAACATTCAATATATACTACTTGGAACCAATATATAATAAAGTAGGTACTTACTTAATAACATACATCTAAAAATAGAAATTTAATAACGGAATAGGTGAAAGTTCAAATGTCAAACAAAGAAACAAGACAACGTTCAGTTATTTCGATACCAGTGATAAGGTTAAAAAAATAGAATCAACATGGTATATGGTTTCTGATGAGACTGTGTACAGTTATAATTTGGCAAGTACCCATACAAGGCGTGTTACGGTATTCTATATGGCCTGGCTTCGAGCTAACGGGACGTGTACACCGCTGTACCGCACGTTCACATTGGTCTCTTGGTCATTACGATCCAACTTTTTGCGCAAACTTAACCTACTTTGATGTTCCATTACACAGATTGTACAAACATTGCCGGTCGCGCAGCAACGATTAATCGCCTACCATTTGCCTGTTTGTTTGGATTCTCAATATGCGGAAAATTAGTGCTTATTTCATTGTAAATATGAATTAATTAGGCCACGGTGGATCAGGGATTGGCTACTCTACCCAGCACATATTTTAAGTGTTCGGTGGTGATGAAACACATCCCCAGGAAACATGCAAGTCTAAAAAATAATGTTAATTTTTAGACTTGCAGGTGAAGTTTTAAGAGCATTTTGTGATGGTAAGGATCACCTACTTGCTGGTCTTACAGGACGAATGAGTAGAAAAGTTATTTTCAGTAGAAACGAGTAGAATGAGAAAAAAAATAGTAGAAATAATTTATTATAAAAATGTGATTCCTTATAACATACTAAAAATTAACAATGTACAACGGTTTTTAACCAATAAAAATGCCTACTTTAAAATATTTACAGCCTTTATAATTTCAAATCCGTCAAAATTGGGGTAATATTATGGACCCTTCCCTGGTCCATAAAAAAAACTTAAAATAAGAGACAACTCCTGTTACTTTGGCACACCACAAGCTGTGATACGTTGTAGTTATATAGGTTGGTACAATTAACTTTCATTGAGTATTCTTGTCGGTTACTCTGGTTCTACTGTGGAAATCCTCATTTTTAAGTCTATCACGCTGAGGAACCCCGAGCATAGCCCTCTCACTAGCTCGCTGAGCGCTTTGATCTCCTCATATGACCAACAGTGAAGGACCACGTCTCAGATCCATAAGCCATCACTGGCAACACGCACTGGTTGTACAATCTTGCTTAGAAGTTAAGGTATACCTGACGAGAAGATGTGTCGTAATTTCCCGAACTCTACCTACCCAGCCGAGTTGAATCCGTCGATTGACCTCTCGGTCGAAGTTGAAGTTACCTAGTCGGACTATTTGTCCTAGGTATACTCGATTAGTAAGCTGAAGTGGTATGGGCCGGCCATATAGTTCGAAGAACCGACAACTGATGGGGAAAAAAGGTTCTCAACTGGCAGACCAGTAGCCTCACCTCGTACCTCGAGACGAAGTGTAGGGCGTCCCCCGACTACATAGAGTGATGACCTGATAAAACATGCAGGAAGTCGATGGATACAGGAGGCTCAGGACCGTGCTTTGTGGCATTCCTTGGAGGAGCCCTATGTCCAGCAATGGACTTGTGAAGGGCAGTAATGATTTTAATGATGATAATGAAGTATTCTTGTACCTAATCTATATTTAAAAAAAATATTCTATTCAAATAGCGAACTGACGATTGCACGGTGATCCGAAAAATTGGTAACTGAGCTTGAATTCAACGGAGCCTAAAGAAGCTAGCTAAGGCCATGTGCTCAATTTTTCAGACGTCGTTAAGTCTCGTGGTGTCACAGTCACTTTAACTTAAAGTGATAGAGACAGCATGAAATTAAGTCTCGTGCTGTCTCTTAAAATTGAGTAGCGTTTGAATATTTGGGCAATAGTGTATCGAGTAATTAAAACACCGAATTTAGAAGCTGTGTGGCAACTTCTAAATTCGGTGTGATATTTTATTAGTTTTGAAGACGTTTGGTAATTTTTTTATTTAAAGTTTAATTAGTTTAGGCCGGCAATGCATTTGCAATTCCCCTGGTGTTGCAGTTGTTCATGGGCGGCGGTAGTCACTTACCAACAGTTGAGCCGCATGCTCGTTTACCGCGTTTCCTATAAAAAAAATTATCGAATGTTTTAAAAATTTGAATGCTCTAAAGAATATCACAAGTTCAAGGTAACTAGAATATCGTCTAAACAAACAGTTACATTAAAATTCTGCTCCCTTAAGGGAATAATTTTTTCTTCAAGTTTATATCGGATAGCCGTTTCCGAGTAATCGGTGAATACAAGTCGAATATGAAACCTCTTTTTTGAACTGGATGATTAAAAGTAAAAGAGACAGTTACGTAATATAGGTTACACTTTATATATAATTACAGTAACAGATATTTTGCTAGATATTTATTATTAAATTAATCTTTAAAAGTGGACGTACCTGCGTAGCAGTTTAAAATTAAAAGAAAAAATAATCAAAAGCAACTGTTTTCCTGTTTTCAAACAACTTATTGTAAATATTTATATAGTAAAATCGTGTCTAGCTTGTTGTTTTCATTCTGAACATTACAATAAAATTACAGCGCAATACCACCGATATTTGTAATATGAACTATAGATAAGTTACTACAGCGCACAAACCCCTTTAGCGTACTTATCAACAATTATTAAATACGCCTTTCTTTCCGTGGAGTAAACAGCGATAATTTACGTAATGACTATTGTAAATCGTTAACGATTTACTATTTAATTATTTGTCTGAGCACTTTATGGTTTTGTTTTGCATTATTTATAGTAAATACAATTTATTAATTTTTGTAGTAGAGTCACATTGTAAAGTAATGCGATGCAAGTCGGCACGATCAGGGAAGGACCACATTCGCACAGATCAACGTAAGATTGGTAATAAGCAGCATAATATGTGTTTCGTGTAGTAAGTGTACGTAATCGGAGACCTATTTTTTATAAAAACTTAAGTGACAGGCTTTGAAGTCTTGCGCGAATTCGCTACGTGTAATATAAATAATCAGGGAAAAGATATTTCAACTAATTTATTCTACTAAAATTTATTTCTGTGCGTGGAATCCTAATTCTTTTTCTAAAATAGAAGTAGCCTTAGTTACTCCTTATAACATCAGTTACCTGCCAGTGAAAGTCCCGTCAAAATCGGTCCAGCCAAAGAGACAGACAGACCGATACAATTCACCTGGTGGTAAGTGACTGCTGCAGTCCATAGACATCTGCAGCGTACTTCAAACGAAGGAGTTTATAGATATGTTGTCACCTTTGAGGACTCAGGGTAGAGATTATACGTGGAAGAGCAATGCTGCAGCTATATTATAGTTGTAGCGCGAGTTGGTCGGCTCGACCGGGAAAGGACAGAATACCGGCGTAAAATAGCAGCTTCGATGCTGCTGTGTTTCGAGTGGTGTGTGTAAAGTACCTTATCTTAGTTCTCAGGGGTGGCAACGCATCGGTATTTTGATTCTTAATCGAGGATAGATGTAGATGTTTATGTGCCACAGAATCCACTTACCATCAGGTGGATTGTGTGCTCGCTTATCACCCTTATTCAATTTAAAAAAAAACTAAGATGTATTGCTTCACGGCTCGTTACTATTCTGGCTTTCTAGCCATTAGACTGGAACACAGCTATTTCTGGTGTTAAAAGCTAATTTTGCTAAAGTACTGCGTGTAATAGGTAAAAGAATGCAGCCTACCTAGACGGACTCCTAATCTTTTAGGATTTTAAGAATATTTTTAACAAGGTCTTTTATTTTCGTCCTCACGGGTGACAACACTTCTGCATTTTGATTCTCATCCGAGATTAGATGAAGATGTCCTTTGGCGACAGCGTCAACATACTAACAAGTGTTATTTAAATATATATCGTTTGTTACTCTTACTTCTATAATAATTTAAAATATATTTTTTTTATAATCGACTTCAATATAAATTATTAAGAATAACTTAAAAACTATTGGTCAGACCTTGAACAAATTTATATGGGACCACATGATAAGCACCAACTTTCAAATAAAAAAGAATCATCTAAATCGGTTCACCCAGTAAAAAATTATGAGGTAACAAATATAAAAAACATACAGTCGAATTGAGTACCGTCTCCTTTTTGAAGTTGGTAGAAAAATACAAAATTATTAAAGAAAATTTGTTTAAGGCAACTAAAGTTTTATTGTTCGCTGAATACTGTGCTCTTTTAAACAATACATACTCGTAGTTCTAAAAGAGAGAGCAAGCTTTGATACTAGAAGTCGCAAAGAGTTAACATTTTTTGTCATTCACAATAAAACTATAAATCAAAAGCATGCATTCAAAAAAATATTCATTCATTTTTAGAAAAAAGGAGTTTGTGTACCTATTCTTCGAATTTGTTGTTCCGCTTTCAGTGAGAGGTGAGAATGATCTTTGTTATCGATCTTCATCCTTGTACGTAATTTCTCTTTTGTTCCATTATCTAGAAATGCTTATTGAATAATATAGTTTACTGCACTCCTTTAAATTCGAAAGAGAATAAAATGTCTTTCGAGCTTAGCTATTTTATCTAATTCCCTAGCTTCGACCTGCGTCTTAACAAACGAGTGAAAGTTGTCCAGTTATGCAACGTAAAATGGAACTGCTGTATTAAACTTGTTTCGAGTTATGTTTATATGGAATGGTTATCGTCCTTTGAAAGAAATAATATAATGAGTTTGGTAAATATTTTATGAAATACTAACTTTGTTATCATTTGTTTATTTTAAATAAAATAGAAAAGGAATAGATGCAATTTGGATGAAATTTGCGTGAAATGCGATATAATAGTAAAGCCCGCTAAAACGTAAATATAATAATAGCACTTCCCACTGTTCAGCACAGGTATTCTCTCATTTCAGACAGGGTTCCATTGGAGCATCGCGGTGGACTAATTTGCCCCACAACCTTCTCCGAAATACAATGACTTTAATTATAATGTCCCAAAAGTTAATGAAAGTTTTTCTTAGGTACGTATTTTGTCGCGCTTAATTTTTAACTAATTTTATGAATTTAAATACGACCAACGGAGGAGGGAGTAGGACTGTATAATTGTCAAATTGATAATTCATGTTGCTTTTATTTAATTATAGTTTTTAATATTGTATATTTCAATGTTGAATAATTAAATTAATAAATTTAAAAAAAATATATTAATTGCATTTTACTAATTTTATCGCGCTTAATTTTTACTTTTTTTTGATTATCGACGTTTCGAGTATATATGGGTAAAAACCATGGTAATTGCAATGTAGGTAAATTTAAAATAAATTAAAATTAAAACGCGAATGCTGAAAAGTAAATGATAATAAAACTCCATGATAACACACGCTTTTTGCCAATTTTCCTTTTTGTATTCGATATCATAAAATTTTATCTGAACTGCTCAATAGTCGAAAACATATAGGTACATGCATTCTAAAATCTAGCTATAGTCCTACGTATATATAATATACTTTATATAATGAACGACATTTGGAGTATTCCGGGCGCGACGGTGGACAGAGCTCGTGTTGCTCAATGAAAGCTCCTTGCAGATTAGAAAAATCATGCAGGGAGTCCTGAGCAATAAACTTGCTGTTAGAAGATTTTTGTGAACTCATTAAAAAGTTATATGCATACAAATTGCCTACTTTTATGGTAGATCCAAATAATAATTATTGTCATTGTTTTGCAATATTCTATTTTTACATTAATATATTCATTTCATTCATTTATTACAGCCTGTCGAAATTCCACTGCTTAAAATAGGCTTCTCCTATACATGGCTATTTTCAAAGAGTAGCCAAATTTTAAACTTATGTTCAAATATATAAATAATGATATACCGTTATTGCAGTTTGTGGAAATACGAATAAATAAGGCTTCTACTTTTATTTCAAACTATCCCAAATTGAATGTGATTTATGGGCAACAACGTTTTTGCCTACTAATGGCAAGTGTTACGAAGTTACGAGTGTGTGCGTGCGCAATAAAATCAGTTAAAATAATGCATTACCACGCATTTTGAATTTAAAAGATAAAAAGAACAGAGTTATTGAGATTCTTTTAAATTAATTTTTCTTCATTATTTGCCCATATTACTTATTTTGAACCTTTGCAAATTTGACCGGTTATTTCAAAATAACCCTGTATCTTCTGTCCGTGTGTGTGACTGAACTCCTCCCAAACGGCTGGACTGATATTGATGAAATTTTGTGTGTAGATTAAGTATGTAAGTTGTTAAAATGTAAGTTGATTGATTGGTTTAGAATCACAATTGAACCCGGTAGGTGGCGTTGTTGTCGAGATCCCGAAATCAACTGTGCGAAGCCGGTGCGGATAGCTAGTAGGAAATATTTGCCTTAACCCTCACTCTTAGTAGGTGAATTGACTATAGGTACCGAATACACTGCTGCCCGTCATCAGTACGGCGGCCATCGGATTTTCCTGACATGTCCATAGTTGCCTCTTACGGCACCCACGGGACGAAATAGCGTGATGGGTCTTTTACGCCGCCATAACAGAGCCCATATTTATATTATTGTCTTATATTGCCTGCTATTACCGGGTCAAGACAGATTGATGGATCGGATCGGACCTATCCCGCAGTTCAAAAGGTATTTACAGACATTCGTTAACGTCGACAGGTTGGCCGCCGTCCAAAGTTTCAGAGGAAAATATTTACGGGCCGCGGAAGCCCTTTGTCCGACGGATCCTTACGCGTGCTTCTTTGAATATCTTGAAACATATTGCGTCGAAAATAAGGCGTGAAATGAGTCACGACTCGTTTGTATGATTGTTTTATATAAACTAAGTTCAATATAAATAATATTTATGTTTTTTGGTACGTATGCTATGTTATATGTTTGTCACTTGTAAATTTTCGATATTGTAGTTTACCGTGTAGTGGCGGTGTAAGAAATATCCACTTACCCATATATCATGTAAGAGGCGACAGAGGAAAACAAACCAGGAGATGGGCAGCAGCGTCTTCCTAATAACGACTAAAAATCAAAAACTGTGGTTGCCAACCCGCTTACCAAGCGTGACAACTATGGCAAATATCCCCCCTATGAGACAATCTATAGGGGAGGCCTATGTTCAGCAGTGGACTTTAGGCTGTAACAGATTTGATATTGGGCATATTTCATAAAAGTAGATTCTACTTGTATGAAATAGGCTATACCTCAAGTGTCGCATTTAATTTAAAGATATAACTCCATTGCTAAGAGTGGAAAAATAAAGAATCAAGTTTTTAATGTAACTATTTAGATGATATTATAGTTTACTTACTTCAGAAGCTATGAAATTATATGGAAATTACATTTCAGTTCTTTCAAGTCCGATTTTTTTTTAAGTTTAATTTTAGTAAATATACACGTGCACCAAAAATTTTGTATATTGCCAAGAATTTTCAATGCTTTAGTTAATGAATCATGTAAACGTAATTACACTTAAAATACGTGTATAACATTGAACTGATTCTTCTTTGTCTTCCAACTGTTCGTACGAATATGCAAAATAAACACCTCAATTTAGAATAAAATTATTCGTACCAGAATCACGTAAATTGGTTATGACGGCCTTGTGTACTTTGCTGACATTGTTAAAGTTCACATCTTCATACAGACGTTTGTTTAACATAATCTTGTAGATATAATAAATTTCCCGACAGCAGGCGACCACCGTCTAGACGTGCGTGCCATAAAGTTCCAACTGCAACTCTACCAGGTTTCAATCGTCTGCAACAACATTCCTTCAGTTTCTCAACATCGCTATGTGGGAACGTCTGTCGTCTCGATCGAGTCTTTCTTATAAGCCATTTTGTTCTTATTACAAAACTTAGCTTATTGATATTGTGCAGTTTAAACTATAGATTTGAAAATTTTAAAAGGTTTTGATAATTTAAATCTAACTTTTTTATAGAATAGTGGTGACAAACGAGCACACAGTCTAACCTATGGCAAGTTAATGATGTGACTGTGGCTGTTAATGCCAGTTCAAATTCAAAATGCATACGCTTTATCACCCCTGAGAACTAAGATGGTATGCCCCGTTACCAGTCAAAAGGGTCTCCGGTTTTTTACAGTCACCATGCAAAACACAGCAGCATCAGTCTGCCGTTTTACGCTGGTATTCTATAAAAACGTAGTCCAACCACAGTCGACCCAACCCATACGCGCCGCAACCACATATAACTGCTGCGTGGCATTATCACGTAAAAAGAACAAAACTATTGAATAAACCACTTGTTGTAATACACAGATACCGTCTCTATCTGTTTACAAAAAAATTCGTGTTATTTTCCTCGATAACTTGATGAATAATATTCAGTTATTTACACAGTCCGATCGCTTATATTGTATTGATTTTTTTCCCGTCGTCCCACTAGTCTCTATTTTTACAGTCGTATATTTAGGGGGCGATAATTTGATTGTCATGAGCAGTACCTACCTACCTGCCACGTTTTATTGCGACGCCCAATTTCGTTTCATGGCTTTTATTCAAACAAGCACAATTGTGATTCTGTTGTTTCTGTTGGTACAATAAAGTTATTTGTAACACATAGCTTCAATTTATTGTAGGTTTTATGTATGTATAATGAAACTTATTCATCTACATCATATCGATGGTTGGCAGTCCACTACCGAGCATTTACAATTTTCTGACACGCGGTAGAAATTTACTGTTGTCAGCGGTTTCTCGGACTGATACGACTTAGGGATCTTCAAGAAAAGAACCTACTCCAATATAAAATTCCTCTGGTGTTGCAGATATTCATGGGCGACGGTGTTCACTTACTCGTATTAGGTGAGCCTTATGCTCGTTTACCTCCACTTCTATAAAAAAATTATCTAGGCATGTCTTTATTGGTTTCATTTATATATAATTTATACAGTAGACTGTAGTCCGCTGTTGATTGTCTATTGTAACAAGGTCTCCGATTTGAATACAAAATTGAAAGAGGTATTTGCGATCGCTTCATATAGCGACTAATACAGCACACGTTCCGACAATTTCATTCCATTGTTTAAGTTTGCTCTCGGCGATTTGTACGTTGAAGTTGAATCATTCGTTTGGCTTAAAATAATTTACGCTTTGATTTAATTTAACTGCATTGCAGCTCTTTTTGTTATAGAACTTTTACAATTGTTAGCGTGATTTACTTTTAACATCTTTTTTTAAGTCAACACAAACTTAACAAAAAATATACTTTAAGGTAGACTGGGTGCTCGTTTGTTGTTTGTTTCGACCTCAGACTAACAAAGAAACGTAGACGGAGCGCTGCTTACATTCCAAGTGACGCCGAAACCATACCAAAACCTTGTTCAATTTCTTGGAAGAACACGGACTCACACATATATGCTTCTATAATCATTTCCAAAATCAACATGGTTCTAGGTGCATATTATGTGTGCAACAGTGGACTTTTACATGCTGTCAAAGAAAGAACAAAGAATGATGAGTGCATGGTTTCGACGTCAATTGAAATGTACGCAGCGCTCCGTCTACCTTTCTTTGTTAGTCTGAGGCCGAAACAAACAACAAACGAGCACCCAGTCTACCTTAAAGTAAGTGGCTACAATAGACATCTAAATCTAGCTCCGATTAAGGATCTAAATGTAAATGGGATATCACCCCTGAGGACCCACCCCTCATTACAAGTAATAAGGGTCTTCAACTCTAGTCACACATTGTATAGGTGTTAAGATTCTTTTTCTGTCTGGAACTGCCTTTTCTGGGCACAAAATAAAAATATATACTCGTATAATAGGAGAAATAAAATAAAAATATTTAACATTTCAATTTTCTTTCTCCGGAAATTTAGAAATTTCCTTATTAATATCGAAACGGCGCGAAATCGGCAACGGTCTTTAGAATGAGCCTTGACATATTTTTTTTAATTGCCAATAAGCAACAAAGCGACAGACAACAATGCGACATACAGCCTCATTGTTTGTTTTACTTATGGAGTCTACTTCATACCAATATAGGTTCCCATTATTACTCATGCTATTTGTAATTTCTTTGTTTATTTGCTTGTACGCAAACCTGCTATTAGTAATTATTAATACCTGCTTCCTCGTGTCTAATGTTTGCGCAGTTGAGTCTTAGTGATTACTATTATCGTGTATCCTTTGTTGAAAAAAACCTTTGTAGTTGTACAGAAAAAGAAATATTTTTACACTTTCTCTTTGTCTCTTAACACTGTGACCCATAAAAACTTATTAATATTTTAGACAGAAAAAAAGAACTATTGTATCATATCGTGCGCAGTTGATAGTTCCTAGTCATTGTCCGTAGACCATTTTAAAGTGAAAATCGCTAAGAAATAATCGCAAAGCTTCACTTCTCATGTCTCAGTTTAAAGTTTCTAAGATTCAAAGTACGCACGATTTTCCATTGTATTAGCGGTCCGTCAATGTAAATAACTGTTCTTCTATTAATCTAGTAGAGTCTAGTGTTTTTACAAGTAATATTAGCGTTTTATTGCTGATGTCAGGTGGCATCCACCTGCCAAGCGAGGCATTTACGGCTACTCGTAAAGTCTTAATATTTCGATGGATTACCCGGACTGATGACAGTATTTAAAAAATAATATTAAAATTTAAGAAAACTTAAAAAACACGCATTAATCATGAGATGTGATGATTCGAGAGAGAATTATCCTGTTGATCCTGATCAGGATACTAGGAAAAAGTTATTAAATTATTTTACTGCCCTCGGTCCTTGATACGAAAAAAAATTGAAGTCAATCGGCCGTCTGAAAGTCGGTGCAAATTACATTAAAAAAATCTGGTTTTTTTTAATTTATTATTATCTAGATAAAAATTGTTACAATGTAGCTATGCGGCACAGCGAAAAACCACGCAGGTTTTTGTTGCGTGCCGTTCCGTCTACATTTACAAATATGGGGATAACAACTAATATTTGTTTAGGAAATAATATTTTAATTTATACTTTATGTTAACTTCATTAAGTTCACTTCTAAATTTATTATCCAGACGAGGTATTATGTATGCGCTGGTGCGCTCACCGTATTTATTTTTGGATGGTATTGTTATTAATTTTTTTTGAGTTACTTTGCGGGTCTGAATTTTGTTTGAGATCGTATGTTGTATACCTAAATTAAAGAATTGTCCTTTTAACAATTGATATTGGACTTTATCATGTGTCAGTGTTTAAATATAGTTTTCATTTGTTTTTGCCTGAAGTCAATCGCTTTTAAAATCCTAAGTTGTAGTTGATAAATTTACTGTAGGTGTGATTTGTCAGTTCGTCCGTAGCTACTTAGCCCATAAGTTATGACTGAATCAGCAAGAGCGTTACAAAGCATCGTCATACATAGGTAGATAGATAGATGTACGTAATAAAACCATGTTAATTAAACATTCATCAGCAACAGTAAATTATAAGCAAAGTTTTTCTTAGTGTTACTTGATCAACCCATGAAAGTTCATCAGTGACACATGGGCCTAAACTTTTTTAAAACATTTGTATGAAGATGTGAACTATAACAATGTCAGCAAAGTGCACTCTTGGCAATGGGATTGGCAATCACAGTTCCAGACGCTCACAGGCACAGCATTTGACAATGCTCTTGTTATGCTGTTGTATGCTACGTATATATAGGTATATCTGATTAAAACATGTAGAGGCACCTAGGCAGTACAAGTCTCAAGGCCCCGCTCCCTTTTTCTCTAATTTCCTAAATCACATATATATTTTCTTTGCCTTTAGGTTAGTCCGGTTCCGCACGCAATGTTTCAACAAAAAAAGAGACCGAAATGTTTACAAAAGCATTATAATTTTTTGTTAGTTTCTAGAGTTTTATGTTGAATAAATTACAGTCCGTTATTACCTGAGGGCAGTGACCTTAATCTTTTGAGTACAACAGTCGCATATCGTTATCTCAACACTATCGAATTGGTATCGCCCAAAGGGATTGCGGGTTGCCGCACTCCGTCCGACCTGACTCTCATAAAGCATGTTATTACGGAATAAAAAAGGTTATTCCTTTGAAATCTGTCACGTTGCCTGTTCAGAAATAACGAGCGATTAATTCTGTAACTGTGCAATTTCGTTGACGCGACATTTAAACTTATTATTTTTCTCCACTTTGTTTTATATTCGGGTCATCTGTTATGTGTTTAGTTACTGCAAATCCTATCTACGTTTTTATTTCAGTTATTAAAGGTCGATAAATTATAGTAGTTAGGTCATGTACGGGCTGGGGTAGAGTAAAATTTATCATCACTATACATATATCATTATGATATCGTGGTCTTTAACAGAGGACAGAAAAGCAATCTCTTACATCTACGTCATCATCATCATTCCATAATCATCATGCTTGGCCAGCGTATTGTCGATCGCAGACGTTTCGCACTTATAACGTTACTGTCCGTCGTCGTTGTGGATATTTTATAGCTTTTTTTTTTACAAATATGGTTACAGCGCCATCTATCGGAAGTTATAAAATCTTTTCCACGTTTCCTATAGTCATCTCTTATGACACCCACGTGTTTAATTTGTAGGATGGATTGTATAAGCCGCCGTCATACTCATACGGTTAAATGTAGTACATATTACACATAAAATCTCTATCGAAGAGGACATTAAATGAAACTAATTTTACGAATTTTATCGCGTTTAATTTTACCTTCTTAATTCCCGACGTTTCGGGTGCTTTACAGCACCCATGGTTACGGGTGTTTGACGTCCCGATATCATAGTTAGCCCGGCTATCTTCAGTTTTTAAATTTAATTTTTGGTCCGATCTACGCAGAACGAGTAGTATTTTGATGTCGCGCCATGATATTCCTGGGGTTGGTTAAATTAAACCCAAACCCAAGTTAAAATTAAACGCGATAGAATCCGTAAAATGAGTTTCTTTTAATGTGTAGTGTTCGCGTAAATATAAGAAATTTCATTTCATTTGGACTAGCTTCAATTATTTAAAACGACTGATACTGTTACTAGCGATCCGCTCCGGCTTCGCACGGATAATTTCTGGATCTCACTGGAACTCACTGGAACAGCGCCACCTACCGGGCCTAAATGTGAATATAAACCTTCCAGGGACCCAAGCAAACACAAAAAATTCAACAAAATCAGTCGAGCCGTTTTTTGAGTTTTAGTGAGACTAACAGACAGCGATAGATTTTTATGTATAGAGATAGGCCTGTCTGCACCAGTAGGCTATTAATTTTTAAACTATTGACTTCTTTTTCTTATAACTACTTATCTCTATTTCATTGTCTTAGCTTGCCCATTAAAAGTCAACCGCTGAACGTAAGCCTTGCGCACAGATATGTATGTAGGGAGAACCTCTTCTTTTTAATCCCCAACGAAAACAGAGGTGTATTATATGTTACAAACATATAATACACCTCTGTTTTCGTTTGTATCTGTGTATCTATGTGTCTATGTGTCTGTGGCATCATGACTCCTAAACGAATGAACCGATTTTGATTATTTGTTTTCGTTTGAACAGTGTCTTAATCGAGAGTGTTCTTAGCTATATCTCAAGTAAATCTGTTCAGGCGTTTGAAGATCATCAGCTCTATTCGTTTCGGGGTTTTTTTTATAGTTTTTAATTTAAGTTATATTATTATTAAGTTGTTATCAGCAAGATTCTGTAGTTTTTATTTTGTTATTTTGTCTCTTATTTCACTTTCATTCGGATATAAAATGTTGTCTGTTGACTCCTTACGGTTGCTTCTTTACACATCAATGACAATAAAACGCTTTCACAAAGTATAGAATTCGAATGAATACGTGTATGGAATATATTACTTATATAATACTAGAGCGAGGCTACACCGTGTACTGTAGGGGCAAGGTGGTGCCTGAGCGGTGTTTGCTACTTCAACTTACATAATAAACTTCCATGATTTTATATGTGTATATCATGGAAGATACGTTCATTTGATCCGGGTCGCATCAAAGTGTTGATGATTGCATTTATATTTTTTTATTTTTGAGCGTTCCCTTGGGAGATTTTGACGCCAACTTGAGCCAGCAGACAGCTAACGGTTGGCGATGGTATCTCAAGGCGCCTAAGCAGACAGACACCTTATTTTGAGAATCACATCACCATCAGAGCACTTGTTTCACAGTTTCCACTAATAGTTCACATGCGCGGATACTTAATACACAAAATCGCACCACTTTTACATATCAAACTCCACTTCAAACCATTATTTAAACAATAATACAGGAGCAGCAAACCGACGCCGGTCAAGTTCCCGCCAAAACTCTCAAACGATTGACAGGACTTACGACCAAAGAGTATAGTAATATCCGACGACCGGCATTATCGAGCGGGTCTCACAGATCACAGAGTACTGAAACTAGGGTCACTAGAAATGAATGAATGTCACGTGTCTATTCCATGCTATTATGTAAAGGTGCGGCGAGACGCGGTATGATATCAAGTCCGCACGGTGCATCGTGCACACATTTCTGTAAACCCGATGCGTTGTTTGTGACACAGTAGCGGCAACACAATGAACTTAATAACTTATTAAGTAACAGTAGTCTAATGGTAGCGTGCGGAACACGCAAAGTTCGTGGGTTCAAATCCGTCTTTCGACTATTATCGTGAAGTACTCCTAACACAAGCAATTTAAGGTAATATTAGTAATGTTAACAGCTTTGCTAGTATTTTTCATTAAAAAAAAATCTAGTGCCAGCACGGTTACTGAGCAGGAATTTTTTATTGCTTTGCATTTGTAAACTTAATTCCCATCATAATAAGTTTTATTTCTATTGCAACTAACACAGTTTTAGGATATTTTAAACAGTATTTGTGATTCGAAAACCGAGTTTATTGTAAAGTGTTTAAAGTTCACATTTGTGTGGATTGCAATAATTTGAAATTCTTCCTGCTCCGCGATCAGGCTATAGCGTTGGTCAGTGCATTTAAATTGCAAGGGCTATAACCGCTGTGCTGCTACGGTTCTGTAGCGCAGTTGTTTTACTATATGGTAGTGCCGTGCTGCAGTTGTATTATGGTTGTAGCACGAATAGGTCGGCTCCACCTGGTCTGGTCTGGTCAACCGGAGAAAGACCACGCTCTCACAGAAAATAGCGTAAAATAGCAGCTTAATGCTGCTATTTCGTATGGTGAGTGTAAAGAACCGGAGACCCTTTTTACTGGCATGGAATGGTTGCGAGGCTTTCCATGTTAGTTCTCAGGGGTGACAACACGTCTGCATTTTAATTTTTAATCGAGGATAAATGTAGATGTCTATGTGCCACAGTATTCACTTACCACCAGGTGGATTGTGTGCACGTTTGACACCCTTATTTTATTTATTTTTAAAACTGCTAGAATCCACACTAGCCTCGTCGCACTGAACCCGATGTGGTGAAATCATCTTAGAACGGCACCGGACCATTGCGACGCGCGGTGTGTCTACGGTCTTAGTTCTCACATAAATCGTGGCGCCGCTGTACGTGTCGTCTACAACGATATTGTCGTTGTAGTTATTGCAGTATCTTACAAGCTGCCAGCATTATTACTGTTAGTAAACTACAATAGTGATCAGTGACCGACTAGGCAAAGGCACACCGCCTAATGACTAGTTTGTCAAAAATAATAAAAGGAAATTGACCAAAGGAGTTCCTATAAAAATTTTCATCGTCTTTATTATCTGTGGTTGCCTAAGAGTAGATATAACTTTGAAAATTATTATTTGTGTAGTTTTTTTTTCGGGAAAACTCGAAGCACTGCTGTCAACATGAGCCCTTCTAAATATTAGACATAAGGTTCAAATTGCTGCCGAAGTTTTTATTTTCAATACACAAATCGTTATCTATGGTGGCCGCGTATACAAATAAAATTCATCGCTCTCTCACGCATTCACTTCGTAACTGTTGACTGAAGTCTCCTATATCCTTATGGTAGACCTTAAAACCATTTCGTATATGACGTGTTCTGGCAGAATAATAGGCTACATTACCCCATATAATTCCGTTGGTCCTGCCAAGTGTGGCTATTATAGCAAATATTTCTGCTAAGAGGCAATATCTGAGCGAGGCTTGTGTTCAGTCGTGATCTTTCGATATGCTGTAATGTATAAATGAATGAATATGTCAAATATAAAATACATCGATCAGCGGTAGGGAGTATTTTGAAGGAGCAAAACATAAGTGATAAATGATAATGTAATATAACG
Organism: Parnassius glacialis; assembly: GCA_033319125.1. Taxonomy (NCBI): domain Eukaryota; kingdom Metazoa; phylum Arthropoda; class Insecta; order Lepidoptera; family Papilionidae; genus Parnassius; species Parnassius glacialis. The sequence continues at coordinate 9,364,953 of JAVANC010000027.1, read as the reverse complement.
AGCGGAAGAGGTCTATTTGCCAAACGTGGCAAGTATTAACTGATCCTGTTTATGGCAGGACTACTAGGGCCAATGAATGACCGCTCCTACGTTCGATAATGCGTTATAATATTTTATTTTCTTTGCTTTTTAAATCATCCTCATCGTCAGTCCATAACAGTCCACTGCTACACGTGGGCCTGGAATACATTCCCTGTGTACGAAGAATTTGCCTAAATCATTCCCCCGAATGGGTCGGCTCGACCGGGAAAGGACCACGCTCTCACAGAATACCAGCGTAAAATAGCAGCTTAACGCTGCTGTGTTTCGTATGGTGCGTGTAGAGAACCGGAGAACTTTTTACTGGAAACGAGGCATTCCATCTTATTCCTCACGGGTAACAACGCATCTGCATTTTGGTTCGTAATCGAGGATAGATGTAGATGTCTATGGGCCACAACAACCGCTTACCATAAGGTAGATTGTGTGCTCGTTTGTCACCCTTATCCTGTAAAAAAATCATAACGCTGGACATTCTAAATCGCCATCTATTGGAGGCTGTGAGGTTATACTAAAATTCCCATAGTCGCCCTAAAGGTTTATCTTACGTCACTAGTCCCTGCCATTCGACCGAGCTGACTGCACATGGTAAAAGTTGTTTTAAAGTATGACTTTCGTATATAACCTATAGATTTTTATTTGTTTTGGTTACGGGTTTGAACAAAATTGCCGAGCCTCCATCGGACACCGGAAGATAAGGTCACCGGATTCACTCGATTTCATCAATCGATTCGCGACAACTGGAGTTTAAAGACCTTAGGTTTGAATTCGTTGACCTGAGTTAGTCGATACCTTCCTTTGCATTATATCCGGCCACGGTAATTTGGAAGCTGCGGTACGTCGACCTCGCGTGCTTGCAATCTTGGGAACATCGACTGCATAAAATGCGACCCGAGATAAACTTTAGATTAGGTGTATTTTAAATGCGAGCGAGTTTTTTGTAATGTTAAAATCATGTTGAGTTTTCGTAAAATGGCGTGTTTTTTTTATTTATATACATGTTCAACGCTCTACTTCTAAAACCTTCAACAGCACGAAGAAGGTCTTTTTCGATCGAAATTTTGCTTAAGTTGGTAATGTTTCCTGTTATAAACAATGAATCACTCGAATTATCAATTTAATAACCACTCCGCGCCTGAAATATCTATATACGAGTATTATTAGTAAGAGTACGCGGAGACGTCGACAGACATCTCTGGCTCGAACACCAGTCACAGCCAATTAAACAACAGTACTGTTAGTTTCTAGATTTAGAACTATGGGTCTTGTCTGCCTTTAGTTTTATCGCATAATTGTTACAGTGAGTGCTTCCGTGTGTACGAAACACTTGATGTATTATAAGTAATATTTATATCCAGATAAGTAAACATTTCTAATAGTATTTAAAAGTTTAATTAAATAGACTAACATGAAAAATTCATTAAAGTTATTAATCGTACTGAATTTCAAAAATAATAGCAAATAAAACAACAATATACTTACGTGGTAGCGCCATAATCATCATCGACTTCCTGCATGTCTTACCAGGTCGTCACTCCATCTAGTGGGGGGTCGCCCTACACTTCGCCTACCGGTACGAGGCTGCCACTCGAGAACCTTTCTTCCCCATCAGTTGTCGGTTCTTCGTGTTATATAGCCGGCCCACTGCCACTTCAGCTTACTAATCCGTTGGGCTATGTCGGTTATTCTGGTTCTACGGCGGATATCCTCATTTCTAAGTTTATCACGCAGAGAAACCCGGAAAGGATGCAGTATTAACATCAATAGCGAGTACATCACTCACCTTCGATTTGCCGACGATATAGTCCTTATGGCAGAATCGCTGGAGGACCTAAGCACTATGCTCAATGACCTCAATAGTGTCTCCCAACGGATAGGTCTTAAGATGAACATGGACAAAACAAAAATTATGTTTAACGTCCATGTCAAAGCTATGCCGGTACTTGTTGGGAACGCTCGAAGTTGTTGACGAGTATGTTTACCTGGGACAAATAGTCCGACTAGGTAAGTCCAACTTCGACCGAGAGGTCAATCGACGGATTCAACTCGGCTGGGCAGCGTTCGGGAAACTACGACACATCTTCTCGTTAGACATACTTCAAAACTTAAAAACGAAATTATACAACCAATGCGTGTTGCCAGTGGTGACTTACGGAACTGAGACGTGGTCCTTCACTACTGGCCGTATGAGGAAGCTCAAGGTCGCTCAGCGAGCTATGGAGAGGTAGAGCCACGCTACAGCTATATAGTAGTAGTACTACTAATATAGTAGTAATACTAATATAGTAGCACGAATGGGTCGGCTCGACCGGGGAAACACCATGCTCTCACGGAATACCAACGTATGGTGAGTGTAAAGAACCGGAGACCCTTTTTACTGAAAAAGCGGTATACAAACTTAGTCCTCACGGGTGACAACTAATCTGCATTTTGATTCTTTATTGAGGATAAATGTAGATGCCTATGGGTCACAGCGACCACTTACCATCAGGTGGACTGTGTGCTCGTTTATCACCCTCTTATATAAAAAAAAAAGTTTTTAACATCAGGCGAGCCGCATGCTTGTTTGCATCCTCTTATATAAAAAAAGAAGATTGGCTATAATCACTACGCATGGCAGGAAGATTGGCAATTGCTGTATGAGTCTACGCACCTTAGACGCTGCTTCCTGTCGCGGGTCTGTTGATGAGCCTTGAGATTGTAATCTAACCTAGTAATATTTAATTATTAACCTGGCAACACAGGGCCTTGCATTAGCTTTGCATTGGGTTGACGCGTTATCTATGCGCGCTCTCAAAAAGAAAGATACTGCGCAGTAATCAAATTCATAATCTTACATCTTAATAAATCTTATTATACCATCTTTGTTTAAACTATTAATGTGTCGGTCCATGTGAAATAAGTAATCGTAATGATAAATTAGTGTAATTTTAATCTTAAAACATTGTTGTTTGATTAGACTAAAGTGTGAGTTAATAAAGTAGTAAAGTAAAAAATAGAACCAAGTTTTATTTAGCAACCGATAGCATAATCAACAATTATGAGCTGTAATATCCCGAAAATGAAGGAGCAGGTTTACAAGATCTTCCATCATTTCGTACAATCACCTCTTACGACTTCCTTGAGAAAAACGGAGTAATAGTTTCTCCACACGGCATACCCTAAACTGAAAGTTAATTAGGAGCTAAATGTCAGCATTTTAAACGTTAATAATTATCACATAAATTAGTGGCATAATTAAAATTTAAACTCTTTATAATTTGTACATCATTATGTTCCGTATACGGCTGCATGCCGCTGTCCGTTTTGTCTATGACATCTGTCAGTTCAATTGACAGCTCACACTTTAAACGTGGTAGAGCCATGCTGCATCTATATTAGCGGTTTAGTGGTATAGTTGTAGCAAGAATGGCTCGGCTCGACCGAGGAAGGACCACGCTCTTACAGAATACCAGCGTACAATAGCAGCTTAACGCTGCTGTGTTTCATATGGTAAGTGTAGAGAACCAGAGACCCTTTTTACTCGAACCGAAGCATACCATCTTAGTCCCCAAGGGTGACGACGCATCTGCATTTTGATTTGTAATCGAGGGTAGATGTAGATGTTTATGAGCTACAGCAACCAGGTACCATTAGGTGGACTTATGGAGTGTAGAGTAGAAGGAGAACCATCTTATAAGGTGCGAAAGTCGAAAAAGTGTCCCACTATATACTGAAAATAGAGGTTCCAAAACCTACCACAATAGCGCTGGCGTCTGAAAAACTACGATATGAATATAGCTGTTGTAGACGGAGTGAAGTCAGCTGAATTCAAATATTTAAAAAATTTCATGACTAGAGTAGTTAGTAAAATGCCAGTATACAAAACCTCAACTATTTACGTAGTACAAAACCAAGCGGATTGGTCGGTCCTTGTTTATTTCTCCATCTTATTATAATTAATTTTGGCGCTTTTTTTTTAAATTTATCCTATGCTACTGCAGCGCCACCCTTATTGGACGCGTTTTTAAGGACACTTTTCATATATAGAGATGGTCCTCCTTATACTCTACACTCCATAGGTGGACTGTAGGCTCGTTTTTCACCCTTACCCTATAAAAAAAACTTTGATCTGTGAAGGTAAGAAATAACGTGTGGAAACTGAAATGTATAGTAGGTATGTATTTTTTTTTAAATAGAATAAGGGTGAAAAACGAGCACACAGTCCACCTGATGGTAAGTGGTTGCTGCGGCACATAGACATCTACATCTATCCTCTATTATAAATGAAAATGCAGATGCGTTTTCACCCGTGAGGACTAGGATGGAATGCCTCATTTCCAGTAAAAAGGCACAGGCAAGGTAAAAAGGCACTGCACTCACCAAACGAAACGCAGAGGTAAACATCTACTTCACGCTGGTATTCTGTGAGGTCGTGGTACCACCCCGGTTCGAGCCGGCCCATCCGTGCGACAGCAAAAGCTGCCGCCTGGCTCTATCACTGTTAAAAAGCAAAGTTTTTTTTTTATTAGAATGTTATAGCGAAAAATATAAAGCTTAGCAGACAATAATTTATATTATGTTAATTATCATTATTGCATAAGTCCACAGCTAGATATGACCCTAAAGTTGTAGGATTTAACAACTTACTATTTCTGTTGGTTTTACCCACAATCCGACAGATTTGTTTTTTGCACCATTTTTAGTGGATTTATTCATTTGGTTAAACATTATTAAGAAAACAAAATATAGACATTACACAAACATTGGTTTTATATGTGGTACTACATACTTGGATTCGTTTATAACAGGAAATTAATATTGATTTATTTTAATAGCTAAGATACCGTAACGTTATATAATCAAAGAGAGAGAGAGAGCGAAGATGAATAGTTCATTACCTACCTTTAAGCCTTGAAAACTAATTGTGTAAATTATTCATTGGCCGCAGATAATTTGCATACGTTCATAACAAACAAAGAAAACTGACACTGATATGACATATATTATAATATATATTAGGTTTGAAATATGTATACATAATATACAATACTAGAAACAGAATTATAATATATTATGTATATATAAATTAAAAAAGAGCACGCATTTAATACAAGAACCATCGTAGCTCAGTAGCTAAACGCTCGCCGTAAATGTCATATTACGAAAGATACCCGAGTTCGAAGGATATATCCAAACTAATACAGTGATTGGCGGGGAAGGAAAACATCAAGAAAAACATCAAGAAAAACATCATGGGCAAGAAACCTGCGTTACTCAGAAATAAAATATTTCGGGAATACGTGATGTATAATAAATAATATAATATGATAAAAATATAATATCTGGATGATTGGCGGTTCACCACTGTGCGATTTACAAGAGGTTGTATTCCACGCACAACTTCTTTGTGGAATTGACTACCACCAGCGATATTTGCAGACCGATACGAGTTAGGGAGGGACCTTCAAGAAAAGAGGCAACTCTTTTAAAAGGCCGGCAACGTATCTGCAATTCCCCGGGTGTTGCAGTTGTTAATGGGCGGTGGTAGTCACTTACCGTTAGGTGAGTCGCATTCTCGTTTACCTTCTCTTTCTTATTAAGTTCAGCAACATAATATTTGAAGCATCGCGGCGAAGTAGCAGCAACATTACCTTTTCAAGGCCTGTGCTCAGTAGTCTCACTTACATAGACTGTAACCTTAATTACTTGTCACGTCAAATCAATCCATTAATAATGTGTCATCCCCGGGTGATCTTGAATAAAACATCATTGATTACGTCATACGCAATATTATGGCATGTACCTATGTTATTCGCGTAGGTGCAATCAATGACAATTAATTAATTCGAATACGCAGTCATATTGAATAATATTTAATTATTTCGATATGTATTTCATTTACTTATTATAACTTTTTTCATTTCGGTAGGATAGACGGAGAACATAAATAACGTCGGCTGAGAAAGTATTTAAAATTAAAAGAATGACATCTATTTTTATTTTTAATAACAGTAAAACAATAGTCTTCCGGACCGAATTTCGAACCTAGCGGTATCAACGGAGATAGCCATCTGCGCGGGACAAGAACAGGATTATAGTACACGAGTGTGCACGCAAGCACAGGTGAAGCACAGGTGTTTTCTCAGTCTCTCACTTTCATAGTATACGACCGGAGAGAGATCAGGCGCAAAACCAACGGCTTTACAAACTTTATGCACGGGCGATAACCACCAGTAACTCCGTGACTTCGGGCTCCTGTCGAGAATTCTTTAACAGAAAAACCCAAGAACTGCTTTTGTCCAAACCCGAGATTCACACCCATGAAATTTACTCCACCACAGAAAATTATTCTATTCTATTCATGATGAACAGTCCCGCTTACGACTACAGCAACGAGGCAGTATTCAGTAACGAATAAATAAATAGAAATAGTATCAAATAAATACTCGACATCACAAAATAATATATCAACAACAAATATTTGATGAAATAAGCAGCATTGAGTGTGGTTATTAGTGATTACGTAACATAATTTGTCTATATTTGTATTGAATTATTATCAACTCACTCATTGTATCTAATAGTTTTAATAAAAATAGCGGAGATGCTATTTTTATTCTGTTGTGCTTGGCTTTGTTTATTGGCAAGTCACTTGTTTTGTCGTTAGAGCTCCGTAATCGGAAATGTTATGAACTTTGTACTGTTATATAAAATTTATATAACAGTGCAAAGTTCATTTTATGATCCATTTAAGTTTGATTTATTTCATTTCTTTCAAAGCTAAACTTATACTATGTGCGTATGATATTAATAAAGGTGTCAACTTCGAATTTCGATATAATATGTGAGTATATAAAGTATGTAAAAGTCCACTGCTGAACTATAGCATCTTCCATAGATTGCCTCATATGGTGGATTTTTTTTGTAGTTGACGCGCTTGGCAAGTGGATTGGCAACCGCTTTTTTTTAATATTTCATGTTGTTATCAGGAACACGCTGCTGCCCTTCCCGTTTCAATTCCCTCCGTCATCTCTTACGACTTTCACGTCGTTTTATTTCACTCTGTCTTACGACGCCCACGAGATGATATGAGGTAGTGGATGTATCATGTGTATTTTCATCAGTAGTCTTGATAGGCTGCAATGAATAAATGAATGAATGCCATTATTAATGATTTTAAGACAGTAAATTATTTAATGCGAACGTTTTGATTGCCTATCTGCAATAAAAGTTAAATACTTGACATTTATATTTCAATCAAATCTTTTTACATTCAAGAGGTAAATAATATTACAAAGGCTATTACTTTTCTATTAAAAATGAAAAGAGAGAGTATGTAATTTTTATTTTATAGGATAGGGTGACAAACGAGCACACAGTCCACCCGGTGGCAAGTGGTTGCTGTGACCCATAGACATCCACATCCATCATCAACAAAGAATCAAAATGCAGATGCGTTGGCACGCGTGAGTACCAAGATGGAATGCCTCTTTTCCAGTAAAAAGGGTCTCCGGTTCTCTACACTCACCATACGAAACACAGTAATGTTAAGCTACTATTTTACGCTGGTATTCTGTAAGAGCGTGTGAGGTCCTTCCCCGGTCGAGCCGACCCATTTGTGCTACAACTATACTACCTATATAGCTGCAGCATGGCTCTACCTACCCTAATAACAATAAGAAAAGAGTCTAAAGGTAATAACAATAGTACTTCATCGGTACTGTGATGAAAATGGTAGAAAACCATGCAATGAACGCTAGCATCTCTCCAATCATGCAACTACGGGAGCGACAAAATGGATATGATTCTCGAATAAAACTTTGTGACTGCTTGGTTGGTCTAGTCTAGTGTTTGTAAGTCGGCTGTTGATCATGTAGTCCCGTGTCGAAATAATCAGTTATTGAGCATTGAGCTATTATGTACTACGTATGTATACGGTATGTACATATTACTTCAATATTATTCGGTTTTGTTGTCAGGATATTATTAGTAGCAGCGAGGAGTCAGGAAGTTGACGGTGTTTCACCCCCGCGCCTCGGAAAGCACGTAAAGCAGTTGTTTCTGCTTCTGCTCTTTCGCCGGTCGTGTCGGATTTTCAGCTGATCGAGCTATAATATGAGGGAAGAGTGCACCTGTGTTTGCGTGAACACTTGTGCATAATTAATCCTGCGTAGATGCCTAGTCTCCGTTTAGATTGGTAGACGTGACCGAAATTCGGTCTGGAAGACATTAAAATAATTTATACAAGTGTTCCTATCATGGCTATTAAAAGCCTAAAATTGTTCATTATAACTTAATAAACCAGCTTTAGTTCTATCTCGCCATGCCAGTGCCACCATTATAAATTTAAGGACACCGCTCAGCTATATCCGTCTGGATTTGAGTTGATTAGCATTCATATTTGCGCTTTTGGTTCGTGTTTACTCGCCGATTGTTTTTGCTCCCTACTCGCCTCTTATTTTCGCACTTTGTTATTGATCAAAGCGAGCCCCTAAGCGCAAACACTGCAAAATTCCTTACTCAATATTACAGAGATGTTTCTATTATGGGAACCCTTGAGTTATCTGCAATATTTCAATGGGAAAACATCGTTTGACAATTGTGTATCTACTTGTTAAAATTGTGCTGTTTATTTTTGTATTAGTCTACATATAAAATTAAAAATCAAAATTGATATTTTGATATAAATTTTTATTCCGTGCGAAATTAAATATAGGTAGTATAAAAGAGGATGTGTTTTTGGTCACCTGATATCATACGTACTTGAACACTTGACCACACTATCCGACACAAATTTTACCCGCTTTATATTAGCTTGGCTGTAAAGTATGTGTCTAAGAATAGTTATGAATGTTATGGAATTTTCTAATTCAGTTTTAATCCAATTACACACTTCTAATTTTGAAGTATATCTTCAAGATATATTCTTAAGAAACAATGACAACACAATAATTTCACGATTGTGATCTTGTATCCTCATTAGGATCATCTCAGCTCATGCTTTCTGTTTAAGATTTGTTTAAAATCTAATGTTATTTAATATTTACACACTAAAATTGAAAAAAAAAAAATTCGGCCACAAGTTAGCAATGTCATCTGAGCAGAATTTATGTATAAGTATTTCTTGCAACACTAGGTATATTGAATTCTGTGTATATGCAAACATAAAGATGACTCCGGCCTTGTAGATAAAGTAGTATAAGAATATGTAGATCTTATTGAAGGCTGAGTTCTTGACCTTTTTTAAGTTAAATTGCGTGTAAATTGTTAGGAATATTTTTTTTTATGAAAGAATTTGATATCTCTACAATACGTTCTTTGCTTTTGTCTGATTTACTTTAGTGTTGGAGACCTGACTCGCAATGTTGTTACCCCTAAAATCTTTCCAAGAAAGCGCACATATATAACGAATTTTCACAGTTAATTATAATGCATAATATTAATGTGAATACTGGTAACAAAATGTTTAAAAACATCAACATAATATTATTAGCAAACAGAATCGTAAAATCGTAGTATTTTGTTATTCACGTCACGCACAAATTAGTTTGTAGCTGTAAAAACTGCGATCAGGTTCTAAAATCGTATTTAAATATGAATGTGTTCGTAATTTATTCGACGCGGTCGTTCATATAGACATAATTGACCGTGAACCCATCAAAAAGAAAATATCAGTGGCGCCACCGCCGCGCGACATCTGATTTCGACATCGATAAATGAATGTTAGCCGGTTAGAAACCGCGTAACCTACCCAATTAATTTAAAGCGTTAATTTTTGATTTCACGCCCCCTATAATTAAGACCGCAATAGCAAGTTCAATTACGAAAGTAATTCTGAAACGACAAAATATATTATGGTTGCAGTACTAATGAGTCGGCTTGACCGAGGGAGGACCATGCTCGCACAGTATAGATATACAAACCATATAATATACCAGCATAATGCTGCTTCGGTGCTAGAGAGAAACGCACAGGACTACAACAGAGCTAGAAGAAGAGAAAGAAGTCCATGGGCTACAGGAGCCGCTTTTTACAGGCATCGAGGCATCGCATCTTAGTTCTCAGCGGTGACATCGACTTTGCCTTAGGAATCTGCATTTTGATACTTAATCGAGGATAGTTCAACTATCCTGGTATCTATAGGTCACAGCACCCACTAACCATCAGGTGTACTGTGTGCTCGTTTCTTACCCTTAGGTTATTATAAAAAATATATCTTTGTATAATGTCAAACAAAATATCTTTATAGAGCATACAGTTCACTTGATGGTAAATTAATGGTTTAACCCGAAGACATCTATATCTATCTTCGATTAAGAATCAAAAATCAGAGGCCTGAGGACTTATCTGTAATGCTTCATTACCAGTAAAAATGGTCTCCGGTATTATACTTATGTACCTACCATAAAAGATATTTTCAAAGTACATTTGATTTTCTAAGTTTTCATTATTTTGCTAGATGTGGGTTAATTATCTGTAGCGAAAATAAAAAAAAACCCGTAGAAGTAATAAGTGATGGGGCTACATTTATTTTACATTAGCGGGCGATCAACGAGGCGGAACTAAGCCTATTGTTCTAACCGCGGAACGAGACAAAATATGAAGAGAGACCCACTTTAATTATTTTAGGTATGACTCGGTCACTTCAATTCTTTTCGAGGTACATCGTTACACATCTTTTGTAACTGTAAAAATAAAATTGTGGGTAATAAAGATATATCAGTTACTGTCTAAATGAGCGTAAACCAGAGTAAATAACTGTTTTGTATTTGATGAACAAAATACAGTTATATAGTTTTTTGTCGTTCCTTGAAAGTAAATATATTTTACGTATATTACACGTGGTAGAGTCATAGGTAGTCATTTTACTGGAAAAGAGGCATTCCATCTTAGTCCTCACGGGTGACTACGCATCTGCATTTTGATTTGCAAACGAGGATACATGTAGATGTCTATGGACCACAGCAACCACTTACCATCAGGTGGACTGTGTGCTCGTTTGTCACCCTATTATATAAAAAAGTTGGAGTTGTTAATCGCAATTGTTCCGCGTTTTCCGGGTAATTTACTGCACCCATGGTCCACGGTACAGGCGGACTGAGGTGTTTGACGTCTTGATGTCATTGAATCTAACTTTATTCGTTTTACTAATCTGTAACTCTAGTTTATAAAGTTGTTGCTACATGTAAAAATACCTTATACGAGTGCATATGACGTGATTTTCAATTAATGGGCGAGCAGTAAAAAATTCTTTAACTCGTTTTATTACGTACCATATATAACGTAGAATCGATATCAAACTATAAATAGCACAGAGTAATGAACATTTTAATGAGCCGTAGTAGCTCAGAGGCGAAGCGCTCGCTACGAAATCACAGCATGTGAGCAATCCGGATCCATTGAGTTAGTTATATGTACTACGTACTAGAGAAGCCATTCCAAACAAAAATTGTGTCCTACTCTAGGTCTTCATAGGCGCGCATGCGCGAAGACTTTAATATAAAATAAGATATTAATATAAAATAAACATAAGAATTTAATATAAAATATCTTAATTTAATCTAAACAAACATATTTCTAAATAAAATGTAATAATTATTATTTTATGTTATTCACAAATCTTCAATTTACGCAATATTTAGTTTGTACGGATTGCAGTACAGTTCAGTTGAACATAGTCAATGTTCGGGATGGCTTCTCTAGTACGTACTACGTAGTACATATGTCCGGATCTATCCCCGCCGGCTAGTGAAATTGCAAATTGCAATTTTAAGTTTTGATTCACCACGTGTTCGGCGGTGAAGGAAAGAAGCGTGGGGAAACCAGCATTTATGAGGAATTAAAAAAATATTTCCATGCCCAAGTGCAGTCCGCAAACACTTACTTCACTTGGGGCAGCGCGGCGGATATTGACTTGTCTTACCCAATACCCCCTCAGAAAAATAAATGAATCAGTAATTTTAATGAAGATTTATACAGAAGGAAAAACAGGAAAAATAATTGAAACACTCAATTTGGTTGCTTCAGCACTGATGGAACGCCAGAGAACTGTAAGGTCATCAAGTGTCTTGCACTAAGGTTGGTGGTTTGATATAAAAGAAAGCAACGTCATGCATCTTCACTATCTCGATAGTATAGTATAGACTTACCTAATTAGAAAGAATTTTTACGATGTAATTTTTAGAAGTAGTGAGTAAACATATAACTCACTTTCGAGCTCTGTAAGGAACAGAGAGTATTATTTGTTTCTTTAGTATGACCTTAGACTACGTTTACGAGTATTTTCAATCTGGAAAAAATAAATATTTCTTGTAAAAGGTTGTTACGTTTTTACGTTTCTTTTACAGGATAGGGTGACAAACGAGCACACAGTATAATTGTAGCACGAATGGGTCGGCTCGACCGGGGAAGGACCACGCTCTCACAGAATACCAGCGTAAAATAGCAGCTTAAGGCTGCTGTGTTTGGTATGGGGAGTGTAGAGAACCGGAGACCCATTTTACTGGAAAAGAGGCATTCTATCTTAGTCCTCACGGCTGACAACGCATCTGCATTTTGATTTGCAAACGGAGATAGATGTAGATGTCTATGGCACGCAGCAAACACTTACCATCAGGTGGACTGTGTGCTGGACTTTGTCACCCTTATTCTATAAAAAGAATCTGCTGCTAAATAGCTTCTTGCACTACAGTGTTCTCTTCTTAAGGGCATAGAAAGCAAGCTAAACTACAGGCTGTCATGTATTTCATCTTAGTCCTCAGGGGTAGCATCGCCTTTGTTTAAAGTTGGTTATATATCGCATTTTCCACATTGACTTGCTTTTTTTTAAATAAGTATGCATTCTTTCAACATTGGAATTCGTAAAGCAAGAACATTGTTTATTTAGATTCCAACATTTCCATTTATCGTACAAACAAAGTCGCGTGCAAATCTGCGGGCCAGAAATCTTTCAGCGTACTTCACAGACGTCGCCCATTAACATTTTTTCTTTTTATCACGCTCGATTGCCTCGCGTTCGTTTAATCGTTCATTCGCAATTTGGTAGATTACGCCTTTTCCATTTTTTAAGAAAATTCTAATAATTAACGGCCAGTTCTTTTAAACAAAACTTTTAAGAACTTTTATTTTGTAGTGATATTGCTGTTGTATTTACCTATTTCTACCATCACATAAATACATCTTGAACAGTTGACGACACAACTAGTTCGATAAAATGAGTCAATCAAACCTAGGTCCAATTTAGATGAGGCCACTATTGATAAAAGTTTATGGCTGGGCATACAAGGGTCGTCGATCATCTCCATTGCGAAACGTCCCCTACTAGAAACGTGTTTTTTTGCATCTTAGTATTAAATCTTGTACGATGGTACGGTACTTGAAACTTATTTTCACATGTTTGACCTTGTGTAAGTTTTGAAACATAGACCCGGAAAAAATATTCGAAGCTATACTAATATTTGTTCCGTGCGGGAATCGAGTCACACCCCGTTAGCGAGAACTAACGGACAGCAATTGATTTTTACATTATAGATTAGTTAATGTAGCCATTTAAAAAAAAAACCGAATTTCAGCCAATGCCTCCATGCTTCAAACCCTACTTCACTGATCCTTCTTCACGGTCGATTAGGAGCAAATTGAGTGTAAGTAAATGTTGAGCGGCTTGCTAGTTTTCGAACGCTTGATGTTTGTACTCGTAGAAATAGCTGCATCAAATTTTCAAAACAATACATTTTGACTGGCTTTTTAAGCTGAAAACATTGTGAACTGCATACATTTTTTTTTATAAAACAAGTGACAAACGAACTCACAGTCCACTTGATTTTAAGTGGCTACTCTACCCTTCTTAACCTGCAAGTAACCTCAAACAAACAAGGATACTTTTGTGTTGTCGTCTCTGAACTGAATTCTAGGAATGAATGTCTCCTGGACTAGACTAGACCATATTTTATACGTGTTAGAGCCACGCTGCAACTATGTTATGGGCAAGAATGGACCATGCTTTCACAGAATACCAGCGTAAAATAGCAGCATAAGGCTGCTGTGTTTCGTATGTTGAGTGCAAAGAGCCAGTAAGCCTTTTTACTGGTAATGAAGCATTCTATGTTAGTGCTTCAGAGACGACATAGCTTCTGCATTATCATTCTTAATCGAGGATAGAGTAGGTCTGTATGAGTCTATTGGCCACAGCACATATCCATCAGGCAACCATGAGGGGGACTGTATGCTCAATCGTCAATTGCGATACAGCTTGTACCGTGATAGTTTTCAATACATATTGTCCTTCGTAACACTAACCACAGATTCATATAATAGGTTACTACGACACTATTTTCACAGTTGATATACGTACTTTCCAAGTTTATCGAGAAATTTCTATCAACTTTTTATGGAATAGCCATCTACCCAGTGTTACCAACCCGAAGTTTGTCTCGGAGGTAGATATGATTTCAGAAGTTGGTAGTTTCCTACCAATCCTACTTTGAAAAGTTATTAGAAAAATTCGAAAAATTGGTAGATTTTTTTGCAATGTTACTAGGTAGTAATTAGATACTAAAAGTTGGTAGATCTACCGAAAAGTTGGCAGAGTCGGTAACACTGCATCTGCCAGCAAATTTTATCTTGAACCTCCATAACATCGTTTCAAAACAAAACAAACCTTGTTTTTATGAATGGTATCATTAAATAATAATAACGATGTCTACGTGTGCGATAAGCAAACTTCAAGATAATGGTTCTGGAATCTTTATGGCACTGTACAAATAACCATAACAGTTTTCTACGTTAGCTTTCTATTTAAACGAGTTATATATTTTTTTTAATTTTGTCAGTCTTGCCGCCTCCCCTAAGTAGGCCACGTACGAATGGTGTGTTTGTGTACAATTTTACATGTGTGATCCATGCTTAAGCTGACAGCTCTTTAGTTATTGGAAAATGCTTAATTTATAATTTATATTTATTATAATAAATAATACCAGTTAGTGTGTGGTTAAAGTATCCATCAATCTATTACTGGCAATAAAAGTCTGCTGCTGAACAAAGGTTAGCCCCATAGATTGTTTCATAGGGGGATTTTTGCCACAAGCGTGGAAACTATGAAAAAAAGGTCAGACGAGTTGGCAACCGTAGTTTTTATTTTTAATTTTGAGTTGTTTCAGAAAGGTGCTGCTGGCCAACTCCTGTTTCAGTTTCTCTCTGTCGCCGCTTACGACACCCAAGGGGACGATATGGGTGGGGTATTCACTCTCACAGTCACTGCACTGTTTAAGATATTTATACAACTTTATTTATCAAACCAACGATCTTTTTAGTGTTACGTATTTCATATTACCATTGATCATACTTTTCTTCAAAATTATAAATTTTAATATACCTTTGTTTCTTAATTTTATAGTTGCTATCGTAAAACTCAGAAAAGGCTTTAGATTTTCACTTTTACTAAATAGAATGCGTGATACAATTTATTGATAGTTTCTTATTAAATGCCGTTGATCGCTTCGCAAACAACGTAGGTATTTTACCACGTTTTTATTGAATCACTTTCTTATTTGTTCGTCGTTCCGGGTGGAAATTAGTACCTAATTGATTTTAAACTTCCCGAAGAGCTGGAAACTTGAAATGTTCAATATACAGACCATAGAAATACAGACAATGTAAGAATATGATAAAAAAAATACTTACTTCTTGTATATATGTAAACGTAAACGTGACCTATTTAAATAAAACTTGTTTTTACGGATATTATTGTGTATATTAACTTATTTTATATTCCCGACCTTTCGAGCACGTTTGCGACTTTGCGTAGATTGGAACAAAAATTAATAATTTTAATCTGGTGGTAGCCGTGGTAACTATGTGCCCTCAACATCTCAGTGCCCCCCGTGACTAGGGTTACCATATCTCAGGATTTGTCCTGAGATTTCAGGATTTTTAGACTTCTCAGGATTGCGGCTGGATTTTGCAAATCTCATGAAATCCCAGGATTTTTAGAACTTTCGATACAATACAGCTTACGTTTTAAAGATCTCTTTAATAAAAAGTTAATTATACTAAAAATAATCTTCCTTTGGTAATAATTCCACAATTAAAATCAAAACTTATTTATCCAAGTAGGTACTGAAACAGTTTTATCATACTTAATATGTGAAGATACCTTTTTAAGTAAGGATTTCTTCTCAAACTGTCAAAAAATCTCAGGATTTATAAATGGAAATCAGGCCCTTTCTCCGGACTTTTAATTTTTTCATCTGGTAACCCTACCCGTGACCATGGGCCAGGGGTGTTGTAAAGTGCTCGAAACGTCGGGTATATAAAATAAGTTAATATACGCGATAATATTCGTAAAAACTAGTTTTATTTAAATGTGTAGTGTTCGCGTAAATATAAGAAATCATTATGTAAACGCAACCCGTTTGAAACTTTATCTCATACACGATACAGTATACCGTAAGATTTGATTTTATGTATGTAAGACCGTAAGAACTGTAACTTGAGAATTTAAATTCGGAGAGAAAACCTTCGACGCTAAATTATGTTTACGTGATTACTATGAATCGTAATCGTTAAAACGTAGGTATTTGTTTTGTGTCACCCGGCACATTTAAATAGACGCAATAAGCTAAATGACGAATAAAGCTGAACGCACATATGTCCGCGCCGTACGCGCCGTACGCGCCGCACGCGCCGAATTTTAGAATTCGTTGTATGAAATCGTATGAAACCTCGCACACTACACCCGCACCGTACGCGCCGAATTTTATAAAATGCGGTAGGTATACGATATCGAAGGACGAATGCTGATGACGTCATATAACGCGGCGCGTTTGGCGCGTGTGGATACTCAATGTTGTGTAATGTTACCAACTTAGTGGATTTTCCACTAAAACTGGTGGTTTCGACTTACGTGATAGTTTTTGTATTTTTATAACTTAATTAATTCGTAATTAATTATACATAATTTGATTTTTTTACATCGGTTATCAATATGAATACTTAGTGATAAATTATTTACATACTGAACTAAAATAATGGTTAAATTTAATTCAAAAACCCAATTATACCTGATTACTTAATTATCAATAAAAATACTTACCTCAAACATACAACAAGTCTTTTTTCTGGTTCAATTGGTCTTCTAAATCTTGAGTTTTCCATAGAAAGATATGGTTTTAGTACATGTACCAATTCTTGAAGTACCTTGTATGTTAAATTCAAATATCTGAAAAATCGTTCATCATCACCTAATAAATCTTTAAATAAAGTATATCCCCTTCATATTCTCCATACAATTGCCTTTTTAAATTTATATTATGAATCCAGAATCTTCTTTTTCTCCGAACTTTTTTTTCTTCTTCCTATGCCAATAAGCAGGCTATTACTATATTTCTTTCCATAGTGATTTCGAGCGATCAATTTCAATGTACTGTTTCACACCAGTGGTTGGAAAAAACTACAAAAGTTGTTGGTAATACAAAAGATTTGCGGACGGTGCGGACGATGCGTACGGACATATGTGCGAGACCATCAGTAAAACTCGGCGCGTACGGCGCGTACGTTGCGTACGGTGCGGACATATGTGCGTTCAGCTTAAACGTCGCGCGTGAAAAATTGTCCGTCTCTTTCTTTTGCTTTATTAAATATGCGCAGTTAGACCGTGCAGGGACGGTGTAACAATCTACTACACCATATCGTCCCATGAGTGGCGTACTAGGCGACACAGGTTACATAAGAGGCGACACAGGTTAACAAACTATGAGATAAGCAGCTGCATCTTCCTAATAACAATCAAAAATTAAAAAAAAATCATCGGTTGCCAACCCACGACGTACCCCTGGTGGTGCGGTTGGCACCAGCCAAAGATATATGAAACAGGAGACGGGCCTGGGCAAACAGCAGCATCTTTTTGATAACGACCGAATATAGGTAATAAAAAATAAACCACGGCTGCCAACCTCCCTGAAAAGCGAAGCAACTATGATAAAATGCCCCATATGAAGTCATTTTTGGAAGGCCTATTCAGCAGTCGACCTTTGATAGGCTGTATGAAAAAACATAAACCTTAACCCTTAACAAAAACCAGCGAGAGTTAAACTGTCCTCCGGTCGTGAACTCATGATATACGCACAGACACTCGTCGAACTCGTGATATACTTATCACGTGTTTGAACACTTCAAGTGTCTTCTATGTACATATAAGATTTCCCGCGTTTCACGTGCGCGGGAAATCCTTGCGTTGAACACACGTTAATTAATCGGATAGAGGACTTACGACATAATTAAGCTGGAAAGATTGGGTTGTTGATTGTAATTGATTTTTGTAAGTTTAGTCTGTAATTATGTTTTCTTTACATTATATTCTCTATATAATTTTAATTTTGAAGCATGATATTATAAAGCAAACTTATCAATTCATATATATATATATATATATATATATATATATATATATATATATATATATATATATATATATATATATATATAATATATATATTATCATACATATATATATTAGGGTCGCTTTATTAGGCTCGTTTTTTTATAATAAAATATTATGTTTGTGTGTTTATTGTGTAACGGAAGGGAACGAGCTCTCAGTTCATCACGCGAAATTACTTGTGTATCCTGAAAAAAAAACTCGTGTTTCTACGTTATTTATTGAGTGTACCATTTTTAAATTAAAATATAGGCTATTAGTTGCAATATTAATTGAATAAACTTCTTACTTTATAAAAAAGGTTCGTATTTAAACTATTACATTGAATGAATATTACAACAAAATCCCATTATTTACTTATACACTACTGGATTATAGTGCCCTTTTTTGATAGACGTAATAAAAACATCGGCACAGAATAAATAATAGTCACATCAGTGAAAACATTAGGAAATATACAAAAAAAATCGGCGTAAGGATTTCATATATTTACGCGAGTGCTACACATGGAATAAAAGTACTTTTCCGGATTTTATCGCGTTTAATTTTAACTTATTTAATTCCCGACGTTTCGAGCAATTTACAGCACCCATGGTGTTGTTAAAATTAATTTTATTCCATGGCGGCGTTAGAAAAAAATACAATCCAACAAGCATCACTACAGTAACAGGCGACTTTGCGAAAGGCCAGAAATACGCCATGCTCTCCGATAGATGGCACTAGTAGTTTACGACGTAGTATGTCTGGTCTGAAATACTCAAAATAGGACGACGACAAGCAACAGCGCCGTAGCTTAAGGTAGACAAGGTTCACGTCCGGCACAGGATTTATGGATTGACAAAGAAAAAGAAAATATGTAATATTTAATCATTGTATCAAATGTTATTATGCCATAAATACACAGCCGAGGTGTATAATCAAGCAATAACAAACAATCGTTCATACGCCCACAATTATTATTTTAAAAGTGATCTTGGTGTGTGGTTTTGTGGAACGACAGCAACACGTGCCTATTACCGCCGCGCCGCGGAAGTCTTACTACGTGATAAATGCCTGTTTTGCAACTGTTACTTATCCACTAGTAAGGTAATAAATGTAGCATCGACGTTGTTGCAAATAAACCTCTCAGTACGCAATTTTACGATTGATTTTCAATCATGTCGCGCCTCGTTAGGTTATGCAAATGTACACAGCTGTGTAGCCGCGTGGTCACCCAGAGATTGCACCGTGGATTTCAAGCGATTTTGATCTAAATTAGTCACAACATACAACATAAAATAGTGCGCAATTGGTAAATGCGCCACAGCTGTTATCTGGTTGCATAGGAGCCGGGAGTTTTGTCTTTATCAGTCGGTTTGTTGTTCTGACGCAATCGCGCCTGAACCTGCATTTTAATGTACAACATCCTATATAATATACTTATCTCTATTGGAAAGTCGGTCAAATTGATCGATCCTGGAGCAAAAGCATAAATGTTTACATTGAAAGCGCGAGTCAAGGCCCGTTTTTAAACACTGCTGTGTGATTATTGCGTTGCTTGTTGTCGGTTTTATTTTTGTAACGCTTTTGTGTACACTACGCTGTTTGTTTTTTATGCATTTTAACTAAGATTAGACGTACATCTATTCATGTTACGATATGCAATTTACAGCTTATAAAGTCCACTGCTGAACATAGATCGACTCATATGGATCTCTCGTCTCATCTCAAGTATTTAGGAAAGTTATTAGCAAAAAACACAATAATACAATATTCGCGCGGAAATACTAATTTTTGTTTTACCACTAGCATTCGAACCCAAAATTTCGTTGAAGTTAGGAGCACTAAATCTTACATTCGTTATTTCTTATATAGAGAACCGGAAACCCTTTTTACTGGTAACGAGGCACCATCTTAGTCCAGTGGAGTGACAGCGCATTTGCATTTTGATTGCTAATCCAAAATAGATGTTAGGTGTATATGGCCCACAGCATCTATTTACCATTAGATGTATTGTGATTAAGTGTTGGTACCCATACATTGCAAAAAATAACTAGAAGCCTTCTTCTTATGATGTAAGTGCTTATTTACTCACGTATACTTTAATTAGTTTCCGTTATGCAAGTATTTCATACTTTTTATATATTACTAGCTGGTCAGGCAGACGTTGTTCTGCCCTTTTCGACGACCCTTCATATAAAAAATGCTTAAATTCGTAATAAAAAAAAATATTGGGTGTCACTTATCAGGATAAAAGTATCCTATCTCTCAAGTTGAACCAAACTGCACAGAGTGTGCAAAATTTCATTGAAATCAGTTCAGTAGTTAAGGAGTTCGTCGCGGACAAACAACGTGACACGTAATTTTTATATATAAAGGTAATTCGTAGCTTTTACTTGGTAAAATACTTTTACATGTGTGAATCCGAACTAAACCAAACTTTTATTCTTATATATTCTTATATTTAGGTAGTAAAACGCATTTAGTTTTTATCCTTTTTCTACTGCTTATTTAAGTCCCATTGCTGGGCTATCAAAGGGGAGTCGACTATGTGTTCACTGACCCGCTAGTTCGGCATCGTGAATGAGAGCAAATCTTTAAAGAAGTTATGTTAGCTGACACATTGTTCTTTGAAAAACTGACAGACCTGAAAACGATGAAACGGTACTTACAACTTACTTGTTAATTAAAACTGGGTCTGGCCATAGAAAAGTGCATAGTATAATATGTTCTATATTTATATCAGCAGTGCCCATACCTCGTATGTTAACTTATGCGTTCCTAGTACGTTTTATGCAGTAACGTCTTAAGCGTACGGGTTCTGGGGCCTAGGGCTCCCGGCAGGGATGACGGAGGCCTCGCAATGTTGGTAACACATGTAATATTTTAATGCAAATAAAATGCATTTGAGGCCTAGTTCATAAAAAGGTGCCAGTATTAAGTAATGCTTAAAGTTGTTCTCTCTTTCTTCACTCAATTACAGTTAAAAAAGACTCATAAAGGGTTAAATAATATTTAAGTTAAACAAGGTACACTAAGATGTTTTAGTTGCTTTTTCTGTTGGTGTGCATTTGAACCCAAGAAAATATAATCTATTGGTAGACGTGTGTGTTTTGTATATTTACAATAGCACCCATCATGTGACTGTATCGATATCATATGCAGTAAATCATCTAGATAAAAAGATCTACAAAAAAACCTATAAGAAGATCTAGACAACCATAACAAAATATTTCGATATAACGACGGCGTCATAAAAATAACTTTCATATTGCGGTTTGCAGTCCGCGGGGGATGGCCGTTATTGATCTTGAAAGTCCCAATTTAGCAGCAAGGTTGGTAGAGTGGAAGCGTATTTCTATATTCTAATTATAGAATAATGAAAATAGAGAGCGCGTTGGCGGCGACGTGAATGTACACTGGGACAAAGTGCATCTGTTTACACTATACTGTACAGAAGCGCCTTTAGAGACAGCTGGCCGACATAAGAACTCGAAACGGTTTCATTCCAACCGGTTTGCGAAGGTTTCGTCCCGGTTTAGTCCATTGTTGTAGTCTAAAGCTCATTTGACTCGTATGACATAAAGCATAAAAATCAGGACCGTCTCAGACCATGCTGAGGCTCTAAAGGACGCAAAGTTGCATGCGGATCTTTAGAGAAGTCATTCAGGCTCACATTGTTTATTATTATATGCATGTGTGTGTGTGTGTGGACTTAAAAAGTTGAAGCACGTTAAAACCAATAAATAAGATTTATCTTCCTTCAAGTGAATAAAATTACCTTTTTCTTCGGAGTGAAATAATTTGTCGGCGTCGGCCTTTCAGTCCGATTGCAATCTGGGTATCTTCCAGGCTAAAGTAAATACGCTTTTGTTATGCTTAGAGAGTGTGATTTACCATAATATACCATCGAACTCCAATACCTTTTACTATCAGGTGGAACTGTTGTAAAGTACTGGCTTCTAATAAGAAAAAAAAAATTATATACATAAATATGTAAAGTTTCAGCCTATACGTGGATAAATTAGAAAAGTTTAGACTGGACGTCATGTTGTCTCCTGTGCTCAGCTATGTAATTGCTGCATAATTGTTCTATGTACGATGAAAGCACGACGAGCAAATGAGAAAGTATATATAATGTCTCCCAAGTTTGTGAAGTGTGAAGCATGTATGTATAAGAATGTGAAAATGAGTTGAGACAATTTTCACTTGTTTGCAAATTTATTGGCTTGTTTTTCCCGCATTCCTTTTCAGTAACGCAACTGCAAGAAACAAATCTGTGCTTATATCATGTTGAAAATGAAAACTAAAGGAGGGGAGTTATTTGTAGCTACATCAGACCAGTCGACCATTACGAAACTATATGACGGATTTATTAGACATAAGTTGAGTCGTATCGAGGCAGTTTTTACTCTTCGTGACGATTCACACTTGACGCACGTCTAAATTATTAACTTATAATCATCGCTCACTAATAAAAAAATCTAGATACACAATCCCATGCAAAAGTTCTCTAATAAACTGTCACCAATTGTTTTGACGTAATTTTAGTTGAAATAAATGTAAATTAAACAGTGGTAGAGCCACGCGACAGCTTTTGCTGTCGCACGGATGGGCCGGCTCGAACCGGGGTGGTACCACGACCTCACAGAATACCAGCGTGAAGTAGAGGTTTACCTCTGCGTTTCGCTTGGTGAGTGCAGGTGGCCGGAGGCCCTTTTTACTGGAAATGAGGCATTCCATCTTAGTCCTCACGGGTGACAACGCATCTGCATTTTGATTCGCAAACGAGGAAAGATGTAGATGTCTATGGGCCGCAGCAACCGCTTACCATCAGGTGGACTGTGTGCTCGTTTGTCACCCTTATCCTATAAAAAAAAATTAAACCTTAAACGCATTGCCTAAAGTTGTATTCACAAAGCTACGTACATAAAAGCGCACGCAAATGTTCGGTGGGCGCTCATTCGGTAAGGACATTTTTTGTCACTGATTGTGTATCTAGTTTTTTTTTTATTAGTGATCCATGTTTATAATGCAATAATAATTATTTTATAATGCAATAAGGGAAAATTACCTATCTTCACTAGGTTACCACCTATAGATGGTTGGATCGATATTTCATCCTCAAAACAAAATTATTATATCAGTAACGTACACTTCACAAGTTCAGCATTCGGGAAACTACGACACATCTTCTCGTCAGACATACCTCAAAACCTTAAAACGAAATTGTACAACCAGTGCGTGTTGCCAGTGATGACTTACGGATCTGAGACGTGGTCCTTCACTGCTATGTATGAGGAATATGAGGAGTATGAGGAAGCTCAAGGTCGCTCAGTGAGCTATGGAGAAGGCTATGCTCGGGGTATCTCTGCGTGATAAACTTAGAAGTGAGTATATCCGCAGTAGAACCAGAGTAACCGACATAGCCCAACGGATTAGTAAGCTGAAGTGGCAGTGGGCTGGCCATATAGCTGGAAGAACCGACAACCGATGGAGAAGAAAGGTTTTTGAGTGGCAGCCTCGTACCGGTAGACGAAGTGTAGGGCGACCCCCCACGAGATGGAGTGACGACCTGGTAATACATGCAGGAAGTCGATAGATGCAGGTGGCCTATGTTCAGCAGTGGACTTATGGCTGATGATGATGATGAACGCATACTTTAAACTTTTCTCTAGGTGGCAGGGCTTCCTGTGGAAGTCCCTGGGTAGGTACCATCCTCTTACCCTTTTCTGCTGCCAAGAAACAATGCTTGAACTGCTGTCTTCCGATCTGAAGTATATAGAGTCAGTGTAATTACAAGTTATGAGGTTTCTTTGTTTAAAGTTGGCAGATGTCCAGGGACTGCAGTAACGACTTACCATCAGATAGACTCTTAGTTCGTTTGTCACTTCAGTGTTATATATAAAAGAACAAAAATTTTAAAGATTTTTGAAGTTGTACTTCTTTATTTATATGGGGCCTCTGGGAAAGATGATGAGAGTGAATTTTTACGATGCGCGCGCACACCGACACCTAAAAACGATACCATGAAGTTGTTACGATGTGCGCGCACACTGACACCTAAAAACGACAACTTTAGTGAGTAATTGTCTCTCAAGTTTTTTTTCTTTTGTTACGCTAAAGAAGTATAACTTTCTACGTGCGTACATAACATACACTTTGTTTAAATCTAAGTTTATTTTAATAATTCTAAAATATCCATCCATTCCATTCCATCCATTACAGCCTCTAAAATAACACTGCTAAACATAAGCCTCCCCCACAGTGTGCCTCGTATTATACGCCATAGATGCCACCCTCGGCAGCCGGGTTGGAAACCGCATTTTTTTTTAATTTTCAGTTATTATCGGGAAGATGCTGCTGCCTATCTACAGAAACAGAAACTTTTTTTTTATTCAATATCTTTATATATAAAAAGTACGTGTCACGTTGTTTGTCCGCGATGGACTCCTAAACTACTGAACTGATTTCAATGAATTTTTTTTTCAATGTGCAATTTGGTCCAACTTAAAAGATAGGATAGCTTACATCTCAATTTATAGTCGCAATACAATATTATTTTATTGAAAATTATTTGTCTATTATTTGACAGTCACAATTATCTGTTAGCTCCAAACGATTCTGTCAGATGACGATATCAGTTGACTGGATTGAGTAAATATTTAATAGATGGCGCTATGTTAAAAATACAAACGTTTAATATAAGCTACAATTTAGTAGTATAATCACCACGTGTTGCTGTAAGTATTCAACAGATAGAACCGATTTCAAAAAAAAATTGCAGACTGTGTGCAGTTTGGTCCAATTTGAGAGATAGGACAGTTTTTATCCCGATAAGTGACCCTCGATTTTTTTATTGCTAATTTCAGGAGTTTTTTGAGAAAGCAAACGGTCATTCGGAAAGGGTAGAACAACGTCTGCCTGGTGAGCTAGTAGATTATAAATAATACTTATTGAAAGTCATTCTTTTGTTTAATTACTACTGGTTCGAATAAAAAACCTCTGTCCTGGGAAGAACCAGTAAGAAACCCAGTGGGACTTTTTTTTTAAATAACAGCTTACAATCATGTATGTTACACAATTAAACACACAAAACAGATTAGAAATAGCTTGGTAGTTTAACCTATACTCCTATTCAGTTTCCCTCTATCGCCACTAGGACACCCACGGGATGATATGGGATAGTGGTTATTCTTACACCGCCACTACACGGTTAAAAATTAACATTGCAATAATTAAATATTTTTTTGTTATTTAACAAGCTTAGACATATTACAAACATACTACTACTAACAAAGAAAAAAAGAGTTCATAAACTTTATCAAAACAATTACCATAGGCATATCTGCAAACATAGCGAGCAAATACGAGAGATCAAAATAATCTTTACAAATATTTTCACACGCGTTGCACAAAGTGGAACACAAGAGTACGATGTCAGTCACCTTTGTACAGAACAAGCGTATTTAGGGCAGGACCATACGAGATATAATTTATTTAATAAGTTATCTTTACGTTACTAAGCAATACCACGGTTTAATAGAGCAAGCGATGAAATTTAAAGACCCAACGAAGAACCGACAAGTCCACATTGATCCTGTTATTTATATAATTTTAGTGATCCGTCCCAGCTTCGCACGGGTGATTTCTGGATATCGACAACAGCGCCGCCTACCGGCTCCAATCCTGAATACAAACCATTTTTTATACCTATAAGAGCTATAGTTTGATAATGTAATTTTTTTAATTAACGCCCCCGGAACCCTCTGCAGGTGGAATATACCGTAAAATCCGTTCTTAGGTGACCTCTAGTTGACGAAAAGAAAATTCCTACCAAATTTCAAGTCTTTAGGCCTTATGGTTCCAGAGATATCATGAGTCAGTACATAGGTGGAAATCGCTCTTTCTGTCTCTCTCTCTCTCTCTCTCTCTCGCTATATATCACTACTAACTAGGTGACAGTACTCCTTTTCCACCTCGTTCTGGGTAGATATCACCCTCTTACCTATTTATGTACTAAAAGTCCTGTGTTTGGGTCTGATCCTTCAGCTCGAAACCAGCCAGCAAATAGCCAAGTATGAAAGATATAGAGAGTCAGTATAATATCACGCTGTGAGGCATTTCATCTTGGTGCTCAGAGGTGAGGTGTAATTTTTTTGTTTTAAGTTGCTTGCATGTGTACATGAGCTTCAGTAGCTACTTACCATCAGGTGGAGTGTAAGTTTGCTTGCCGCCTCAATTTTATTAAAAAAAAAACATAACACGTAGTTCAAATTTTTTACATTAGATATACCTATGTGTCTGTGGATTTATTAAAATTGTTTATAGTTTGAATTAAACTGAGATTTTTTATGTTGACAACCCTAAATAAAAGAATTATTTGCTTAAACGAGGCATGGTACAAGATAATCATAAACAAAAGAGAGTGTCGTTAAGTTTTTGGGTATATTGAAATAAAAAAGCAGTAGTAGACTACATAAATTATAGTAACAAATACAACAAATAACAAAAATATATACAAATACATATATAAATATATACATATTTAATTTTTAATAACACATTAATCGAAGAGCCGTGGTAGCTCAAGGACTAAGCGCTCACCAGCAATTTCAAAATACGCGAGCAAATCAATTTAGATCCCCGCCGGCAACAAACCAATTTATTAATTGCACATTTAAACACTGACTTACCGCATGCTTGGCGGTGAAGGAAAACATGGTGAGGCAACCTGTACATCTCAGTTATCAGAAATAAAATATTTCAACAACTGAAGCCGTCCAGCATGCACTGCAACAGCACGGCGATCCAATAATTTGTAGGCTATACAGATACTCGTATTGAACAGGATTCCAACTCCCGGCCCTCAGCGCCTCATCTCATTGCTAAGCCACTGTGCCACGGAGCCGTCACTCTGTTAGTATTGTTAGTAAAATTACAGCCTCTACTTTTCATACAAAAACAGTAACTTCACTTTTATATTTAACAAAAGAAAAGCTTTTCACATTCACTTACTAACGGTTTATTTACTAGTCCGTTGAGTCAACGCCCAATACTAATCCAATCTGAAAAATACTTCACTAGAGGCATTGAGTTATATGTACTACGTACTAGAGAAGCCATTTAGAGCATTGACTATGTTCAACTGAACTGTACTGCAATCCCTACAAACTAAATATTGCGTAAATTGAAGATTTATGAATTCCATAAAATAATTATTATTACATTTTATTTAGAAATATAATGTTTGTTTAGATTAAATTAAGATATTTTATATTAAATTCCTACATTTATTTTATATTAATATCTTATTTTATATCAAATTATAGTCTTCGCGCATGCGCGACTACTACTCCCGCGCATGCGCGAAGACATAGAGTAGGACACAATTTTTATTTAGAAAGGCTTCTCTAGTACGTAGTACATATAACTCAATGACTAGAGGTCTATTACATCCTACTAATATTATAAACGTGAAAGTTTGTGAGGATGTATGGATGTTTGTTACTCTTTCACGCAAAAACTATTAAATGGATTTTAATGAAACTTCACAATTATATAGCTTATACATCAGAATTACACATAAGTCATAATTCATAAAGATATTATGTAAATTAGCCAAAATATAACAGTTAAGTAAGTCGAAAAAAAATCTGTCATCTGCGAGCTATTTTGGTGTGCGGTGCCAAAACTGTAAGAGTTACACCAATATAACGTAAAGTGGAGTTGTTTATCCTAAATAGTTCTACAAAAAAGTCGGCAGTATATTATATCTATATTTTATGTGTAAGCCAAGGAGTAACTTAGGCTAATTTTATTCTAGGGTTCCGCGAAAAATAATTCCACGCGGGAGAAGTCGCGGGGAACAGGTACTGTTGAAATATATTGCTGTGCGGTTGCAGCGTCAGAGAATCCATCACCCCATTTCGTCCCGTGGGTGTCGTTAGAGGCGATTTTAGGCAATGCCAGAAAAAGGCTTCCGTAATAATATGGCGGTAAAACTATATAGTCTAGGCCAAACCCAAAATACCCAGACCAGCGACGTACAACAGCCACCGTCCCGCCTGACATGACCATTAAGGCAAATGACAAAATCCTCCCACGTCCAGCTGTGGACTTTATGGACGTTTAGACGCTTAAACGTGGTAGAGCCATGCTGCAGCTATATTAATTGTATAGTTGTAGCACGAATGGGTCGGTTCGACCGGTGAAGGACCACGCTCTCACAGAATACCAACATAAAATAGCAGCTTAACACTGCTGTGTTTCGTATGGTGAGTGTAGAGAACCGGAGACCCATTTTACTGGAAAAGAAGCATTCCATCATAGTTCTCACGGCTGGCGGCGCATCTGCATTTTGATTCACAAACGAGAATAGATGTAGATGTCTATGGGCCACAGCAACTACTCCCCATCAAGTGGACTGTGTGCTCGCTTGTCACCCTTATCGTATAAAAAAAAAACTTGAAAAAAAAAAAGAAAAATATTAAATTTAATTCGACGTGTTTTTGTTTTTCTCCTTTGGACTAGTTACATCTTGTTATTGACCGCTATGTAATGGGGTAATGTCAGCTCGAGGACAACGCCACCTCACTCACCTCTCCGCCTCCTGTGAATCATTCATCCGAATGATAGGTCGGTTAGGCTTTGAGGATACAATTAAGTTGTCATTTCGACTATTATTAACACCTTGTCATCCTAAATAATGTCACCTGTCAGGTGCGTTGAGTTATTACGGGATGCTACAGCTATTAATCACAATATACATCACTAAGGGATGAAATTGTATTTGCATTATCAATTTATTATGTCGACACACGTCTTTGTAACACAACGTATAAACCTTTATATCCGAAGTAGACTACGCGTTATTATACAAAATTAAAATCAATCAGCAAATATTTTAATACGTAATGAGAGCTCATGGGAGATTACGCATTTTTGTTAAAACCATCGTCGGCACAACATACTGAATATGTTAAAAATTGTAATTTATGACAGCTACTTGAGATTCTCCGACGTTGCACATGTTCATGGGCCATGGTAGTCACTTCCTATCAGGTCTTACCTGCATAATGGTTTGCCCCTCTTCTATAAAAAAATCTACCAAAATATCATTTGCATGTTGGTAACATTTAAACATGATTCAAAGACAAATTAAAATATCTTAATAAACACGGAGTGTGCGCAAGAAGTGCACAAGTATAACTCCTACATGTCCATTTCGCCAACGAACGATTTCATACATTATGGTTGTATTTCATACATACGTTGTTGACATAAATAAAAATTGCCGCTGACAACTACTACCGTTTACGTGACACCAGCGTAATGGTTAAGGATGCAGACTGCAAACACGAAAAGTTCTGAATTCTTTCCGCCTCGACTACTGTCGTGAACGCCTTTTCACACAATCATTTTAAGTGTACTTTAACGTAAATATTGGTATTAAAAGCGCTATCTAGCAAGAGTATCATGCATTTAGTATTTGCACACATCATGAGGGCTTGAAATTCTTCACCTACTGTTTCAGCCTTCCCTTGCTTATTACTATATTTTATACGTGGTAGAGCCATGCCGCAACTATTAGTAATATAGGTAGCACGAATGGGAAAGGACCACGCTCTCACAGAATACCAACGTAAAATGGTAGCTTGACACTACTGTGTTTCGTATGGTGATATGTAGAGAACCGGAGACCCTTTTTACTGGAAAAGAGGCATTCCATCTTAGTCCTCACGGGTAACAACGCATCTGCATTTTGATTCGCAAACGAGGATAAATGTAGATGTCTATGGGCCACAGCAACCACTTACCATCAGGTGGACTGTGTGCTCGTTTGTCACCCTATCCTATAAAAAAAATATCACCAATTTAGTCGATTTGACCATGCTATTCACTTCTGCAACATAACAGCACATCTGCAACATAACATCTTTGTCACTCTTTCTTCATTCATTCTTACTACATGACCAAACCACCGAGGCATTCCTTTATTTTCGTATTTTCATTTTCTTTGGTCATAGTAAGTTGTTCACCAGATGATTGCTACGTCGGCGTCTTCTTCTTTCTAACGTTGTTCTATTATTGGCAAATAACGTTCGTGTTCTCAATAAAATATCTAAACTTTAATCAAATCTAAAATAATCTCAAAGAAAGAAAATTTTTGAAGAATTTTGTCTAACTACAGCCGTGTGGTGTGCAACTTAGGTGTCATTTCAGCATTGTATATAAGTTCTCTTTCTCTTTTCTTTTATTTAAAAAAAGTAATTAGATGGTTACGAGATGTTTGCTAAGCATCGTCACTTACACACCGTATCTAACCGTACATTAATATCACCACTAATAACTTTTGTTGTCAGTACAGTACTATTATAATTTGACTGGAGGGATTCATTTGTCTAGGTATCATAAAGGGGGATGACCTTTTTGCAGTCTTATTAATAAAATATATTATATATTTGAATATAAGCATATAATTGGTTTTAGTTTTTTAGTTTTTAATTTAACGTTTACGATAGTAGAAAATCAACTTGGGTAACAAAAGTGACAACGCAGCTATACAGGGTTATTTTGCAATAACCGGCCAAATTTGCAGAGAAGGTTCAGAATAAGTAATCTATAGACAAAAAAAATAATTTAAAAAAAATCTCAATAATGCTGTCCTTTTTATCTTTTAAATTGAAAATGCGTGGTAATGCATTATTTTAACTGATTTTACTGAGCACGTAGGTACACATTCGTAAGGTTCGATCGGTAAGCTCGACCATTGCAGTACAGTCAATTAAACGTTTTCATATCTACACCTACGTCTGTTCTCGATTAGAAATCAAAATGCAGATTCGTTGTCACCCCTGCGCAGCATGAAATGCCAGGTAAAAAAGTCACTCGTCAAAACATATGGCTTTGACGTTGCAGGATCGAATCCCGCACCGTATTTCATAAATATTTACATGACCTACAAATAATTGTACTTGGTCTCGATGTTTGTTCATGTGAAAACTCTAGTATGGAGTTAAGAGCTTAAAAAAACATCGTGTCTCTGGAAGTTTCCGGAATTTGTATGGGAAGCGTGAAAAGACGAGCGAGATTTATTACACTCACTTAGTTAACCGGAGTGTGTCTCCGAGAACGAAATCAGGCAGCTGGACATTGTCAGAATGAAGCAAAAAGTCTGCAGTTGCAAGACAAATGCAACGGCACTACAATGCTAACGCGTGATTCTTTCGCAGCGCTAATGCGCCATTGTGTTCCAGTCGATGTTAGGCAACGACTGAGAACAATGCAGCGTTGACCCAAGCGGCTGTTGCGCGCCTTTGTGCCGCAGATAGATGGCGGCGAGTTGAATTTAACGTTCTGCGTTTTATATGCTACTAGCTGTTCTTGCGATATAGTACGTGTGAGTCATCATTACAGCCCTTCACAAGTCCACTGCTGTTCATAGGCCTCCCCCAAGGATGTCTCGTCGCACGGTCACAAGCATGGTCCTGAGCCACCTGTGTGAATAAATGACAAAAAATTTTACCTCTGAAAACATGTTAGCTTATCAGTCCTTTCTATTCTTATCGTGCACATACAAACTAAAGCATAATGAAAAGTTGAAAAAAATAATGGGGAAAGAGTGACAAAGCAAATTTATGTGGCAGAAATGAATGGCAAAGTTGGTGAGAGACACTCTAGACGGAACTTTATTGACCCTATTGGCGATATATTAGAGATTATTAGTACCTACCTATTTTACCTACCCTTAACCGACAAGCGTGTATCGTTAGGACGTGAATAAAACGAGAAAGTTTTATCAGGATTGTGCCAAATGGAAGTCTGTTGTCTTTACTTATCTGTCTAGCTAACAGGCATGAGTGCTTATGTTTGTTTTTGTTTTAAAAATCTACATATAATTGCTAGGGGAAGAAGGTTTTTTTATAGGATAGGGTGAAAAACGAGCACACAGTCCACCTGATGGTAAGTGGTTGCTGTGGCCCATAGACATCTGCATTTATCCTCGTTTGCGAATCAAAATGCAGATGCGTTGTCACCCGTGAGGACTAAGATGGAATGCGTCTTTTCCAGTAAAAAGGGTCTCCGGTTCTCTACACTCACCATACGAAACAGCAGTGTTAAGCTGCTATTTGACGCTGGTATTCTGTGAGAACGTGGTCCTTCCCCGGTCGAGCCGACCCATTCGTGCTACAACTATACTACTAATATAGCTGCAGCATGGCTCTACCACGTACAGTTAGTATATTGCATTTGCTTTAAATATCCTTTCGTGAATAGCGGCAAAAATACGACTTCTTGTATTTGCATTTTGATTCTTATGCGATTATAACTGTGTCTATTAGGGAGCATACATTAGGTCGATGTATACTCGTTGGTCACCATTATTCTATAAAAAAAAAATCAAAAATAAAGAACAAAGAGAATAAAGATTACAATTGAAAGGAAAAAATGTTCTTTGTTTTGTTTTTTCTTCTATTTACAACGTCATGCAAAATGCAATTGTATTTATATTTACTTATTTATCTGTGTTTATCTGACAGATCTATGTGTATTTATTAAACTTCACCAAAACACCAAAATTGGACGTTTTCCGTAAACAGATTTGTGATTTTTTACTTCTACATCGAATGTAAAAAGTATTTATAAAAAGGCAAACGAAAATAAACGCGGAGGTTTCAGAAATACATTGAAAAAATATTTGCCGCATCGAGTAACGTTGAATAAATACAAACCGTATTTCGAGAGCAGAAACTATTTCTAAAGTTTTTTTTTTCAGTTTATATTTTTTATAGTTTCTGTTGTAAATAGAGGGTGCTTGCTCTGAAAAATGTTAGTACTTTTTTGGTTATTTGAAACGCCGTTGCGTCAGCTATCTTTTTTTTTAATTAAACTAAAGTGTCCTATGCTTGAAATATCGGCCCCCAAAAGTCCAATGCTGAACTCTCCCGTTCTATGGAGGATTTATTATTATTAGGCCTTAATCGTTACGCTTGGCAGGAAAATTGACAATCTCAGTGCCAGACGTCTCGCTCTCGTCGCGTCGTGTATCATACGAGTTACGAGTAAGTCCCATTTACACATTGTTACGATAGACTTCAATTAGTGTCACATCCTCGAAACTAACTTTGACGCACGTGTTTTGATACATTGTACAACGCAACTAGGGTGGCCACACTAAGATACAATTTTTAGACACTTCTTTTTCTTATATAAAGTTGTAAGTTTTCCTAAAGTAAACGCAAATAACAGAATGTACATATAGACTTTTAATAAGTTTTACCATCCTTGGCTGTACGAGTATCACAACTTAGCATCAGGTGAGATAGTCTTCAAACACTGGTTTATATTATAATAGTTAAATGAAAATATTATCTAGCAAAGCGATCGCTTTTCCTAGAAGGAAGTGTCCCAGAAGTGTTTCAGCCTGTTTGCGGGCTGATGATGACTTCTTTTAATGTCGACGCTGAAGTCTATTAATGTTAAACGAACAGCCTTTGTTTTAGTTTATAATTTATATATTTTTTTTTAATTATGTGTCAATGTGGGATACCAGAAATAAAGATCTTATCCTTACCTTTATATAAACGTGAGTCAATTGCGATCAAATTCGCACCAAGTATTTGTTTTGGCTAGACGATGGTTCATAGCTATGCCACAGAATAAATAATAGTACTACGTAGCTATGCTATGATAGGTGGCGCTGTAGTCAAATTTAATATAATTCTATGTTTATGCATCAGAATAAGTAATTTTCAGAATATGATATGTGTAGATGCAAAATTCACACAATCTAGATCGGACAGTTGGCGTTGTGGTCGATATGTTGTGATGTGTGTTTAAAATAATAATAGGAATAAAAAGTCCAAAATAAATTCGAATTAAAGACTCCTCGCGCCTAAAGGAAAGGTCGTAAAAACGTCATTCGAGTCAGCTTGTGTAGTTTGGGGTAAAATATCTTCTACATGTAAGACTTTTTATATAACCATGAATGTTTTAGGTCCAAATTATTACGAATTAAACTCACCCTATAATATTAATGTCCTACAGACCTAATTTCGGTCACGGCGGCCAGTCCCAACGGAGACTAGCCAACTGCGCAGTACAGGATTATATTGCCTGAGTGTGTGCGCAAGCACAGGGCACTCTCTACTCCCTTACTCTCATAGTCCGCTGGGACAGCAATCCGACATCACCGGAGAGAGATCAGGCGGAAGACTAACGACTTTCGTGCCTTCCGAGGTACGCGGATGAAACACCGCCAACTCTCTCATTTTGGCCCGACCCGAGACTCGAACAAGAAGACCTCATGACCAGCAATCAAGTTTACGACGAGTACACCAACGAGACAGTAGAAATTCACCTTAACACTATCAATGAAAATATTGCATATAATTTAAAATTAATTTGTACAACCGACTTCAATATAAATTATTAAGAATAACTCAAAAACTATTGGCCAGACCTTGATCAAATTTATATGAGACCACATGTGAAGCACCAGCTTTCAAATAAAAAAAGGATCATCAAAATCGGTTCACGCAGTAAAAGGCTATGAGGTAACACACATAAAAATATAGTCGAATTGAGTACCGGCTCCTTTTGGAAGTTTGTAGAAAATACAGTCTCAAATAGTACTACAGAGAAATTGTGATCCTAAACAAAATTTGTAACCGAGGCCGCCGCTCGCGTGGGTAACAAAAACACAATGGAGAGCCAATTGTGGACATAAACATGAATATTCACGGCACAGTTTCATCACTACACGACGCTTGCAATTAAACCGATAAAATATGGCAAAGATTAATATGTCAGTGCCGAGGTGAACGAACTAGAAATGAGAGATACGCAAATAGATACAATGTTGGTGTTCCAATTTTTTTTATTATCGTCGGTTATTAATCTGATAAAAAAGACAGTCGATTTTGAATACTTATTTAGTTAACATTTATGATCAAAACATATTTCAAAAATTCATGCAAATTATTATACTTTTTTTTTACTATTCTATGCCAGTGCTCGACTCTCCCACCTGATAGTAATTGGTGATGCAGCCGAAGATGGTAAAGCGTACTGACGTAACTAAAGCCTTTTCACTCTTGACTTGAAGACACACATTGTAATCGGACGGAAAGACAGATGGCAACTAATTCCACTCGCAGCGCGCGGTACACTCAAGACGTTTTTTCCTGTGTTTCAACGCTGCCTCGACTTTGCCGTGGCATTTTCTTATTTGAAAAACATCGTAAATATGCTTCATGGAGCTCAAGTAATATCTTTACTCGATAAGTATTTACTAACAAACTATCTTTCACATGTAAAATATTTGCATTAGAATTCAATAGTGGGTTGGTGATATTTAGCCGTAATTCGGACGCGCGAGACTCGTCAATCAAACAACAATCCTACAGTTGCAACACGCGTGGGTGAGGTGAGCACTTGGAGAAAAAGCAATAATATTTCCGATTAGTTCTCATAATTCTAAAAGGCAACGACTGCAAAGTTGCGCTGCAGCTGCAGTATTGTATCTATTTTTTGTTTTTAAAAAACCTGATCCAATTCCGATCTAATTGTTAATTGGTGCTCTTTATGAAATAAAGGTGAAAACCAAGCTCATAGTACACTTAATGGTAAGTGAATGTTGTGAACCATAGACACATTAATAGAGGTTTGCAGTTGTGCGCGCATCACGGAAAAACTACTGGATTGAATTCTAGTTAGCTTTTCTAAGTTTTATTTCATAGACACTTGGGCCTTATCTAAAAAAAAATATTGCAACATTTTCATTTAATATAAAGTTATTAAAGTTTTATGAAACGATGATTTTTATATGGGGTTTTTTACACGGTCAAATATAAGTCGCTTGCTCTCGCTGTACTAACCCAGATATTTTATATATTTTAGCTACAAATGCAGCAACGAATAACATTTTTTTTAAATAAATTTTGTCTTTTTGATAGTTTTTCCCTCGCACATAAACTTTGTTAATATATCAAACAACGTGGACGGAGTTGCGGGTATCAGCCAGTCCCCGAATAAGAATCAAAATGTAGATACCGTGTAGTGGTGGTGGGAGAGTATCTACTAAACCCATATCATCTCGTGGGTGTCGTAAGAGGCGACAGAGGGAAACAAATCAGGAGATGGACAGCAGCGTCTTCCTAATAACGACTAAAAATGAAAAAATACTGCGATTGCCAACCCGCTTGCCAGGCGTGGCAACTATGGCAAATATCCCCTCTATGTGGCAATCTATATGGGAGGCTTATGATCAGCTGTGGAGTTTAATAGGCAGTAACAGTAACGGTAATAATCAAAATGTAGATGCGTTACTAAGGAGCAAAAGATAAAATGCTTCATTTTCAGTAAAAAGAGTCCTTTCTCTACACTCTACACTCCTCCATACGAAACATAGCAGCGTTAAGCTGGTATTCTGTGAGAGCGTGATCCTTGCTCGTTCGACTTTAAATTTTCAGTTTATTAAGAGAATAAAACAACTTAATTTTGTGTCTGATAATCCAGCGTCTGATGTTTCACCTTGTAACGAATGCATAATGGTCGACTGAATTTAAGCCATTTCCATTTGTTTCAAAATAACTAGTATGTTCCATCGCGTTACGTTTGATAATAAATTCACGCTTTGATATCCGTAAGGAATTCATAATGGCGGATGTAAAAATTTAACAGATTTATTTTTTTTCCACTTATGTTTCTCTCTTGATATTCTCACGAGGCAATAACTAACAGTATATTAGAATAGTAATTTAAATATTAAAACTACTACTGACCGGCAACCACAGAACTAAGGAAAGAAAACTAAAACTAATTAAGTAGTCACCCTCATCCATCTTCTCTATCAAGTATCTTATCAAAATATAAGTGTACTGTTGCCCATAAAATGACTCGCTGCCAGCAATTCCCAATTTCGCCACTCACTAGTAGTATTATAATAGCGTCGTAACTATACCACACGTACCAAACATTGAGGCCTAAATCACGCTAGTAAAGTTTCTAAACAGCTAAGCAATATACTACTATACTACACTATGCTACAACTTACCACAAGAAGCCTTGCTCCTGAAGGTAAACAATTTACCTGGCGGGAGATCTTCAAGTTCATCGGCGCTAACGTTTTTTTTTAACATAAAAACTACAACTAGTATAAATTTAGCCATGTTGCCGCATATGTAAAAGGTACTATCGCTATAATCTCAACTAAAAAAGGATTTTGACTGCGTGACCGCACTTCTCAAAGTTTTGCCTGTTCGTTAAATAAAAAAAAAACAACGCCCTAGTTAGGCATTCAGCACGCAAAGCGAGATAAAATCAGTGGATTCATCAAATACATATGAGTCACAACTCCGAGCTTCGGTACACGCAAAGGACGTTAAATCGGACTCAAGTTTGGACTCTTGATGACTCTTATGGAAGTAATGTTTTAGTGTTATCGTCTATAGATTATTTGGGCATGGGAATTGTCTGTTTAAGTCAGTGACTAAACTGAGTCAAGATTGCGTCGGATTCGTCAAAGGAAATCGTGTGTTGTTGAGGTTAAAACTGATTACTAAGTGATAGTTGACTCCTTGCCTGCCGTGTCCGTCTGGGTACCATAGCCTGTCACCTATTTCTGCCGTCAAATAGCAGTGTCTGCACTACTGTGTTCCGGCTTTAACAATATAGAGAGACAGTGTAATTACAGCTTGTGAGACATTCTATCTTAGTCCACAGAACTGACAACGCATCTGTAGCCTTCTTTGTTGTTTTTTCATAGGATAAGGGTGACAGACGAGCACACAGTCCACCTGATGGTAAGTGGTTGCTGCGGCCCATAGACATCTATCTCGATTACGATCTCTCTCGATTACGAATCAAAATGCAGATACGTTGTCACCCGTAAGGATTAAGATGGAATGCCGCGTTTCCAGTAAAAAGGATCTCCGGTTCTCTACACTCACCATACGAAACACAGCAGCGTTAAGCTGCTATTTTACGTTTGTATTCAGTGAGAGCGTGATCCTTCCCCGGTGGAGCCGACCCGTTCGTTCTACAACTATACTACTAATATAGCTGCAGCATGGCTCTACCACGTAGAGTTGAAGTTTGAAGTTCGTTGGTATATGGGTTTCAGTAGCCACTTACCATCAAGACTAAGTTTGTTTGCACTTTTTTAGACGTAAAATAATCAGATCGCCTGCCATGACTGATAATTAATGCAAAACCTCCCTACACGAAACAGGCCCATGTACAGCAGTTTACTATTACAGGCTAAAGAAGAATATTTTTGTTATTTTATTGCACCATAGCGATCCGCCCCGGCTTCGCACGGGTTATTTCTAGATCTCGACAACAGTGCCACCTACAGAGTCTAATTGTGAATCTAAATCCTTCTCGAATCAACTTAATTTACTTTTAATTACACGCACAAAATTTCATCAAAATCGGCCCAGCCGCTTAGGAGGAGTTCTGTCACACACACACACGGATAGAAGACTATATAAATACAAGGTTATTTTGCAATAACCGGTCAAATTTGCGGAGAAGGTTTAGAATATACTTATTCTACATGGGCAAATGGTGAAGAAAAATTAATTTAATAAAAGCGGCCAAGTGCGAGTCGGACTCGCTCATGAAGTGTTCCGTAGCAGCAAGTAACATAATTTACGATTTATGACGTATTAAAAAAAACTACTTATTAGATCTCGTTCAAACCATTTTTCGGTGGAAGTTTACCTGGTAATGTACATCATATATTTTTTTTAGTTTTATCATTCTCTTATTTTAGAAGTTACATGGGAGGGGGGGGGGGGGGGACACACACATTTTACCACTTTGGAAGTGTCTCCCGCGCAAACTATTTAGTTTAGAAAAAAATATTTATGAATCCTTTTTGAAGACCTATCCATAGATACCCCACACATATAGGTTGATGAAAAAAAAATTTTTGAGTTTCAGTTCTAAGTATGGGGAACCCCCAAAATTTATTGTTTTTTCTTCTATTTTTGTATGAAAATCTTAATGCGGTTCACAGAATACATCTACTTACCAAGTTTCTACAGCATAGTTCTTATAGTTTCGGAAAAAA
The DNA here is from genome assembly GCA_033319125.1 of Parnassius glacialis. Classification (NCBI taxonomy): domain Eukaryota; kingdom Metazoa; phylum Arthropoda; class Insecta; order Lepidoptera; family Papilionidae; genus Parnassius; species Parnassius glacialis. Next base: position 9,325,438 of record JAVANC010000027.1, on the reverse strand, counting down.
ATGGCTGTGACATCTGACGGACAGACAGACGACAGACATGACGAATCTACCTATAAGGGTTCCGTTTTTTGCCATTTGGCTACGGAACCCTAAAAAATCTCAATAATTCTGTTCTTTTTATCTTTTAAACTCAAAATGCGTGATAATGCACTGTTTTAACTGATTTTACTGCGCACGCACACATTCGTAAGGGTCAATCAGTAGGCAAAAAACGTTGTTGCCCATAAGTCACTTTCAATTTCGGATAATTTCAAATAAAAGTCAAATAAAAGTCTTACTTTACTCATATTTTCAAAAACTGCAGTAACGATGTATCATTATTTATATATCTAAAAATTTTAAGATTTAGCTACTCATTGAAAAATAAAGACTATATAAAGACTTAAGTCAAGTACTTATTACTGTTACGTACATAGACAATCCATTATATAAGTTACGTTTAAAATTCAGTGGTAACCTAGCCCAGATTGAACCTAACTGGATGCACCCCACTAATCCGGCCGTTTCGCGCTAAGCCATCCCCACGCTCGGTGATACCGCGACGGACCATTAGCAGAATGAGCTTTCGCGTCTAATTCCACGTCCCCATTAATATTTAACGAGATTAAAGATGAGAGCTTTTTGATCGTTGATAACTTCTTAATGTTATAATATCCTTTATCACTTTCGCCGAGAAGGAGTTAATTTATATGTTCATTTTCCCATCTATCATTATCTGCAGAAGAACAATAATTATAATTTTTAACAAAAAGTAAAAACCGACTTCAAATTGCTAAAAAGGAAGTTATTTATTTGCTGCCTTTACGGATGGAGTTTTTTCTCCAAATTTATATGAGACCACCCTTGAAGTATAAACTATTTAATTAAAAAAAAGAATGATCAAAATTGGTTAGAGATAGAAGATATCGATAAAATATCGCGATATCGCGTAACATATATAGAAAAAATACATAAATACAATATACATAAATAAATACATAATTCGAATTGAGAACCTCCTCCTTTTGAAGTTGGTTAAAAATAGCTGGCATAGTGATAGTGATTCTCCATATATCACATACAGGCTATATCTTTATCGCCCAGTCTGTCCAGATACTGCTCTCTGCTAAACATGACCTACTCACATAGTAGGGAGGTTTGGCCATCGCTGTTTTGCAGTACTGAACGTCTCAAATATTTGACTTAGCGTTCCTGCACCGGTCAGGGTGTTCTGTATCTGATACATTTACAAGAAAATTAAACAAGTCGACTCTTCAGTACTCATGGTCATATTTTTTATGCAAGTAAGGGTGACAAATAACCGTAAAATTTACGTAATAGTAATCGGTTGGTGTAGCCCACAAGACAATGTTCAATCAAGCATCAAAATGTCGATCCCGTGTCACCTTGAGAACTAAGATGGAATAGTTAGCAGTAGTATGATGAGTGACGAGATGGTTGTTATTTTGCGTTGATATTCTGCTGCAATCAAAACACAGGTACGGCATGAATCTACCACGTATAAAATCTTTCGTAATACTTTCATTCCATTTATTACAGCCTATAAAAGTCTGCAGTTGAACATAGGTCACCCTCATAGATTATCTGTTAGGGGATTTTTCCATAGCTGCCATGCTTGGCAGGCAAGTTGGCAACTGCAGTTTTGGACAAAATTCCTTATGACACGGCACGGTATGAATTTGACGAGAAAAGTGTAAGATTTTTCCGTCACAACCCCCTTTCTATAGTGCGAGTGAGATGGAATAATATTCATCTCCCTCGTACTTTTTCTTATTTTGCTTTGAAAGAAATATTATTTTAAATGACGCTTGATTTTAATAGACGCTAATAGTTCATTTATACGAAAGGAACTTCGTTTCAACCGAGTGTTCTACGACAATCACGCATGTTTTTTTCTGCCGACTTCCAAAAAGGAGACGGTACTCAATTCGACGCGTATGTTTTTTTTATGTGTGTTACCTCATAACTTTTTACTGGGTGGACCGATTTCGATGATTCTTTTTTTATATGAAAGCTTATACTTCTCGTGTGGTCCCATATGAATTTGAATCAAGGTGAGACCAATAGTTTTTGAGTTATTTTTGTTATTCTTAATAACTTATATTGAAGTCGGCTGTACAAAATTTTAAATTATTTATTATTATTTTGATTACTTATCAGGTAGATACTGCTGCCCGTTTCCTTTTTCTTTTTCCCTCTGTCTCTTACGTCTCTTACGACACCCACGACGATATGAGGTATTACCACTACGCGGCTTTTACATCATTTAGGATCATTTCTATAGTAAGTTCTTTACGAGACCTTCGTAATACTGATGTAGGATCTCTTTAAAGTATTTCAGCTATCTAGAGATAATATTTAAGTAAGAGAGTACATGCCGAGCTATATACAGACTAATTGGATTAGTGTTATTATCAGAAATTTATCGAAATTTCAAAGACTTTTTTCTAATCTTTTGGAGCAATGACACCAATTTGTCGTCTCGGCTTCTATTACCGCCTTATTTATTCTATGTCGTTGAACCGTAGAGTGATTAACTCTCTTCGTACTTCGCAGTTACGACGTATTTATTTAATTAATTATCCTTATTAATGTTCACGACGTAGAATAATTTAAATGCTGTACTGTGATAAGAACTATATTTTACATTTTAATGTCAATAACCGCTAGCTCTACGCTGAGTGTGCCTTATCCTTCATGACAGGTCCTTTGACGACATTTCGAAAGTCAGCGGCAGACATTGTTTTTGCAATTTAAAAATAAACTACGGATATCTTGTAAGCATTTTGTCATTGACATTACATTATATAAGCATTCCTTCTTTTGTCTTATTTAATTCTTAAAATATACGAAGGTTAGGTAAGAGACAACAGAAAATGCCTTAGCTCAAGTACAATCATGTCATTAATATTTTTAATACAAGTTAAATTTAAAAGAGATAAACTTCAGTCGCCATTATCAAGATCGCTGGGGTTTTGGCAAGGAATTGTCCTGCTGCTTCCGTATTATCGTTTTAATAATAGTTTTCGAGGAGATTTTGTAAATACAAGTAGTATAATTTTGTTTTAATTTTATACGTGGTAGAGCCATGTTGCAGCTATATGTGGTTGTAGCACGAATGGGTCGGCTCGATCGGGGTAGGATCACGCTCTCACAATACCAGCGTAAAATAGCAGCTGAATACTGCTGTGTTTCGTATGGTGAGTGTGTGAGAGTCCTCAGGTGTGACGACGCTGCTGCATTTTAATTCTTATTCGAGGATAGGTTTCGATGTCTATGAGCCATAGCATCCACTTACCATCAGATGGGCTGTGTGCACGCTTGTCACCTCTATTCTATAAAAAAAAATACTGCACATGTTAGCTATTACTGGTAACGATGAAAGTGAGTGCTCCAATGGTGATATAAATCTCAGGTTATTCTGACTACCATACCATCTTCAACGACAGCCCGTCATTAAAATATCCCTTCCGAAAACCTTCGTGAAGAATTTTTCTTGCAAAACCTTTCTTTCTTCACTACTCGAAGTTATTCAACCATACTAAAATTTGTTATTTCTGCGGTACACCTTTGCCTTAAAAAGGATTTTATCCTTAAATTAAATTAGTTAGAAGTTTATTAAAAATTCGTTCAGGATTCGGTGACATTTAAAATCACACACACACACACGCACGAGTTCAATATTTTGTCAATAAAAATTTTACGTGGTAGAGCCACGCTGCAGCTATATTGTGGTTGCAGCACGAATGGGTCGGTTCGACCGGGGCAGGATCACGCTCTCACAGAATACCAGTGTAAAATAGTAGCTTAATGCTGCAGTGTTTTTATGGTAAGTGTAGAGAACCGGAGACCCTTTTCATTGGAAACGAGGCATTCCATCTCAGTCCTCAGGGGTGAGAACGCATTTCCATTTAGATCCTTAATTGAGATAAATCTAGATGTCTTTTGGCTACAATTCACTTGCCATCAGGTGGACTGACAAACGATCACACATTGTGATAGCTTGTCACGCTTATTCTATAAAAAAAAACGATATTTCAATTTAGCTCTTAAAAAAATTTGAAATTCTTATTTTACTTGTAAATAATCGTATTTTCAAAATATGTTATAACTGTCCAGTGTCTCATACAATTTATTTTTTGTCGTAAAAATTTCTACGTGGCCTGATATTTTTATCGTTTTACTAAATTCGGTATTATGTATCGTTAAATTAATAATTGTCATTCGAAATCAATAACACGGACAGACCAAAGGCGATAAGCGGATACAATAAGGAACGTTTTTATAAATCATGGCTATTTTAGCTTTGTCGGTATTGCGATAGAGTAATAGCCGCCAAAAATAGTGCACGTAACAAATCTTTTACGCGGACATAGCAGATTTAACACTTAAACTGACCGTATCATAGTTAAATTATGTGCTATATTTATGCGTAATTCTGAGTTAAAAGTGACTTTTCTTGCTTGCTGTTTCTTCTTATTTAACAGATATAAAATATAAGTAAAAAACGATACCATTCGTTAATATCTTTTGTATGACCTACTTTAATGCTAATAATTTCTGCTCACCAGATGTCGCTAGTTGACACTGAAGTAAAGTTTTTTGTTACACACGGTAATTTAATTGAAAAGTTGGATGTTAATAAAAGTTTATCAGGTTTGCTCTTTAATTTTTTTGCACATTTTTAACTTTTTTTTTTAATTTTTCTACTTTTATGAATATCTGAGGTTTGGTTTATTTACTTTCTAAACGTATTAATATAAAATATAGCTAATAGTGCCGAAAGAAACAAGAACCTTTACATTTTCCGAGCAAATTAACTTCCCCGCTATGAAATATGTCAAATATTACACCTCACTTTCTAGTGGCGCTGCCCTGGTGGCAGAAAAATTGGTGGGTGCCCTCATTCCTTTACGTATTCATTTATATATTCATTCATTACAATCATTAGAGTATACATAGCAATCTATGCTTAACAACCGCTTAGATTTTTATTATACCCGAGTGTCGCCTCTTACGACACATACGTGATAATAAGGGGTAGCGGTCATTCTTTTTTTCACCTAACAATAGTGTTGTTTTAGATATAATCACATATTTTTGTGGCTCTCTTAATGTATATTGTTACATACATACATATAATCACGCCTCTTTCCCGTAGGGGTAGGCAGGAACCACTTCTTCCCCACTTGCTACGATCCTTACATACTTGTTTCGCTTCGTCCACTTTCATTATTCTCTTCATACATGCTCTACGGTTTAGGGTGCTCTTAACCTGGCCTTTTTTCAAGACGTCCCTGATTTGGTCTTGAAAAGTCCGTCTAGGTCTACCCCTTCCAACACTTTCATTCACACTCGCCTTTTTTTCGTCAATCGTTCTTCATTCATTCTCTCGACATGGCCAAACCATCTCAGCATACCTTTCTCAATTTTTGTCACTACATCTTCTTTCAGACCACAACGTTTCCTTATCTCACTATTTCTTATCCTGTCACTCAGTTTAACTCCTATCATACTTCTTAACGCTCTCATCTCAATTGCATTTATTCTGCTTTCATGTTTCTTCTACCATACCCAACTTTCACCTCCGTACATGAGTGTCGGAACCAACACCTCCTCATGCACAGCCAAACGAGCCTTATTAGACACCTTCCGACTGCTCATAAAGGAGTGCAAAGCTCCATTCACCATGTTTCCTGCATTCACTCTTCTTTCGATATCACTCACACTTTCCATCTCTTGTAAACTGTGAACCCAGATACACAAACTCTTTCACCTGTTCAATTTGTTCATCTCCAATCACGATATTGCAGTCTGTCACTGCATCATCTCTTTCAAACACCATCACTCTCGTCTTCCTTACATTCATCTTCATTCCTTTTCTAACAAAAGCTCCACTCATAGTAGTTACCATCTCCTGCAACTCCTCGGCCGAAGACGCAAATAATACTTGGTCATCAGCATAAAGACACGTTGTATATTGTTGGTGGAAATAAATAAATAAAAAAGTTCTTGCGCCTTCATTGTCCATATGTCTACTAAGGTACGAGACCTCTGGTACTGCTATTGCTAATTTGCCTGCAAATCGCGGCGATTACTTATATCAAATGTTCCCCACAATAAGTAAGGCCATGCCCAGAAGTGGCCTCATAGATATAATAAAAGAACTCTTTTTTATATTTCTATGAGTGGCCTATTTCAGGCTGATAAAGAACCTATGTGACATAGACCATGGCGACGACTACCGAATATATACTCCACGAGTATTTGTGCACACTCATAGCGATTTAAATAACAATTTTTCGAGTAGAGTTTACAAGAGGCCCCCCACTGATGCTTTCGCTCGATCAATAGTCGGAAATAATTATACGGGTTAATTGATTCGCACTCAGCTGTCGACGGGTTAAGTGCGGTCAGGTTACTCCTCAGACGCTCCTTCAAGAGATTGTTCACCCCATAAACGTAATCAGAGTTACAGCTTCAAAACACGAGCCCAAGTGAAAAATTCATGCAGGTCTGTATGAAATATCTCCACAAGTAAATAAAATTGAAGTGCATGTTTGTAATGTCAAAATAACAGCTTTTTACTAAATACAAATGAAAGTATATACGGTACTTATAACAAAAAGACAATTTTTAAATTTTTTGTCTGTCTATTTGTCTGTCTGTTTGTTCCGGCTAATCTCCGAAATGGCTGGACCGATTTTGTCGGGATTTTCACTGGCTGGTACTGGAAGATTATATTATAAGAAGTAACTTAGGCTACTTTAATTACTTACTTAAAAAATGTAATAAATTCCACGCGGACTAAGTCGCCGGCAACAGCTAGTTTTATAATTATATTAATAGCTCTTTAACAGCGACATCTATTGGGTTCAGATTTTGTGACATTTTGGCACTAAAGCAACATATACACTGTCAATATGAGCCATTTTGGTCCATAAATAAATAATTTGTTAATAACTTGATTTCATGGACATCTATCGGATCTTAGCTCTACAAAAGAATAACCTCAATCCCTTGACTTACTGACATAACGTCTATCAGAAATTACACGATCACAGACGCGTCAAAAATTATACATAAGTAGTTGAATGGTTAAATGTTGTCTTGCCCCTTCCGGTAAGTTTCCGATGAACTTCACTCACACAACTTAAATATTCTATTAATAGAGATTAATATTGTGTTTTGTTAGGCTTTAATAAAAAAATATAATATCACAATACGTATGTGTTAATATGGTCACTTTCTTATTACTCAAATCTACAGCATTGTTTGCATGTTTTGTGATACGATAGCTCTTCATCAGTCAATAAAATTATAAAGGGTCAAAATACCGCTGCTTTATCGACGCCATTTTGACAGTTGACATTTTAGTGAATATTTTAGTCACTTTTAGTATTGTGTAGTGCAGTTAGTTTTTTATGTTGATTTTTCGAAGTGTTCTTCATTATTGGAAAAGGTTATTTGTTTTTTTTTCTTATAATATTAGTTATTACTATAATAGGCCGGTAAAGCTTATATGACCATAATATTACCCTTAAGTACCTAGGTATACCTTATATATTACGTCATTATGCAGTATACGGCCGGATGGAAATAGCTCGAACCCACTTCATCTGTAGTTTAAATATAGTATAATATGTGGAAAAACCCGAAAAACCTTCAAAATTACTGGCCCCCTTCAAATTTAAAATTCCGAATTACAAACACAAAATCTAAAAAATACCACCAGGGTAGCAAGTAAATTACCACTAAGACAATATCAGCAACATAAATAATATTATGTATCTGTGTGATGCATGTGGTACCTTTTTCTTTACCAAATGGTTACAATTGTAGTTTATGTATGGCCCTGTTCCCTTCTGCAATAAAAAAAAAACAAGGATGTGCTTTCCTGCAATAGTATCTCATGACCAGATGTTACGCACTTCTGACGATGTGGTGTAACACCCAACTATTGGAAAGTCATGAGATCTGTCTAGCTTTTATCAAAAACCCCTTTTACGACACCCGTGGGGCATAATGATGTTACGAGTAAATACAAATATTACAAGATTGAATGCCTAATTAAGTAATTTTAAAAGGGCTTATAAAAAGCAGTTGCGTTTGTAAAGAAATATCATGTGCGTTATGTCTACGCTACTGTGCCGTGGCCGTGCAATAATATGCAGTACTCTAAATAATAAATCTTCCCGTAGATATCGTAAGAGACGACTGAGTGAAATGGAACAGGAGATGGGCAGCAGCGTCTTCCTGATTGACAATTAATAGCACACCTTTAAATATTTGTAAAAATAATCTCAAGCAAGCTTAAATAATGTTCCTTATTTAGTTTATTACTTGTAATTTATTTTTTAAAAATTTAGTTTTTTTTATAGAATAAGTGCCAGGATAAATTATATTATGTATATTTTATTTAAAAAAAAAACAAAAAAAATCAAGAAAATAAAAGACTGGTTACCAACCATATCAACCACCTTATCTAATCGATGGGGAAGCCTATATCCAGCTGTTGACACAGTGCACCTGATGGTAAGTGGATGCTGTAGCCCTACATTTATCCTCGATTAAGGATCAAAATGCAGATGCGTTGTCACCCCTGAGGACTAAGATGGAATGCCTCGTTTCCAGTAAAAAGGGGTCTCCGGTTCACCACTCACCTTACGAAACACATCAGTGTTAAATTGCTATTTTACTCTGGTATTCTGTGAGAGAGTGGCCCTACCCCGATCGAGCCATTCGTGCTACAACCATAATAGCTGCTGCCTGGCTCCGGTAGCTCCGGCCAGGTATACAACCGGTTGGCCCTATCAGTATATTTAAAGGGCAGTACTCGTTGCCCCCAGCACTCGCAGTGCTGTCACGATGTCTCGGGACGAGTTGAGTGAAGAAGGCTAACGAGTGTTGTGTTTTGTTGTAGAGGGTGGCGGGCACGGGTGTGAGGCGCGGGGCGCGGGAGGAGAGCGCGCGCGGCAGCTGACCGGCGGCGCGCGGCTCATGTGGGCGGCCGGCGCCTGCTGCTCGCGCCAGCCAGGTGATGACGACGGTAGCGGTGATCACTTCTGTTGCCACCCTAACATAAGCGTATAGCGGCACGAGTCGTGAGCACAGCCTCGACTTGCTCAGTCTATTTATAGCTCCCTTTTGTACCACGTAGTGGCGGTCTAAGAATACTACCCCATATCGTCCAATGTCGTGGGAGCGACAGAAGGAAACAAAAAATAAAATTGCAATGGCTTACCCGCCTGCAAAGTGGCAACTATGGCAAGTATTTCCTCATGTGACGGCTGAAACAGCAGTGACGCAGGTCTAGGACGCTGGAGATTCTTTCATACGACCGATCCGTCAATCGATCGTGATCGTCTATTGGGTAACTCGCGTTTCATTCGCTCGCTGTACATTTGTTGGAGAGAGAGGAATTTAATTTACAGTTGCAAACTTACTCCCCACTACTATACCCCCGTAACTCACGACTCACGCCGCTGTCTGTTCTATGCACGCACGATAGAAATAGGATTTCGTTTGGTAACAACTTCACTGTTTACTGTCACCGTCAGCAAACTATGTATGTTGAGTACTTTTTTGTACCGTCAGCAAAATATGTTGTTTGAGAAAAACATATCAGAACATAACAGATGTAGAGAACTAAAGCTAATAAGTTACTAACGTTAATCTACGTTACAAAAATTAACGCAACATTGTGCACCTAAATCACAACCGCTAAACAAAAGCATTTTTTAATGTACCTATTTCACCCTTTACCATTTTTATAACTCGCTTCCATAGCTGTCTGCCTGGTACACATTTTGCTGTCGATTTAAAACTATTTTTCCAGTGAATTTAAAATATAGCTTAGAACTGGATGACAATGCAAAACTAAGTCGCTTTCTTGTCCGTCTGGTTATTTGTGTGTTCGGTACATATATGTTACATTTTCTTTTTTTATAGGATAGGGTGACAAACGAGCACACAGTCCACCTGATGGTAAGTGGTTGCTGTGGCCCATAGACATCTACATCTATCCTCTATTACAAATCAAAATGTAGATGCGTTGTCACCCGTGAGGACTAAGATGGAATGCCTCATTTCCAGTAAAAAGGGCCTCCGGCCACCTGCACTCACCAAGCGAAACGCAGAGGTAAGCCTCTACTTCACGCTGGTTTTATGTGAGGTCGTGGTATCACCCCGGTTCGAACCGGCCCATCCGTGCGTCAGCAAAGCTGCCGCGTGGCTCTACCACTATACCACATATATGTTACATTCGATTTAAACTAACCTCCCGATGGGATAGACACTAGTTTGAATTCGTTTTTTCTCTTTGCACACTTTTACAGTGTATTTGTAGTAAGTACTCAACGCGGAAGCGAAACTAAATATTAGTTTGTCACTTATCTTGTCAGTGCTGAGTATATCGTGCGTGCACAGTAGTCGGGTCGGTGGTGGCGATGATGGCAGCAAAGTTGATGATTCAATCGTTATTAATTAATATAATGCTCTCATAATCATCATCCCCACTAGCCCTTGAATATAAAAATAAAAATAATATTATATAGAAATAATATAATATTAATATGATGAGCGAGCTTCCAGTCCACCTGCCGACAAGTAGTTAGGGACTACTTACTGGGCGTACCCCTACTGTTTTAAAGGTGCAAGATGTGTGGTACCACAATCACCAATTCGCCTGTCAAGTGTGAACATTTACTTCATATTATAAAAAGACCCTTGCCCTGAACTATTCAAAGACTAAATGATGTTGTGAAAACCTATTTGGTGTTTGTTACAAACATTTTAGCGAAAAATTATATTATAGAAGCAGTGTGTCCTAATTTAAAACAAAATAGTTTTCTAGTCATCTTTTGTTAATTTTTTTATGTACTTTATTAATTATGTAAACATAAAACTTCGTACCGTATCATTTAACGTCGCATGAGTCCTGTTACTCTAATGCCTCGCGTGCACTATTCAAAGAGACAGCTGTTAGGAATAGCTTACCACGAGAACTTAATTAAATTATACTGTTTTAATAATTTTATTACTTAAAACAGTATGGAAGGGTCAAACCAACTTAATAATAAAAACACCTTAAAATACAATTACAGGGTCGAGTAGCATTTATGAGTCTAATATGAAATCAGATCCAATTAATTAACTAGGTGTTGCGTACAAAAGTTGTATGTTTATCATATTATAATTTAAATTAAATATTAAAACCAGTCTGTGAGGCATTCCGTTTCTGTAGCCTTCATTGTGTGAAGTTGGTTGCGGATACCTGGAACCAACTTCATTTGGCTACTTGGCAACTTCAATGGGCTTATTGAACCACTTAACATCAGTGGACTGTGAGTTCGTTTTATATTTCAATTTTATAAAAAAAAGCCTAAAGTAAACACGTCTTATAATTAAAGTTGTTAAAATTTTAGAAGTTAGATAAAAAAGCAACATTTAATAGGAACATAACAAATGAAAAAACAAACGTGAGAATATAAAATTTGAAAATTATAACACGTCTCATATTTTACCAGCACACGAGTCTCAACGTTCAAAAATATATTTTTTACTAAGCGCTGACACTTGTATATTTATTTGAATACACATACACATCTCGATTTATTTATCAATGAACATCGCTGGAGACATAAAATGAATCGATGCACTTTTGTTCACACTACGAAGATTATCTGTGCAATGTTCCATCGGAATCGGAAAATGAGTTTTGGCGAGAACTTGACCGTCGACGGATTGTTGCTCCGGTTTTATCGATTAAATAATGGTTTGAAGAGGTGGAATACGTAACAGTGGTTCGATTTTGTGCATTAAGTGTCTGCGCGTGTGAACTATTTTAGCAAACGAGGAAACAAGTGCTTCGATGTTGATATAACCTTAAGTTATTTCGATCGTTTAGGCACCTTATGAACTTGAGTGACTGTCGTCATCGGCTGTCCGCTTAGTTGAGTTGTCGTCAAAACCTCCCAAAACCTTCGCAATGTGACGCATCACGCATATTGTGAAGAAAAAATCTATAAAAATGAAGATCCCAAACGAAATGGACATGGCTTAAAGGACAAGCATCCAAGTGAAAAACCTTAATTAAAAATATATAAAATTAATTTCCGAGGAGATTGACTTGACCCAACAAAAATTACATCGGAGTCAGTGATAAGAGTGCTACGTAGACTCTTTTCAACATGAAAATGAACCTATGACAGTATGCACTGTTTACACGACTCCGTAGGTTATCAGTATTAGTAGAGCGATCAAAAATTGCGACGATGTCGAGGATAAAAGGGCTACGCTATACGCTTCCTCCCAATAAAATATAAAACGGGTTAAACGATTAATATTCCCAAAAGATGTACCACTTTATGGACTGCTTGTAATTAATATTTTATACAGTATTTTTTTTGTTAATTTCTGATTAGTTTTTAATGGAAAGTTGTTAAACTCATGTCAACTTTGTCCGTAAATATTTAGTCGTTTCTTTCTCTTCGTTAATAGACTTGTACTTTTATACTCTTGCCATTATGAAATTATTTTATAATTGTTTGTTTAAAAACTTCCTCACAAAATGTTAATGCATCACATTGCAAAGTTTTTGGGAGATTTTGCCGGCAGTTTGTGCCAAGATACACTTTATTTTGAGGTTCACATCACCATCTGAGCACTTGTTTCATCGTTTCCACTAATAGTTCACTACACAGGTATTTAATATACAAAATCGCACCACTTAAAACCATTTTTAAACAATAAACCAGAGCAGTAATCTGCCGTGTAGTTCCCGCCAAAAAAAAACTAAAACAACTCAAAAATACTCAGCTGTTACTTTCGTTGGATACGCACACAATGTAGAACAATCTAACCGCATTGCACATTAGGACCGCGTGAATTTGAAACCACGTTTCGCTGACCAGTCTCGAAATTTAAAAAAAAAACTGTCTCAAGTGGATAGCAACCTTGTATAGTGCACCCGAAGCGCCCCATTCTGACGGGGCTGTGTGTTGGTAGCTAGCAGGCACTCATGCGTGACGGGGTGACTAAACGTGGCGGGGTGGCAGGCGAGGGCGGCGCCGCGGCCACGCGCGCGCCCAACAAGACCTTCCAGGCGTACCTGCCGCCGGCGCACCGCACCTACAGCTGCATACACTGCCGCGCGCACCTGGCCAGCCATGACGAGCTCATTTCCAAGGTGACCAATGGACGTCTGTATAGATTTTTATAGAAGTTAAGGTGACAAACGAGCACATAGTTTAGTTACGTTGTTATCTCTGAGGACCAAGATGGAATGTCTCGTTAACCTCGACCAAGATAGAATGTAATGAGCGTACAGGGAAGCGGGGCGTTCAGCGTGCATAATAAACCCATGCAAAATTTCATCAATTTTTCAAATTAAAAAAAAATTATATAAAATTATTCTTTACAATGACGCAATTAACCTAAAATACCTGACAGATATATTGTATACAATTTATTCCAAACGGAATCCATACAAAAAGTACACTTGAACAGAATAACAGGATATTTACGTACCAACAGTACCGGTTGAGACGCGTGCCATGCCACTCACTCGAGCAATAACAGCGCGCGTGCCAACTACATTTTAAGCCGGTTCATTCTTGCCCCCTGCTTACAATGTAGAATAGGGTGATATTTTGTCCAACTCTTCCATTTTTTAAATTTGGTTATTAATACTTTTGCAAATAAATAAAATTACTTAAGCTTAGTAGAAACCTTCACCCTCTCCGTCCCCTGCGCCTGCTTACATAACGACGGAACGAATGGGTCGGTTTGACCGGATAGATTAGCATCCGGTCAAGCCGACCCATTCGTTCCGTCAATACAATTTATACAAAAATCTACCAACTAATATAGGAAATAAATGTGGTAATCTCCATCATTACAGCCTATCAAAAGGCCATTTTTGAACATAATCATCCCCATATATTGTTTATTGCATAGTTGCCACGCTGGACCTGTTATTGGTAACCGAAGTTTTTTTTATTATTTTGAACTGTTATCAGGAAATGCCCGTTGCACCATATCTGTTTCAGTTTCCCTCTGTCGCCTCTTACGATGTACGCGAGATGATATTGAGTAGTGGATTTTCTTACAGTAGTTTATCTGGTTTCAAAACCATAGTCCTGTGACCTAGAAGCATACACTGATTTTAAAGTCACACGAATAAAATATCTCAATAAATAAATGTTCAATGATATTCATATGAGGTTTTTTTTGTTTTCCAGTCGTTCCAGGGCAGCCAGGGGCGCGCGTATCTTTTCAATTCAGTGTAAGTATTATTGAGCATCTAAATAAAATTAATGATGACCTGGTTAAAACATGCAGGAAGCCGATGGATGCAGGTGTCTCAGGACAGTATTTTATGGCATTCCTTTGGAAAGGCCTGTGTTCAGCAGTGGACTTGCAGTGAATGACTGTACCTAATTAATGAATGAATGAAAATAATATTGAATTGTCTGTCTGTAATATCGATATAATTGCCTTAAATTGAGCTGAGGCATGAATAACCATTTTAAGAAAAATTGTCTGTCTGTCTATCCGGGCCGATCTTCGAAATGGTTAAACAGATTGTTATGAAACTTGACGGACAGATAAAGAGCAATGCCAGTAGTGATCTAGGCGATATTTTATGTCTCGTTGGTGTAGTGCTTGTAAACGCGACTGCTGATCATGAGGTACTGGGTTCGAATCTCGAGTCAGGCCAAAAAATCAGTTATTGAGTTTTTCCGTCAAGAAATTCTCAGTAGCTGCCCGGAGTCAGGAAGCTGGCGGTGTCTCACCCCCGTGCCTCGGAAAGCACGTAAAGCCGTTCGTTGGTCCTGCGCCTGAACTCTCTCCGGTCGTGTCGGTTTACCGCCCTGTCGGACTATGAGAGTGAACTGTGCTTGCGCAAAAATCAATATTATTTTTTATTAACTTAATCAGCACTATGTAATCTACTCGTATGTAAGCTTTTTATATATTTGTTTATTCAAGTATCATCTTTTAAAAATAATTATTTTTTGCGTATACCCTCAAAAATGGTTCTTAATCGTATGGCCTCTTAATATCACCGTAACATTTTTAGTTTTCTTCCGGATCGACTTTTTTATTGAACAATTAATCCTAAACGAATGACGTCTTATTAAAGGGGTATGAATACATCGTTAATTTCCCATAATTATGGAACCAAACTATTGTTCGGTATTACCGTATCCCTTCCCTCTCTTATTTTCTCCGCAGAGTTTTGGACAGTATCTCATTGTTATAATACCGAACGAGTAATTATTCTATCCGCACACTTTACTATTCGCTCCGCAAAGTTTTGAATCTCCATTCGTTTATTTTTTTATAATTGAACACTCACATTTTAGTGAAAAGCGTTAAGCGCATCCCTTTTTAAATATCGCTAACTCTTCCTACCAACTCTTTGTAATTAGATCTCGTATCTCATTAACGCGATTAGTAGTTCGAAAGGCTTTTTGTTATAAAGGGAAACATTGTCATTGTCTGTAACGACAGAGATCTCATTTGTGCTTTTTATTACATGTACATTAGTATAATGAATTGTGTTTTTCATGAATTTCTTAGTATTTTTTTCTTATAATTATTTGTAACGTTCTTATATCATATTCATAAGCAGCAAAAGTGAACAATAAGTTTATTTTTACCCGACAGCGGTGCACTTCAAAATGAGGGTTGTATTATATACAGGGTTATTTTTCAAAGAGTAGCCAAATTTTAAACCTAATTTAAAATATATAAATGATGATATACCGTTACTGCAGTTTTTGAAAATACGACTTAATAAGACTTCTACTTTTATTTGAAATTATCCCAAATTGAAAGTGATTTATGGGCAACAAC
Source organism: Parnassius glacialis (assembly GCA_033319125.1). Classification (NCBI taxonomy): domain Eukaryota; kingdom Metazoa; phylum Arthropoda; class Insecta; order Lepidoptera; family Papilionidae; genus Parnassius; species Parnassius glacialis. Next base: position 9,309,574 of record JAVANC010000027.1, on the reverse strand, counting down.
GTTTTTGCCTACCGATCCACCATTACGAATGTGTGCGTGCGCAGTAAAATCAGTGAAAATAGTGTATTACCTACCGGGCATTAGGAATTTAAAAGATAATAAGGAGAGAATTATTGAGATTTTTTTTTAAATTAATTTTTCTTCACCATTTGCCCATTTTACTTATTCTGAACCTTCTCTGCAATTTTGGTCAAGCGGGTTTATTTTTATTTTTAGTCGTTATTAAGAAGACGCTGCTTCTGATTTGTTACCCACTGTTGCCGCTTACGACACCTACGGGACGGTATGGGGTGGTGGATATTCTACTGTAAGTGTACCATAAAATCGAAATTAAGTTTTATCATTCGCAGAGTGAACGTGGGCTGCGGGCCGGCGGAGGAGCGGGTCTTGTTGACGGGCCTGCACGCGGTTGCAGATATCTACTGTGAATGCTGCAAAACAATGCTCGGCTGGAAATATGTAAGTCGTCTCAATACAATCAGACACTCCTGCCAATGACGTCATCCACTACATTTTCAGCTACGGCGGCGCTACTTTGGAATGAGGTGATTTAACAGATCTTATGGTAGGGGAAGTTAATTTGTTGGATAAATGTAGAGAGTAATGTTTCTTTCAGAAATATTACTTTTATTTTATATTAATAAGACTAGAAGTAGATAAACAAAACTACGGACATTTTTAAAAGTGGAATAAATAAAATGTGTAAATTATTAAAGAAAATGTCACTGAGGTAATTTTTTGTGTATATCCTTTTATGCATATACATACAACATGTAACACGATTAACGCACATCCTGAAAGTAGTTTTCAGAATCGTTTACTGAATCGATTTCTATCATTTTTAATATAGGTATTTTTTTATCCCAAAATAATTTAAACTACATAAATTACAGTCACACTAAACCTGTAGAGTCAAAACAAACTAAAATGTAACGTGTAGGTACGTAATACATATTGGAAATCGAAAAAAATATTTATAATCATAGACGTATAATTTATAATGCAACTTTTCAATGATGATGGCACTGTCCAATTCCGTGCTAAATAAAATCACCTCCACCAAATAACACAACACCAAATAATACATGATTTTTTTTTTGGTAAAGAAGGGTATTTTATTATAAAAATAGCCTTCATTATCTATTGCCATAGACAAAACAAAAAGCATTCCCTATATATAATGTACTCTGTGACAGAAAGATATTTAAAAACGTTTCGTTTTTGCTAAAGCAAAAGCATTGGCTTTCTATTTCAGTTTAAAAAAATGTTTTTATGATTGTCTTGGGTCTTCTCCTTGGGACTACAGAAATAAAAACCATTTATTTATGCTTATAATTTATCGTTATATTACCTACATTTTTTTGTATAACTGTTACGAATAATGTCAACAACCCAATTTCATACATCTCCTTTAACGAATAGTATGTACACAAAGAAATATTAATTAATCTTTAACTTTTAACGAACAAATTAACTTCCCCCCTATGATATCTGTCAAATATTACACCTAATTTTTAAGTGGCGCCGCCTTTGAAAAGCATGTCGTTATAATAGTAATAATAGATTTTTTTTATTGTTTTTTATTTTATAATTTTTTTTATTTTATTTTATTCAGTGAAGATTATTTTATTTTGGTTATTTTATTAATTTTATTAAAAAAAGCTGCCAATCTAAATCTAAACACAAATCTATACAAAACACAAAATATAGAACCCTATACTGCAATCGTATGTACAATTTTACTGCTCCGCTTTGTGTTATTCAGCATGTTGTGAAACTCTGTTATTGGCTAAGTGTATATATATATATATATATTATTATATATTTTAAGTATGTTAGTTAATATATATTTTAAGTATGTTGGTTGAAAATATGCTGTTGAGTTTCTTAACAAAAAAAAAACTTCCCCGCTATGCTATCTGTCGAGTATTACACGTAATTTTTAAGTGGTGCCGCCCTGTTGGCAGAATAAGTCGTAGATGCCCTCATTTAATAGCCTCTGAAGTCGGTGCTTAACATTGCAATATCAAAGAGTTAAAGCCCCGATTTCTGATGCTATTAAATTACATGGTATATTATTCTTATTAATTTATCGAAGTCGGTTTTAAATATTAATAAAAACCTTTTAAAATGTCAATAAAGTTATGTTAGCCTTTTCGACCCATTTTTATATTTTTTTTTATAGGATAGGGTGACAAACTAGCACACAGTCCACCTGATGGTAAGTGGTTGCTGCGGCCCATAGACATCTACATCTATCCTCGTTTGCGAATCAAAATGCAGACGCGTTTTCACCCGTGAGGACTAAGATGGAATGCCTCATTTCCAGTAAAAAGGGCCTCCGGCCACCTGCACTCACCAAGCGAAACGCAGAGGTAAACCTCTACTTCACGCTGGTTTTCTGTGAGGTCGTGGTACCACCCCGGTTCGAGCCGGCCCATCCGTGCGACAGCAAAAGCTGCCGCGTGGCTCTACCACTGTTAATTTAGGTAATATTTGCAATTTGACATTCACCTACTACTACCTACCTACTTATACACTAAAATTTGAAAATAAAATGCAATATGTATTGAAATGCAAATTTCATTTCCAGGAGCACGCTTTCGAGTCGAGTCAGAAATACAAAGAGGGCAAGTTCATAATAGAACTGGCTCACATGGTGAAAGAGAACGGGTGGGATTAAGGCGCAAAAATTGTACTCGCTACGGACTAATAAAAGTGCGGTGCAAAATGGCGTGATGCGACATTTTCGTCAATTAAGTGGACGTAACGATCGCCACGGATGATGTAGTATCGAGGATGACTAGACGACAGTTGGAGCCATCGTGATGACGTGTCAGGCGAGTTCGCAAAACTCGCCTCGAGAATGTTCGGGTGGATATTGGGGCTCTGTCGCACTCGCAACGCTCACCTTCGATAATTATATATTTTTGTCAAGCTAATAATTCTTATTGGGAGATCGAAGGTGGTAGTTTCGAGTGTGTCTTAACCTTTATGTCGCCTTAGGTATTGCAGCGCTTCAGCGCTTGGTCACCGCCAGCCGACGTTACAATATACGCATAAGTTATCGATCTCAGCCGCCCTACGTAGGGGCGCATTGGGCTTAGAATTATTATTACTAATTTTTAGTTTTAACAAACGATATTTTGTTTCGCCGCTCCCAAGCGGTAGGTCGTATCTTAAGTTGTATTAGTTTTACATTAGTCGTCATACTGTATTGAGAGAACACTAATACTTTCTCTTGTCCCCTTTACCTGTGATAAGTACGTTAGTATAGAATTTTTGGATTTCTTGAACGATTTTTTTCAAGAGTTGCTCAGGAATGTCAGACGTATGTTCCTAATTTCTGCTATAGTTTGCTTTGGTTTTAATTTTTTTTTTAAGGAAACTAGTCGTGCAAATGTGAATTCGTTTTTATTTTGTTTTTCATCAGAATTAGTGATTGGTTAGTTTTAGTTCCAATGATTTTTCGACTATTCATTATTGATTTTGTCACTTTATGCTTACTCTTGAAAAACTTGTTTCAACTTTATATTATTTTAGGGATTGATGAGAATTATAGATGGAGGAGGATTCGACTGAATCAAAAACATTTTTATACAGACGGTTAGGAGTGAAGTTTTATTATTCATTTATTGTTTCTATTACAATGTAATAATTCGTAGCGATTTTAACTCCTTTATTATAATCTGCATGGTATTTCATTTACTTCTAGTAATGTTTGTCTTTATGAGAATCCAAGTGAGCTTTGAATAATCTCTAACATTCGATTACCTACGTAACTCGTTAAGTATCAAGAAAATATAACATGCAAAATGGCGGTCAAACAATTTAATATTAAGGTTGCCTATTACTCGTACAATGATTGTTGCTTATTGTATTTTTTATATGAATATTAAAGAAAATAATGGACTCGCAAACATCATGTAAGGCGTGAGTATCCCTCACCCCCTCTTCTTCAGGCACAGGTGGCTCAGGACTATGTTTTTTGGCGATATTCGGGGGAGCAGTGGAAATGTAATGAGATGATGATGATAACAAGAGTCTGTAACGGGCTAACTAGTGCACCTGATGATAAGTGATCTGCATGCCTAAAGGCTACAATGGATTGCCTCAAATGATGTAATTAAAATAGGCCTAGAGTCCTATCATATTAGGGGTCCAAACAACGCAATTCTAAAAGGTACAGATAGTATATTTTAATAAAGGCTGACACAAATTTCTTAAAAATATGCCTGAAATATTAACTTGCAACTTAATATATTCATTTTTTGCCTTGAAATACTATATTTGATATAAAAAGGCTAGCAAACCTAACTATTCAAACCAGAACTAAGCAGTGTGTAAAATGTTATACTTAGCGGCGGAAATAGGTGAGAAGGTATTATCAATTTATACCAACTCTCAGATATATAGGTACCCGCCAGATTTAGATGTTTGCACTTTTATTGGAACCATGATGACGTTTAAATTTAGACAACATGTCCAAACAAAAAATTACCAAAATTACTTCCAGTCTACAAAGTGCATTTACAAATTAAATACGTAAATTTATAATAACACTATTTTTATTAACGTAAAACATCATAACGAGTTACGTACTAAATAACGAATTAACATAGAATATCGATAATATGGATACCACTGAAAAAAATTATTGACGCACGTCACCCGACTGTGCTGTCACAGTGTAAAAAAAATGCCAGTAGGAAATGTATACACATTATGTCAATAAAAAGCCGCCTATATATATTATTAAAAATACAAATTTTCAGCCATTTTGTTTAAACGACAAAATGGTTATATTTTATGACAAAATGGTGATGCTCAACTAAAAAGGATGTTTATTGTCGTAATAATTAAAACAAATAATTATTATTGCAATAATTTTTAAAATACATACGAGTTCTGAGAAGAAGCAGCTAAAATTAATATTGTTTAATGTAGTCGGGTCTTAGTGACTTAGTGTGTAACGTTGTCATATTATAATGTATGCTATGAAATTATGCCATCGCCGTGAAAACTGAGCGTTATAACTGCCACTAGTAATATACATAATTGTAATATATATTATAAATTAAATGTAATAAAAATTCAACGTAAGTGACGCTCGTTCGACATTTAAAAATGTTTATTTTTACAGTAACAAATAAACAATAGAAGGCTACATTAGTGTTTCGAATTTGTTTAAAGAATAAAATCGTTATCGCCCAGTTAGACCAACATAGAAAGAAAGATGGAGCGCTGCGTATATTTTAAGAGATGCAAATACCGAACCAAAACCATGCTCAACTTAACAACACGCATACACATATACATCTAAAAGCATTTGCTTCCCACAACATGGTTTTAGGTGCAAATGTGTGCGCATCAAGCAGTGAACTTTCACGGGCTGATGATGAAAGAACGATGTCTGCGTGCGTACGTCATGAGCATGGTTTAGCATCACTTGAAATGTTGATACGCAGCGCTCCGTCTATCTTCCTATGTTGGCCTGAGTATGTCCATAATATATATTGTCAAAAATGATTATGCATTAAATATTTGATGACCGAGATGTTTAATTAAGAATTTTCACTTACATTTCCCGTGATTGCACATTTTGAACATTTAAAACTTGAGGACCCTATTTCATTATATGTTATGTCGTGTCACTATTCACCGATCGTTTCTCTTTTAAGGTCAACATCCACCGATCGTTTCTCTTTAAAATGAGTCTCAATTCATTCGAATAACAGAAATAACTTGTAATGATTTTAAAATATATACTTAAATGTTTTTCCTGAAAATAAAAACGGATGGCCTAATAGTGAGTTGAGAAACGATCGTCTAGCGCGAAAGAGATGGAACTATATCAATGCCTTCACTGTCTGGTTTCTGCTGTTTCACTTTTCACATTATAAAGGGTTTCTCAATAAGGGCGGGTAGATGTTGAAATTAAATAAAACAAGCTGTGTGTGAAGTATTAACAAAATTCTTTTTTTATTTAAAAAGGCCCACATGTGCCATTAAGTGTAGGATATGACATCGTTCATATGCCCGCCTCGGCTTCTTACAGTTGCATAGATCCGAATGGTCCAATTTTCAATGAATCTTCTGCATAGATCCGGCTGAATTTGAGCGATGACCTGTGTTATGTTCACCTTTGGGGCATCGGTCGGTTGTGGTTTGTTTGCATAGACCTGCGACATCAAGAAACCCCACAGGAAAAAGTCTAGCGGGGTCAAATCACATGACCTCGGTGGCAAATTCACATCACCCCTGCGAGAGATAAGCTCACCCTCAAATCGCTCATGGAGAATGTCAATTGTGGCGTCCGCTGTGTGGCACGTAGCGTCGTCCTGCTGGTACCACATCACGTCCAGGTCCAAAAACAAAAGATTTGATAGATGTCACCAAAACAAAATGGTCGCCACGGGCTGCCAAAATCTACCCGCGCCAATTGAAAAACCTTTTACCTCATATAGTATAATAGTTATATAACTAGCCACACCTGTTGTAGAGGAACCTGTTTTAAATGCAACTAGAATATTTTGCAAATGTTCATAATATGTTAGGTTTTCGACAGAAATATTTAAAAATTTGCATTACACAAGGATCAACCGTGCTTTTCTCTTGCGGTCTAGAAAGGGGCGTGTTGAATTTTTAATCCGAACATTGTGTTTGCTTAATTATTATTTATTCCTCCGCCGTGATTTTAATATAGATATAGAAATTTAATCGGCATTTAAGAATTTAAAACAAAAATAATGTGATGAGGATTTTCACATTACCTATTTGCGTACTTTTTATGTTAGCTATAGTAGAATACTGACGTGATTGAAAATGTTACGTTATAAATTAGCATTTACTCACGTATTAGGTCATCATGATGTAGGTCCGTTCAGAACTTATTCTATAGATATTTAAATTATTATTATGCCGATTAATTTTCTATAAAACCATACATTTCTACGGTTTCAGTACCAAATTATCGAGGTATCTGTAGATTTCACTAAAACCATTGTGAAGTAGGTAAATATTACCTACTTCACAATGGTTTTAGTGAAATCTGTATGAAATGTAGAGATGAAACTGATGCCCGATTCCTATATTCAAGAAGCGTTTGGTTCACCGTTACGATTCGTTTTATTATTTACGAAGCGCGCGTAAAAACTGCTTTTTACAAACTATTATGGCAACAGTTTAAGACGGCCTACAATTAAACATCTAAGGAGTAAAGCGGCTATATACATTATTGTATGTTTTTTCGTGCACTTTTTGCACCATAAAACGGGTCATGAACAACATTTTTTTTAAATATAGAAACCAGGCATTAAAAAGAATGTCACTATAGATAATTATCAAACTCTCCTTACAGATCACTGTATTTAAATCCTTATTAGGGCGCATTTAATAAAAAGAGATATCATGATGTTTAAAGTGAGAAGATTATAAAAAAAATGCTAGAATTCTGTGAGGCATATTTAAAATATTTTTCTACTTGGTCGTTTAGGGCTGCTGTTTAGATATTTTTGGACCATTGTTAGGGTAAAATTGAGATCAGTATTGGAGAGGATAGATAGAAGAATTGACGTTAGTTTTCGTGAATGTTCGCCGATTGTGATTGTTATTGTCGAGATTAGAGGTAAAAAAACGCTTTTCTTAGCTGTAAAAATACATGATGCACTGGATATAATAGCCTGGTATTCCTAGGCGATCCCTAACCGAATCTAATTCGATTATTACAAAGCTTCTGCGGAGCAACAAACCCAGTACAAGTATATTTAATTCAAATAAAATCTATAAAAAAATAGAGGCATCCTTTAAGAATACCGTAAATCTAATGGGTCTTGGAGTGTAAGATGGTTATCGAATTGAAAGACTCAATATACGATTCACACGTCAAAGAAACACATAAAGCAAAATGTGTTAAGCCTATTCACACGCATTGAAGTAATATGTGTTATATACTAGAACAGACACCAGGCGCGTTGAAGAAGACAAACAGTATCTTTTTATTATAAAGACGAAAAAGAAAAGAAGTTTTAACTCGTGTTGCAAACGACCAAGTCTGCGTCTCTTCTAGTACGTAATACAATATGTATTCAATGTCCACGTTCACACGTGAGTTATTGTCAGTGATCTCGTGAATAGCCTTATTTTACTAAACATAAGTGAGTAAAGGTGTCTTTTGTGCTAAGGACTAAAAATATGTCGTATTTACATAACCAAAGACATTTAAACTTCTCTGTTATTGACACTGATTACAACTGTCTTATTGCATGGACAATGAGACCGTTATTCCTTGTCAAAAGTGTGTTATCAAAAGCGTTCAGCTGTGAATTGTATGAATATAAAACAGTGCATTTCATAAATACATGTAAATTCGCATAATTAAAAGTTAAGGTATCCTTAGTGTTTACCAAGAAACCGCTTAATATTTTTGTATTTTCCTAGTATGTAATGAAACATTATAAAATTTGTGGTGTCTTCTAACGATCGTGTATGCATTATGCTATAGATGAGTATTTCGTAAAACATTTGATTGAAATAATAAGTGCGTAATAAAACACTTTTTCGTATTAAAATATTTGTTTATTTTTTCCCCGTTTTTATAACACTTTTATTACATGAACAGTTTTATGTATGTATACATATGAATGTAAGGGAATATTATGATTTAATTCTCATCCATTTCCTAACGTCTGAATACCTAATCTGAAGTTTTACACATTTGTTAAGAACTGATGACAATTGACAATACGATAATTTAGGAACATAACCTAATATTCTCACTGGAATCATCACAGGTCACAATCAATGAGTGTTGTTTAATACTTTCAATTCCTATATTTAGCTTTCAACCCTTGTATAATACAAGGGTTGAAAACTCAAAGTTCATCTGATTGTAGATAGATGAATGATGTCGCTCATAGACGTCTACATCTTTAACAAACAAAATGCAGGTGTGTTGTCACCTTTACAATTGGAATGCCATGTTACCTTATGCCTTGTTAACTAGGGTTTTTGGATCTCATCACTTATCATACGAAAGCAGCATGTTGCTATATTGTGCTGTTATTCTGTAAGAGCGTGCTTCTACTCAATTCGTGTTGCATCCATAACTCAGCTACAGTGTGACTACCATATATATAAATCCTTTATAGTGTTATACAAAATATGACGGCACCATCGTCACACCATAAGCGTGAACAGGACCTAAATCAACTTACGTGGTAGAGCCATGATGCAGCTATTTTATGGTTGTAGCACGAATGGGTCGGCTCGACCGGAGAAGGACTGCTGTATGTCGTATGCTAAGTGTAGGGAACCGGACCCTTTTTACTGGATACGAGGCATTCTATCTTAGTCCTCAGGGGTGACGACGCATCTGCATTTTGATTCTTATTCAAGGATAGATGTATATGTATATGGGCCACAGATTCAGATTACTTTCAAGCGGGCTGTGTGCTCACTTGTCACCGTTATTCTATAAAAAAATCACGCTATCAAAGTTAAAGAATGACGTTACAGTACTATATATAAAACAAGCTTCGTACAACACAGAGCATAGGCCGCACTCGGGCTTTAGGAAACACCTTATCCGCGCTGCCTGATTTAGAGTTCCAACAACTCTAGGCTAACTATGAACATGCGCCACCCACCAGCATGTTCTGTCTGTGCCCACTCAGCCCATGAATGGCACCAGGCAAACTAGCATGACTGACTAGCTCACCTGATGGTAAGTGACTACCGCCGCCCATGAACAACTGCAACACCAGGGGAACTGCACTTACTCCTCTCCTGCTCCTCCTCTTTTCTTGAAGGTCCCTAAGTCGTATCGGTCCTGACCGATCGACTGAAAACCGCTGGTGGTAGCCGATTCCACAAGGACACAAAACAATGGAATTCGTCCGAACAACTTCTCAGAACACTCCCCGTGGTAGATGCAATAAAATAGGCAAAAAGATGCAACATCTCTTCGCAGTGCTAGTGAGTCAAGCCGATCAGAAAGAGCTCGGTCGCTGAAGATTCGAACCGCTCTGGGCTGGATGTAATCAAACGGAAGGAGCTGGCATAGGGGAGACCCAGCCCAGAGATGGAAACAGTATTCCATGTGAATCCGAACCTGTGCTTTTGTAAAATTGCAGGCGGTATACTGGCATGAAATACTCTCCCGCTCTTCTGAGCACGCTAAGCTTTTTAGAGGGCAGTTTGGCTAAGTGACCACGAAACGTTACTCGATGTCGACGCCGAGGATTCCGATACTGGCTGAGACAACAAGGGGAGTGCCTTGAAATTGAGGAAATACAACAAAGGGGTTCTTTTTAGCGGTAAAAGCGCAAACTTGTGTCTTCTGGGGATGAACTGGACTAGATATAGTCGCACCCAGTCCGAGACTTTGTCCAACAAAGTCTCGACTTCAGACACAAGCTTGTTCCGGTACTCGGCGACGTTTTCCCGAGAAATATTGGCACGGCCGGTGTATAAAGCACCACCAGTGCTGTCGTCCGCATAGCAATGCATGTTACCGGCTTGCAACACATATAGTTGATATGCAGAAGAAAGAGCGTTGGTGATAGTACGCAGCCTTGTGGAACATAAGCGTTAATGGGCTTGTAATCAGAGTATGCACCGTCTAATACGACCTTGATGTTTCTTGGGAAGCCCATAGAAATGGAGCCTCGAAAGAAGTGCTTTGTGCCAAACCCGATCAAAGGTTTTCGCTATGTACAAACTAACAGTAAGTCAACGAAAGAAGAAAAGTACCAAATCTTATTTTACAACAAGATTACAATCTATTTATTTGTTTTGTCCCAAAAATAAAGAAAGAGCAACAAGTAAAATACTTGCGGCATTTACTGTATTACAATTTATCGAGAATATTATACCAAATTTATATCTGTATATATAAGTGGTGCCAGCAAAGGCAAGCTCAGCGTCCCCTTGAACCTCGCGCCCTAGGCTTCAGCCTAGTTAGCTCCTCTATTCCTACCACGGCCAAATAAATCTCTTAGAGACGGCATTAAAATATATACAATACATTTTATTTTATTAAGTGGCGAAGCTTGCGAAATCACTTATTGATTTTACGATGTCTGTCCGTCTATCCCACGATTATCTCAAGAACGGTTTCGAATTTTCAAATTCTGTTTTCAGCGATCGATTATTGATCACCCAGGCATCTGAACCTCCTATTTTGGATTTTTTTCCCGTTAGAAACCGCTACAAAGCTTGCTTCGCCACTTTGCTATGCTGTTAGTTTGCTAGGTTTATTTGAATAAATTTTGTGTGAGCAGATGGGAACGCAAATATTTGCACTCAAATATGTCATAAAGATGGCCGACTTAATGTAGGGCCATTTTGTGAACGCCGTATTTATATTTTATTCGACTGCCTTTAATGACATCGTCCAGTCAAAAACCTATATCATCTAATACATATATAAAAATTAATGTTTGTTTGTTCGTCATTTATGCGCTGCCATACCGTTCATCAGATTGCGCTAAAACTTTGTCAACTTATTGCTTGCACTTGCGCGAAGGTTATGGGTGGGTAGTCATCATTCCTAATTAAACAATATAACTCATAAATTATTTATTCTGCGGCAGCAATGCGCCCGTTACCAGCTGGTTTGATATATCATTACATTGTATAGATTACATTATAATCTATACAAATAAATAAAATTGAAGTGTCTGTTTGTAATGTTAAAATAACAGCTTTTAACATTTTTGTCTGTCTGACTGTTTGTTCCGTCTAATCTCCGAAACGGCTGGACCGATTTTGACGAGACTTTCACTGGCAAATAGCTGATGTTATAAAGAGTAACTTGGGATACTTTTATTTTAGAAAAAGAATCAGGATTCCCGCGGGAATCGTAGTAAATTCTACGCGGGCGAAGTCGCGAGGGACAGCTAGTTCATAATATAAACTGAAACAGATGGCGTTAACAAATGTGGTATCATGTTGAAGAATTTCTCTCATTTCTTTTGGATTCTTAATTTACAAGCATTCGTCTTCATCAGCCGGGTTGACGTCACGAACATTTGACGCTGTTCCCCGTCAGCGGTCTAGTTATTTTGCGCTTGGCTTTGAGTTAGTTATAACACCATCAACGGAAGTCGTCTGGACGAACGAAAACGGCATGGTGGATTCTCTCATGTCGCCAACATCCGGCTATTTTAAACTATTGTGTGTATAGGTGTGTTAGTGTGTGCGTGTGCATGCGTGCGTGCGTGTGTGTGCGTGCGTGTGTGTGTGTGTGTGTGTGTGTGTGTGTGCGTGTTAAACATCAAAAGGTAGAGGAAAATATGAAATGAAAGATAACGATTAACATATCAGTCTTTATTTGTAAGAAATCAATCAAAATTGATTATTATTACATAGCATTGACCAATATAGCTTTTAAGGTTTATTCCTCGTTCTTTCCACCTACGTGCGCCAATTGGGGTGTAAAAATTACATTTTGTATATTTGAAACATTTTATAACCTCAATAGTTAAAATATATCTGTTCTGTACCAATCGCCTGGAGGCGCCGAATGACCACTATTCCACTGTGCCGAGTCGGCTATTTTTGGTATTTGAATACTTTGGTACTGGTTATAAAAAGAATCGAGACTCTAACTCGAATTTAGTATCAGAGTACTTGCATCGGTCGGTCGGGTACCAAAGAGTATTTAAATCACTAACTACATTTACCAAGTACTTCTAGTACCTCACTGAATTCAAGTACCATAAGGTTTCTCATAGGCCTAGGTCAATCGTAATATGTTCTAACCCGGGTCGAACATGACTGTAATCATCAACGTAAAAATGTACATTTAATATTTTTGAATAATTATATATAATTAATAAACTAGCCTAAGCACAGCAAAGTCAACAAATATCTCACGACATACACGCCGAGAAAAAAAAATCAACGAACATCGCAATACTCGGGCATGGCGAAATAGCAATACGCTGGTTAAGAATTAAAGAATCTTTCTGAGATCCGTGACTGGATCACTCATTTGCTGGTTGTGATCAAATCAAAGAAATTCAATCAATTATGATCGACTCAGGCCTAGTTTCTCACTTGCAGAAACACCATCAAAAATAAAAATAAGGAGTTATAAAATAAAAAATCATTTCTTGATTAGTCAATGACGTATGTATTTTTTTTACTAATGAAATAATTCTGTAACAGCATCATCTAGTCGGTTTGTCAAGTGCTACATTGACCTGTAAAGCCGACGTAATTTATACAGGGGCGCTGTTATTAATACCGCAAAGTTCCATACATTAGTTGACAGGGGTTGGTTTTGAGAATCAAAAAAAAAATATTGACCGTGGCCTGACCACCGGTTTGACAGAGTTGGTCCGATACAATATCAAGATCTGAGAGGATAAAGTACGCTCTATATACCGAAAACAAGCAAGACCTTATTTTACTTTCTTCGAAATATTTGTGTTTCCGAATTTAGAAATCTTAAAAAGATTTATTTATGAATAAGTTAATGCTCTTAAAGCTCCACTCGGGTCGCCAATCCTATTTTATATAATACTATGTTAAGATAATACTATGCAACATAGTATTATCTTAACATAGTATTATATAAAAATTAATATTTGTTTCTTAGTATTTTATGCGCTGCCATACCGTTCATCAGATTGCATAACTTTGTCGACTTATTGTCTGAACTTACGCGAACGTTATAGGTATAGTACAATTAACATACAGTAGGTGGCGCATGAATCGTACCGACAAATTTGAAAGTAATATAATTCAACTTTAATCAAAGTATTATTATTCCTAATTTAACAATATAACTATTCCAAATTTAAAACGATATTTTCACAATTATTTCTTCTGTGGCTTAAATACATTACGCGCTGGGTACCAGCTGGTAATGTATTTAAAGAAGTCCGAAAAGTTTAATTTAAAAATAAACTTATAGTGGGCGCCACTGCTGTATTTAAATGATAGCTGACAATCATGAGTGGCTGTTAATAAAGGCTCAAAAAACTGCAAAAATATTTCTCTAAAAATAAGACATTCATTTGAAAAATAATATATTATGTGTTTTATTATTTCGCCAACTACTCTATTTTTACAGGTATAACCTAAAAAATAATATCTATACAAAAAATAAAAATGATGTGTCTGTTTGTAATGTCAAAATAAGAGCTTTTTACTAAATGCACATGAAAGTATATACGGTAAACAAAAAACAATTATTAATATTTTTGTCTGTCTGTTTGTTCAGGCTAATCTCCGAAATGGTTGGACAGATTTTGACGGGACTTTCACTGTAAGATAGCTTTTATAAGGTAACTTAGGCTACTTTCATTTTCTACCAACTTTAAAAAACGAGGAGGTACTCAATTCCACTGTATGTTTTTTATATGTGTTACCTCATAACTTCCTGTCTGACCAGTACTTTTTGAGTTATGGGTGGTACAAAATTTTTAATTTTAAATTATAGGAAAAGAATTAGGGTTCTACGCAAAAAAAATGAAAACCCATGAAATCCAATCGTAATGAATTTCACGCGTATGAAGACGCGGAGAACACCTGGTAGTAGTTGTAGTTAGCTTCATATTAACATGTTGGCAACCTTAAGCGTCATCCACTTGGTGCGCCCACGAGGAGCAACAGGAACAACCCGTTTCTTTTGGTTTAATAAATAACAATTAATAATGGTAAGTAATCAAACTTCCCTAAAAGCATTTTTATTGTTCTCTGTATAGAAACTTCATAATAATTATCGTCCATTCTACTCATAATTTCCTTAATCATTACTTTGTCCTTCAACCACAATCCCATCTTTACTGTTGCGCACAATCTTAGCGTTTTTAATTTGCGTATCTGTTAGATGTGGAAGAGTTTTATAGAACATCTGTAAAAAAAATGTTAACAGTTAGGCCGGCCACATACATACGGAATTCCGAACGGGTTTGCCACATACATTCGGAATCCCGTTTTGCCCGCAAAATTTCGAACGTTAAACTACTATACGTGTGATAGGTCGTTGATTTTAAATGGATTTTGTGCGTTCGGAATTCCGAATGTATGTGGGGGGCCTGAATCAAGACTGAAGAGAAATTATGATAAATTTACAATCATTCTTTTCTCAATCTGTCAATACTCAGTCCGCGTGCAGGTGAGATTAACATTAAGAGAAAACGATGTCTCCTACTCATTGTAAAGATATATTTTTTTATAAAAATGAGGTTGACAAAAAATCGTTATAAGAACAGCCACTACTCCATATAGTTCCGTGGGTGTCGTAAGAGGTGACAGAGGGAAACTCAAACAGAAAATGAGCGGCAGCATCTTCCTGATGACAACTCAAAATTTAAAAACAATGCGGTTGCCAACCGGCCTGCCAAGCGTGGTAAAATCCATTGAGGCAGTTCATGGGGGAGGCCTATGTTCAGCAGTGGACTTTTATAGGCTGTAATGGATGGAGGTGTGACAAACAAGCACACAGTTGGTAAGTTGATGTTGGAATCACTTACATCGATCATTGATTAAGAATCTAAATGAAGACACTTTCTCACTGAGGAATAACATTATAAATACATAATAATGGGTCTCCAGGTCACTTCACTCACCACATGATACACAATGCAGCTGTTAGCAGTTAAAACCGCTATTTTACACTGGTATTTTGCGCAAGCGTGGTTCTTCCTCAAGCCGAACTATTTATTCTGCTGCCTTAATTTTATAGTTTAAGTGTGGCTCAACCAATTTTTATCTATTACATCTATAAAATTCTGTAATATTTCTACAAAACATGATTAGGTAAGGCAATATTATAATCTTATTATATAGATACCTAAGCTCCTGATTTTGGTTCGCAAATGTTTTTAAACTTTGAAGGAAGAGGCCAACATTTATTAGTGGAGTATAACAGGAATAACAATGTCAGTGTTTGAACAAAATTTAAGACAAAATAATTATTCACCTTGCGTGTTATCAGTTCCATTCCATGCGCTTTCTTCATGTGCTCCTTGAGGACCGAAGTTCGGCGGAACCTGAAATTTTATGAACATAATCTGTTAGATTTGTCACGACACTAATTATTTTCGACAACTTTTAGCTGTGGCGGCGAACAAATATTTCATGACACGCCATAGAAGTTGATGGCCTATTGTGCCATCAGCGATGTGTAAAAATAATATTCTTTTTAAGCTTTTTTCACTTTTTTAGACCTGATTAAGTTTACTTGACATCAAATATCACTTGCAAACTGAAGGATTCTTGTTTTTAGTGGCTAACTACGTGTTAGAGTAGCTATTTATTATTTATTAGAGTAGCTAGAGCCATTTTTATACGTGTTTTCTTTGAAATGGAGAGTAAGTGACTTTTTTATGCAGAGATTACAAACCATTTGTACTATTTTTAGTTTTATAAAAAAAAAACCATTTATATAAGTAGGTACAGCTAAATCACCCTGAAAAACCTTGGTTTTTATAAAATTAAATTTTCACCAAAATAACGTTTGTAAATATAAAATAATCAAACACCTTAATTTCGAAAAAATAAGGTTTATGATTAATTGATACTTACAAATGTTATATATAATTTAATGTTATACAAATGTATATGTAAAGTCGATCTGAAAACGTCTAATTAATAAGAATAGCAAAACAAAAGTATTCTCAAAAGGAAAAAACAATAACTAGATGCGACGGCGCTGTACTTCGGCGGATGAACAAAAGACTATTTACTAGCGCAACTTTTTATGCATGAACGCATTCGAACTGTTTCAAGCAAAAATAAATCTTATACCATATCACAAGAGCACATGGTACTTTATAGGTCCATTCGGCCATATGATAGTAATAAGATAGCAGTTCAACCATTTTAAGCAAGATTAAACAATAAGACAAACTCATTGTTGAGTTTTTAACAAACTTGTTTTCCAGAAACTTGCTTACAACTTGAGTTTGAGAGCGATCGCAAAGAGTCTATTATTTGTTACTTATTAGAGTATTTTTCCACAAAATGATTTAAGAAACCCACACAATAAAAAGAGTACCATGTACAAGTTAAAAAATGGTTGTCAACCCCTAAAAATTTCTAATTCTCAAAATATTCAGAAACTACTAACAAAATAACGAATATTTTGTTGTAGATAAATTTTCCAAAAACGCAATTTGAGCCTAGTTTTTAAAATGATAAGATGAAATCAATCCGCACTGAATCGGTTAAATTTTGTATATACGTAGTTCCTTTCTGACCATGTAGGGGTGATGTAAGAATATTCCATAACCCTCCCCCCCCCCATCGTCCAATAGGTGTCGTAATATGCGATAGGGAGACAAACCAGGAGTCCAGGAGATGGGCAGCAGCATTTTCCTAATTACAACTAGAAAATAAAAAACTAGCTACGGTAGCCACTAGCAAACCAGCTTTCTGAGAAATTTTATAGAAAAATAAAATATTAAAAGATATAATTTTTATAGATGAAGGAGCGGAAACAAAAAAGGAAGCGACTCTTAAGTTACTAGTAGAATGTTTATTTGTTGTCACTAAAAAAATTGCTAAAACTATGAATTCTCCATTGAATGGGCGTTATTATGTACCTGTAGTTTTAGACTTGTGCTGAACTAAATATAATATTCGATAATCGTACTATTGACAGATTACTGATAATTTAACTTATTGATAATTAGCGATAACCTGTATACCTATATCATTAATATCGATAGGACAATAGACTGTATCGATAACATCAATTATAAACAAAATAAAAACAACAATATTATTGATTGAATCAATTTCTTAAGGCCTATCAAGGTTTAATATTACTGTAAGTTAATAAATATAATTATCATATTTTGGGATATCAGCACTATCAGAGTATCAATACTAGTGATACCCTAATTTTCAAAACAAGTAATATCAGTAACGGGACCATCTATAATTCGGAATCACCTGAGACTACTACTTATAAATGCATAAAGTTTCTAACATACAATACGTTACAATATAAAGGGTATTACAGAAGGTATTGTAGACCAAATAAATAAATAACATAACAAGAAACAAACGGTGAGAAAAACAAAAGGCGGTCTTATCACTATACAGTAATTTCTTCCAGACAAGCTAAAAAGGAAATAAAAAGAAGTGAAAAGTTAATTAATGGGGAGAGTGCACTATAAATAATATTTATTTTAGATTATAAATATAAATAATTAAGCATACCGAAATTTACTTAATTGACAGACTAGTAATCATAAAGTGACAGGAAGATATGAAAGGAGGGGCGAGTAATTAGAGGGAAAGATAATGTTTCTTAACTTGTTTTTTAAAGGAGTCTACTGTTTGAGCACGTTTTATAGTAATGCTGAGATCTATAGACCGTACTTTGACTTTGCTCAGACTTTACTTTCGAGCTAAGACAATGTCGGTATTTATAGAGCTAACTATGAAGTCGTGCTGAGTGCGCGCTTAGCAAAGCCTAAGTCAACGATATCGACGACTTACGTAAAACTCAGGATATTATTCAAAACCACCGTATTAATTTTAAATTGTTGTTTTTATGTTACTCTAATTAATTAAAACAATAAATAGGCAGCTTTAGGATGTCTTCTAGTTTTAAATAGCATTAATTCATTTTCTATTTACGTAATTTCAATCTTATTTCGAATTTCTTAAAAGCTTTTTTTTCTGACTTTGCACTCATCTCATCCGTTCCAGTTCTCATAGGACCGTTTTCTATTTCATGTAATAATAAATAATTTATGAAATTCAATTTGGACTTTTTTTCGATTTTAAATATATATATATATATATATATATATATATATATATATATATATATATATATATATATATATTTTAATTTTATACAGTAAAGTCAAAAACATAAGGAGTGGAATGAAGCATTAATTAATATTTGGACTGTCTGGGCCTTAGCATAAGCTTAGCTTAATCTTAGCCCGATACAACTATAAATTCAGAATCAAAGATTATGCTGAGCATATACTCAGCTAAGTTTGTCATAAGCTAAGTCTGAGCATAGTCAAAGTACGATCTATCTCAGCCTTAGTGGTAAGGGGTTCCAAGGCTTGACTCCAAGAACTGAAAAAAAATTTCTATAAAAAGTAAAGGAGTGCAAGGGACATAGAAGGGAAAGGTTTTCTATGGACCGAAGAGAAAGGTTATGAGAGGAGCTGAGAAATTGGAAACGTTCTTTGAGATAGGGAGGACTTGATATATTAAATAAGACAGTAAAGAGCATAGAATAAAAAGGAATAGAATCATTTTTATTCAATATAGATTATAGTACATAATACTTATTGAAAGTCATTTACTTTTACCACTGGTTCGCAAAAACAAACCTCTGTCCTGGGAAGAACCAGCAAGAAACCCAGCGGGACTTTTTTAAAAAGCACAATTTACAATATAATATTTTATACAATTATTATGAAAACATTTAGAAACAGCATGGTAGTGATCACCTCATTCCCAGGGGTTATTATCAGTCATGTACTCTTTAGTAGTATAGTAAACCTTACTAGACAATTTTTGCTTAGTAAATAATTTAAACCTTGACACGGGATCGATTTCCCGGTCGCTGTAATCAATTTAAAATGTTTTCCTGATAATTTTTTTCAGGTGGCGGGTAATATGGCCACTGCCTTAGGTTCTGCTGAACCTGCAGCCGCTGCCTCTGCCGTTCGCTCAGGAGTGCGTACCAGGCCGGCGCGGCGTAGGTGATCTTCGGTCTTATGTACATTTTATAGATCTTTATCTTGGTCTTCAGCGGTAGTTTGGAAGCCAGGACTGGACGGAGCATCGCCCGCGCACATCTGGCATTGCGGACGACGATGTCGACGTGCGCGGTCATGCGCAACATCCTGTCGATCGGGCACCCAAGGTATGTCACGGCCTTCTCGTACGCAATCTCCTGGCCTCTCAGCGTCAACGGGGGCGGGAAGTTCCGGTAGCGGCGGGTGAGGAGGGCGGCCGTTTTCCCAACATTTACGGCCATCCTCCACTCATCCAGCCACGGTGGCAGCTGGTCCAGCAGGCGCTGCATCTTGGCGGCGGCGAGATGGGCTCTTCTGGACGAGGTGAAGTAGGCGCTATCGTCCGCATATAGCGTCAGCTCTACGTCGTCCTCCCATTCGCGTAGGTGTCCTGCCAGCGTAGGGATATCATTTGTATAAGCCGCGTACAGGATCGGCGAAAGACCAGCACATATGGGTTTCACTGCGGATTCGGCATCTTCGACACAGACGTAGAAGTTTCGGGCGGCTAGAAACGACACCACTAGCCGCAGCATAGCCGGAGGGACACTCGTCTGTTGTTCAATCTTATAGAGTAACCCAGAGTGCCACACCCTGTCGAACGCCTTCTCGATATCGAGGAAGACGCCCAACAATGTGCGGTCCGGTTATGTTGGGCCGCCAGGTGGTGCAGCACTCTGGTCAGCTGCGTTGCTGTGGAGTGCCCACTCTTAAGTCCGTGTTGCTCCACCCGCAGTTGGATACACGGGCGGATTCTTTTTAAGGCGATCCGTTCGAATAATTTGGCTGTGTGCGGTAGCAGCGTTATAGGTCTGTAACTAGCTGCTCTACGCCTGTCCTTCCCGGGTTTCGGCAGAACTATGACCTTGCCTTTCTTCCAGTCCTCCGGGAAGTGTGAAGTCCGCAGTATGCCATTGTAGAGTCTCCTAGCTCTACAATGACTCTATGGGGCAACTGTCGAAGTGCAGCGTTCGTGATCCGGTCGTGTCCCGGCGTCTTCCTCGGTTGCAGGTTGGCTATCGTCCTCCGCAATTCAGCGGGGGAGATAAACCACTCTCCTGCAGGCGGTGGCGCGGGTGACGACAGGAACTCCCGTACGCGGCTCTCCTTTTGGGCATGAAGCTCCATGTACTCCGCACTTGATGGGTTCGGTATAAATTGCTCCTCGAAGTGCTCGACTAGGATATCCGATATTGGTTTCTGTTGCGATGGCGATTTGGGCGGTGATTTGTGCGCCCTGACTGGTTCTCTCCTGATTGGGACTCATTCATCCTCCGAATCTGTCGAAGATGATGCTGATGATGGTGATCCGATGCACTGCCTTTTTTCAAAAAGCGATGCCTCGGTTTCCGGCGGTGTATGCCTTCTTGCCGATTTTCGGGCCCGCTGCGGTAGGGGCGTCGGTTCCTGCCCACTCGTGCTCTCAGGCACGGTGGGCGTGAGCGCGGCGCTCGTCGCGGGTTCTTCTTTATTCGGCGAAGTTGGCTTCTTCCTGGGAATCTGACTATAGGAGCTGACGATCCTTGACTTCTCCGTTTTCGACAGGTCCTTAATACATAGTGGTCGATCGAAGACCCCGGGACGGTCTGGAGGTTTCCTAGCGCGCGGGGGTGGGGGGGGGGGGCTCCCCTCTCCCCTTGCCTGACATCCTGCAGTTGTTACTACTGTTCTAAGTGATTGGTTGTGATTGTGTAGTGCCTATCTATATCCGTTCCTAACGTGGCAGAGTGACGCAAGCGACGCGCGACGTTCGAAACGGTACGGGAGCGAGTAAGGGTGGCCGCAACACTTAGGCGCACTGCCTACCCCTTTCGTTACGAAAGGGTTGGGGGAAGTGCTTGAGAGCACTCACGCACGCGACTAGCACAGCAAGGGCACGGAACGCGCTTGAGTGCCAAGAATCTGCCTAAGGGCCGGTGACCTCGACGCCTCCCGGAGTATACGGACTCGACGCTTAGCGGAGTATGTCGTACCGGCGGTTGTTTGGAATCACTGCTAATCCACAAACAACACACACTTAGGAGATCCCTAGTAACAACGCATTGACATTTTGACTCTTAATGGAGGACAGATGTACCATCAGGTGGACTGAGTACTTGTTTGGCACCCCTATGTTACATTTAAAAAAAACGGTAAAACAGCGTCAGTATTACCAATTTGGCTGTCGGTGGAAAAATATCTCCCACCAAGCGAAATGCTGATACCGGGGGCCACCCAATACTAATAGTTCAGGAACTTTGATAAAGTTGATTAAGTCTTTATTAGTTTAGGGTTTAAATACAGAGTCGCATTGTGCACAGTTACGTACTGAGGTTGAATGAGTATGCGTATGTTTATGTGTGAGTGTGTCCGTGCGTGTGCGTGTGCGTGTGCGTGGCAGACCTTTTGTCGCAGAGGTGGCAGGGCAGGTGCGGCGGCAGGTTGCGGTGGCAGCTGTCCACGTGCAGCTGCAGCGCGAACTTCTGCGCGTACCTCTTGTCACATTCGTTGCACGCGAACCGCTTTTCCGCTGTGGACAATACACACATTATTTAATTTAACCCTTTTAAACATAACATAAACGTAAACTTACACAATTAATCACGCTTGTAACCCAGAGGGGTAATCAGAGACCTCGGATTTCCATTTGGCACGATTCTGATACACCTCACCAACCCTTTTATCCTAAAAATGTCGCGTGACACGCATAGAAGTATCTAACATCGTATTTCGTCCCGTAGGTGTCGTAATGTGACTATAGGAAATGATAAAAATATCTTATGGTAGTTAACCATCTGGTTTACAGCAGACTTTAAATACCGAGACTGGTGACAGGTAGCCAACGATCGTCAACCCACGTACCAAGCTTAACAAAAAAGGCTCAGAAATAATTAAATTTTTCTTCAATTAACTTTACTGTACACAATGCACCCCGCTAAAGATCGTCTGAGAACATAAAATTCAACTATAACAATAAACCAGAGTGACGAGACTGGTCGTATCGGTGAGCTATTCTTAGAAACTGTGGTGTGAAAACACCTTAGGCCGCGTTCCGACGACACGCACCCGCTACGCGCACGCCACGCGTGTCAGCACCCGCGCCTAACTCGCTTTGAAATTTGTTGCATATAATTTGAGTCTTATGACAATTTCAGATTTATTGATTTGTCATAAGAGTCAAATTATATACAACAAATTTCAAAGCGAGTTAGACGCGGGTGCTGCCGCGCGTGGCGTGCGCGTAGCGGGTGCGTGTCGTCGGAACGCGCCCTTAGTGTTGCGGATGTTCATGGGCAAAGATGATTACTTTTCATCAAGAGAGGCGTATGCTTGTTTGCCTCCTGCTAGATAAAAAAAAGAAACGTCTATGTTCAATGGTGAACTTAGAACAATTGGTGATGATGATTGTTATACAATATCATAAATCGGTGGACAAAAACTTCAAATATAGACGAATATTTATTAATTTTTCTGAGGGTGAAGATAATATTTGTACGTATGTTCATATTATGAATGTTCTTCTGTGACTCCTTTAAACTAAACAGCTTGACAGATCTTGAATTGCGATCGCCATCATCTCCCGAGTGCAACAAGCAATTTTAACAAAAAGTGATAATATGGTCCTTGCTGGAAGCACATTCTGAGGCATGTGTAGTTTTAATAGTTATTATAAATCAAAGCAGTCGGGTTTTTTTTTTATAGAATAAAGGTAATAAACTATCACACAGTCCACCTGATGGTAAGTGGATGCTGTGGCCCATAAACACCTACATCTGTAATCTCTTCTCTACACTAACTTTCGAAACACAGAACTAAGCTGCTGCTTTACGATGGTTAGTTTGTAGTTACTTACTTATATTAATTTTGTTAACACATCTTTTGAAGTTGACCCATTCAAGAGTACATGAAAAAGTTGTTGAACTTAACTACCCTCGTTATTTATATAAAACAAATTTTTTAACTTACGTCTGTGAGTGTTCAAGTGAGTCACGAGCGCCGCCTTCACTTTGAACGAGCGCTGGCAGTGATCGCATATGTACTCGACGTTGCTGTGCTTTTTAATGTGGCGCTGTAAATAAAATCTATAAGTTAACCAAATACAAAAATGTATAATAGGATAATTTGGAAAGTTTTACTCAAGTTTAATATTACCAAGAGTTATTAAAATTAGTAGTTATTTTAATTAATTTAACTTTTAATGACGTCGTATGCGGGAAGTCGGTGGATACAGACTCAGGACCATGTTTGTAGCATTTCTTGTGGGAGGCCTATGTTCAGAAGTGGACTTGTAAAAGGCTGTAATGATTGTGACGAACTATTAGATACTATTATATATATTAGATACTTGCTGAAATGATGAGATTAGTGATACGGTATTGTGTCCATTCCGGAATCCTGGAATTCTATTGTCATCAAAAAATTCAAAATTATTATTTATGTTTTCTTTGTGGCTAAAGACAGGCATCATCACTCGGAGATGCAGCACGCTCAACTTAAAATAGTAATTAAGTTACGGCTGTTGCAAATTGCAGTTGTCCCCGAAGTGAAGGTATAAGTTTATTTCAATTATTTTATTTTCGATCAATCAGTACCTAATCAGTACTAATTTAACAAAAGATATTTTTTGAACCTGGATAGGTTTTATAGAATAAAGGTGACAAGCGGGTACACAGTCCAACTGATGATAAGTTGATGCTATGACAAATAGATATCTACATTTAACCTCGATTAAAAATCAAAATGCAACTGCATTGCCACTCCAGAAGACTAAGTTGGAATGCTTAGTTTCTAGTAAAAACGGTATTCGGTTCACTCCACCAGTGCTGCTGTTTCGTATGGGAGCAGAAGACCTTTTTTACTGGAAACATGGCATTCCATCCTAGTTTTTATGAGTGACAACGCATCTCCATTTTGATTCTTAATTGCAACCAATGCCGCAATAAACGAAAAAATGAAATTCTAAAGATGATTATAATAACTTGACGGCTCTGTGACGCAGTGGCTTAGCATTAAGTTGCGGGTACGAATCCTGTACGAAACAATTATTTGTAGGTCATACAAATACTCAGGTTCAAATCCCACACGGAACAAGTATTTGTATGTTCTACAAATAAATGTTCCAGGTCTGAGTATTTGTCCTTGTGCAATTTGTATTTATAAACTGCCTCCATGATACAGAAGAATATCCTAAAGTGGTACCCCCACTTTAGGACTAACGTGGGTAACGTTTTTAAAAGAAGTAAAAGAAAAGAAAACATTGTATAACAAAACTGATAATAAAGATAACAGTGAAATATTTTACGTACCACTAGCGCAGTTCTTGATGTGTAAGCAGACGGGCAAAAATGGCAACGGTAAGGACGAATCCCCAGATGTAAATGCTCATGGAACATGAGGTTATTTTTAGTCGAGAACTCAGCTGAACACTTCTCACAGGTGAACCTAGAAAGAAAACCAGACGGCACTGTGAAAACAGACGGCCCCATGGCTTAGCTATGAGTTACAGCGCTGAGGGCTGCGGGTTAGATTTCTGTACGGAACAAGTATTTGTATGGCCTGCAAGTAATTATTCCAGGTCTTGATGTTTGTCCTTCTACAATTTCCGTATGTAAACTGCTTGCCTATAGAATACCTCGATCTTATTGCATTTTTGTAAATGATATTCTTTTTATATATAATATTTTTATAACTTTATATATGTAGGCGGGATAATCAGTAACCAGTGCTATTTAAAAAGTTAAAATCAAAAAATATATATGTCATTTTTAAATTCGTATCTCTGGCCACCTGTATTCTAAATTTGAATTTGGTGGCGTGAAAATTTTATTGATTTTTTGTCATTTGAAAATATATTTCGTCAACTGTTTTCAAAATGGATAAAATTGAATAAAGAGCGGTGATAAAGTTTTTTCATATGAAGGGGAAAGATATCTATAACAAGTTAAATGTTTTAGGTGAATGTGCTCCTTCTTATGCCACAGTAAAAATTTGGGTGGCTGAGTTTAAACGCGGTAGTACATGTGTCCAAGATGAAGACCGCCCCGGACGTTCAAAAAGCGTTACGACTCCGGAAATGGTCGTGAAAGTACATGATATGGTTTTAGCAGATCGACAATTGAAGTTATCTGAAATAGCTGACACTACAGGCATCTCAAAAGAACTGGTACATCATATCTTAAGTGAGGAATTAAATATGAAAAAGTTATCAGCCCGTTGGGTACCGCGATTGCGATTGCTTACGCACGATCAATAAAGGATTCGGGTGCAAAACTCAAAAGAATGTCTGAACCGTTTTCAGAGTAATAAGGCCTATTTTTACGTCGATTTGTAACAACAGATGAAACATGGGTTCATCATTACACGCCAGAATCAAAAATTCAATCAAAACAGTGGTCTCAATCGGGATGCCCGGCTCCAAAAAAAAGCCATGGCTGTAAAGTCGGCTGGAAAAGTGATGGCTTCCGTCTTTTGGGATGCAGATGGGATCTTGATGATAGATTACCTTCCTAAAGGTCAAACAATTAATGGAGTATACTACGCTAATCTTCTAGGTAAGCTTCGTCAATGTATTCAGCAAAAACGACCAGGTTTAGCGAAAAAAAAAATCATCCTCCACCAAGACAATGCTAGGGTTCACACATGTGTTAAAGTTATGGGAAAAATCAACGTATTGAAGTATGATTTGCTGCCCCACCATCAGACTTCCACTTATTCCCTAAGCTCAAAACTTTTTTGTTCGGACAGAAATTTTCCACAAATGATGAAATCATAACCGCTGTAGATGAGTATTTTGCAGGCCTCGAAAGAAATAATTTTATGGAAGGCATTACTGCTTCAGAACGAAGATGGAATAAGTGTGTAGAGGTTCACCGAGACTATGTCGAAAAATAAAATTATTTTTATCATGGAAAGTAAGTAAGTGTTTTCTTATTAGGCTAGTTACTTATCATCCCGCCCTCGTAGTTTATAAAGAAAAATGTGTTTATTTCTTTTTTATATTTTTAGCCGTTGGGAGGTGTAGTGTAGAATAGCCCACACGAGTTATATAATAATGTTAATTGTATCTGTTAAGGAGTAGTCTACTTAAATAAATAGAAGGAATAACACTTCTCTTCTCATCGACACTTTTCCAACATTACACTCATAATACAGGAGAACGAAGTTCCTTATCGCACAGTACGAATTTGACAGATGGGGGCTAGGCGAGAAAAAGTGTAAGATTTTTCCGTCACGACCCCCTTTATATAGCACGAGCGAAATGGAAAAATATCCTTCTCCCTCGCAGTTTTTCTTATCTTGCCATAAAAGGAATATTATTTTTAACGACGGTTCATTTTAATAGACGCTAGTAATTCATTTATTTGTATTTGTTAACCAATAATATAATACGTTTATCAATTACGCATACACCAGGACGGCTGGAAAGTTTGCGGCCTAGGGTACTAACGATGAGAAATTAGCTTGTTACTCATGTCACTAGTTGCAACACTCAGTAGTATTATAAAAGCAATCACTAATTAAGTTTGCACTCATAGTTCAATTATTTATTGAACAACAACTATCACCATGTCAGCCGAATCTTGAAATTCTCGGAATTTTGAACACCGCGCCGTGATAAAATTCCTCGTAAAGAAGGGAAAAACACCGAAACATATTTTTGAAGAAATGTCATCTGTTCTTCAAGATTCTGCGCCTTCATATACGATGGTGAAAAATGGGTCCGCATATTACAACAAGGACGAGAGAGCTGTGAAGACGACCCTCGCCCGGGTCGCCCTGTCACGGTACGGACCGAAGAAAACGTCCGAAAAGTCGAAAAAATCGTTCTGGCCGATCGAAGAATTAAACTGCGGCAGATTGCTGAAGAACTGCAGATTAGCAAAGAACGAGTTGGAAAAATTTTACATGAACATTTGAATATGAGAAAAATTTGCCCGTGCTAGGTACCGAAAATGATCACACCGCTCAAAAAGCAACGTCGACCCGCAAGTTGCAATAATTTTTTGTCGTTGTTGATTTGTAGTCGGCGATTACGAGGAAGACATTTGGCAACGGATAGTCACCGTAGATAAAACATGGATTCGCCAATATGATCTGGAGTCCAAACAAGAGTTCATGCAATGGATAAAAAAAGGAGAAAGGAAGCCGAAGAAATTAAAGCTGGAAAAGTCGGCGTCCAAGCTAATAGCGACTATTTTCGAGGGAATTTCGCTTATCGACTACCTACTACCCAGGGGAACTACAACGAATAGCCAATATTACGCCAATTTATTGACTCCGGTTCGCGAGGCTATTGTACAGAAACGACGTGGGAAACTCACACGCGGAGTGCTCTTTCTGCAAGACAACGCGCCCGTGCACATCGCACATGTTGCGATGCAAACCCTGAAAAACACGGGATTCTCAGAGATTCGACGAAGACCCTCCGTATAGCCTAGACCTAGCACCTAGCGATTTTTTCCTGTTTTCCAACTTGAAAAAGGACTTACGGGGCCAAAGATTTGCAGATGACAACAAAATGAAAGCTGCGGTTAGTTGTCTTTTTGAAGAGAAAGATACAGAATATTTTTTGGGAGGATTAAAAGCATTGTATGTGACATGTTAGAAATGTATTTCACTTGAGGGAGATTATATTGAAAAATAAAAAATAGACACCATATATATTCTTTCATTAAGTACCTTAGGCCGCGGACTTCGTCCAACCCAGTGTTCCACGACACTCACGAATGTTTTTTTAAATATGCTTTTTAATCTAGCTTTTAACGACCCAACAAACAATGTTTGGGCAACTGACAAGATATGAAAATCCGAAACCCATATCCTACAGACTGGTGTTAAGTAAAGCGTTTCCAGAGCTAGGCTATGATCTGTACACTCATCAACTCACCTGCAGTGAGTATCTAATAATATGCATTATTAGAAAGACCTACATCTACCTTCTGATTGTAACGCCACTGCTTCCAATCATGTATGTGACACAATTAACAACACAAAACAAATTAGAAATAGCTCGGTAGTGATCAACTCATTCCCAGGGGTTATTATCATCCATAAATTCCTCAATACTATAATAACCCTTTTTATACAAACTTAGTTTATTAAAGTTTTTGTACTTTGAGCCGGTTTTGTATACTTATTTTCTGGGATTTTCTTAAGTTGTGTGTATATTATGTGTAAGAGTGTGTGTGTGATATATTAAGTTAATGCTCTCATTGAATAATATTAAGAATATTGTGAACACAATAAAATATTTTCTCAATAAAACCAAAAAAAAACTTGGTGTTGATTTTTGTACAAAATGACTTAAAAAAGTATTTCTTAATGTTAAATTGTTGATTTTTACTTTAAAATAAATAAATGTATTGCTACATGACTATTACAATGACTGTTTTTCATTAACATGCATTACCTATCTGTATATGTATAAAAAATTACCAGATTTCAGTATACAATAAAAAAATAACATGTCTGAATAAGTTTCGGTTTCGACCGAAACTGACACCCAGACCGAAGATTCGTTTTCGGTTTCGGTTGCGGTTGAAAATCATGTTTCGGTCGGACACTAGTTAAAACCCCTCTCGTAAAGATGTTTTATAGGTCCAGATACCGTGTACGCGCGCCTAAAACGCTTCCATTTCAAAGGCGCCATTACTGGTGTATTCGTTCGATCGTTCCGCCCAAAGATGTTTTATAGGTCCAGATACCGTGTTGCTAACACACCGCAACGTTCATAGTGAAGACAGTCTTTGATTCATGTGTGCGTGAGTACCACGTGACGCGCATATCTTACGCACCATGGCTGCATTAATGTGCGTGACTTCGGTAATAACAGTGCGAATCGATTACCCAAAAAATGTGGAAGATTTTATATTTCATTCATATTGACGTACCTATTGATTCTAGGAGTATAAAATGTGTGTGCGTGGCGTGTGCATTTGTGTGCGTGTGTGTATGGGGATATGGTTGCTTATGTGTGTTTTATGTAGGTACGAACATCGCACTAAAATATTGAAGATATGTAATAAAACCTATAATTAATGTAACAGTTAAAATAAATATAAAAGCACAGTAGATATTTATGTATGTAACATATATTTATAATCTATTATTACTAAATATATACAGAGTACTACACTTTTGTACTGTAGAACACAAAATATTGCCGCTTTTTACGAAGACCTTAAATTATTTTTCAATCCTCAGTAAAATGACGAAAAAAAGTAAGTTTGGTTAAGCGTAAACTTCGGCCAAGAGATAAGTAGCAAAATGTTTAATTTTTTTTAAATTGCTCCGTTCCGTTGCTGCGTGAAGGAAGGACAAAAACAAATAAACAAAAAAATCACACTTTCACATTTATAATATTATATTAGTATGGATTGTCAAGAATGATAGATAAACTTTTAAAACCGGTTTACAATCGGCTTTTTGAGGGTGGAACTATACACTCACGCTCTCTTTCTCGCTCTAGTAAATAACGGTTCTGAGTGACCAAAAAGGATAGAAGCACAGGAAAGTGCAATGTCATGCTGCCAGATGTAGTTCAACCCTAACCCTTAAAACGGTTTAACTCTAAAGGTTGGGTAAAATCTGTAAAATTAGACTGATTAAAACCCCTATACAGATAACCTTTGCGGTTGATCATGACATTAAAAAATGGTAAAAACATTTCATAGACTAGGCAACACTCGAATATTATTGCGCAGTATTATTACTTGTATTGACATTTAGCTTTCGTATTCTTTTACAAAGAAATCTTAGAGTATTAAACTAACAGGAGACGACATTGAAGAGCGTTCCCCTCTGTCAAAAGTACGAGAGCGCGGATCATTCCCGTTATATAAAACTAGTAGCGCCGCGTAAGACGTCACTTACCAAGTAGTCGTAAGCGTGAGTTGACCTCCAGAAAAATGCCGAGTTGCAGTGTGTTTTCTTGTAAAAAAAGATCACAGATCTCAAATTTACAAAAAGACGACTTTACCTTTCATCTTTATGTATTTATTTTGATTTCAATAATTAATATAAGCATTAAATCACGAAAATTCTGATTAATATAGCTGAGCAGGGTGTGTTGCCAACTTAAAGTATTAATACTATAGTAAGGACTTTTGCACCACTAGGACATAATTAAATTTTGCTTAATTGTAGACAAATGTCGTTTCTCTTTGTTCTTATTACACAAGACAAAATCGTGTTATTGAATAGTCTTAAATTCATTAATATTATTGTGATCTATTTGCAAAACTATATTATTTCAAACAACATTAATAATCTTTAATTGTTTTTAACAAAATGAAAACATCAATTTAAATTGTTTTATTGTATATAAAACATTTTAAATAGATATTTTCGTTTCATTAAGTTACGTTATGAAACGAAAAGAAGGGTAATTTCGAGTATATAAAATGGTATCATCAAGGCAATAATAGTGATGTTCACTGTAATCTTTAGTGTCGATGTTTTTATTTGACTATAATTAATATCTTGATATATAACACCAAGGTGTTATTTAAAATTATTTTTTGTACAATGTTTAAAAAAGATCTTTGGTTTTACAGTTTTCCAAAAGATCTTTACAGGCGCCAAGTATGGATAAAAGCATGTGGCAATCATATAACCTGGGTACCTAAACGCACAAGCACTATTTGTTCCTAGCATTTTGACCAATCGGTTTTCGTAATCCAATCAAATAATAAAAAGAAACTAAATGAAACTGCTGTACCGACTTTGAAATTATTGGAAGTAAGTTTATTATTTTGCTACAGGTTTATTTTACATTATGAAGGATACAATTGAAAACATGTAACAAATCGAAATGGAAGGTTTAGTGAATGATATTTATTCTTTTTTTTTTTATAGTAGAGGGGGCAAACGAGCATGCAGCTCACCTGATGGTAAGTGACTACCGCCGCCCATGAACAACTGCAACACCAGGGAGGGAATTGCAGATGCGTTGCCGGCCTTTTAAAAAGGAGTACGCTCTTTTCTTGAAGGTCCCTAAGTCGTATCGGTCCGGAAAAATCGCTGATGGTAATCGATTCCACAAGGAAGTCGTGCGAGGAAGAAAACATCTTCTAAATCGCACAGTGGTGGACCGCCAATCATCCAGATGGTGTGGATGGTATCGGGAGTTCTGCCGCGATGTGCGTTCGTGAAATTTGGCGGCTGGGATTAATCCGAACAATTCCTCAGAGCACTCCCCATGGTAGATGCGAAAGAAAATGCAAAGAGATGCAACATCTCTTCGCAGCGCCAATAAGTCGAGCCGATCGGAAAGAACTCGGTTGTCGACGATTCGAGCCGCTCTGCGCTGGATGCGGTCAAGTGGAAGGAGCTGGCACTGGGGAGCCCCTGCCCAGAGATGGGAACAGTATTCCATGTGAGGCCGAACCTGCGACTTGTAAAGTTGCAGGCGGTGTGCCGGCATGAAATACTGTCCCGCTCTGCTGAGCACGCCAAGCTTTTTAGAGGCCAATTTGGCCTTCACTTCCAAATGACCACGAAACTGCACGTCACTCGATATGTCGACGCTGAGGATTCCGATACTGGCTGAGGCAACCAGGGGAGTGCCTTGAAACTGAGGAGATACGACAAAGGGGTTCTTTTTAGCGGTAAACGCGCAAACTTGTGTCTTCTGAGGATTAAACTGGACTAGATTTAGTCGCCCCCAGTTCGAGACTTTGTCCAGCAAAGACTCGACTTCAGACACAAGTTTGTTCCGGTACTCGGAGACGTTTTCCCGAGAAATATTAGCACGGCCGGTGTATAGAGCATCACCAGTGCTGTCATCCGCATAGCAATGAATGTTATCAGTTAGCAACATATCATTGATATGCAGAAGAAACAGCGTTGGTGATAGCAAACAGCCTTGTGGAACACCAGCGTTAATAGGCTTGTAGTCAGAACATGCACCGTCTACAACAACCTTGATGCTCCGATCTGCAAGGAAGCTGGTGATCCAATTGCACAATTTCTCGGGAAGCCCATAGGAAGGGAGCTTCGAGAGAAGCGCTTTGTGCCAAACCCGATCGAAGGCCTTCGCAATGTCCAGACTAACGGCCAACGCCTCCCCCTTGGACTCTACTGCCTCCGCCCATCTATGGGTCAGGTAGACCAGAAGATCACCAGCTGATCGACCCCCACGAAAACCGTATTGGCGGTCACTAATCAGCTGGTGATCCTCAAGGTACCGGATGAGCTGGCAGTTGATAATGGATTCCATTATTTTGGAGAACAAGGAGGTGATCGCGATAGGCCTATAGTTGGACGGGTCTGAGCGGTCGCCTTTTTTAGGGATCGGGTGGACAAAAGCTGTCTTCCATGAATTCGGGACTACGCCTTGGGAGTAGGAGTACCGAAAAAGACGCGTTAGGACCGGTGCCAACTCCGGAGCACACGTCCTCAGCACAATTGGGGGGATTCCGTCAGGCCCACTCGACTTCTGGATGTCCAGGGAGAGAAGTGCTTTGCGAACCGAGCGCTGTGAGAACAGCACATCCGGCATAGAGCACTCACACCGCGGGATGGTTGGCGGTGTTTTCCCCCCGTCATCAAGAGTCGAGTTGGACGCAAAAAGGGAGCCTAAAAGGTCGGCTTTGTCTTTTGCGTCATGGGCCAGTGAGTCGTCCTCCCTGTGCAGAGATGGTAGTGATGGCTTACAGAAATTCCGTTGGACAGCCTTGGCGAGAGACCAGAATGCACGGGTTCCCGAAGGAAGGCGAACTAGTTTCTCGCCAATTCTGCCGATGTGCTCTGACTTTGCCTTGGCAATAACTCTTTTGAAGGACCTGGAGGCGAAGTTATACTTCTTTTTAAGTGTGCTGGTGTTTACATCCCGAGTCGCCGAAGCCGCAGCCCAGGCTTGATAACACTCCTGCTTACTGCGTAATGCAGTTTTACAGGAGCGACCAAACCAAGGCTGAGATCTGCCTCCGATGGGTACCACAGATGATGGAATAAATAGTTCCATTCCCTGTAGTACCACATCAGTGACAGAGTCAGCAACAGCGCTGGGATCATCCGGCGAGAAGCAAACCCGCCCCCATGGGTAGGATGCAAAGAAAGACCGCATTCCGTCCCAATCCGCCGACCTGTAATGCCAAACACGGCGGCAACCTGCAGAACGCAACCGCGAAGGGAGCGTGAGTGGCACCATACTCCGGATCAAACAGTGGTCCGAAGAGCCGAGAGGGGCATCGACGGAAACCTGATATCCGTCCGGATGAGAGGTCAGCAGAAGGTCCAACAGGGAAGGTGTATGATCCTCCACATCTGGAATCCGCGTAGGCGAAGTAACCAGTTGTGTCAGACCATATGCCAAGGCAAAGTCATAAACAGATCTCCCCGCATGATCGGTTAAACGTGAACCGAGCCATTCGGCATGGTGGGCGTTAAAATCGCCAAGGATCACGATCTCTGCGGATGGGACCTGTTGTAGCAAGGAATCTGTAGCCATTTGGACGTGGTCGACGAGTCGGTCTGTGTGGGCATTACCGCTATGGGACCTATAGAAGCATCCGTAGACGCGGGGATGGTCGTCGCTGTCTACGCGCAGCCAAAGGATGGACAGGTCCGAACCTTCAAGACTGCCGAGGCGTCGAGAACAGATGTCCTCTCTGACATACACGCAAACTCCAGCCCGGGGCACAAAGGAGTGCTCCATTTTGTACCCAGGGTAGGAGAGATACGAAATATCAGCCGGAGAGGAAACCTGCGTCTCGGTCAGGAAGAGCAAGGCCGGCTGCGCCGTCTCGAGATGGTAGTGGACGGCGTTTAGGTTAGAGTTAAGTCCCCTGATGTTGCAGAAATTCACGGATAGCGTGGCAGGGGTCGCCTTGGTATTGTTGCTCTGTTTACCCCGAGCAGTTATGTTTTTGAGCGGAATTTTGCCCCCCCCCAGAATACGCGGGGCAGCCTGAGCACCCACGCTCAGGATTGGAATAACATGGTCGTGGATGCTCAGCGAGGGATTCTCCAGGGGTACTGGTACCCTCCTGGGGTAGTCTTTTGTGTAATTCCGCTACCATGTTGATGGGGGGGGGGGGATTAGGCCTCCATTTTAAAATGTTATTTACAAGTATATCGTCTTAGATGGTGTCAACCAAATTGTTGTTTACAGATGAGACACGAATTATTAGCGCTTAAATTAATAAATAAGGACATACAAATAATCTCAGTGTAGTTATAATCTATTATTATTAAACATATACAGAGTACTACACTTTTGTACTGTAGAACACAAAATATTACCGCTTTTTACGAAGTCATTAATTATTTTTCAATCCTAAGTAAAATGACGAAAAAAAGTATGTTTGGTTAAGCGTAAACTTCGACCAAGAGAAAGCAAATGTTAATTTTTTTTTAATTGCTCCATTCCGTTGCTGCGTAAAGGAAGGACAAAAACAAATAAACAAAAAATCACACTTTCACATTTATAATATTATATTAGTATGGATTGTCAAGAATGATATATAAACTTTTGAAACCGGTTTACAATCGGCTTTTCGAGGGTAAAACTATACACTCCAGCTCTCTTTCTCGCCCTAGTAAATAACGTTTCTGAGTGAACAAAAAGGATAGAAGCACAGGAAAGTGCGATTTCGTGCTGCCAGATGTAGTTCAACCCTAAGCCTTAAAACGGTTTAACTCTATAGGTTGGGTAAAATCTGTAAAATTAGACCGTTTAAACCCCTATACAGATAACCTTCCTGGTTATCATGACATTAAAAAATGGTAAAATCATTTCATAGACTAGGCATATTATATATTTTAAGCATACAGAAACATTATTTCGATAATGATTAAGTTCCACATAACATTGAACTGGCAAACTTGGTGATGGAAAAATATGCAAGCACCAGAATTAGCTACCTCGCAAAAAAAGAGTGATCTCAAAAAGTGTATTCGTCACATATACCAAACTTATTCACTTTAAAAACCAGTTAAAATATAATATAATACTTTTTCAATTTGTTTTAATTTTGGTAATTTTGTATTATTATATTGTACCTTATGTATTTTTTTTAATTTACTTTGAATGTAATATTAATCATTAAACATTTGTTCATTTTTATTTTATTTAATTTGCTAATGTAAGTTGCATAAAATTTCATCGACATATCCATATCGACAAGGTCCTCGCACTAGTTGTTTATGGCTTATGCACTGTAACGATGAGACATTTATAAGAGATTTTCAAGGTTGTGTGCGTTTTGCTTAATCGTGTGCTCATATTGTGCTGTGTGCGTGCGTAACGACGTAGCCCAATGTTTACGATTTGCTTAGTGTGCGTTACTTCGCCTCCCGCTAGAAGTGACAGACTTTTTTGTTCGGAACTTTATGCGCATGGCGTCTCCTGTTAGTTGAATACTCAAAGAAAGAAATACACCATAAAATTGTATAGTTACTTATGAAAAGTGATGTTCTTATCCTTATCTTTTTTCCAAGAGTAATTTTTAAATGATTTCACAGCACAAACAGTCATTTTGCGAAATTAAAAACACTGGTGCGTGATGTACGTTCGTAGTGAACGTCGCTGGCGTAATGGCGGAACGATCGAACGAATACGCCAATATTGGCGCCTTTGAAATGGAAGCGTTTTAGGCGCACGTACACGGTATCTGGACCTATACATCTTTGGTTCCGCCATTACGCCAGCGACGTTCACAGTTCACTGCGAACGTACGTCACGCACCGGTGTTTTTAATTTCGCAAAATGACTGTTTGAGCTGTGAAATCATGTAAAAATTACTCTTGGAAAAAAGATAAGGATAAGAACATCACTTTTCATAAATAAGTATACAATTTTATGGTGTATTTCTTTGCAAAAGAATACGAAAGCTAAATGTCAATAGAAGTAATAATACTGCGCAATAATATTCGAGTGTTGCCTAGTCTATGAAATGTTTTTACAATTTTTTAATGTCATGATCAACCGGAAAGTTTATCTGTATAGGGGTTTTAAACGGTCTAATTTTACAGATTTTACCCAACCTATAGAGTGTAGTACTCTGTATATATTTAATAACAATAGATTATAAATATATGTCACGTACATAAATATCTACTGTGCTTTTTTATTTATTTTTAACTGTTACATTAATTATAGGTTTTAATACATATCTTCAATATTTTAGTGCGATGTTCGTACCTACGTAAAACACACATAACCAACCATTTCCCCATACACACATGCACACAAATGCACACGCCTCGCACACAAATTTTATACTCGTAGAATCAATAGGTACGTCAATATGAATGAAATATAAAATCTCTCACATTTTTGGGTAATCGATCGATTCGCACTGTTATTACCGAAGTCACGCAGATTAATGCAGCCATGGTACGTAAGATATGCGCGTCACGTGGTACTCACATACACATGAATCAAAGACTGGCGTCACTATGAACGGTGCGGTGTGTTAGCAACACGGTGTCTGGACCTATAAAACATCTTTGCCCTCTCGTTTATCTAGGGCAGTCTTTTTTCTACCTTTCTACCTTTACATATACATGAAGCACAAACTATTCTAATCTTTAAATGACTACTTGTCTCAATCGTTCGGACACTGATAGGATAAATTATGTGATTATCTATTTATCAGCTTTATATTATTGTTTGAGGAATTTTGTAATTTATATATATATTTTTTTGGGTAGATATGTAAGTTTGTTTATACATATGTATGTATGTATATGTGTATATTATATGTTTTACTTTATCTTTTATTATGTATTAGTAATTTATATTATTTCATGTATTAGTTATTTATGTTATTTTATTGCATGTATTGTCTATATATCGCATATATTGATATTATATTATGTATATTTATATTACACCACCTACCTAGTATTCATTGTTTTATTCCTTTACACCTTTAGTTGTCTGGAAGAGATCGCTATGTAGCGATAAGACCGCCAAATTGTACATATAATCGGCTTTTTGTTATGTTATTTGTACATTTGTTTGTGGTGTATAATAAAGTATATTCATTCATTATTTTTATGTCTTAATCAGTGTTGTTGTTTTTTCCATTGTGGTAATTCTTTTAGTACAAACAAAGAAGATGTGTTGCAGAGATGCCGGACTGTGTCACATTGAGGGAAGCAGTGTTGCTGTTTGTTTGCATTCTTTATTTATTTTGGTGTTATTATGTAATTATCATGTTACATTAACGTTTGATTATCATTACGGTATGGTCGAACTTTATCACTGCGGTGTGCAGAAGACTGTTTTATAACTGATAATGATTAATTGCGTAAACAAGAGAGCAAGTTGACCATCCACTCTCACAGTCTTACTACTTTTAACAAATGTCTCTTTAATTTATTTCCGACAAATATATACTTATATTATATAGTTAACTGTATTTTTTTGAAAGGGACGAAGAGAGAACGAAGTGTGAAATATGGGTAAATCAGGAATGTCTAGAACAGGTAAATGAAATTGTATACTTGGGGAGTGCTTTTAGCCGGGATGGAAGATGTGATTTAGATGTGGACAGGCGTGTCGCTGCCGGGAACAAAGTCAATGGTGCCCTGACTGCGTTAGTCAAAAGGCAAGGCGTAGTGAAGAGTGCACGCCTTGCAATACATAACGCAGTGTTGGTACCGACTTTGTTATATGGCAGTGAAACCTGGGTGTGCCAGAAGAAGCATAAAAGCAAGTTGAATGCAGTGGAGATGCGATCTCTTCGTAAAATGTGCGGCGTTACCATGGCCGACCGAAAGCGAAAAGAAGAGATTCGCAATATGGCAGGTTTGAAAGATGACCTTATCACAAAAATTGATAAGGGCGTGCTTCGATGGTTTGGGCACGTTGAGCGAATGAGTGAAGACCGAAGAAAATATATAGCGCGAAAGTTAATATTAAAAGGTGTCGAGGTAGACCGAGACTAACTTTCGAAGACCATGTGAGCAAACTGCTCGAAGAGGGGAGGGTCAAGAGTACTCGGATACCTAGACGTGCATGTATGAAGAAGATAATGAATCTGAAAGAAGCGAAAGAGGTATGTAAGGATCGTGACACTTGGCGATCTGTTCTCTCTGGCTACCCCGTCAGGGATTGTGCGTGAAGATAAGTTAAGTTAAGTTAAGTTAAGTTAACTGTATTTATTCCCAATACAGCTTTTCAAAGTCTGCAACACCCATTTAATGCCATTTCTCCTTATCAATAAAACAAATAATATAAATTAAAAACTAATAAACAAATCACTACACAAAAAATTAAATAATGAGATGATCATACTTCCGTGGATTTGATGCAAATATTGGTGGATAGGGTCGTTTCGGACCGTTTCTACCCAAGCATAATGCTCTTGCCGCCAAAACTATGTCCGCATCAGGGGCGACGCATCGCTTCTCATGCTTATAAAGATTTGTAGTACTGAAACAATACACAAATAAAATCTTATAATTTTTTTAAATACATATTTATGCACATACATAATATATGATATATATATATATATATATATATATATATATATATATATATATATATACCATATATATATACATACAACGTGTCCCAAAATTCAACGATAAGCCATCACCGGAGGATAGACCTGCCCCGGACTAATCGGGGAAAAAAGAAAAAAAAATATCCCAATTATATTTTAAGTTATATAAAAAAAATGAAATTCTTCAGAAATTGAGACCGACCACAATTTTTTAAATATTTTTTCCTTTTTTTTTATAGGCAACCTGAATAGTACTGCTATCTACCACAATTCTTAAAAACTCCAGAATAACTCTTGTTTTATCACGAAAATTAATGAAACTTATTTTATTCCCTAAATTTTTTGAAGACTTTTACTTTTAACCAAATTTAACTTATCGTGGTGTAAAAAAAAAGTATGAACACTAGTATGGCAAGTTTTTTAAAAATTGACGCAACTAACCAACATTCCAAAATGGTATAATACTCTAGGAAAACAAGTTATAAAAAAATATGGGCCTATTATTTCTTAACTTAAATGACGGTCGGGTGTAATAAAAGTATTAGTTCTAGAAAAATGTTTAATATTTTAAAACAAATGGTACAAACAGTTTCACGTGTAATTTATTAAGTTATTAACATTATAGCAAATGTTCGAACTGTTTGCCACCAGCATTAATACATGCACGACATCGCCTTAAAAATGATCGTTTTATTTGTCTTGCATATCTTCTGCTATTAATGTAATCAGCAGCCTGAGTGATATTTCGACGAAGCTCGTCCAATGACACAATGGGTTTTGAGTAGACCCTGTTTTTAAGACAACCCCAATAGAAGAAGTCCAGGGGGTTCAAATCGGGTGAACGGGGTGGCCATAAGATAGGACCAAGTCGCCCGATCCAACGCCCTGGATACTCTTGATTTAAATATTCTCGCACAGGACGGGCATAATGTGCTGGGCAACCATCATTTTGGAACCACATGTTTTGAAGATCACTTAAGGGCACGTCGTTTAACAATTCTTGCAAGTCATTTTGTAAAAAGTTTAAATAACTATTGCCATCTAAGTTTCCTTGTAACTCAAAGGGCCCAATTACTTTTCCATTTAATATGCCGGTCCATAGGTTAACCTTGAATTGATATTGGGATTTGTCTTGTCTCATCAAGTGTGGATTTTCTTTACTCCAACTATGTAGGTTGTGAAGATTTAAATACCCATCTTTCTTGCACGTTGTTTCATCCGACCATAGAATTTTGTCTAGGAAGTGGGGATCTTCACTGTGCCTCTGCAGCATTACACGGCAAAATGTGACCCGTAGCGGATAGTCCCGCGGTAATAACGTCTGCACACGCCTGTAGTGATATGGGTGAAGCTTCTGACGTTTTAATATTCGATGTGCAGAACTTCTCGGGATTCCTGTAGCTTCTTCTATGGCACGTACGTAAGTAGGTAAGAAAATTCTATTTAAACAATCTACAATTTTTAAATAAAATGTAACAGTAAAGTCTGGCGAAATGTCCTGG
This sequence comes from Parnassius glacialis, assembly GCA_033319125.1. Classification (NCBI taxonomy): domain Eukaryota; kingdom Metazoa; phylum Arthropoda; class Insecta; order Lepidoptera; family Papilionidae; genus Parnassius; species Parnassius glacialis. The sequence goes on along the minus strand of JAVANC010000027.1, from coordinate 9,268,897 downwards.
GGCAATACACGAGTAGAGATTGATATATTATTTAGTGTGCAGATTTGTATGTGTCAATCAGCAGGCGTGAGCCTATTTGTAGAGTTAATTAGAATCAGAATATGGGCATGAAGTCGGAAAAAGTAAAGCAAAGTGGACTAGACCAGGAAAAGGAACGTGGGGCATAATGTGCTGGGCAACCATCATTTTGGAACCACATGTTTTGAAGATCACTTAAGGGCACGTCGTTTAACAATTCTTGCAAGTCATTTTGTAAAAAGTTTAAATAACTATTGCCATCTAAGTTTCCTTGTAACTCAAAGGGCCCAATTACTTTTCCATTTAATATGCCGGTCCATAGGTTAACCTTGAATTGATATTGGGATTTGTCTTGTCTCATCAAGTGTGGATTTTCTTTACTCCAACTATGTAGGTTGTGAAGATTTAAATACCCATCTTTCTTGCACGTTGTTTCATCCGACCATAGAATTTTGTCTAGGAAGTGGGGATCTTCACTGTGCCTCTGCAGCATTACACGGCAAAATGTGACCCGTAGCGGATAGTCCCGCGGTAATAACGTCTGCACACGCCTGTAGTGATATGGGTGAAGCTTCTGACGTTTTAATATTCGATGTGCAGAACTTCTCGGGATTCCTGTAGCTTCTTCTATGGCACGTACCGAAGTAGTCGAGTCATTTTTTATGTCATTAAGAACTTCTTCATCACGATCCAATCTAGGTCTTCCAGCGCTTCTCCTATTGGATGGCATACGACCCTCCGAAAACGCTTGATGCACATTAATAAACACTCGATAATCAGGATATTTTTGAGCATTTGGGTATCTTTCTCGATAGTCTGCTAGCACCGTTAGCATTACATCGGCATTCTCCATATATTAAATGCATATTAGCGTATTCCTGTGGTGTGTACGGTTGCGGCATGTTAAACGCCAAACAGTCCAAAATGCGCCAGAACTCTAAATCACAAAACACACAATCGTAGTCCAAGATAATGCCAGGTCAGTTCAGTTTGCAGATCACTTCCAGTGCAAATAATGCCAGGTCAGTTAAGTTTGCAGGTCGATTCCAGTCCAAAAAGCCAAGCCAAAAGTCGATAGTATGTACGAGGGCCACGTAAGTTGAATTGGGAACGGTGCGCAGTAAACAAAGGAGCAGAGCGTATTGAACAGACTTGCTGAGAATAATAACAGCTTCTCTACCTGCCCTGTTGTTGTCTCTTTTTAACGTAAATATCTCTATCTATCTATCTCTCTCTAACATCTAAGGTATTAATGCCCCATTCGAATTCCTAGAAATTGTAACAGGAACCCATTTTGGGCATGTAGTAAAAGTGATTACTGATAATTACAATTTAAGGAATTTGGCCCCTGTTTAGAAATAATAGGCCCATATTTTTTTATAACTTGTTTTCCTAGAGTATTATACCATTTTGGAATGTTGGTTAGTTGCGTCAACTTTTAAAAACTTGCCATACTAGTGTTCATACTTTTTTTTTACACCACGATAAGTTAAATTTGGTTAAAAGTAAAAGTCTTCAAAAAATTTAGGGAACAAAATAAGTTTCATTAATTTTCGTGATAAAACAAGAGTTATTCTGGAGTTTTTAAGAATTGTGGTAGATAGCAGTACTATTCAGGTTGGCTATAAAAAAAAAGGAAAAAATATTTAAAAAATTGTGGTCATGGTAGTGAAAATATCATAAACGGTCTCAATTTCTGAAGAATTTCATTTTTTTTATATAACTTAAAATATAATTGGGATATATTTTTTTTTCTTTTTTTCCCCGATTAGTCCGGGGCAGGTCTATCCTCCGTTGTTGGCTTATCGTTGAATTTTGGGACACGTTGTGTATATATATATATATTGCGTATTAAAGTATGTACTATGAATATATATTTGAATACCAATTTTAAATTAATATGTACTCTTTAAGTATATGAGTAGAAAGTTACACACATGTCTGGCACCCAGGGTTGAATGACAGAGAATGCCACATACGTAGGTCACTTAATAAGTTTTTAGATATACAAAAAGTATTCTAGATACTATTATTATTTATTTTACATCTTTTCAAAATATTCTCCATCGCCTAAACCAACTCTGAAAACACTAGGGATGGGCAAGTTAAAAAAATATATCGATATATATCGAATCGATATTTTTAAACAGTATCGATATATATCGCGTGATAAATATCGATATATCGTCATCATTTGCATGATGTAAAGGTAAGGTCCAAAATTTTATTTACTGACGGTTGGACGACGAAAAAAACGATACAATTTTTTAAAATATATCGAAATTGATACGAATTCGATACTCTAAAATAAATATCGTTATGTCGATATATCGCGATTTATAATATCGACGATATTTTTATTAAAAAATATCGATATTTCGATATATCGATATTTTTTACCCAAGCCTAGAAAACACTTTTGCCAGTCTTGATCTGACAGGTCGGAGATCGCTTCTTCGTAAGTAGGCAGCCACGGCTTCTTCGGCGCATGAAAAAACTTGCATTTGATTTTTTCTTGGACTCTTGGGAACACAGTGAAATCACAAGGAGCTATATCAGGGCTGTAGGGTGGGTGACTTGAGTTTCAACACCAGATTCGTCAATAAATGCTTTTGTTCTAAGGGAAGTGTGAAGAAGCGTTATCGTTATTGAGATTTTTTTTAAATATTTGTTATTAAATAAAGATTTATTACTATGGGATATTTCAGTAATAATCTTATCAGGTTGAAATGCAATAAGTACCTACTTATAAAAATAAATAAACATATACTATAAACATACATCGATATATTATTATATATTAAAATTATTAATAGAATGAATACTAAACAAAAAGCTCATTCGTGGGGTAGGGGCTTCTACGGTTCCTTTTTTATGGCCACGATTTGAAGGCGGATTAGCGTAGATCTCAATGAGATGTACGCTAATATATAAATAATACATTTTTTTCTATATCTCACTTAGTTTCAAACCTTTTAAAAACAATACTTCTCTCCAACAAGTCAAATTTATTGAAGAGACCACATTGAGTTTCCCTTTGTAAGCCTTCGGTCAGGTCTTTCAAGGTTAATGTCATCTTATCATTGCCAGTTGAAGCTTCCTCTTTAATGGGATAGTGTTTTGACTTTTCCTCCAAGTCGGTTTCATTTAAATCCTGATCATATGATTAAAGCAGCTCTTGAACATCACTTGAATCAATCTGTTCAATACCAACCTGTTCTTTTTCATTAGCAACTTGCACAACTTATATGGCGGCACACAAAAGCTTAGATGCAGCACCACCAGGTGAAGTTATCAACTTATTTAAATTTTTATTTATTTACTTTGAGGCCTACCTGTTTGTTTTAATATGTCACTTACATCAATTTTAAACATGAAAATTATATATTTAACTATTTGTTCAATTTTAAACATTTTTCATGTTTAAAATTGCACAAATAGTATTATCTCTTTTAAAATTATAATTATAAGTTATGTATCTGCAAATAACAAAATTTTCAATTTTACAACTGACTTCAAAAAAAGGAGTAAGTTCTCAATTTGACTGCTTTTTTTTGTGTGGTACCTCAGAACTTTTTCTAGGTGAACCGATTTTGATGATAATTTTTTTATTTGAAAGCTGGTGCTTCTCATGTTGTCCTATATAAATTTGATCAAGATCTGAGCAGTAGTTTTTGAGTTATCTGTAATAATGCATATTTAATTGACTTCGACAACATTGGTGATGTTCTCATTTTCTTTATATTGAAGTTGGTAATACAAAACTTTTAATTTTACCACTTGTTTCTGCTGTAGATACTGAAACCACAGATATGGAGTTTTTTCTGTAATTATAATTCTTAATTTTCTCAATTTATATGTAACAAAACTGGATTAATGTTTATATTATAGGGCTATATAGCTTAGCACATACTATGAGTCTGTCCTGCCCAGATCTCTCTAAGAAAGGTAAGAAAATTCTATTTAAACAATCTACAATTTTTAAATAAAATGTAACAGTAAAGTCTGGCGAAATGTCCTGGGGCAATACACGAGTAGAGATTGATATATTATTTAGTGTGCAGATTTGTATGTGTCAATCAGCAGGCGTGAGCCTATTTGTAGAGTTAATTAGAATCAGAATATGGGCATGAAGTCGGAAAAAGTAAAGCAAAGTGGACTAGACCAGGAAAAGGAACGTGGGGCGAGTTTCCCGTGAAACTGAATTAGTTCTAAGTTTATCTAATGAGATGAGATAAACCTTATCTTATATGTTTTGTATTCTTTGAATAGCGATTTCTAGGACTTCTTGTTTGAAGTATCTGAGGATAAAATGTTACTGTAAGTAATGCGGCCGCAGCTCTGAGCGTATCACAGCATAAACTAGTGCAAATATATCGGCATCTCACAAAATTAGACAACTAAGTTCCGAAGATTAACTCTAAATTAGTTTTGTAATTATCAGTTGTTGTAAGCTATTAAGTTAATGAATAGCTAAGTATGCTGGTAACATTTAATAAAACGAAATATTTCAGTAAGACGTAATTTAGCAGGATATTAATAGTTTCGAAAATTCTAATTTTTGAGGTCATTCATCCACCATATTGTTGCGAAATGCGAAGAATTATCAATGTTTTTAATGTGTATTTAAAAGTAATAAAACCATTCGAAAAATTAAGCTCAATTAGGTTCATTAAAGAACAATAGATTTGATAGTGCCACTGAGTCCCGTAGACACTTGAGCAATCTTCGAAAGAATATACACGACAAATGAAAGTTTAACAATCACTACCATATTTGTAACGGGTAAAGATAGGATAAAATTCATCCGATCTTCACTTGCACGGGGAAACATCGGATCTCGGCCTACAGCGATCTTAGCCCACTTTGAATCAATTTTATATGGCTGTAACTTAATAAAACTTAGTATGCAGAAAAAATAATAACAATAGAAGCTATATTCTCGTCAAAAATCAAAAATAAAAGTGATAGGGAAAGACCGGATGGACAAAAAATACAAAAATTATCTTGTTTTATAAAATCCCGCTCAGCACGCGTCCTACTCCTAGCGAATGGCGGGAACTTGGGGTCGGGGCAGAATGAAATGGTGTCGTGTACCATATTAGGAGCATTTAAAAATATAGCATAATTCGTTGGAAATTTCAATCTTATGGTCTTGTCCCATCACCGATCTTACCCCAACGCACCTTACTCAAAGTGATTATTGAACATACAACACTTTGTACTATTTACGACTACCAACCTTCTAAAGTCAACTCCACAAGCATAACAAATCAGATAACGAGGTCCATGCTTCTCTTGATAGTGGCGACCTGCTGCTGGGATAGTTTCTGACAAGCTATGGCAATAAATGCACCTAAAAAACAATAAACATAATTAGGAAACTAATAAATAATAACAACAAATAAATAAATGGCAAGTCGTAAGACTGGTTTTGTTGAGTTATAACCATACTCACTCTAGCATAATACCATTCATAACATAGTAATCTAAAGGTGGTGCCGGTGGTTTAACATTTTTCATAATCTCTGAAAGTGTTTTAATTAGTTTATTTTTATTTCGTCTAATTTCAGGATATTGTTGCCTTAAATCATTAATAAAAGACTTTCGTTCCCAAGGTTTTGCCATGGTGTATCTATGTTTCTCTTTTTCCTCACTATCACTGTTATCACTTGTTTGGTTCTCCTCTGGTACATATTCTGTGTCATCCCCACTGTATTCAAAATCATTCTTGTCTTCTGTGTCATCATTGATATTTTCTGTGTCATCATTGATGTCTTCTGTGTCATCATTGATGTTTTCTGTGTCAATCTTACCATATTCGGATTTGATATATTTTTGTAGAGGTTCTTCAACATTTTCAGAGTCAGTGTCTGATGGTTCTTCCTTTATGAAGGTTTCTTCTAAGTCTATTACTTCGCCATAAGTTATCGCAGTATCAATAACATCTCTTACAGTCAACTCATTAATTTCTTCGTCTGTCACTTCAGTTTTAATTTCTGAATCAACGCTATTTTCGTTGGCAATTATAACTAATAACATATCATCTTCATGTTCCATGGTGTAAATATCTGGAATAAGTCATTTTCACAGAAAGTTAAATTGAATTAGTTTTAGTAGTCAAGCCCGCCAAACACCGCCGCCAAATTTAATAAATTCAGTCACATCTTTTAAAAAGGAAGCAAAGGCAAGAGATCATCCTATCTTCGGCCAATTTGTATGAAAATAAAACGTCAGAATTTAACACATTTGGTTTAATATTATGCTACTGGGTTAGTTTAATACTCTAAGGCTACTGGTATCGTATTTTATTATTAATACTTTTTGACTTGGCAATTACTTGCATTAACCATGAAAATACACAATATGTAAATACTCACAACAAAAAAATAATTTTCCAAGACTAAGTTAGTATTTAGTATTTCGATTGGTTTGAGGAAATTTCTTAATCCTCAAAATCAACGCTCGCAATGATCAGTGACTACATTCTCTTTGCCTCAAAGGGCATATTAAAAATAAAGATGTAACCGATATATTCGTATTCGTTAAGATATTAGTAATATTAGGTGGATTCATAGATCAGTAATCCAACGGATTCTGATATGCTAATATTCCATATTCACTTCATTTATACACTAACTGTTCAACATCGGTTGGATAATACCACTCGGCTCGACCCGACTGCTGATATTCGTGACGGATATCTGTACCATTCGTATCGTAAGTATAGCGGTGGAAGCGCCGTTTGGCGAGTATTCATTCTCTATTGTATAGTACTTAGGGACTATTTTCAATTGGATATTTTACATCACGGCGACCAGCGGGACTTTACAAATAAAACTCTTTATAGATGTTTAAAATTTATTGACTCTCTAGTACTTTTTTTAATAGTGTATATTTAAATTTATTTATTTTAATAAATTATTGGGCGTATATTAGTTTTATTGCCATGGTATTTTCCCAATATTTTTGTTAAAATCATATCGACATTCATTGAAATGAGTTATCATACTGTTAGATATTGTAAATCATTTTTAAAATGTAAACATACAAAACAAGGGGCCTTGTTTTGTGCAGTGGATTTATTTTTATTCTAACCACTTAAAATCACTTTCAATAATACTTATATAAACAAAAGGGTGTAGGTATTTTGATTCAATGCAATTCATTTCTGACTTTCTGGGTAGAGTGTGGTATAACACATTTGGTAATTTGTGAATTCGTGAATATTAAATTAAAATTATCTTAAACAGTGTATTTGGAGTTTAGTTCTGTTGTGAGTGTTAAAGCGGTTAAAAGCAAAGGCATACATCTATTTTTAGCTCTATCATAAAATAAAAAGACTTTAAATTAGAAAAATGAAGCGCGCTCGAGTAAGTGAAGTATGGAATAATTTCACGGTTGATTCTGAAGAAAATAAGCTTGCAAAATGTACTATCGGCCAATCGAAATTTAGTTTTAAAGGAATTGTTTCCAATTTAAATAAACATTTAAAAACTCAAGACAGGAACAGGAAGTCATTCCAACGAGGCCGCTAACTTTACCAGTGACTGACTCCAACGCCGACGTTGAGTATGCAGATAACGTTGCTCCATCTGGATCTCCACAAAACGTAAGTGTGCCAAGCGTACAGACATTTTCGAACCCGCAAGCATCTAATAAAATTCAGTCAACCCTAAGATTGTTCGCTAATACTAAAAAGTTATCGACGAAACAAAGAAAAGAAATAGATGACGCATTAATGTTATTGTTTTCTAAAAGTTTTCTGCCGTTCTCACTAGTTGAGGATGTATATTTCCAAAATTTTGTAGCAAACCTAAACCCAGCTTACCAGTCGTAAACATGTATCAAATGCATTGTTAGATGCTGAATATCACAACTGTTCAAATAAAGTCAGAGAAGAACTCAGTAATGTCGATTCTGCTTGTCTCATAATAGACTGCTGGACATCAAGAGCACAAGAGGGCTACTTAGCGTTAACAGTGCACTACAGAGATAAAAAAAAATCGGTTGTCTGTAAAGTCGGTTTACTGACGATAGTTGAACGTGACAACGCCGGTTGTGCCTCTTTGTCGCTCGTTCCGCGCTCTCGCTTGCACTTCAAGCCTTAAATGGAACGCCTCGGAGCGAGGTAACGCCGCATGGGTCATGTTTTTCGTGCGCGCAGCCAGCTTCATCGAATTAAAAGAAGTTGTCACGTCAAAAACTTTAATTTAGAAATTGCTCTTCTACAATGTTGCATTTTATCTGGGCCGCATATAGCAGTTAATTGGAGTACGGAGTTGAATGAGGTCATAAACGATTGGAACTTCACAAAAAAAATTAAATTATTTGTTTCTGACAATGCTCCAAATATTTAAAACTGCATTAAAGATCTTCATTTAAAAAACTTTGGATGTCTTGCACATACCGACCGACGAACTCGTCTGTCGTCAGAAAAGGTGAAAAAATTGATGTATTTACACACGAATAAAAAATAAAATTTTCATTTATAAAAACACATTATATAAAAATGTTGTTTGTTTTTCATTCCAATTCCTCACAATATCATTTATTTATTTACAACATTAATATTTATCAAAGCATATAAACCGAGCATACATTGGTATAAAAACTAATAAGATTGCTTGGTAAAATAAACTTATTACCTACATGAATAGAATACGTATAATCGTTATATTAAGATATCAGTAGTATTCACATATTAGTTTAAATATTATAATATCAGTTGACGAATATATTCATATTAACTAATACTGACAAATATGGGTATTAACCCATCTTTAATTAAAAATATAACTTTTTTTTTCTTTGATAATTGACTCATATATTCCCACCAACTCATCTGTGAACTGACAGCTGCGGCAAAATTGTGAACTAAAGCCGCCTTTTAATCAAATGTCACTCGATACGTCATTGTTTTGAGAGTTTATAGAAAAATAAAAAATGCCGAAAACCATTAAAAGTGATGCCCGAAAAATTATTTTAAAAGTATTAAAATTTTGTGAGCAAGAAGCTCGAGGGCATGCTCCAATAATGCCTTTCAATCAAGTCTATAAAAGAGTATCAGCTGCTACAGGTCAGTGTTGCTATGTTTTGTTCCTTCCTTTCGTATTTCCGATAAATGGATTGGTTAATGCAATTCATTTCTTTTTCAGATGTTAGTCAAGGATTCATTTCCAAAATAGTTAAAGAACCGGAAACCGCATAAACCACAGGAACGCAAATTACAACGCCCGGTAAAAAAGGCATAAAGGCATATTATTTAATTAAAGTTTAATTTGTTCAATTATTATATTTTTGTTTCTTCTTGTTCTTGGACATATATCTGTTAAATCTGTGTTCTAGTCTTTTTATTCCGTGTCTAATTTATTACCCTAGTATGTGGACTCTACGTAGGAATATAAGACCCTTAGATGGGAATATTCCCGAACTGGCAACACTTCAGCGCAGAGGCGCCAAGCTGTCAGTTCACAGATAAGTTGGTGGCACATTGTTCTTTTGCCAGTGTCTAAATATTTTGCTTGCAAAATAATTAATAATTTTAGAGTATTTTAATCAAGCTATAGAGCATAGAGCGCGCGTTAGCGAGTGTGAACAGTAAGCACGGTTATGAACAGTCTCGAAACGGCACGAGCGACATTATTATAATCACGTTATAATAATTTTATACTCAAGAAGTCATGCGTGTTAAATGTTTCTCTTAACGGTATTTATTAAAAATTTAAATAACCTTGGTGAAATGTGCAGTGCCAAGCTGTAAAAATGATTCACGGAAGCAAACTAAGAAAAAAAATTATATTTCTTTTCATCTGTATGCAATATATCCATAAGAACAAAAAATTAATTCAACAATATTATTTAGGATGTAACTAAGGTAGAGAAAAAATAGTACCTAATGTATTAAATAAATTGGTAAATCCAATTGGGCATACCTTAAGCGCATTGAAAAAATTACGTATAACATGATTATACGTAATTTTTAAAGTAGTTTAAATACATATTGACAGCACTATCGGCTTCAACACCCTTGAAAACCATAAATATGACACCCATGATGAAAAAATTGATATCTATTGCAGCCGCCATCTTGGATTTACATTTCGACAGCACTATCGGCTTAAACACCCTCGAAACCCATGAAAATGACACCCATGATAAAAAAATTGATACTCATTGCAGCCGCCACCATGGATTTATATTTCGACAGCACTATCGGCTTTAACACCCGCGAAAACCATGAGATTGACACCCATGATGAAAAAATTGATATATATTGCAGCCGCCATCTTGGATTTACATTTCGACAACCCTATCGGCTTCAACTCTATCGAAAACCATGAAAATGACACCCATGATGAAAAAATTGATACCTATTGCAGTCGCCATCTTGGATTTACATTTCGACGGCACTATCGGCTTCAACACCCTCGAAAACCATGAAAATGACACCCATGATGAAAAAATTGGTACCTACTTCAGCCGCCATCTTGGATTTACATTTCAACAGCACTATCGGCTTCAGCACCCTCGAAAACCATAAAAATGACACCCATGATGAAAAAATTGATATTTATTGCAGCCGCCATCTTGGATTTACATTTCGACAATATTATCGGTTTCAGCACCCTTGAAAACCATGAAAATGACACCCATGATAAAAAAATTGATACCCATTGCAGCCGCCACCTTGGATTTACATTTCGACAGCACTATCGGCTTCAACACCCGCGAAAACCATGAAAATGACACCTGTGATGAAAAAATTAATACCTATTGCGGCCGCCATCTTGGATTTACATTTCGACAGCACTATCGGCTTCAACACGCTCGAAAACCATGAAAATGTCACCCATGACAAAAACAATTATACTACTTACTTTTAGTACGTACCTACTACTATTATTTATTTTGTGCTTTTAAAATATTGTAATAAAAAAATCTCTTATTATTAGTATAATCAAGTATTTAAGAAATTTGGTTATTCGAATATTTTGTATTTGTACAGCGATCTTTTTGAGCCGCTGCAAACAACCGAAACAATGTCCACTCACGACGGCGACTGAAGCCGAACTTATCTATGGCCGAACTAAACTACTGTGTGGCTCTCCATTTACAGAAATAATTTACATACGAGGCTACCAAAACAACGAAAATTTCGCCATTTTGGAGCCGAAAAAAATTAATTATAGCTAAACAAAACTAAATTACACTGCCATTTACATTCAGTGGCTTCCCACATGGTAGATGAAGAGATTAAAAAATAGATTGAGTTAAACAATTGATATTTTCAAAAGTTATCGTGTTTACAAGCCACAGGGACATGATAAATCCACACCATAAGCCACTAAAACCCTTTTTTTATTTAAAAATAGCAATTAATCGAATTAAAAAAAAATATTACTAAGTTCAACAATCATTTATCTTTCTAACAATGTGCTTTTTATATCATTTATATGTATAATATGATTGCTAGATACAATTTTATTCGATAAAACGTTGGAATCTTAATTTTTAGGCGATAGTAGAACATACCTTGCGCTTTCACTTAAGGTATGCAAATCTTGCGCTTTCGCTTAAGGTATGCAATATTATGACTATGTCCAGTATGATAATTTGTCCAATCTATGGTTCTGTGTCAAAAATGCAAAGAATATAGTAATCAGAATGATCCATCTTTGTATAAAATCATAAAATCTAAGAAATTTGTACACAATCACAATTTTGTCTATGTGTAGGTTGGGCGACTAAAAATAAAGCGAGGAAGTAAAAGATATCGTTGTTTCTTTCCTTCACGTTGTTTTAGATTGGCATTTTAAAAATAAGATACAAATATACTTTCTTACATCGGAAGAAACTGAAAATGTGAATATGGTTAATTATGAGTTATACACTTTTTTGGCTTGTACCTTAAAGTAATTACATACATATTGCTCTGAGGTTTGCACAATTAATTGGCCTTTTAATTGATTAAAATTAAGTTATTAAATATTAGTAGAAATCTATCAAGAGAAGTCATGAATTAAAAGAACTAAGAAATCACATTTGTTTATTAACTTCTTTCATGTTAAACATATTTTCTCCAATTAATTTTATAAGTTTATATTTTAATATTTATTACTGTTAACTGTGTATTAATTATATTGACTCGAAATTGACCTTTTTCATGTCATGTATTTGGTCTGAGTTAAGTTATCACCATTAGAATTTTGCTGATTTAAATTAACGTTTATGTTCTGTGAAGAAACTCTCTGTTAATAATAACATATATAATATATCAATAACATGCTTGGAAATATTATTTGCAAAGCAGTCAATAACATCAACAATAATGTACAGTTTATGAAACATTTTCTTCCATAAACATCGATCACTAATGAAAAACTAGATACACAATCAGTGACAAAAATGGCATAACCGAATGTGCACCCACTCGAATATATGGGTGGACTTTTAATCTATTAGTATTGTTACGCGCCACTATTAATGTTTTGTACATGGCTACACTAGTCACACTAGCGCCCTCTAGTGTCGAGTAAAAGAAAGTGTTGCGCGCCTTGTACATGGCACCACTAGTTACACTAGCGCCCTCTAGTGTCGAGTAGCAGAACTAGGAGAGTCGAGATACTTCCAGAAATGTCGGGACCGATATGTACTCGAACATTCTAGATGTCGCTACAGTAGAAGGTTCTGGAAACTATCTGAGGCCCTATATAAGGCCGGTATAGACCACGACCGGGGCAGTATTGAATTGGCGATACAAGAGAATACTTCGAAGCGAAATATCGGCGAACTGTGTTTTATTATTAGTGTGATTTTAAGTTGTAGTGTTGTGTAATTAAATAGTCAATTTTGGTAATTCAATCGGCAGTTTGTAATTGTCTCGAACCCCAAGCTCGTAACAGTATTCGAATGCTCCGACGGTGAACATGCCTCAGTGCTTGTTTAAAAAGTGCAAAAATGACACATCCAGAACCCTAAAAGAGGATGGAGTTTCATTTTTTCGATAAATATTAATATTAACATTATTTAGTTGTTATAATTGTATTGTAAATACTGATATTTTGTCAAAAAATCATCGTAAAAGTATTTTTTTTAATTAAGTTGTAATAAAATAAGTCGTCATTGTTCGAGGTTTATGCGTTGATTCTGTTCCATTTGTGGAAACGCTATTGTTTTTTATTTTTTTTTATTATTAAAGTATGATTTTTTTTAATTTAATGAGAGCTCTTTACTGTTTCTCTAAATATCATAGTACTCAAAACGTCGGGAATCTTAACTAAGTTAATATACGCAATAAAATACGTAAAACTAGTTTCATTTCAATGTGTAGTGAATGCGTAAATATAAGAAATTATTATAATTATTCAGTCTTATCCGTTTTTTTTAAACATTTGTAAATATGAACATTATGTTAAAATTTGGACAATAATATTTTTAGATTTTGCAAGAAATGTGTGTACTTATTTTTTATATTTAGTAACTATTATATTTAGATTTAACATGTTTGTCAAGCAATATGTCTGCAAAAGAATTTATAGATGATAATAACCCCTGGAAATGAGGTGATCGCTACCAAGCTATTTCTAATTTGTTGTGTTGTTAATTTGTATAACATACATGATTGTAAGCTGTTATTTAAAAAAAAAAAGTCCCGCTGGGTTTCTTGCTGGTTCTTCCCAGGACAGAGGTTTTTTTCGAACCAGTGGTAATTATACAAAAGAGTGCCTTTAAATAAGTATTATTTATAATCTATATTGAATAAAAAACGTTTCTGTTTCTGTTTCTGTTATTCCATGCTGCGCTGCCATCTCGTCCACAACATACTTATCGCAATGTTCTTGTTTGTGCTGCCGTACAATGTCTATAAGAGTAGCTTTAACCATTGTTGCTTTGAATGAAATATTTTTGCTCGTAAGCCACTCTTGTATTCTAGGTTTAGTCCAAGACATTTTAGGCAGCGATTCTAGTTTCCTGGAGTGGTAGGGGGCATTATCCATCACTACTACGGAATTTGGTTTTAGTTTTGGCAAGAACCCTCTAAACCACTTCTCAAAGAAATCGGCATTCATCTCTTGATGATAATCTTTTTTATTTTTTTTGGCTTTAAATATTAATACGCTGTCTTCTACGAATCCTCCTTCCCCGCCTATATGGCCGATAGTTAATCGTTTGCCCTTTCCTGAAGGCTGCTTTAAGCTTGTGGTCAAGCCATCTAGGAAGGCCTGGCGGGACGATAACACTGTCTGGTCAATCCATGCCTTCTTCGGTGCATGACCTTCAAGATAGTGAAAAATATCAATTAATTATTGAAAGTACAATTTTATATAAAGAAAACAGAAAATTGTAATTACCTTCGTTGATCCAGGTTTCATCTTGGTAATAAATATACCTTTCTTCCCTTCGATACCCTTTAATTTTTCGAAGGTATCGCTGGGGCCATAAAATAATGTCCTGTCTGTCAATTAAAATGCTTTGTCTTGATTTTGTGACATATTTGAAATTTAAATGTTTCATAACATTTCTTAATGAACTCCAAGAAAAATTGGGTAAGTCTGGGTCTTCATTGACAATCTTAAGAATCTGTAAAGTCATAAAAAAAGTTTTTGGGTAAGGAAGTCTACGTAATCTAATACTTTGGTTTACAAAGAACATTATGAAGGACACAGGATATAATGCAGTAGAAGGAATAAAGTTTAAGTTACCTTTATAATTGTGGGTGACTCAATTGCATAAAAAAATTATGTACTTTTCGCCTTATAGCGGCAAAAGTAAAATCGTCTAATTTATCTTTGAAACTGTGTTTCGGTCCACGTTTCTCGGGAGACTTAAATTGTTTATTTTCTTTGCATTCTTTTAACACACTGTAAACTGAGGTCACACCAATTCCCAAAATGTCAGCTGTCTTCGAAACACATTCTTTTTTTTTCGGGAGACTCAATACGTAATAGTGAAGCAGCTTTCTCCTCAAATACGTGTTTGTAGACGTTTTCTTCTTAAAGCAATCCGTGGTCTCTTCTTTCTAGGAGACAAGCTTTGGCTTGATGTGCTTGGTTGAGGATCCACATCGTTTGTAGGAAACAATATAACAACAAATATACACAACAATTACCAGAAACACAACGTAACGAAAAACTTAACAAAAACAATAACTAAACAGCGTGAGCGCAGAAAAAACTACGTAACGAAAAACTAAACAAAAACAATAACTAAATAGCGTGAGCGCAGAGAAAACATTCGTGCTATCAGACCAGAGGTTAGAAGCCGAATTACAAACAAAATGGCGACCAACGCGCGCGGCGTTGACCTTGATCGGTGTTGCACTAGTGCCAGCCGCGCCGCGCTTTGTAATAAGTCGTCAAAAAACTGATTGTAGTTACGTACTACTAGTAACTTATATCAGAGCACTTTTATAACACTTTATTGTAAAATAGAAATAATATTCTTTTATAGTTTGAAATGATTAAATATTCACACTCATTTTTCATTCATATGATTGAACGAGAACTGAAAGCATCACTATTACTTTAAATATGGCAACATTATTTTACACAGTGACATTAGCTATAGCTCAGTGTTGCCAACCGTACGATTTAAATCGTATTCATACGATCTTTTTGGCCCGAGTACGATGTACGACCATGTATTCGAAATCGTACGCAAAATATACGATCTTTTCTAATCTTATAATCTTTATAACAAAATAAAAATGATAATTAATTAAGTTCATTTAATCGATATGAAAAATCAATAATTTCCAAATTGAACGAGCTCTAAACTTCTTCTTTGCATTTTTTATAAACGCATCCTATAATATTTAACAATAATTAAATATTTTTTAATAATTTTGAAGTGAAAACTTCTTTAGCGGCGTTGTGCACTTTTTTGTAATGGGTAAAAAATGTTAAACTCGCGCCAGGTCACGTGTCCTGATCGAAAATTCGTAAGACGGACGGAGAGTAGACAGCCGGCGCGGCGTAGGAGAGGAAGTAGGTTAGGTTTAATTAATTTGCATTTATTAATTAATATAATTTTATTATTAAGATTTGGTTTCGATCGAGTCTGCTGTACTGCTTGACGAAATTATTAATATAGATACATTTGTACTTACACATTATAGATGTAATATTTGTAATATGTTTATACTTTATAGCATTAACCTATATTTTCATAACATCACAATAAGCACATGTGCGGTGTAGGTTTACCAAACAAATAATTTGGAATGAAAATAAATGAAATAAGATAATAATAAATAATCTCATCAATCGCCATTCCAAAATATCAAAAATGCACAACGTTAATATTCATGTTTTCACTTCTGCCGGCACTCCCGGAGTGCAACCCGTCGTTTTTTTTAAACTCTATTCCTCGCGCAGTTTAAGGAGGAAGCTGCAGGGTAGCCCGCGAAATTCAAAATTACTTACGATTTTTACAATTTGCAGGTCAGTGTCAGGTAATATGTTTAACAAAATATGATTCGCAGTCGTAGCAAGTATGCGTTTACAGAATTATAATCATTATAATCGTCAATACAACCCTCTAAGTTCGTATAATCGCATTGTATGGCTATTTCCAGAAAAACTCAGTCAAAGGGATTATATGAACTTGGGGGGTTGTATTGGTGATTTTAATGATAGTAATTCTGTAAACACATACTCGTTACGGTCGCGAATCATATTTTGTTAAACATTCAACCTCATCCTGACTGGCAAATTCCAAAAACCGTAAGAAAATTTGAATTTCGCGGGCCACCCTGGAGCTTTCACCTTAACCTTCTTTCTTCGAGTTTGTTTTACGTCATTCTTTTCGTTCTAATCCAAATAATATTAAACTACCTACGCAGATAATCATATATTACATATTTTTGTAATAGATGAACACATTCCGAGCCCATTTTTTTTTTAAATAAATAATGTAGTAAAGTTTAGTGTCAGATTCTTAAATGTTATATGGTTATACTCTAAATGTAAAATTTTGCTTTGACGTTATAATAATATTATTTTATTGAAATATTGATGCGTACTATCTTTTTTGTTGAGTTTTTAGCAAAATACGATCTTTTCCAGTTTATGGTACGATCTCCTAAAAAATAAAGTTGGCAACCCTGCTATAGCTACTGTTGTCAGTTGGCTCGTCTAATTAAAAATACGACTATTATAGTATTAGTATCACAGAGTACATTATATATAGGGATTAGTATATATAGGTAGTTTGTTTGTGTAATCGTAACTATTATAAAGTTGTACTTAACTATTTTATATGCATTAATATGTTTTAACTAAAAAAAAACTATCATAATGGATGACGGACTCTTAATTACATCTATCCCAAAATTATCTACTAATCCAAAAATAATTGCATTAGAACAAACATTACAACAATCTATCATAAACTTCAAAGGTTACTATTTTATATTTTTCGCCTTTATGTTAAATAGATTTATCCTGAAGCTTAATATTTTTATATAATTTTTCAGACCTTGTTTTAGAATTTGAGAACATTTATATAGAATCAGAATGCTATAAAAGTCAAATTTTGGAGCAAAAACAAAAGTGTGAAAAGTAAGTGCTACCATTAGCTTATACTCAAAAAAAAATATGTCGACGTTTTTTTTCGTTTGGTCAGCTTAGTAATTTAGAATACATGTGTTTCAACTAAGGTTCACACACTTACAAGCACACTGGATGGTAAGTGGATGTGTGACTCATGGAGTTACATCTATCCCCTATTACCTACGAGTCAAAATGTCAATGGTGAATTCTATCAAACATGTAGGTTTACTTTATGATGTTTCCCTTCATTGCTATATAACTACAGTATAATCTAGATAACTTGAACCTTGTTAAGTCTTCTGTTGAACCCCTAAACAATTTGAGATACATTGAATATTTATTTCTAGAATTATTTAGCCTTTGTAACTCGAACAAAATGTCATTTTCCTACGAGGTATTGATAGTACATATTTATACTCTATAACTCGAATTTCAATAAGTAAACTCTGTAAGTTGTAGTTAGTGAAATATAAAATAAGCAATAAAATCCAAAAGGAATGTTCAGTGCTTCTAAACTATTGTTTGTGTCTTGTACACATGCAATGAATGAATACATTATCATTAAATTTTCTATGTAACAAAGCTGTGTATCTTCTGTTTGTTCATTGTGAATCGGTACTTATTTGACTATTAACTGTACACTGTAAGCTTGTGGAACTCCTTGCCTGTATATATTCGATGTGCTCAGTCTCTTTTTTCCTTCAAAAATCTACTCAAAACTTATTACTTGGAACTCTAATATTTCCCATCATAATTCCAGTCCTTAATTGTATCTATCCTGCCTATCCTCAAGTGTCATCATCTTGTGTGTATTTATATACTTATAATTTTTTTTGATTTAATTGTTAGATTTATGTGCACCTTCCCTATTTGCAATTCACTGTAAACAACAGTTCTTTACTAAATAAGGGTTGTCTGGAAGAAATCACTTCTAGAGCGATAAGGCCTATTGTACTGTGTATATTTTTATTTCATATTGCTTATTCTTATTAGTATTGGTTTACAAAAAGAATATATTGATTGATTGATTACTTCCAACAACATGAGTAAACAAAGTTTGAAAAGTAAGTGCTACTCAAAAAAAAAATTATGTCGACGTTTTTTAGTAAAAAGAAGTTAACAACTTTAACTCTACATGAAAAATTCGACATTATCAATGTATTGTGCTTATTTACAGCATTGTACAGTTTACTTCACTAATATGTGATATATTTCAATAAATATATACCATAAAACATAAGGGAAATTTTAATTAACTTAGACTCTACAACTCAAAAAATATACTTAAAATTGCATCTTACTAATTCGAAATTTTAGCAATTAAATCCTTTGTATCTCAAATTTATTAAGTCAAAAACTCATTAACTTGAAATTTTTTACATTTCACTTGATATTTAAGTCATCAAGATTCTACTGTACTTGGTAAATCCACACTTAAAATTGTAGTCACCCTTTTCATTGGTCCAGGTAGGGATTGAATTTGGGTTGCTTGCATACTATAAAATTTACGACAAGCATAGTTAGAATGCTAAACATCTTGACACCCTGAGGTATTCGACAACATCAAGGTACTGTTGAACTTCTTCAAGGTGGTTTCATGGCTTAAATAATTACAATAATCCTGGCCACACACTAAATATGTGCTTAGTTTTACTTAACTAACTAAAGTAGCATTTTCAAATGAATGCTATTTACATGATCTACTTTTTTAAACATACATAATATACAACTTTTCAACTCTAAGAAACTAATAGTTTTAAAAAAAGTTAAGAACAAATTTATTATGTCCAATTTTTATTTATTAACTAGCTGATACCTGCAGCTTTGTCCGTGTTGCTTGATATATTAACAAAGAAAACATACATCATTGAACACATAGTGCTTATAAAAGTTGTTGTTTCTTAAAACTTTAATAACTTTATATTAAATGAAGATATCACAATAGTTTTTTAGATAAGGGCCATGTGTCTAAGAAATAAAACTTAGAAAACCTAATTGAAACCTATCCAGTAGTTTTTACCCGTGATGCGCACACAACTGCAAAGGTCTCTCATTTTATTTTTATAGATGTATTGTTAGTTTTATTGCAAGGTGTGTTGGGGTTTTATTAAATTTAATTTTTTTTTATACTTCGTTCATGGACCTACTACTAAATGGATCTCAGGTATCCGCACTCATATGCTTTGGTATTAAAATTAAAAAGTTATTAGTTATTATTAGTTATACATATAATATACATGTTATAGTCAAAACTTTTTACTGGTTAAATCCACTTTTTACCAACGAGTACTGTGATATTTGTCAGTGACAGTAGATGGATGTGTTGCTACTGTGGCCGTTTGGGTAATCCTAACCTGGACACGTTTTGTTGATCCTGTCGGTCTTAGAAAAAAATGTTTCAACTTTTATCAGACTATGATCAGTAGCAGTAAATGCAACCTATTGTTAAAATGCCAGATGTTTGTTGTAGTTTGTTACTAATGGTCCCCAAATTGATTGTAGCCCACAAAACATTAATAAGCCATAAAGTCAAACTCAAACCTTATTCAATTTAGTTTTATTTAAAACTCTTATGAATATCAAAGTCTCATCATCTCAACTCATCAAAATCATGATTAGCATAAAGAAGACCTCTGAGCAAATTAAAGAATCCCCGAGGTTTTTTTGAATGTCATTTTACAATTTCATTTATAAATTTATATAGTAAAATCAAACAATGTCAAATTGATTTTAATATTTTTTTAAATATCAATTTTAACAAAATACATATAATAACAATGTAAAAGTTATTTCTGCACATACATGATCGTATTAAATATATTAATCAATTTTATAGTAAGCCTTTACAAAATTTCCTTATTTTTATATATAAGTTTTTAAGCCAAACAAACCAAAGTTGAATCACAATTTTATTTGGCCATAAGATGAGTTTTGGTGAGAGATGGTGTAATGGTATGCTTAATAATGGTGTAAATTTATTCTGGCAATTCTTAATCCAATGTCACTTAATTAATCCATTAAAAAGTGCCATTGGATTGTGAAAATTGTCACTTGTGTCTATTATTCTGGTGCTCCAAATTTTTCATATTAAAAGCATGTGGCCTTCAGCTGATTGTATCCTGGCTGAGTTCTGGTATCAATGCTTAAAATTTAGTAAAACTTAGCATTTAGTTTAGTCTGCGGTCTTAAAAATAGTTCCTCCACACAGTATATTTTGGTCATTTTTGTGAGTATTTCAGCCTTCATTGGTTGGTTATCAGCTGCTGGCTTGATATGTTCAATAAATGGCACCAGTTCCTTAATCTATACAAATAAATAAAATTAATGTGTCTGTTTGTAATGTTAAAATAACAGCTTTTACCAAATGCATATGAAAGTATATACGGTACTAATAACAAAAAAAAAACAATATTAAAAGCAAGTAGTAAAATTTTGTCTCTCAGTCTGTCTATTTGTTTCGGCTAATCTCCGGAACGGCTGGACCGATTTTGAATGGACTGTCACTGGCAGATATCTGATGTTATAAGGAATAACTTAGGCTACTTTTATTTTAGAAAAATAATTAGGGTTTCGTGCAAAAAAATTTAAAACCCATGAAACCGTAGTAAATTCCACGCAGGCGAAGTCGCGAGGGACATCTAGTATAAAATATATGATTTTATTTTCCTATTTTAATTTACAGGATTTCTTGATGAATTGCTTTTTGTTATTTGTAATTAGTTTAGTTTATTTTACGGCGGGCTGTTTTCCGCAACTCCACATCTAAGTGCGTATTTTGAGTGTGGGCAGGAATAATGTAATTATTCGAGCCATGAGATCTCCCCGAGGAAGTTCAACAGTCCTTTGATGTTGCGTGCAACTTCGGGGATCTTGGCGTGCCGAGATGTTTAGCCCTATATGCAGCGACCTCCGGACGTGTCAGCAACACGTGGGCTGACGTTTTTTCCTCCACCATACATGCCCTGCACAGGGGACTATCTGTAACACCTATGGTAAATAAATGTTTGTTAAAGTGTTTGCCCTGTGATAGCACTTGTTACTATGGTGATCTGTGGCTTGTTCAGTCTCATTAGAACCTTGGTTAAACAACTGTTTATTTCAGGCAGGACCTCCCTAGCTTGTCTACAGTCTACTAGATTTTTCCAAAGCTGAGCATGTTGTGAGTTGTTGTAACAGTGGTAGAGCCATGCGGCAGCTTTTGCTGTCGTACGGATGGGCCGGCTCGAACCGGGGTAGTACCACGACCTCACAGAATACCAGCGTGAAGTAGAGGTTTACCTCTGCGTTTCGCTCGGTGAGTGCAGGTGGCCGGAGGCCCTTTTTACTGGGAATGAGGCATTCCATCTTAGTCCTCACGGGTGACAACGCATCTGCATTTTGATTCGCAAACGAGGATAGATGTAGATGTCTATGGGCCGCAGCAACCACTTACCATCAGGTGGACTGTGTGCTCGTTTGTCACCCTTATCCTATAAAAAAAAAATGTTGATTAGTGAAGTGTCTAACGTACCAGTGAATGCATGTGACCAAAGGGGATTGGTATGATTGGTTCCAGCCCTATAGTAGCCAGAGCTGATCCTCTTCTGGCCAGTTCGTCTGCTGCTTTGTTGCCTCTGGATCCACTGTGTCTCTTTATCCATTGCAGAGTCACATTGTTGTGTGTCAATGTGTCAATCATTGATGGCATTCATATATTAGTCCCGAGTTCACCACATTGCAACTCAGAGCTTGTAGTACCGCCCTACTGTCGGTCAGTATCGGTGACGGATGATGGTGAAGTCATCTGTTGCTGAAAGACTGTATTGTAGGTACCCAGCAGTGTGCATATGTGGATATTGAGGTCTTCAGAGAAAGTTCCAGATCCTACACCTTCATTTGTTTTAGAACCATCGGTGAAAACTCAAAGCGCTTTTGGGCTTAATACTTCTGGCTGGCTTCTTTCATTTAATTGTATCTTGTACTTCTTGTTGAATACAAATTGTTTAGGAATATTATCGTATTTGGCTTGTAAGATAGGTATTTTTGAGTGAATTCTGTCAATTATGCCTGTATGGGGGACTCTATTCTTACTCCAAAGATTTAGGGTCTTGAGTCTAATGGCAGCTAAAGTCGCTTCTTGTTGTTGTAGATGAAACGGGGTTTGCTCCAGCATCGCCTCTAAGGCGTTGTCCTAGTCCTTATGCAGGCTGTGGCAGCCATACATGCCAGTCTCTGGTGGTAACACTGGAGCTTCTTTATAGTGGTGGCTTCATTTGTTTTGGTCCACCATACCAGAGCGCCGTATGTGATCATGGGCTGAATTACAGTTTTGTACAGCCACAGTATTATTTTTGGCATCAGACTCCATCTTTTGCCAATCATGATTCTGAATTGCCTGAATGTTATACTAGCTTTGATGATTTTGTTTTTTATGTGTTTATTCCAGTTGAGTTTACTGTCCAAGGTAAGAACTATATTCTAACTCAGAGGATAGCTGGAGTTTTGTGCTGAAAAGACTTGGGCGATGATAGTTATTCAGCATTCGTTTTTGTGTGAACATTACTAGAACCGTTTTATTTGGATTAACAGTTAAGTCGTATTCCCTGCACCATCTCTCCGCTATACGGAGAGCCGTTTGGGTCAGGTCGCACACCATGCTTGCTGTCTTTCCCGAGACCAGTATTGTCAGGTCATCAGCATAACCTACTGTGTAGAAGTGATTGGAATTGAATTTGCTGATGAGTTCATTAATGACCATATTCCACAGGGGAGGTGAAAGAACCCCACCCTGCGGGCAGCCTATTTTAATCTGGATTGTTTGAGATTCACCAGCAGTCTTTATAGTTCGTGTACTGAGCATGTTTACTATCCAGTCAATCAGTGCCGGTTCAACTTTATGTCTACTGAGGGCACCTTTTATGCTGGAGAAGTTTATTATGTCAAAAGCACCTTATATATCTATGAAATAACCTAGATATATTAATTTTTTTTTAATGACCTCTTCAATCTTTGTTATTACCTGGCGAAGTGCCGATTCTGTCGATTTAAATAAGCTATAGGCGTGTTGTTTGTCGTATGGCGGTAAGTTCATTGGCGCCGATCCCCTTAATTCCCTTTCACATATCCTCTCCGTCGTCTTTAGGAGAAAGGATGTGAGGCTAATGGGTCTGTAGGATTTAGGGTCTGTATAGTCGCTCTTACCCATGTAGGAGTACCGGGAATATGCCGTCAGGTCCTGCCGCCTTATAGGGTAGGAAACTGTGAATGGCCCAATGGATTTTATCCATCGTTACCACTCTTTGCTAAATTCCAGTGTTCTGCTGTTGGTGTTAGTGTATTTTCATGCCGGTTTATCTCCTGAGTTACGCAGCAACCTGGGAAGTACGTTTCAATTAGGATGCGTTGGGCTTCATCCGGCTATGTTATTAGCTTCCGTCGGGTTTCTTTAGAGAGGTGGATCCCGGCGTGTTCTGTTTAGCTAGGATATTCCTTATCCTATTCGCATGTTCACAGGTTTCTATGTTACCACAGAATTTACGCCACCCTGTCGAGCGTCGATACCTGATACATTTTTTGTATTCAGACTTAGCTTTCTTGTATATTAGCCTTTCTTCTTCTTACCTTCTTACGTTTTCTATCTAGTTCTTTACCCCACTACTGTTGCTTTACCTCAGCATGCATTGGAGGAGTGATTTCTGGACATGATTCACGACAGCTGTCCATCATGGCTTTAGTAACAGCTGCTACTTTTTCTTCTAGGAGCGACTGATCTCATATAGTATTTGTCCCCTCAAAACCCGCGAGCGAAGACGTTAGTCGATTTAGGTATTTTGTTTTGTCCGTCTTGCGGGGATTTCTCTATGGTGGTGTAGCGGCGATATCGACCTGTAGTACGAAGCAGATCCATCTATAGTCTGAGCATGAAGCCTCTTTCGACACATGCCATCCCGTAATTAGTTTAGCTGGTTCTGTTGCAAGTGTGAGGTCGATTATTGTGCAACAATGTTTGTTTATGGAAGTTGGTTCAGAACCTGTGTTTAAAATGGTTAGGTTAGTGCTAAATAGATATTCAACTAACATCTTACCTCGTTCGTTGGGTTTTTCCATTCCCCATAGGGGTGATGCGCTTTGAAGTCCGTCCCGATCACAAACTTTAGTCCGGTTCTCTTGCAGAAATTCACCAGCCTGATGAGGTTATGAGGGGGAGTGTCTTCCTACGGCATGTGAACCGAGGCGATGACTAATCTTCCCTCCTGTGTATTGCCATGACACATATGTCTCTGGAACAGAAATCTGTTAATAGTTATGCACAGATATCTTTAGTAGTGTAAATACACGCTCTAGGCTTGTCGTGTTCAGAGCTGTAGAATAGCTTACCTTTTACTTTGTTTAGGCCTTTGACTTTACCAGCCCCAACCCACGGCTCCTGGATTAAGGTTATGGCCGTCCTTTGAGCCTCCAACCACTTGCGTAATTGAGCCGACGCAGTTTCACTGTGGTGGAGGTGGCCTGCACTAGGCTAGTTCTGGACGAAGGGCACGTCATCATTGATCGCGTCCTCCCCATCCCCGCCCAAAAATAAGCCTGCCAGCAGATTTGGGGTTTCATCTTTAGCTATCGAGTCGGACGTGGTCGACAAAATGCAGTCCTCTTCGTTACTCAGTGAGCTGCCGCTGAGCCCGATCTCTACTGGGGGCTTCGGCTCAGTTGTGCAGGCCGTTTTTTCATTGGATTTGGCATCCAGTGATTCGGCTGTACCGTTAACCATGGCCCCGGTATCCATGACTTCCGGATTGTTATCTGCCTCTTTGCTTGGTGGAGTATCAAAGAATTTCCCTCCACAACCTTTGCAATATAAAATACACAAAATACACATGCGAGACATTCATCAGGGTCGGGAATCCCAAACCTGATGAATGTCTGAATGAATGCCGGAGGATCATATCCCGACTCGGAATATGATCCTCCGGCACCGAAACAACGATCCGCACGACCGATCTCGCGCGCTGGCTGTCGCGCGGCTCCCTGGCCATCAGGGATAAAGATATCATATTTGACTCTTTGCGGTATCTCTGACTGTTTCTTTATGATCAGCGAGGTGTTGGATTTAAGATCGAGGGTAGCAATATTCCACATCAACCAATCCTGAGCCTTCTGATCGTCGCACCACAGCTTCAGAACACCCTCCGGGTTTGCCCCTAAAAACTGGTCCCGGCTACTCCAGGCCTCGCTGAACATTTTCATCTGTATTACCACGAGGATATCGTCAGCTACTTCCTTCGTTATGTGCCCTAAACGCGCACACGTTAAGGCCACACCCAAATCTGCTTTAGCAGCGGAAGCGTAGTTGGTTCTTACAGCCTTTGGTTACTGTTCGAGTCGCACTTTTTTGTGCTGGCCTCTCGACTAGGTGGACTCTTCCAGCATCCTTTTGGATGCTCTTCCCGTCTTCCCATGACGCTTGGCCGCTCGTTGCTTCCTGACGGATATCTTAGAGCTGGTCCCCGCGGCCGCGACTTTCACTTGGGCTGGATTTTTATCCTTCCCGGTTTAAGCGCGGCTACTGGTTCCAACTCCAAGCACCTCGGTCGCAGTAGCTTGCCCAGCCTCCTTGGTATTGATTTTAGATGCAGCCAGCGCGGCTCTTTCTCTTCGGCCTTTATCCCACTGCTTCTTATTCTTCTTCTTGGCCTTTACACTACTGCCTGCAGGGATAGATCTTCCTGATGGTCTGTTAGGTCGGCAAGTCACCTTTTTGGGTGCCTTGCCCTTCCCCTACGGCTCACCACTTGCCAGGCAACAGAGAGAAGGTCGTCCGTTCTCTGGGGCTTCGCAGGAGTTTTGTTACTCGCGGGCCCTTACTCCTTTTTCGCGTCCAGCTCTAGGTTTGGAACTGGTTTTGGGAACATCCAACGTGGAAGTTACCCTCTTGGTGGGGCCACCTACGCTGGATGGTATTGTCCGTGGAACCGTTTGTGTAATGGCCGTTCTTCCTTGTTCATTGGTGTCTCTGGTAAGCACATCTTACACCTTTCCTTCTTTCCTACTGGACTTTAAATTGTCCAGATTTATTTTTGTGTTTAAAATTCGTTCCCCCGGCTTACCACCCTCTATGGAGCCCGCAACTTTGGGAACGCCCTACTTAAAAAATATTTCAGGCGTTAGGATTACCGGGGGAATATAGGGACGCGAAGTTGGCTCAGCGCGACATCGGCAGCTCGATTCAACTGGTAGATAGGGCTGAAAAAGCCCATACCCACTACCCGAATAGACTATCACTTGTCCCGTCAACATGGCTTCTACCACAACCTAGCCCTTTTTCGGGAAAACTAGGCAGCCCCCACGTCCCTCGACTGCGACCCTCTGACTGGGCGCTTGGCCATTTTCCTAATTCTAGCAGATTGGGCCACCGTTTAGCTTAAAATCCGGACCAAAGAGGGCATGTTGCCTCTCGCCACTATATACCCCAGTGACGATCGGCTCAACCCTCCAGGACTCCTTCACCCCGCGTACGGCGTTCGACTGCGCATGTCCTAGCGCAGGTGGGTGTGTTAGTCCACCGGATGACACCCACTCTCCGGCGGAACCACCCCTCCTCTTTTCTCATCCGGGCTTGGGACCGACAATGGCAGTTATTATCTTTGTAATTAACATGTATCATAACTTAAATATTAATGTTATAAAGGAGTTAGCTCTGCAAGGAGAAATATTCTTGATCGTCTAGGTCAGTATAGCCTGTCTATCCTGAACAAGAGGAGATTTGAGAGGAAGGGGTTCTCTGGAATTATGTTGTTGGATTTTTAATTATATTGTAAACAATGTGTAGGAATTAATTATCTTTAAAGAGTGCTTATTATTTAGATATTTTTGCTTTATATGACATAACACAAATTAGGGAATAATTTATATGATAATTTTGTGAAGATATCCTTAAACTTAAGAACCTGTATATGGTCCACTCGAGGCTAAGCTAAAATTTACACAAATGTAGATTCTGTGTGTTGGTGATGTACAGAATATTGTGGTTAGTTGTCAACATAACACAAATTAGGGAATAATTTATATGATAATTTTGTGAAGATATCCTTAAACTTAAGAACCTGTATATGGTCCACTCGAGGCTAAGCTAAAATTTACACAAATGTAGATTCTGTGTGTTGGTGATGTACAGAATATTGTGGTTAGTTGTCAAAGTTGCATTTACTGCTAATACTGTTAATTCATCCTATAATGTAGGAAGCCAAATCACTCCAGTTACTACGACGACACTAAACTGAATCTGTTGGAACGAAGTTCCTTATTGCACGGTTTGAATTTTTCCGTCATTACCCCCTTTCTATAGTGCGGGCGAGATGGAATAATATCCATCTCCTTCGCACTTATTCTTATCTAGCCATGAAATAAATATGATTTTAATTGACGCTTTTTGACGCGACTTAATTTATTTTTATTTGTTAAGGGGCGTATTACAAAAAAACGCGAAATTACAAGGTTTCCTCGTTGAAATTTTATGTTTATCGTTCATTGCTTGAAATAACAATTACTTGGTAAAAATAGTTCGTTTTCTCTCCTCAAATAAGCTCGGAATGGATTTTAGATAACTTATTTATTTAATCAGTAATAATCATTCTCCCAAAGCATGTTTAGGCAAAAACTCTCGAAGACATGATTTGGGAGCTCTAATTTGTAGATTCTATTGAATATCGACCATCAAAAAAAATATTTTTATCTCCCAAATATCCTACACTTTAATAATAATGGAATACATTTTCGTTATATGCTTTTCACGCTAGGAAAAAAAAAATCGACATAATTCAAAAAACGACCAAAAAAGCTTCGATACAAGCCCCTATATTTCCGAAGTTCTACATCATTTAGAAGTAAAATTTATACCAAAATAATCATCAACATTTGCTTACACTATGCTATTATTTTTACTTTTTAAATCGTTACTATTATATTTTAATTAATTAAATAAAAGTACTATATATTTCACTGTGCCGGCCATCTGCGATCATTAACGCGCGAGCGCTTGCCGAGGGTGGACCTGCGTCAGTTTATTTCGGGCGCTGCATCGTTTCGATACTACCGTAGTGTGCGTCGGTTGCTATCGTAGTGTGCGTCGATTACCTGCATACTAGAAAATCGTCAACTACGACCGCAATTTTTGATCGATCGGTTTAAAACTATTTTATATAGTTATAATTTAGATTACGTCTCTTCAAAAATGTGGTCTATTCATTGACTTAGATCATTGTTATTTGAGGGCTTCACCTAATGGTTTATACAGCAACGGTCTTATTGAAGTTAAATGTCCTATTTCAGCTTTCGGAATAGATTTTGATACGGCCTTTCGACAAAAAAAAGTTAAAGGTTATAAATTCAGTGATTCAAGTGTAACATTAAATCAAAATAATGACTGGTTTTACCAAATCCAAGTCCAGCTTCATTTAGCAAATAAAAATGTCTGAATACTTGCCATAATATGTATTGGCCCAGATTAATGCAGTAAAAGTACTAAAAATTTACAAATACGACCAATTTTAGATTTTCAATATGTTACCCAAGTTACAAGCTTTTTATGAAAAGTGTGTACTGCCTGAAATTATCGAATCGAGAAAAGTTCGGTCAATGCCGTCGCAGCAAATATTTTTCTTATAAAAAATATAGTAATTGACTGTAAGTACCGATTAAAAAAATATTAGTTACATTTGGTTGTTATATTTATTAAAACAGGTTGCAACCGTTTATTCATTTATACCACTATTCTACCGGTAGTAGACATAATCGATTATTAACATTCGATTACAGCGTAACAATTAAAATATTTATGTGTACTTATTTTGACACTAAATTTCATAAATAATGAATAATATATCAAAATGGTATATAATAATAAATAATAAATTATATAATTATATAATAATAAATTAATAAGATAACATTAAAATGACACACCAAAAAATATTCCATCCACTGAAGTCCATCCTAAGAAAACTTTGTATTATGGAAAATCAAGATCGTTTAGTCGCCATACTCACAGTATTATAGTGCGAGCGAGTGAATAGATATGAAAGAAAGTATCGGTCGCGTAACTTACCGCCCGCTCGGTGCGTAAAATACCTAAATTTGCGAAACGCCGAAATGTAAGAGGGCTCTTAATCAAATTTACCAATAATAACGAAAGGAATTTCGTTCCTTCCGAGTGTTCCATGACACTCACGCGTGTTTTTTTTTTTGTAAAACTTCTTTTCCAATACGGCCAAGAATTTAATATTTACATCTAGCCAGAGAAAATTGGTGCCATATAAAGGGTAAAGGGTGCCATTTAAAGGGTAAAGTATGGCATTTATCTTATGAATTTTGTGACCTATTGTTGTTTAAATGCCGTCGCTGACTTATCTACTCAGCGTCTGATACATTGACTGATCCACCACCTTTAGTCACTATAATTTTTATTGTATGAAATTGACGTACTACATTCGTACTTATCTACTCGATTATAGTACAATGGTTAGGTTGAGGCCATCCTACACACTCACCTAACTTCATTGTAAATTCAGATACCATGAAACCGACGTCTTTGGTTGTTTCATTTTTTTCCATACTCAATTCTTAGATTCTACGCGTGTCACAGCACCGCTATCGCTGCCGGCGCGGGTAGATGATTTTACTAAAACAATAAGTAATTGTGCTACTTATTTCTTTGTAAAATGGTTACTTTAAAAAATGTGACACTGGGTTTTTTGCTGGTTCTTCCCAGAACAGAGGTTTTTCCAAACTAGGTCCACCTATTATTATTCACCTTGTCGCACATCTGTAGCCTCAATAACGTCAGCACAGTCGCAAGTCAAGGTTATTAAATCAATCACGATTTCCAGCCTTGAAATTATTTGGGGGATTCCGTGATCTATTTGATATGTTCTCCTTAGCAGCAAATTGCGTATGCGTGTGTGGGAAGAGGGGGAAGGAGTGGGTGGGGTGGTCAAGTCAAAAATGTTTGTCGAATGTGAATTTTCATGTTACAGCAAAACTTGTACTAGTTCCGAAGCATTTAAAGAGACGATTGCAAAAAAGGATAACATTATTCAGTCTATAGGTAAGTTCCCACGTTTAACGTGGCTTTATTTTAATATACGCGATAAAATCCGTAAAACTGGTTTTATTTAAATGTGTAGTGTTCGCGTAAATATAACAAATCATTGTGGCTGTATATTTATTTTATATAATGTAATATCTGATTTGAAATGACTAAAATATCGGTATCACTCTCTCTTTAGCTTGAAAGGTGATCAAATAAGAGAAATATAAATTTCAATACATTGTGTTAGTGTGTGTTTAAGGAGGACTTCACATAAATCTATTCATATATATATATATATATATATATATATATATATATATATATAAATAAAATTGAAGTGTTTGTCTGTAATATTTAAATAATTGGCTTCTATTAAGATTAGAATATTATTTTAATACAATACAGAAAATGTCTGGTTGCTACCATCTGCTTGCTTGGGATCCAAACTTTAGAGGTAACCAAACTTTCGGAACAATGGTAAAAGTAAAAAATTACTTTCAATAAGAATTACATGTAGTCTATACTGAACAAAAAATATTCTATTCTATTCCAATCTACTCTATTCAAACCCAAGAAGCTCATTCTGCATAGATCAGAGCAAGCTAGCCCAGGTTAACTATGGCATCATGATGTCAAACATCTCATAGTCCTGTGACCATCAGTGCTGTAAAGGTGTAAAGCATTCAAAACTTCGATCATTTAAAAATTCGTTAAAAATAAACGTGATAAAAACCGTAAAATTACCTTATTTTATTCATTAATATTTTATTTATGTTAGTCACAATTCTACTATTAAATAATCTTTATTTTATCATTTATTGACATAACATTGAAATTAATAAAATATTAAAAAACTATAATAGAAAAAAACTTAAATTATCATACAGTCCTACTTCCCGTGGTATTATGTATTATTCAATAACAATTTGTTTTAATTTATAGGAGCTATATTAATGAAGTTAAACGAGACAAAGAATTTTGCTATCATAAGTGATGCTCTTCAGATTATTTTTGGAGACCAGTTACTATTGACACCACCAACTTCCAATGATGATATGTTTAAAAAGGAATCTCCTAACAATCTCAAAGGTGATCAAGAAAATTCGTTTGGTAATATAAGTCATAGAGATACTTCAGTGTCAGAAATTGAAGGTACTCCCTCGGGGAGAAAGAGTCCAATTATACGTAGCAAAAAATTAAAAAATTCCATCGTAACTACAGAAAGTTGTAAGTTACAAGAAAAAAAGAGACTTCCCGATTGTTGGTAAGTGGCATTTGGAGATACAATTTTATTTTTTACATCAATTCTGACAATAGACATGTAGATATCGAGTTTTATACAAGGGTAATTACTTAGATATTTTCAAGTGTCATGGTTTTTTTTTAGATGTTTATGCTTGATACTTTTATCTGCTTCATTCGATGATAGTCTGGATGACTAGGTTAAGTATTATATACTGTTGTTGTAGCCACAAGTTCGCTTATTGTACCCTACCCTGGCTATATGGGAGCGGTTTAAAGAGAGCCCATCATCCCATTCCGTCTCTTGGGCTCTGTAAGAGGTGACTATTAGAAATGCCAATATATGGTATAGTAAACTATTTCGTTTACCCCATACGTAAAATAACCAGACTGGTGACGGTCAGTAGCGACAAAGACGCGAGACGATTAAGCGATGACGCAAAACCTCCAACGGAAGAAGCACATATCCAGCGATGAACTTTCACGGGCTGATGAAGGAGTAGATTGAACCCTTAGTTTAAGATGTTTACAATAAAAAAAAATTGTATTCTCACTTTTGTTCTCCCAAAATATCGAATACATAATTCTTCTGTACTCTACGTGTGTTTGTCACAGAACTCCTTCTAAACGGCTGGACCGATTTTGATGAAATGTTTTGTGTGTGTTTGAGTGGATCCTTTGATGGTTTAAATTTACAATTGGACCCGGTAGGTGACGCTGTTGTCGAGATCCGGAAATCAACCGTGCGAAGCCGGGGCCGATCGCTAGCTTATTATATATTACTGACTGCCTCGTTGGTCTAGTATTTGTAGTAGTGCGACTGCTGATCATGAGGTCCCGGGTTCGAATCCCGGGTCGGGACAAAAAAATCAGTTATTAAGTTTTTCCATCAAGAAATTCTCAGTAGCTGCCCGGAATCAGGAAGTTGGCGGTGTCTCACTCACCCCCGTACCTCGGAAAGCACGTAAAGCCGTTGGTCCCGTGCCTGATATCACTCCGGCTCCGGTCGTGTCGGTTTATCGTCCCATCGGACTATGAGAGCGAGGGAATAGAGAGTGCGCCTGTGCTTGCGCATACACTCGGGCACTATAATCCTGTCCTGCGCAGTTGGCTAGTCTCCGTTGATACTAGCCTCCGTGACCAAAAAATTCGCTCAGGAGGACTTAATATATAGATATTATAACATAATAATTAAAAATTCATACCGTCAATTATTATACCGAAAAAATTTAGCTTCTGATGCTCGTATGACTCTAAAATCAGTGTATGCTTCTAGGTTACGGGACTATGGTTTTGAAACCAGATAAACTACTGTAAGAAAATCCACTACTCAATATCATCTCGCGTACATCGTAAGAGACGACAGAGGGAAACTGAACGAGGAGATGGGCAGCAGCATCTTCCTGACAGTAGCTGTATTAAAAATAATAAAGTAATGCAAATATTCCCTTTGAATCAATATGTGGGGGAGGGCTTATGTCCACCAGTGGACTTTTGATGTGCTGTAATGGTAATTTTAATTTCAGGCCAACGCCGGAAAATAAGATCGTAAAGCTGACTTTTCCACCATCTAAATGCAAGTCCAGTGGAAGACTGAGACAGAGTCGCCTGAACCTCGTTAAGGTCAAATCTACAAACGTTGTGGACCTGACGAATTCACCTGATGTGTTGGGTGAGCTTGGAAATTTCCAAAGTGATAGTAACTTGCAGGTAATTTCTAAAGACATTTTATTTTTTCTTTAAAAAAAAAACATCACACTATGATTTTCTCCTCTGCCGTGGGGGCAGTTTACATACATAAATTTCACAAGGACAAACATCCAGACCTGGAACAATTATTTGTAGGCCATACAAGTAACAACTTATGTTAGTATAAAATAGTAATGTAATGTAATGTATATACTTTATTGTACACCACACATATACAACAAATAAATACAGTACAGAGAAAACTTAATATATACGTATGTACAATAAGGCGGTCTTATCGCTAAAGAGCGATCTCTTCCAGACAACCTTTGGGCTAAAGAGAAACTGGAATTAAGAACAGTAGGAGGTGGTGCGTTTTATGTTACACTTACATACTAATATCTAAATAAACTAAACTATATTTTGTTAAAATACCACAATAATACATAAAAATAATAATAAAATAAACATACATATTAATAAATAGGTATATATATATATATATATATATAGATATATACACATACATATATATACATAGATAATAAATAAATAAATACAAAACAAAGAGGAAAAAAACACAGAATAACTATCTGTTGCTAGAATTGGTTATCAATAACCACAAAGTGTTAGGTAATGCTTCTTGACGTCACTTTTGAATCTTTCCAAAGTTTGTGCCCGTTGAATTTCGAGTGGAAGTTCATTCCGTAACCTTATGGCTTGGCTCGTAAAAGAATATTTCATAAATTTAGTTTGAAATGAACATGGTTCTAGTCTTAAGTACCTGGATATTTCTAGGAAACGGCTCTAACAATTTGGTTGTAATTTTGTATTATATTATACTGTTTTGTTTTCAAAGTTTATATAGATTGTTGTTATCCATGGAAATATATTTTTCGACATCGCACTATTGGTCAAACATATGGCGGATGATCTTTTCAGGTGAAAGCATGACATCACAATTTTGACTGCCCCCATGTTTTTATTCTTTTTATACGTGGTAGAGCCATGGTGTAGCTATATTAGTAGTATAGTTGTAGCACGAATGGGTCGGGTCGACCGGGGATGGACCACACTCTCAGAATATCAGTGTAAAATAGCAGCTTAACACTGCTGTGTTTCGTATGGTGAGTGTAAAGAACCGGAGACCCTTTTATTGGAAAAGAGGCATTCCATCTTAGTCCTCACGGGTGACAACGCATCTGCTGATTCTTTAGTGAGGATAGATGTGGATGTCTATGGGTCACAGCAACCACGTACCATCAGGTGGACTGTGTGCTCGTTTTTCACCTTATCCTATAATTTTTTTTTATAAAAATGAAGTTATAAACGTACTTACAGTCTAACTGGCTACTGAAGCCAGTAGAATATAATATAATTTTCTTTATTTAATATAGATTACATGTAATTCTTATTGAAAGTCATTTTCTGCCGACTTCCAAAAAGGAGATGGTACTCAATTCGGTGATGTTTTTTTATGTGTGTTACCTCATAACTTTGTATTGGGTGAACCGATTTCTATGATTCTTTTTTTATATGAAAGCTTTATAGTTCTCGTGTGGTCGCATATGAATTTTATCAAAGTCAGACCAATGGTTATTGAGTTATTTTTAAATAACTTATATTGAAGTCGGCTGTACAAAATTTTAATTGTTCGAAAACGAAACATTGGGCACTTTCCATACATTTACTATGAGTAAAAAACAACAACATTTTTCTATGTTTATTTACTTTTACCACTAGATAAACACTTGCACTTCAAACAAGGAAGGTTTAGTGATGCGTTATCACCTCTGAGGACTAAGATGGAAAGCTTCACAGCTTGTAATACTCGTAGATAATACACTATATACCAGGGAGTAATACTGGCTGGTTATACTTTTCAGACCGGAACATAATGTAGACGCTGCTGCTTGCAAAATAATAATGTCGTCCAGACCGAATTTTGCTCACGGCAACAGTATCATTGGAGACTAGTCGTCTATGCAGGACAGGATTTTAGTGGCTTAGTTTTTTTCTAGAACACAGTCCACCTGATGGTAAGTGGATACTGTGGCCCATAAACTCACCATAAGAAACACAGCAGCATTAAGCTGGTATTTTACCCTGGTATTCTGTGAAGTGTAATCCGCAAGCACAGGTGCACAAGCTCTATGGTCGGTAATTCGACTCGACCGGAGAGAGATCAGGCGCAGGACCAACGGTTTTACGTGCTTCCCAAGGCAAGGGGGTGAAACGGCGTCAACTTCCAGACTTCGGGCTGTTATTGCGAATATCTTGACGGAAAACCCCAATAACTGATTTTGGCCAGAGCCTGTATTTGAACCCGGGAGCTCATGATCAGAGGCCGCGTTTACAACTTCTAGACTAACGAGGTAGTCGAAATTGGGCGGCAGAATGAAGTAAGAGGATGGTGCCTATCCAGAAAGATTCCTAGACGGAGAAGTAACTTACTCATCATATGCTTTATTAACTTAGAGATCTTCTCATATTAAGGTTACATTTTGACGAGTGAGTGCCTTGTGGTAGCGCACTTGGATCACTACAATACAGTCGGTATTAACGCAGTTGATAGCTTTCCAAAGTATTCGGTAGATGTCGCCGTCGTCGCGATCAGGCGGGAGGACATTAACAATCATAATTTTTTTTTGTTACAGAACATAAAAAAGGAATTAATTGAAAACGACGACACGATTCTACCATCGCCAACTAGCGGTCCCATCAATTTATCGGCAGCGTAAGTTCATGTTTTTGTTTATTTGATTTTTCACGATTTGTAAGCGATTTGAAATATGGCAGTGTAACTCGGTAATTTTGTTGATTTTAGAAAAAACTGATAAACCTTCTAAAATTACTTTTAATTCAATTTAGACTTGTGTAAAACTCTTATGTATCAAAAGTTACATCGGTTCCGAAAAAAAGACCTCATAGAAGAACCAGCAAGGAACTTGGGTCTTTGATTTTGGTTTTAAAGTTTAATGTCAATTTTAATAATATGTCAGTAGCTTATTATAAATTTGACCAAGATCTGTACCAGTAGTTTTTGAGGTATCCTCAATAATGCGTATTTCGACTACATTGATAATGTTCTCATTCTATTTATACTGAAGTCGGTTGTAAAAAAATTACTGGTTATATCTAACAAACAAATTTACTTAACGAACATATAAAAAAGAAAAACTTATAGACAATTAAACCACAGCCTTGTTTTTTTCTGAAACGGTCCAGTTCTGCAAGAGAAAACAGAGGAATGAGAGAAGAGATGATGATATCGTCAATTTTTCATAAGGAGTTATAATGAGTCTGAGCTGCAGTTGTCCCTCAGTATTCGTTGCGGTTATTTGGGCACAGCCCAACACCAAAAATCTGTTAAAAACCTATTCCTCAAATGTTTTGCCACCCAATCAATATCCTGTTAAAATTGCGAATAATAATTTTATTAGTGCTGGAGGGCATCCAAACCTGTTTGTTCGTGAGATGAGCGAAAAGTGTAGAGATTAATGTTACTTTCTAAAATATTAGTTATATTTTATATTAATTAGATCAGGAATGAATAAACTAAACAACGGATAATCCTAAAAGTAGAAGAAATAAAAAAAGTTAAAACGTGTAAAAAATTACAATACATGCACTAAGGCACTGTTTTGTTTATGTAAAACATTAGAAACCGAAAAACTTTTATTTAAAATGCAACTTTTCAATTATGACACTGTGTGACCATTTGAATAGTAAATAAGTTCAACTTATTCCCAATCAGCGACATCTGTTGGGCGTAAGATTATTAGTTACAATTTTCTAACGTATTATTTATTATTAAAAAATCCTATCTCTTCTTAATTATAGATTCAAAAAAGGTCTAAAGGACAGTCCGAATAAGTTAAGAAATTCTTCATCTGCAAATAAATTTAAATGCAAAAGTGACAGTAAATTTGTTAAAAATGAAAATAATAATTCCATTGAAGAGAATATAGATATTACAGAGATGGAAGATTGTATTAATGTTTTAAAAGAATATAACAGGTGAGTTTTAATAAGTTAATGTTTCTGTCTATTTATTTTATTAAGAAGAAAAGAAACACATATGGTTTCTACGGCAAAAAAATTACGTGGTAGAGCAATCCTGCAGCTCTATAATGGACTAAGGAAGGACCACGCTCTCACAGAGCACCACCGTAAAATAGCAGCTCAATGCTACTGTGTTTCGTATGGTGTGTGCACAGAACCGGAGACCTTTTTTTACTGGAAATAAGACACTCCCATCTTAGTTTCTTAGTTTTTAACAGTGTTAGAGCCAAGCGGCTTTTGCTGTCGCACGGATGGGCCGGCTCGAACCGGGGTGGTACCACGACCTCACAGAAAACCAGCGTGGAGTAGAGGTTTACCTCTGCGTTTCGCTTGGTGAGTGCAGGTGGCCGGAGGCCCTTTTTACTGGGAATGAGGCATTCCATCTTAGTCCTCACGGGTGACAACGCATCTACATTTTTATTTGTAATAGAGGATAGATGTAGATGTCTATGGGCCGCAGCAACCACTTACCATCAGGTGGACTGTGTGCTCGTTTGTCACCCTTATCCTATAAAAAAAAAAGTCCTCAGGGGCGTCAACACATCTGCATTTTGATTCTTAATCGAGGATAGATGTATCTATAGGCTACAGCATCCACTTATTATCAGATATTAGCAACTATTACAAATAAATGTACAAAAAAATGTTTTAAAAGTCACCTGGGCATATTTGTTTTCTTTTGATAGGGTGATAAACGAGCACAGCCCATCTGATGGTAAGTGGTTGCTGTGACCCATAGACATCCACATCTACCCTCAATAAAGAATAAAAATGCAGATGCGTTGTCACCCGTAAGGACTAAGATTGAATGCCTCTTTTTCAAGTAAAAAGAATTCTTAATTGAGGGTAGAATACATACGAAACACGGCAATGTTAAGCTGCTATTTTACGCTGGTATTCTGTGAGAGCGTGGTCCCGGTCGAGCCGACCCATTCGTGCTACAACTATACTACTAAAATAGCTGCAGCATTTTCAACCTTTCAACTTTTCTTTACGTGGTAGAGCCATACCACGTAAAGAAAAGTTGAATGGTTGAAAATGTAAGTTGATGGTCTGAGCCCAATAGTAAAATGTATATAGGCTTATATACGTTCCACAGCTGATCTCAGACCTAATCTCATTTCGGAGAAGGTTATAATGCCTGACAACAAAGAAGAAGTGTTACCATGTGGTGGCGGTGTAAGAATGTCCACTACCCCGTATCAACCCGTGGGTGTCGTAAGAGGCGACGGAGGGAAACAAACCGACAGTCAACTTGGCACCGCTGAAGGGACTGCAGTACCGCCCAAATTTCGACAGAATCAAAAAATTTCTCATAGTCCACATACGCCAGACATTGTGGCTAATTGTACTCTATGCACTAACACAGAGACTCAAGCTCCTCCTAAGCTACCTGTAAGCAATATTATGCTTATCTGTTAATGATATAAAGATAACGAATAATGTGTTTTTGAAATTCTCTGACTATACAGTATGTTTACACCTGTTATTCATTATATTCTCAGGTGTAAAAACAGCCCTAGTAAACTCAAGAAGCCATTGTCGATGAATAAATTGAAAACTGAAACCACATTTGTCGATGAAAACAATGAAAATGTACCCTATGGAAAGAGTGAAGTGAAAAAAATGGAGGAATCTATTGATATTTTATTGCATTTCCCAAAGAGGTATGTTTGTAACGTAATTTGAAATATATCTTAGCTGAAAAATATTTAAAATAACGGTATAATAAATTGTTCGAAGCAATCCTTTAATATTTCAGATAATATGTAATATTATTTGTCTTTGTCAGTTGCATAGCCCCATAGCATAATTCTACAGAATATTGTGTAATAGAAATAACTAAACCAGCTGTTTCCATACTAATCAAAGTCAATGTCAAAATATTTTTATTTAAAATTTCCTTTTACAAAGCATTTCTGAAAGTCAACAATACTGCGCCATCTCTTCAACAAGTACCTACTACGGGAGAACTTGTGAAAATAGATAAGAGTGGTGATACTTCATACGTTTTTTACAGCATATGCTGTAGAACTCCTTCTACTACTCTAATTAATTTTTATTTTTTAAGATTCCCAACCAAGCAAGAGCACAGTACTCCTGTAAAATCGAACATCCAAAACAGCGAAGATGTAAATGAGAGCATGTCGCTACTGCAGAGGATAAATAAATTCGACAAAATCCATCCAGAAGAGCAAAACGGCCCATGCAGGTGAGAGCCCTAAACATAATACTTCAGTGATTTGTTCGCAGATGCATATTAATTGACCAACTATTATTGTAGTAGATTTAGTCTACCTGATGTAGTAGGGCACAGATACGTTGCCACTGCAAATAATTAAGATGAAATGCCTTTGCCTCTACCTGATTAGTATTATTACTATTATATTAAACTTTCTAATTAATTACTAATTAATTGAAATTTGCCATAGTTGCCAAGCTTGACTGACAGGCGGATTGGTAACGACAGTTTTTATTATTTTGATTTGTTATCAGGAAGATGCTGTTGTCCATCTATTTAATTTCCCTATACCTACAATACCACAGTATGATATGGGCTGGTGGGCGTTCTTACACTGTCACTACGCAATTCATAACTATGTTAATAATTGAAAATAATTGGTGCGAATGAGTCAGCTCGACCGTGGAAGGGCCACCGCTCTCACAGAATATCAGCGTAAAATAGTAGCTTAACACTGCAGTGTTTCGTACGATGAGTGTAGACCGGAGACCCTTTTTACTAGAAATGAGGCATTCCATCCTAGCCCTCACGGGTGACAACGCATATGCATTTTGATTCACAAACGATAGATTGATAGATGGATAAATGTAGATGTCTATGGGCCACAGCAACCACTTAGCATCAGGTGGACTGTGTGCTCATTCTTCACCCTTACCATTTTCTAATCTTTTATCCTATAAAAAAATATTTTTCAGCCCAAGCAAGCGACCACTATTGGAGAAGAACAACATGCAATCACAGTGCGAGTCTAGTATGTCGGTGTTGCAGACAAATTTCAACACCAAAATCCAACCACCAACCTTAAGCGAAAATGTCAAAAGGTGATCATTTAAATTCAAATAGTTAGTGTCTGATATTATTATGGCAGCATTTTTTTTATGGAAAAGGGGGCAAACGAGCATGCGGCGCACCTGATGGTAAGTGACTACCGCCGCCCATGAACAACTGCAACACCAGGGGAATTGCAGATGCGTTGCCGACCTTTTAGAAAGGTGTAAGCTCTTTTCTTGAAGGTTCCTAAGCCGTATCGGTCCGGAAAATTCGCTGGTGGTAATTGATTACACAAGGAAGTCGTGCGAGGGAGAAAACTTCTTCTAAATCGCACAGTGGTGGACCGCCAATAATCCAGATGGTATGGATGGTAACGCGAGTTTTGTCGCGATGTGCGATGGTGAAATTGAGCGGCTGGAATTAGTCCGAACAATTCCCCAGAGCACTCCCCGTGATAGATGCGATAAAATACGCAAAGAGATGCAACATCTCTACGCAGTGCCAGTGTATCGAGCCGATCAGAAAGAACTCGGTCGTCGACGATTCTACCGCTCTGCGCTGGATGCGGTCAAGTGGAAGGAGCCGGCACTGGGGTACCCCGGCCCAGAGATGAGAACAGTATTCCATGTGGGACCGAACTTGCGCTTTGTAAAGTTGCAAGCGATGTGCCGGCATGAAATACTGTCTCGCTCTGCTGAGCACGCCAAGCTTTTTAGAGGCCAATTTGGCCTTCCCTTCCAAGTGACCACGAAACTGCACACTATTCGATATGTCGACGCCAAGGATTCCGATACTGGCTGAGGCAGCAAGGGGAGTGCCTTGAAACTGAGGAGATACGACAAAGGGGTTCTTTTTAGCGGTAAACGCGCAAACTTGTGTCTTCTGGGGATTGAACTGGACTAGATTTAGTCGGCCCCAATCCGAGACTTTGTTAAGCAAAGACTCGACTTTAGACACAAGTTTGTCCCGGTACACGGCGACGTTTTTCCGAGAAATATTGGCACGGCCGGTATATAAGGCATCACCAGTGCTGTCGTCTGCATAGCAATGAATGTTACCAGTTAGCAACATATCATTGATATGCAGGAGAAACAGCGTTGGTGATAGCACGCAGCCTTGTGGAACACCAGCGTTGATAGGCTTGAGATCAGAGCATGCACCGTCTACTACGACCTTGATGCTCCGATCAGCAAGGAAACTGGTGATCCATTTGCACAATTTCTCGGGAAGCCCATAGGCAGGAAGCTTCGAAAGAAGCGCTTTGT
The DNA here is from genome assembly GCA_033319125.1 of Parnassius glacialis. Lineage (NCBI taxonomy): Eukaryota > Metazoa > Arthropoda > Insecta > Lepidoptera > Papilionidae > Parnassius > Parnassius glacialis. The sequence continues at coordinate 9,226,987 of JAVANC010000027.1, read as the reverse complement.
GCCAGACCTGATCAAAGGCCTTCGCTACGTCCAAACTAACGGCTAATGCCTCCCCCTTGGACTCTACTGCCTCCGCCCATCTATGAGTTAAGTAGACTAGAAGATCACCAGCTGATCAACCCCGACGAAAACCGTACTGGCGGTCACTAATCAGCTGGTGATCCTCAAGGTACCTCATGAGCTGGCAGTTTATAACGGCTTCCATTATTTTGGAGAACAAGGAGGTGATGGCGATAGGCCTGTAGTTGGACGGGTCTGAGCGGTCGCCTTTTTTAGGGATCGGGTGCACCAAAGCTGTCTTCCATGAGTTCGGGACTACGCCTTGGGAGTAGGAGTACCGGAAAAGACGCGTTAAAATCGGTGCCAACTCCGGAGCACACGTCTTCAGCACAATGAGAGGGACTCCATCGGGCCCACTCGACTTGCTGACGTCCAGGGAGAAGAGTGCTTTGCGGACCGAGCGCTGTGTAAATCGCACATCCGGCATGGAGCACTCACATCGCGGGATGGTCGGCAGTGTGTTCCCCCCGTCATCTAGAGTCGAGTTGGACGCAAAAAGAGAGCTCAACAGATCGGCTTTCTCTTTTGCGGCATGGGCCAGTGAGTCGTCCTCTCTGTGCAGAGATGGAAGAGATGGCTGACAGAAGTTCCCTTGGACAGCCTTGGCGAGAGACCAGAATGCACGGGTTCCCGAAGGAAGGCGAACTAGCTTCTCGCCAATTCTGCCGATGTGCTCAGACCTTGCCTTAGCAATTACGCTTTTAAAGGACCTGGAGGCGGAATTATACTTCTTTTTAAGTGCGCTGGTGTTTACATCCCGAGACATTGATGCGTCAGCCCAGGCCTGGTAGCACTCCTGCTTATAGCGTGATGCTATTTTACAGGAGCGACCAAACCATGGCTGGGATCTGCCTCCGATGGGCACCACATAGGATGGAATAAAGAGTTCCATACCCTGAAGTACCACATCAACAACAGAATCGGCAACAACGCTGGGATCTTCCGGCGAGAAGCAAACCCGCCCCCAAGGGTAGGATGCAAAAAAAAAGACCGCATCCCGTCCCAATCGGCGGACCTATAGTGCCAAACACGGCGGCAAGCTGTAGATCGCAACTGTGATTGGAGCGTGAGTGGCACCGTACTCCGGATCAGACAATGGTCCGAAGAGACCAGAGGGGCATTGACGGAGACCTGATATCCGTCCGGATGAGAGGTCAGCAGAAGGTCCAACAGGGAAGGTACATGGTCTTCCACATCTGGGATCCGCGTAGGCGAAGTAACCAGTTGTGTTAGACCATATGCCAAAGCAAAGTCATAGACAGATCTACCCGCATGATCGGTTAAACGAGAACCAAGCCATTCAGCGTGGTGGGCGTTGAAATCACCGAGTATCACGATCTCTGCGGATGGGACCTGTTGTAGCACGGAGTCTGCAGCCATTTGGACGTGGTCTATGAGTCGGTCTGTGTCGGCATTACCGCTATGGGACCTATAGAGGCACCCGTAGACGCGGGGATGGTCGTCGCTGTCTACGCGCAGCCATAGGATGGACAGGTCCGTACCTTCAAGACTGCCGAGGCGTCGAAAACAGATGTTCTCTCTGACATACACGCAAACTCCAGCCCGGGGCACAAACGAGTGTTATAATTTGTACCCCGGGTAGGAGAGATACGAAGTATCAGCCGGAGAGGACACCTGTGTCTCGGTTAGAAAGAGCAAGGCCGGCTTAGCTATCTCCAGATGGTAGTGGACGGCGTTAAGGTTTGAATGAAGTCCCCTGATATTGCAGAAATCCACGGTAAGCGTGGCAGGGGTTGCCTTTGCCTTCTTGCTCCGCTTGCCCCGAGCAGGTTTCGTCTTGAGCGGAATTTCGCCCCCCCCAGAATACGCGAGACAGCCTGAGCACCCACGCACAGTAGCCAGCAGAAATAGTTTGGTCGTAGATGCATATGCATAAAATATTCGGCTACTATTCGGTATTCGGCCTATTTGGCTACTTCTATCCTATTCGGCCGAATACCGAACACTTAAGTAAGAGGTTTTGTTGTAGTCAGATAATTTGTAAAAGATGGATTTATTTTATAATAATGTATATTTCTTGTAAACTTCCGTATTATAAAAATTAAAAAAAATAACTTTCAAATAAATGTCTATGCCCACGAATTATCGTAATTGTGTGGAAGATAATAGTGCAGAAAGACGAATTTTTTTGCATTATCAGGCAGTAGTTTACTCCTTTTATTCTCATAGACAATCCCAGCCTCGGAGAAAGACGCTCTGAATATACTCTACTTCCTTCCCGGCCGAATACTTTTGCCTAATATTCGGCTATTCGGCCAAGAAGTCCTCAGAATATTCGTTATTCGGAGTGCGGCTAAATATACTATTCGTTGCAAGTATAATAAAAACCTAAATCACGCTATGGAAGTTTTCGAACGACTCTTGTAAACATAGAATCTCCGTGCGAGAGATGTAGGCAGTAATTAACAGAATCATGCGTTACTTTGTGCAAATCCGTTATATTAATTATATTAACATCTTTAATGTTCTTTGCAAGAACATAGCAGCATTAGTCGGCTTTGACTATTTCATATAGTTCTTATCATCCATCCATTACCCATTACAGCCTATAAAAATCCACTGCTGTACATGGCCTCCTCCATAGATTGTCTCATAGGGGTATTTTGCCGTGGTTGCCACGCTTGGCAGGCGGTGGATTGACAACCGCAATTTTTTATCATTTTGATATTTAGTTGTCAATGAGGGCATCCACGACTTTTTCTGCCACCAGGGCGGCGCCACTTTACAGTGAGGTAAAATATTTGACAGATTTCATAGCGGGGATGATAATTTCTAATAAGATTTCTTTCTATATTATTAGTTATATTTTATATTAATTACATTAGAAATTAATAAACCAAACTATAAAATATAACTAAAATCCGATTTAAAAAGAAAGTTATAAAGTGCAAAAAATTAAAAATCAAAACCACTGACGCATTGTAATATAATATTCTAGATAATGATAAACTATTATTTAAAACTAATTTCTCAATTAACTGACACTGTGTAATAAAAAAACTTTACCTCAGTCAAAATTAGCGACATCTGGTGAGTGATAGATTATTAGCCCTCATTTCCCTCAGTCGCCTCTTACGACACCCACGGGACGATATGTAGTTGTGGAAAGTCGTACACCGCCACTACAGGATTAAAATACACACATCAACAGAATTTAGGGATACCGTAATCCTAAATTAGTTAAGACTTTATAATTTAAAATCTTTTAAGTTTCCATAAAAAGTTTATATACAGATTAAAAATTATTTTATTCTATTTTCAAAATTTAAAAATGTACATAAAAAAATAAAAGAAAAAAGAATATACGGCGGCAAAATTATTAGTAGTTCGTTACGTCAAGGAGAATTAAAATTGTTCTACTGATATTAATTAATGAAAAGGGATTAGATTGTTTTTCTTTTTGTAATTTAACGTGTCGTGTGAGCTTTAAGAGTCACACGTAGTCATTTGAGTCGAGATTAAATGTTACGAGCCGTGGGTGTGTTACGCGTCGTTGCTGAGGCCCTACATACCAGCCAAAGCGTGATATCAAGGTTGTGGTCACGTTATCGCAGCATTGGGGATGTGGCTGAATGGCTCACGGATAGATATCGTGTTATTACGCAGAGATAGGATCGATTTCTCCAAATGACCACCAGAAGACAACCCAATATCACAGTAATGCAACTACTACAAAGGCTCCAGGAGGACCACCAACTCAACCAAACTGTGCTAAGGAGATTGCATGAAGTTGATCATCATGCTCGAAGACCGGTATGCCTACCAGCATTGCGACGTGGCTATCACGGTCGGTGGCTTTCGTGGGCTCGGGAGCATTTACCATGGAGTGGCGAACAATGGTCTTTGGTGCTGTTCAGCGATGAGTCCCGGGTTTCATCCGGATTCAAAAAGAACACCGTTTGGAGAACTCCAGGGAGAGTAAGTCGTCTACGGCACCATCAGGAGGTCCACTCATACCAAAACGGGACAATCATGGTGTGGGCAGGAATTCGTCTTGGCGGACCAACCCAGCTCGTTGGGATCTGAGGCAGCATAATACCCTGCACAAAAATACCATGAGGAGGTAGTGGAGCCTGTTATTGTCCCACACAGAATCCAAATGGGCCAGGAATTGCTTCTCGTGCACGATAATGCTCTTTTCCATACGGCGCGGCTGGTTTCGGCTGCTCTCCGAGACCACGATATGCCATCAAAAACATAACTTGTAAAAAAAAACCAAGTCTCGCAATTCAGTTCTTCTACCGTAAAAAGTTGTGAGATTCATGTAATAAATACCAAGTCGGTTAATTTATTCAGTTCCTACTTAAGGGTCCTTCCGTCTTAAGTTATTACGTAATTAGCTAACTTAATAACATCTTATAGTGACCATATCAATATTATTTTTTTATGGCTTAAATAAATACATTGACTTGGCCATGCCGTGTAGTGGCGGTCAAGAATATCCACTACCCCATATCCTCCCGTGGGTGTCGTAAAAGGCGTCAAAGGGAAACAGGCAGGAGATGGGCAGCAGCATCTTCCTGATAATAGCCAAAATTTCAATAAAATAAAAAACTGCGGTTGCCAATCCGCTCGCCAAGCGTGGCAACTATGGCAAATACCCCCCAATGACGAGAGTAACAAAAAGACGGCCCCCAGTCCCCGGCGGCCCCGCTATTCCTGGCTACGGTGGCGACCATGGTAACGGCGGGGCAGGGGGTGCTAAGAATCTCCGGTGGAGGTTTGGTTGCCACCTTAAACGACTCGACCTGGCAACGTACAACGCACGCACCCTGAGGACTGACGAGAAGATCGTGGAGCTGGAAGAAGAGATAGACAAGTTGCGCTGGCATATTATAGGGTTATCCGAAGTCCGAAGAGAGGGGGAGGACACGGTAACCCTCGAATCCGGCAACTTGCTCTATCATCGGGAGGGCAACCATCTGTCCCAAGGAGGTGTCGGATTTACCGTCCACAAGTCTCTCGTTAACAACGTTGTAAAGATCGGGAGTGTGTCGACGAGGGTTGCGTACCTTATACTCAGAATCACCAAACGGTATTCGCTGAAGGTCACACAGGTTTATGCACCAACCTCGGCACACCCCGATGAGGAGGTGGAGGAAATGTATGAGGATATCTCTAGAGCCATGCATTCCTCCAAAACCCAGTATACGGTGTTAATGGGAGACTTCAATGCAAAACTAGGCACAAGAGAGAACGGTGAGCTGAAAGTAGGGAAATTTGGAATAGGGCAACGGAACCCAAGGGGCCAGCAGCTGGCCGACTTCATGGAGAAAGAGGGACTCTTTATGATGAACTCTTTCTTCCAGAAGCGGCCCCACAGGAAGTGGACCTGGTCGAGCCCCGACGGTTCGACAAAAAATGAGATTGACTTCATTATCACGACCAGACGACAACTGTTCAGTGATGTCTCCGTGATCGCGAGGGTGAAAACTGGTAGCGATCACCGAATGGTTAGAGGCACACTGAACCTAAACGTTAAGTTGGAGAGGTCTCGTCTAATGAAGTCAACGCTCCGTCCCCCTCGTACTCTGTTCCAAAGTCCCGAAACCTTTCAGCTCGAGTTACAAAACCGTTTTCAGTGCCTAGAAGACTGCAATGAAGTGGACGATATGAATGACAAGCTCGTGGAAACTGTCCATGCGGTCGGAGCTAAGTTCTGCAAGACCCGCCGCAGAAGAACACAAAAACTCTCCGATCACACTCTTAATCTCATGGCTGTTAGACGGGAGATGAAGCTACATTCTTCAACAGACTTGACAGCATACAGGCAACTGAACAGACAGATCTCCAAATGCATGCGGCGGGACTTACGCAACTTCAATACAGCTCGTATTGAAGAAGCGATCGAGCGGAACCAAGGCTTCAAAGTCTTTGCCAGAGATCTGTCTGCCAGAAAGAGCCAACTGTCAAAGCTGAGGACCGAGTGTGGCAGCATCGTTTCCGGGACACCTGAGATTTTGAGTGAGATTGAGAGGTTCTATGGGCAGCTGTACACGTCATCGTTGGAGCCACACGCAAGTGTGAGTAACGATCCAAGAGCGAGTCTCATCCGACACTATTCCGAAGATATCCCGGACGTCAGTCTGAGCGAGATTAGAATGGCTCTCCAGCACCTTAAAAACGGTAAGGCCCCAGGCGAGGATGGAATTACAGCGGAGCTTCTGAAAGCGGGTGGAAGACCGGTACTTGAAGTCCTTCAGAAGCTCTTTAATTCCGTCCTCCATGGTGGCATTACACCGGAGGCGTGGAGCAGAAGTGCGGTGGTCTTGTTCTTCAAGAAAGGTGACAACGCTCTCTTGAAGAACTACAGACCGATTTCCCTTCTGAGCCGCGTCTACGTGCTGTTTTCGAGAGTCATTACGAATCGTCTCGCGCGCAGACTTGACGACTTCCAGCCTCCCGAACAAGCCGGTTTCCGAAAGGGCTTTAGCACCATAGACCACATTCATACCCTTCGGCAAATAGTACAGAAGTCCGAAGAGTATAATTTGCCATTATGTCTGGCGTATGTGGACTATGAGAAAGCCTTTGATTCCGTCGAAATTTGGGCGGTGCTGCAGTCCCTTCAGCGGTGCCAAGTTGACTGTCGCTATATCGAAGTGCTGAAGTGTTTGTACAGTAGAGCTACGATGGCTATCCGAGTACAGAACCAGAGTACGAAACCTATCCAACTGCAGAGAGGTGTAAGACAGGGTGACGTCATATCCCCGAAACTCTTCACCGCTGCATTGGAAGACGTTTTCAAGCTTCTGGACTGGAAAGGATACGGTATCAACATCAATGGCGAGTACATAACTCACCTTCGATTTGCCGACGATATAGTCCTTATGGCAGAATCGCTGGAGGACCTAAGCACTATGCTCAATGACCTTAATAGTGTTTCCCAACGGATAGGTCTTAAGATGAACATGGACAAAACAAAGATCATGTTTAATGTCCATGTCACAGCTATGCCGGTAGTTGTTGGGAACACTAAGCTCGAAGTTGTTGACGAGTATGTTTACCTGGGTCAAATAGTCCGACTAGGTAAGTCCAACTTCGACCGAGAGGTCAATCGACGGATTCAACTCGGTTGGGCAGCGTTCGGGAAATTACGGCACATCTTCTCGTCAGGTATACCTCAAAACTTGAAAACGAGACTGTACACCCAGTGCGTGTTGCCAGTGATGACATACGGAACTGAGACGTGGTCCTTCACTGCTGGCCGGATGAGGAAGCTCAAGGTCGCTCAGCGAGCTATGGAGAGGGCTATGCTTGGAGTTTCTCTGTGTGATAAACTCAGAAATGAGGATATCCGCAGTAGAACCAGAGTGACCGACATAGCCCAACGGATTAGTAAGCTGAAGTGGCAATGGGCCGGCTATATAGCTCGAAGAACCGACAACCGATGGGGAAGAAAGGTTCTCGAGTGGCAGCCTCGTACCGGCAGGCGAAGTGTAGGGCGTCCCCCCACTAGATGGAGTGACGACCTGGTAAGATATGCAGGAAGTCGATGGATGCAGGTGGCTCAGGACCGTGCTTTGTGGCATTCTTTGGGGGAGGCCTATGTTCAGCAGTGGACTTGTGAAGGGCTGTAATGATGATGATGATGATGATGACTTGGCCATCGCTTGAAAACATAATGTATCTCTCAAGTAATACATTTTATATTAAATTAGATTACTTAGTGTGATTGCCAAGTCAATTTATTTATTTAAAACATAAAAGATTTTTAATATTAATATGGTCACTATAAGATGTTATTAAGTTAGCTAATTCCGTAATAACTTAAGACAGAAGGACCTTTAACCGGTTCAGTGCGGAAGGCAGGCCAGGCGTGCCATCGATTACTTTTGTGGGTGGCGTATGACACACGAGTCGTGTTTTTAAAAATCGTTATAACTCGTTCAAACTTCGTTTTTGGAAAATTTATCCAGAACAAAATATTCATTATTTTGCAAGTAGTTCATGCCTGCGGCTTCTTTTCTGGATATTTTGAAAATTTGAAATTTTCGGGGTTGACAACCTTTTTTTAACTTGTACATGGTACTCTTTTTACTTTGTGGGTTTTCAATCATGTTGTGGAAAAATAGTCTAATAAGTAACAAATAATAGCACTCATTGCGATTGCTCACAACCTCAAGTTGTAAATAAATTTCTGGAAAACAAGTCTCCTATTAAAAAAATAACAATGCGTTTGTCTTATTGTTTAATTTTGCTTAAAATGGTTGAACTGCAGTCTTATTACTATTATATGGCCGAATAGACCTACGAATTACCCCATGTGCTCTTGTCATAATATGGTAGCAAAAATAAACCTTATTATTTTTGCTTGAAACAGTTTGAAACCGTTCATGCGTAAAAAAAGTTCGCTAATAAATAGTCTTTTGTCAATCCGCCGCCGTATAGCGCCGGCGTTTGTTTCCTTTTGAAAACACTTGTTTTGCTATTCTTACTAATTAGTTTTCAAATCGACTTTACTTTTACATTTGTATAACATTAAATAATATTTAACATTTGTAAATATTAATGAATCATAAACCTTATTTTTTCCGAATAAAGGTTCTTCTTTGTTTCATATTTACAAATATTATTATTAGGTGAAAATTTAATTTAATAAAAACCAAGGATTTCCAGGGTGATTTAGCTGTACCTACTTATATAAATGATTTTTTTATAAAACAAAAATAGTACAAAATGTTTGTCATCATCATCATTACAGCCCTTCACAAGTCCACTGCTGAACATAGGCCTCCCCCAAAGAATGCCACAAAGCACGGTCCTGAGCCACCTGCATCCATCGACTTCCTGCATATCTTACCAGGTCGTCACTCCATCTAGTGGGGGGACGCCCTACTCTTCGCTTGCCGGTACGAGGCTGCCACTCGAGAACCTTTCTTCCCCATCGGTTGTCGGTTCTTCGAGCTATATGGCCGGCCCATTGCCACTTCAGCTTACTAATCCGTTGGGCTATGTCGGTCACTCTGGTTCTACTGCGGATATCCTCATTTCTGAGTTTATCACGCAGAGAAACTCCGAGCATAGCCCTCTCCATAGCTCGCTGAGCGACCTTGGGCTTCCTCATACGGCCAGCAGTGAAGGACCACGTCTCAGTTCCGTAAGTCATCACTGGCAACACGCACTGGTTGTACAATTTCGTTTTAAGGTTTTGAGGTATGTCTGACGAGAAGATGTGTCGTAGCTTCCCGAACGCTGCCCAGCCGAGTTGAATCCGTCGATTGACATCTCGGTCGAAGTTGGACTTACCTAGTCGGACTATTTGTCCCAGGTAAACATACTCGTCAACAACTTCGAGCTTAGTGTTCCCAACAACTACCGGCATAGGTGTGACATGGACATTAAACATGATCTTTGTTTTGTCCATGTTCATCTTAAGACCTATCCGTTGGGAAACACTATTGAGGTCATTGAGCATAGTGCTTAGGTCCTCCAGCGATTCTGCCATAAGGACTATATCGTCGGCAAATCGAAGGTGAGTGATGTACTCGCCATTGATGTTGATACCGTATCCTTTCCAGTCCAGAAGCTTGAAAACGTCTTCCAATGCAGCGGTGAAGAGTTTCGGGGATATGACGTCACCCTGTCTTACACCTCTCTGCAATTGGATAGTTTTCGTACTCTGGTTCTGTACTCGGATAGCCATCGTAGCCCTACTGTACAAGCACTTCAACACTTCGATATACCGAGAGTCAACTTGGCACCGCTGAAGGGACTGCAGCACCGCCCAAATTTCGACGGAATCAAAGGCTTTCTCATAGTCCACATACGCCAGACATAGTGGCAAATTGTACTCCTCGGACTTCTGTACAATTTGCCGTAGGGTATGTATATGGTCTATGGTGCTAAAGCCCTTTCGGAAACCGGCTTGTTCGGGAGGCTGGAAGTCGTCAAGTCTGCGCGCGAGACGATTCGTAATGACTCTCGAAAACAGCACGTAGACGCGGCTCAGAAGGGAAATCGGTCTGTAGTTCTTCAAGAGAGCGTTGTCGCCTTTCTTGAAGAACAAGACCACCGCACTTCTGCTCCACGCCTCCGGTGTAATGCCACCATGGAGGACGGAATTAAAGAGCTTCTGAAGGACTTCAAGTACCGGTTTTCCACCCGCTTTCAGAAGCTCCGCTGTAATTCCGTCCTCGCCTGGGGCCTTGCCGTTTTTAAGGTGCTGGAGAGCCATTCTAATCTCGCTCAGACTGACGTGCGGGATATCATCGGAATAATGTCGGATAAGACTCGCTCTTGGATCGTTACTCACACTTGCGTGTGGCTCCAACGATGACGTGTACAGCTGCCCATAGAACCTCTCAATCTCACTCAAAATCTCAGGTGCCCCGGAAACGATGCTGCCACATTCGGTCTTCAGCTTTGACAGTTGGCTCTTTCTGGTAGACAGATCTCTGGCAAAGACTTTGGAGCCTTGGTTCCGCTCTATCGCTTCTTCAATACGAGCTGTATTGAAGTTGCGTAAGTCCCGCCGCATGCATTTGGAGATCTGTCTGTTCAGTTGCCTGTATGCTGTATAATCTGTTGAAGAATGTAGCTTCATCTCCCGTCTAACAGCCATGAGATTAAGAGTGTGATCGGAGAGTTTTTGTGTTCTTCTGCGGCGGGTCTTGCAGAACTTAGCTCCGACCGCATGGACAGTTTCCACGAGCTTGTCATTCAAATCGTCCACTTCATTGCAGTCTTCTAGGCACTGAAAACGGTTTTGTAACTCGAGCTGAAAGGTTTCGGGACTTTGGATTAGAGCACGAGGGGGACGGAGCGTTGACTTCATTAGACGAGACCTCTCCAACTTAACGTTTAGGTTCAGTGTGCCTCTAACCATTCGGTGATCGCTGCCGGTTTTCACCCTCGCGATCACTGAGACATCACTGAACAGTTGTCGTTTGGTCGTCATAATGAAGTCAATCTCATTTTTTGTCGAACCGTCGGGGCTCGACCAGGAAAATGTTTGTAATCTCTACATAAAAAAGTCACTTACTCTCAATTTCAAAGAAAACACGTAAAAAAACACGTAGTTACCCACTAAAAACAAGTATCCTTCCGTTTTTAACTGATGTTTGATGTCAACTAAACTTAATTAGGTCTAAACAAGTGAAAAAAGCATAAATAAGATAATTATTGTATATTATATATTGTATATGTAGTGTATTGTATATTATATATTGTACTCCATGCCGGATGTGCGATTTACACAGCGCTCGGTCCGCAAAGCACTCTTCTCCCTGGACGTCAGCAAGTCGAGTGGGCCCGATGGAGTCCCTCCCATTGTGCTGAAGACGTGTGCTCCGGAGTTGGCACCGGTTTTAACGCGTCTTTTCCGGTACTCCTACTACCAAGGCATAGTCCCGAACGCATGGAAGACAGCTTTGGTGCGCCCGATCCCTAAAAAAGGCGACTGCTCAAACCCGTCCAACTACAGGCCTATCGCCATTACCTCCTTGTTCTCCAAAATAATGGAAGCTATTATAAACTGCCAGCTCATGAGGTACCTTGAGGATCACCAGCTGATTAGTGACCGCAAATACGGTTTTCGTCGGGGTCGATCAGCTGGTGATCTTCTAGTCTACTTAACTCATAGATGGGCGGAGGCAGTAGAGTCCAAGGGGGAGGCATTAGCCGTTAGTTTGGACGTAGCGAAGGCCTTTGATCGGGTCTGGCACAAAGCGCTTCTTTCGAAGCTTCCTTCCTATGGGCTTCCCGAGAAATTGTGCAAATGGACCACCAGTTTCCTTGCTGATCGGAGCATCAAGGTCGTAGTAGACGGTGCATGCTCTGATTTCAAGCCTATCAACGCTGGTGTTCCACAAGGCTGCGTGCTATCACCAACGCTGTTTCTCCTGCATATCAATGATATGTTGCTAACTGGTAGCATTCATTGCTATGCAGACGACAGCACTGGTCACCGTGCCAATATTTCTCGGGAAAACGTCGCCGAGTACCGGGACAAACTTTTGTCTGAAGTCGAGTATTTGCTTAACAAAGTCTCGGATTGGGGCCGACTAAATCTAGTACAGTTCAATCCCCAGAAGACACAAGTTTGCGCGTTTACCGCTAAAAAGAACCCCTTTGTCGTATCTCCTCAGTTTCAAGGCACTCCCCTTGCTGCCTCAGCCAGTATCGGAATCCTTAGCGTCGACATATCGAATAGTGTGCAGTTTCGTGGTCACTTGGAAGGGAAGGCCAAATTGGCCTCTAAAAAGCTTGGCGTGCTCAGCAGAGCGAGACAGTATTTCATGCCGGCACATCGCTTGCAACTTTACAAAGCGCAAGTTCGGCCCCACATGGAATACTGTTCTCATCTCTGGGCCGGGGCACCCCAGTGCCGGCTCCTTCCACTTGACCGCATCCAGCGCAGAGCGGTAGAATCGTCGACGACCGAGTTCTTTCTGATCGGCTCGATACACTGGCACTGCGTAGAGATGTTGCATCTCTTTGCGTATTTTATCGCATCTATCACGGGGAGTGCTCTGAGGAATTGTTCGGACTAATTCCAGCCGCTCAATTTCACCATCGCACATCGCGACAAAACTCGCGTTACCATCCATACCATCTGGATGATTGGCGGTCCACCACTGCGTTTTAGAAGAAGTTTTCTCCCTAGCACAACTTCCTTGTGGAATCAATTACCACCAGCGAATTTTCCGGACCGATACAACTTAGGAACCTTCAAGAAAAGAGCTTACACCTTTCTAAAAGGTCGGCAACGCATCTGCAATTCCCCTGGTGTTGCGGTTGTTCATGGGCGGCGGTAGTCACTTACCATCAGGTGAGCCGCATGCTCGTTTGCCCCCTATTCTATAAAAAAAATATTACTAGTATTGTTTACTAGTTTACCATCTAGTAATCAGTCGTAGTGGTACCTAGTAAACTCGTCTTTTTTATTTTTATAGGATAGGGTGACAAACGAGCACACAGTCCACCTGATGGTAAGTGGTTGCTGTGGCCCATAGATATCTACATCTATCCTCGTTTGCGAATCAAAATGCAGATGCGTTGTCACCCGTGAGGACTAAGATGGAATGCCTCTTTTCCAGTAAAACGGGTTTCCGGTGCTCTACATTCACCATACGAAACACAGCATTGTTAAGCTGCTATTTTACGCTGGTATTCTGTGAGAGCTTGCTCCTTCCCCAGTCGAGCCGACCCATTCGTGCTACAACTATACTACCAATATAGCTGCAGCATGGCTCTACCACGTATAAAAATCTTCCATTAAATCGTTAATTTTTTTTTGTTTTGCAGAACTAAACCGGATGTGATAGAGCCAATCTTTAAAGAACCCACTGTAAGGAAAAAGTCTGAGAAACAAGCGTTGCCGGGCTGGAGTTGTGATCAATGTAAAGAGGTGACTGCTGAAAATAATACACTATTTTTTAACTTCTTATTTAAAAGTTGTTGAAAGGGACAAGTTCGACAGTAGATCTGATTCCATATGTTAGTTTAGTACCAAAAATAAAATCGCAAATAGGTGAAGAATGTGTGTTATTGCATGCTTGAATGCGTGTGTGGATATAGGAGAAAAATTCTATTGTGATGTGTAAACACTAGAGCCCAATGACTTCGTCAATCTTACTTAGCGGTACCATGTACCGACATCTATGGAAATGTATTAAATAAAGAACGATGTATTTAGCGCGTCAAATTTTCATATCGATATACATCGCAACCGCTTCCGTAGATAGATAATAGATGGCGCTAGAGTAGTCAAGTGAGCTCGGCCACGGTCCTTATTGCTTTGTAAGAGAGATTTTTAAATGAATGGATAATGGTGGAAACTATACAGTTAGTGCATAAATCATTACCATCATCATTAAAAATCTATTAAAATTTATTTACATTGTTTCTGTGACCTTACTGTATATGAAATTGAAATATACTAATTTTCTTTCTTTCTTTCTTCTGTACATTTAAATTAAATTGAAATGTCTGTCGTGTAATATCGAAATTTAGCTGAGAGGGTTATTGCCATGATAATAAGAGACATAAGTAACCATTTTTAAAATTTTTGTCCATCTTTTGTTTTTTGAGGAATCGCAAAAATTTATAAAACGTCACATTATAAGGCTATAAATAGTTTAAAATAAAAGTGGTAATTTGATTGTCAGTTCTACGCCGAGCTGTACAAGGACGATCCAGAGATGCTGCGCCAGAAGATGGAGGAGTGTTCGCGCCACCGCGGACGGCGGGACCCGGCTCGGGCGCGCACTCCGCCCGGCTTCTGGCAGCCGCGCTGGCACGTGCCCGACGACACCGACGAATTCAACCGACTCAACGACGCTCTATGACCGCCGTTTTAAAATAAATTTATAGACAAATTCATGAGATTTTTATTCTATCATCTATACGTATAAATTAAATTGAAGTGTCCGTCTGGAATATAAAAATAGTTGACTTCTTCTATTAAGCTCAGGGTGTTATTCGCACGCTCTATTGACATTTAAGGCCTGCGCTCAAAGTAACGGCGTGTCAAAGGATTTTTTTCGTGGAAAAAAAGATTTTCGACCTTATTTTAATGATCTTAGCACTGACATTCCTTTATTTCAACATAAATAGACCGAAACTATTCGTGTTAAAATAAAGTAATATAACATAGGGGTATGAGGGTATTCACGACTTTTTGTGCCACCAGGGCGGCGCAACTTAAAAATGTGGTGTATTATTTGACAGATTTCATAGTAGAAGTTAATTTGTTCGGAAAACAATTAAAAAGCAAACCACTGAGGCATTGTTTTGTGTATTAATATAATTTATTACTCTAGAAACTGATAAACTTTTATTTAAAATTGAGTAACAAAAAATTTCACTTGTGTCAACTAGTGACATCTGGTGAGCGCAAAATTATTAGCCCTCATTGCTACCGCCACACTTGATAGGCGGATTGGCAACCGCTATTTTTTAATTTTTTAGTTGTTATTAGATAGATGCTTCTGCCATCTATCTCCTTGGATGTTTCCCTCTGACGCCTCTTACAACACCCATTGGATGATATGGGGTAGTGGATATTCTTACACAGCCACCTAAAAACTTAAAGTTAAGACAATCAGTGCATGTTGCTAGTGATGATATAATATGAATCTGCGATCTCTCACTGTCGGCCATATGAGGAAGCTCAAGGTCGTTCAGCAAATTGTGGAAAGGCTATATTCGGAGTGTCTGCATAATAGACTACATAATGAGGATATCCGCAGTAGAACTAGAGTAATGAACCGATAACCGATTGGAGGTTCTAGAGTGGCAGTCACGGACGCTAAGCGAACCATAGGGTGGTGGAGTAGTCACCTAGTAGACATGCATATTGATGATTGCAATTACATTGTGTGAACGTTTCGGATCAAACAATTGGCAGAACCTATAACCAAAAAGTAAAGTAATGTCCGACAACCGAAATTATCGAGTGGGTCTCACAGATCAGAGTAATGATCTTGAAATGAACCATTTAATTGATCGACTCCAACGATCCACTTCGCAAGATGAATCAATACTTCAATGATCGGCTCACCAGAAATGAATGAATGACACATGTCTATTACCTAGTAATAGTAACAGAAGCAGAAAGTAAATGTGTGCAGGTGGCTTAGGACCATTGGAAGCAGAGGTTCTTGTTCAACAGTGGGCTTGTGACGGGATGTAATGATGATGAATGAGAAGCAGATTGCCGACTGGTGACTGCCAGACAGAATGCAGTCACAATATCTTCTTTAAATTAAATAAATGAAAGTAATAGATTGTTTCTTATCTTCTTATTTTAATCACCTATTTAAAAGTTTAAATTTTTATTAAGTAAAAGTTGCTTATAAAGATATATACTATTCAAGAATATGTGATTGAAACCCCAGGTAATGTGGTAATGCTATAGTATGGATGCTATTTCTCATTGTTTTATATTTAATTCCACAACATATATTGTAAAATATTTTTATTTCAATTGTCCCTCTGGATTAATTGCTGGTCCATCTGATGAGAAAGTTTTTTCCGAATCATTGGTAAAAGCATACTTTCAAGAGTATTCTTACAATCATAATAAATTTAAATAAAATTATTCCTCATTTAACTTTATATATGCTTTCACAATATCCAAGTCATATTAAGATGACTTGCAGAAATTAAATATTCATTACTCATCAAACATTTTTGAAAATAGGTCAAGCATTTTAGGAATCGTGGAAAAACAGTTTTAAACATATGCATAATCATGAAAATCTCCATCTAGCTTTTTATTAATATAACTTAAAATTCTCTGTAAATTGATCATTAATTTGTAACTGGATTTGCTGATGTGATATATGTCCAACTGAACCCTGTGACACGGTTATGGCATGAAAGAAATAAATACTGGTATAGTATTCAAATTTAATTATATTTGGAACATTATCATCACATCAATAAATAAATTATTGTTTTCATCATATAAAAAAGGAAGTATTCTATTCTAGAACATCTAGCCTGACTCTCATCCTTTTATAGAATATAACATGGCTGTACAGAGGTCACTCTTTTATTTGCCTATACAATCACTAAGATAAACAAAGCTATGTGATGACATTAATCGGAAATTTACTTTGATTATATAAATTATTGTTTATTTATATAATATATTGAACCAACTTCAAAAAAAGAGAAGGTACACAAATCGACTTTTTTTTTAATGTATTTACTAGAACTGATTATGATGATTCTTTTTTTATTTGAAAGCGGGTGCTTCTCATGTGGTCCCATATAAATTTGATCAAAATCTGACCAGCAGTTTTTGAGTTATCTTAAATAATACATATTTAATTGACTTCAACTACATTGATGATGTTCTCATTTTATTTATATTAAAGTTGGTTAATAAAAATTTAAATTTTACCACTTGTTATTTATACGATTACTCTGCATTACACATGCAGTTAGTCAGCCAAAACCTATAAATAGCCAACTTTGAACTCAGTGTTGTGGGCGGAGGATGAAAGAAACAGTAATATTAGGAGAACAGCTTTTATTCTCATTAAAACAGAATGTTATAATTTGTTGCTAGTTTATGTTACAAAAAGATTTTTAAAAAATCATATTATGGATTAGTACTGAGCATTTCAAACTTTAACATTTAAATTCATGAAATTAAAATGAATATCACTTTAGTAAACTTTATAATTATGAAATTAAGGGATTTGTTCCCCTTTGCTGATTAAGACCTCAGATGTTAAACCTTCCAAAACTAATATGGTTAAAGAAATTTAGTGATCCCCTGAAAAATACTCCAGTTTACAAAATATTTGAACAACTTGTTAAGTTTACTTTGATATATACTTTATACTTTAAAAGCTACAACAATTAAGGTCTACGAAAGTTTCTTAGCTTTCTGGTACAATGTATCAACAACCTTACTCATGTGGTGGATGGTCTCCAGAACAGTCTCATAAGTTTTTTCCAAAGGTGATTCATCAAACACTATAAGTACACCTTCACCTTGATCTAGAATGCCATTTAATTTCTTATCAAGAATCATTTGGGACAGTTTCTTTTCTACTTGTACTACTGGCAGACGAATTGAACGAGCAACATGGTCAACTTGTACCCGCATATATGGTTCAACTATACGACACAAATTCTGCTCTAACATTGTATCATATAATGCCCCAAGGTGTGCACGCACAACAGCATCCTCTTCGAGTTCCGGTTTGTATGTTTTTAATGCAGCTTGGAAGTCAGCTAGTGATCTTTTGTGTGATGCTGTTGCAACAGCACGCATAGCTTCCAGCTCTTTACCAGCATACTTCAAAGCAGCTTTGCTGCCACATATAGTTCCCACTTCTTCTGCATGGTTAAGCATAATTTTTGATAACAACATATATTTCAATGCTGTTAGAGCTTTTGGACTATCTGCACCATCATAACCTTCAAATGCTTCATAAAAGTATGAGTAGGCAGTTTTAAAATCCCTTTCATCTGCAGCATGTAATATGCCTGACTGTAAATCTAGGGCTGCCTGCATTTTTGGAGGACAATATATAGCATTAGCAGTAGTTCTAGCAGATGTTAATGAAGCCCTTGCTTTGGGTAAATTGCTCAAAGCATGATAGGTTTTGCTCTCCAACAACAGGACTTCAACAAGAAGATTTTTATCATCTAGCTTCTTTAATTCTTTGAGTAAGGCAGTAGCTAGGTCTAAAGCTTCTGTAAACATACCAGTGTCGTAATATAATGCTATAAGCCTGGCTTCGAGGGACTGCCTCAAGAATGTTCTGCGTTCTTCTTTCGCCCATTCGATACATTCTTTACACAGCTGCACTTCGATACCGATGCCAGCCTCCAGGTCCAAAAAGAAATCGACAAGTGAACGGACCAATTTAGCAGCCTTAGCTTTACTTATCAGACTGAGGAAGGGTCGTGTTGCTTTTATTAACTCTGCTAGCTCCTTAGCTTTGCCTTCTTTTTTGTATTTCTCGCCAAGATTTAAAATTCCTTGTTCTTTTGCGCGTATATTTTCTTCGTCATCCTCAGGTACCTCACCAGTGCTAACCATTTTGTCAGTCATGCGGACGTCTTCGTCTCTGTTTGACGAGGAGATGCGCGACCTCTCAAATAACATTGCACCGGCCATGATGTGTATATTTATCACTAAAAATCTGTTATAAAATCTCACTATAACAGTTATACTTTTTCTTTGTAGTTTTGTATAATCGCAAAGTCATCGACGACCTTTTCACAAACCAATTGTAGACGCGTATTAGGTTGCCATGTCAAATTCCAATGTTGTCAGATAATCGTTTCGTCTTCCCCAAATTTTACATAGAACTTCCCAAAAGTTAAGCGTTTACAAGAAAAAAACTGTATAATGTATTAAGTTTCCATATTGCTTATACTTTTTGTAATAATATTGTAATAATTTAATAAAACTTTTTGTATATTAAAATATACAAAAAGTATTATTGTATTAAGAACAAAAGCAAGGACACTGATGACTTTGATAAATCGACGCTTCTCTGCGGATTTCTGAATAAATAAATAAAGCTAAATAAAGCTTTCCCCGGCAAGTAATGTGTTGGGTCTACTTGATGGTAAAATGTGTAAACAGGGACTAAATTCTTAAGTCAAAAGAGCTAGAAGGCGAGACTTATCTTAGTCGCCATGAAAATTTATTAAGCTATTTATTTATTCAGAAACCCCTCGACTAATACAATACTATGGAGTGTAGAGTACAAGGAGAACCATCTTACAAGGGGCGAAAGTTAAAAAGTGTCCTACTATTTACTGAAAATAGAGGTTCCAAAACCTATCACAATAGCGTTGGCGTCTGAAAAACTACGATATGAAGATAGCTGTTGTGAACGGAGTGAAGTCAGCTGAATTCAAATAATTAAAAAAATTCATGATTAGAATAGTTAGTAAAATGCCAGTATAAAAAATCTCAACTATTTACGTAGTACAAAACCAAGTGGATTGGTCGGTCCTTGTTTATTTATCCATCTTATTCTAATTACTTTTGGCACTTCTTTTTAAATTTATCCAATGCTACTGCAGCGCCACCCTTATTGGACACGTTTTAAAGGACACTTTTCATAAATAGAGATGGTCCTCCTTCTCTCTACACTCCATATACAATACTAATACGAAACAGAATAGATTGAAAATAGTTAGACCATAAGCAAACTAATTAAGGGTCTTCACTAATGGTAACACTAAATCACTGATACTGCACAGAAGTAATGAGGTCGGGCAATGTAGCGCTTTTTTAAACAGATATCTTCAAATGTTAAAGCTATGTAAGTAGCCTAAGTCCAGGCTGTTGTATTCAAAAGAAAAATTCATAATTTTTTCATTTGCTCCCCCTCCAGTACCCCGTCTTCCAGGTACCAGACATTCAGTTGGGATTTCAAATTTGAAATAATGGGCTGAAATCCCAAACTGTAACCAACTGCAACCAACTGCAAAGAGCTGGGTCTAATAGATCACCCTGCAGAACACCGTCAGCAGATAATGTAGTTTTCTTTTTTAATATAATTATGGTGACAATCGGGCACATAGTCCACCCTGACGGTAAAGATGCTGTGATCCATAGACATATACATATATACTCGATTTAGGATCAAAATGTAGATGCGTTGTCACCCCAGAGGACTAAGATGGAATGTCTCGTTTCCAGTTAAAAGGTCTCTGTTCCTATACACCCACTATGAGAAACATAGTGACATTATGCTGCTATTTTATGCTGGTAATCTGTGAGAGCATTCCATCCCTGGTCGAGCCGGATTACCGAACGGTAATGAAAGGTGAATTAATTTCATTTTTTTATTAGAAAGGTATTTATAGCAAAAAAAGTATTAAGTAATAATTTAACTACAGACGTAATACCTAAGTACTTTAGTACAAAACTTAGTTGAAATTTACTTCACTATCCAAGTACCTAGTTACATACCTATACTTTGTCTTTTGTAATTAAAATATTTTTAGTAATAATAACATAAAATACTGAAATTAAAATACTCTTTACAAGATTTTTAACTAAGTAGAATATGATCACATTTCTGCTAGCAATCGTATTTCGGATTAATTTATTGTTTACACCATAGACTTAGAATATACTGACGTATAGACCTACATAGCGTGCAAGGGAGAAGAAAATTCTTTATGGCAAAAATGCAAGATAGAAAAGGATACTAAATCTCATGACTCTGTAACCGATTTTGAATGACAGATCAGCGCAATTTGGCACGCAAGAAATAGCTATTAGATATTTTGTAATTTTTTAGAGTGTAATAGTGATTATTTCTATAAAGTAACTTTTTTGCAAAATAGTTACTTAATCTGCGAGTGACTGTGGTGTTATTAATAGAAATAATCCTGATAATTGCACCTTTCACAGGTAAATTCTCAAGATGTCGTCAATGTTATGACGCATTTATTTTTGATTAAAATTATGTTATATACTGTGTAAAATATAGAATGTTTTCAATTATTTTGAAAACATTCTATATATCTAAGAAAAAAGTCACGTTGTTGATAATTTGCATGAATTTGGAAAATACATTTTAATATAAAATACTTTACATGTACGCTAGAGATTGACTCAACTGATATAGTTGAATTTATAAATTAATGTCGATATTTATCTTGAATGTTTATAATAAATCGATAGACTTGCGCACACAACAAGAAAATAAATCTTCGGTTTGCGTTCTAAAATGTAATTTTATTTTGCCTTTTGTCAAACAGATTCCCTCCAGATTCTATAATTAGCAAATAATATGGTTAATGTTAATTGGACGGGTTGGCTGGAATCCAAAGAACTCAATAATTTGCAGCAAACATTTTCTTGAGAAGTATACAAGAAAAATTATTTGTATTAAGTAACTTATTTGTACCAGTAAGTATAATGTTGTTACAGTACGACTTCAAAATATTAAAAAATAAAAAAAGTAAAAATAGAGATAGATTTCTTTACATTATAAAACTGCAGTATATTAAAAATAAAAAACTTTGAGATTATCCTATTAAAGCAATTATGAACTCAACTGAGAAATATTCATCAACCAAAAAAATGTATAACCTTACTTAACCAACCGCACCTCACGGTCTCATTAGTACGATATTTATAGCATCACGTTATTTTCCCTAAGGGGTTGAGCGGAGCCTCAGACTATATACCCAAGTCACAATGATAAAACGTTTAATTTAGTTAGATATAGATATTAGATATTTAGTAATGCTTCTGTAGCGCCGCTATATGACCGTGCATGAAACGCGTAGTTCAGTTTGCCAGGATAGTATAAATTCCATAGTATTTGATACTCACAACCCCCGATGCCTGAAACAGAAACAGAAACTTTTTTATTCAATATAGATTATAAATAATGCTTATTGAAAGTCAAGTCACTCTTTTGTATAATTACCACTGGTTCGAAAAAAAAACCTCTGTCCTGGGAAGAACCAGCAAGAAACCCAGCGGGACTTTTTTTTTAAATAACAGCTTACAATCATGTATGTTACACAAATTAACAACACAACAAACTAGAAATAGCTTGGTAGCGATCACCTCATTTCCAGGGGTTATTATCATCTATAAATTCTTTAATACTATAATAACCCTTTTTATACAAACTTAGTTTAATAAAGTTTTTGAACTTTGAGCAGGTCAAATTTTGTATATTTTCTGGATTTTTGTTGTAGAAGCGTATACATCGCCCCAAGAATGAATTACTGACTCGATGGAGTCGAGTAACCGGTACTACTAGCTTGTGTCTGTTCCTAGTATTTACAGAATGAATATCACTTATTTTTGTAAAACTACTTTTATTTTTGTGTACGTACATTACATTTTCATAAATGTATTGAGAGGCCAAAGTTAATACATTAATTTCCTTAAATTATTGTCGCAGCGACTCTTTAGGCTTTAAATCATAAATTGCTCTTATGGCCCTCTTCTGTAAAACAAATATAATTTCAGTGTCAGCTGCGTGTCCCCATAGCAAAATACCATACGACATTATGCTATGGAAATAGCTAAAGTAAACTAGTCTAGCTGTTTCAACACTAGTTAGACTTCTAATCTTTTTTACGGCATATGCTGCAGAACTAAGTCTGCTTGCTAGTTTTGATATATGGGGGCTCCGTTGAAGCTTCGCGTCAAGTGTGATTTCAAGAAAAATGGTGGTATCTACAAGACTCTTTGAGGAGAATCTTCAAGATTGTTTGACATTTGGAGTCATAAATTTTATACATTTCGTTTTAGTGCCATTTAAATGCAAATTATTAACATTGAACCAATTTACTAATTTAGATATAGCATTATTTACTTCGTCATATTTTAGCAATTGTCGACTTAATTTGAAAATTAAAGAAGTGTCATCTGCAAATAATACTATATCATGGTTATCTCCTACTATGTAAGGTAAGTCATTAATGTATACAAGAAACAGAAAGGGGCCTAGAATTGAGCCTTGAGGCACGCCCATCTGTACCATCGACCCGGAAGAACTCATACTGTTAATGACAACTGTTTGCGTTCTCTTACTTAAATATGAATAACTGATTTATGCTTGGTACCTGACGACATTGTGTCCAGGGCTAAAT
This sequence comes from Parnassius glacialis, assembly GCA_033319125.1. Classification (NCBI taxonomy): domain Eukaryota; kingdom Metazoa; phylum Arthropoda; class Insecta; order Lepidoptera; family Papilionidae; genus Parnassius; species Parnassius glacialis. The sequence goes on along the minus strand of JAVANC010000027.1, from coordinate 9,203,848 downwards.
AGCGTGGTTTATTGCCTACGGTGTTATGCGTAGAGGAGAAGAACTTGTGTTTATTAACAGCTGCGCGGATCAATAGTACTGCGAGATTAAGTTGCGCTTGTCACATTCAGTCCATGGATGGGTCACCGTCTTCTTAAAATACGAAGATTGAGAGAATAGACAGTGCATCTGTATCCTCAGATACCTGGTGCACTTTCATATCTCCTGCGTATTTGGCTCGTCTGTGTAATATCATTATGTTTTTAAATTCATGCAGCTAAAATGATAATAAGTTTGTTATTTTTCAGGGACAGATGAAAGAAAGAGAGAGTAGCCTAAAAACATATTGACCTTTAAACAAAGCTAAATAAGTTTAACTGAATCCTACGAGTTTCCTTACTTAAATTATTAAGTTTAAATGCATATTGAAGTCAAATGTTAAAATAAATTTTTATAATGTATTTAATTATTAATTATTAAATTTTTGTAATTACTATAATAATAGTTATATGAAAAATAAAGCAGCTATTATGTACTCTGTGTCCCCGTTTTTTATTTCAACAACAAAACATTTCATAAAGTATATAAAGTAAAAAATGGTTTTTACTTAAGGTTGAAGCTCCAGGGTGGCCCGTGAAATTCAAATTTTCTTGCATGTTTTGGAATTTTCAGTCAGGGTTAGGGGTTGTATATTTATTTAATAAAATATGACTCGCAACCGTAGCGATTATGTGTTTACAGAATTATTAGAATAGAATATTTTTTTATTCAATATAGATCACATGTGTAATTCTTATTGAAAGTCATTTTTTACTTTACCACTGGTTCGAAAAAAAGAAACCTCCGTCCTGGGAAGAACCAGCAAGAAACCCAGCGGGACTTTTTTTTAAAGCAAATTTTACAATAATGGTTATACAAACTACATAAGTACAAAATTTATTTTAGAAACAGCTTGGAAGCGATCACCTCATTCCCAGGGGTTATTATCGACCATGTATTGATTTATAACCCTTTTTATACAGTTTCAACTTAACAAAACATTTAAACTTGCTAATAGAGAGAGCCTGTACACTTTCCGAGACCCTGTTGTAATAACGTATACATTGCCCCAACAATGAATTACTGACTCTGTGGAGTCGAGAAACTGGTATCACTAGCTCGTGTTTGTTCCTAGTGTTTACAGAATGCACATCACTTTTTTTACTAAAACTACCTTTGTTTTTGTGAACATACATAAAATTTTCGTAAATATACTGAGAGGCCAAAGTTAATATATTTATTTCTTTAACTTTATCTCTAAGAGACTCTCTCGGTTTTATGCTATGGAAATAACTGAAATAAACTAATCTAGCTGTCTCGACACTAGTGAGACCTCTAATCTTTTTTACAGCATAGGCTGCAGAACTTAGTCTGCTTGCTAGTTTGGATATATGGGGGCCCCACTGAAGCTTTGCGTCGAGAGTGATGCCAAGAAAAACAGTGGATTCAACAGGGCTCAGTCTTCCCTATTTAAAAACACATTGGTACTCAGATTTTTAACATTCGTTGTTGTAAATTTAATACATTTAGTTTTATTTCCGTTTAAATGTAGATTATTAACGTTAAACCAATGCACTAATTTTGATATAGCATTATTCACTTCGTCACTTTTAAATGATTGACGTTTAAGTTTAAAAATCAAGGAAGTATCATCAGCAAATAATACTATATCATGATTATCCTCTACAAGAGAAGGTAAGTCATTAATATACACTAGAAATAGGAATGGGCCGAGAATCGAGCCCTGAGGAACACCCATTAGTACAGGTGAGCCGGAAGAACTTTTACCATTGATAATAACTTTCTGCATTCTATTACTTAAATATGAAATAATAACTTTAAGCGCTGTGTCCTTGACACCATAGTACTGTAGCTTCCTGATTAATGTCTCATGGTGAACGCAGTCGAAGGCCTTGGAAAGGTCACAAAATATACCCAAAGCATCCTCTGAATTCTCCCATGCACAAAAAATATGTTTAATAAGCTCAACTCCAGCGTCAGTTGTGGAGCGACCCCTTGTAAAACCGAATTGATTTCTATGTAGCAATTTATTAATATTAAAGAAACTTAACATCTGATCTAAAATTATTTTTTCAAAAATTTATCATTAAAATCACCAATACAACCCTGTAAATTCATATTAGCCCTTTGAGTTTTTCTGGAAATAGCCATACAAAGTGCTAATATGAACTTACAGGGTTGTATTGGTCATTTTAATGATAATAATTCTGTAAAGACATAATCGCTACGGTCGCGAATCATATTTTATTAAATATACAACCTAACCCTGACCTGCAAATTCCAAAATACGCAATAAAATTTGAATTTCGCGGGCCACCCTGGAGCTTCCACCTTAACTAAGGATCTACATATTTATAGTTGATTATGGTTATGTTAAAAAAAATCTGGGGAAACTGTTAATGGTAGTAAAGTTTTCTCTAAAGGTCATATATAATTCGAAAATACAACTTTCCGCTCTGATTCATGGAGGAAATTGTTTAAGGTTATCGGTAGACTCACCTCTTCAAAGAGTATTGGGAATTTGTACATTTTGAATTAAAATACAACAAAAGGCAGGTGCAGCTTATTCACGGGAACATGTTATTTGAATATTTTTTAATTATTTTAGAACTATCAAGGAAAAATTCAGTTAATTTTTGAAGTTTTTCTGTTTCGTATACTAAACCTTTTTTTAATTTTTTACCACTTCTTTAGCAATAATTTTTCGATAGTCTTTGTAAGTAAACTGCACATCACTAGCTAACGCACACAATGACAAATCAAAATTGGTTACACATTTTCAGGCTGTCAGGTCGTCTATACGCCAGTATATTCTAAGTCTATGGTTTACACTATCTACCTATTTCTTTCGAGCAAGCATCGCGATTCCTGACGAATGGTCTTGCAAATTGCATGCGTTGGGCATCACAGAACTCACATAGAAGCGAAAATATGATCAATCGATCATAGTTAGAAAAGGTACCTTACCTAAGTAACTTATTTACCATTTCACAATGTATTTTTTACTCTTTATTGACAGCCCTCATGGCGCGTCTCCACCAAAGTTTTCAACATTTGTCAACACGTGTTGCCGACAAATGTTTCTGTCAGGCGCGTCTCCACCAAAAATATTGACAACATTTATGTTTCCGACATGTTGACAAATCAACAAAAGTTGACAACATTTGTTTCAAAATGTTGCAAATCAAAGGAATACGCTAGTTGCCGATATTTGTTCCCTCGGTGGAGACGCTTCTTGCAACATTTTGAAACAAATGTCGTCAACTTTTGTTGATTTGTCAACATGTCGGAAACATGAATGTTGTCAACATTTTTGGTGGAGACGCGCCTTTAGTAACCATAGATAGTCCGCCATGACATGCGTAAGCATCATATTAGTCTGTGGCCATGACGTAGGATGGGGAAAAGATGCAAAGTAATATGGACCCTCGCGCGCAGTGATACAGTTCTATTTAGCTCGCGTGTGCGATTTATCTAATTAATAATAATTATGGAGGCTATTAAAACGTCGGCAAGCAGTCAACATCACAGGAGTGCAACAAATAGTATATAACCACTACGTTTAGAGTGCAACTTCTCTACGTAGTACTATTATTTATTCTGTGCCAGTACTTCTTATTATAATTCTAATTATAGTTTGTGGTTGAAACGTTGGATTAAATACTAGGGTGCGTTGGGGTAAGATCGGTGATGGGGCAAGACCGTAGGATTCAAATTCCCAGCGAATTATGCTATATTTTAAAATGTTAATAATATGCTACTTGACGCAATTTCATCCTGCCCCGACCTTCAGTTCGTGCCAGTCACTCCGGCAAGTGGGACCCGTGCTGCGCGGCATTTTATAAAACAATGTAATTTTTGTATTATTTTTGTCCATCCGATCTTTCCCTATCACTTTTATTTACGATTTTTAGCGAGAATATGGCTTCTTCTGTTATTATTTTGTGTGAATACTAAGTTGTATGAAGTTATAACTAGATAAAGCTGGTCCATGCAGGGCTAAGATCGCTGTAGGCCGAGACACGATGTTTCCCCGCATGAGTGAAGATCGGATGAATATTATCCGATCTTTGCCCGTTACAAATATGGCAGTTGATGTTAAACTTTCATTGGTCGTGTATATTTTTTCGGAGATTACTCAAGTGACTATGGGACTCAGTCTCGTTAGCAAGTCTGTATATTTAAAAGTAATAAAACAATACGAAGTACACATTAAAATACATTCTTTTATAGGATAAGGGTGACAAAGGGCACACAGTCCACCTGATGTTAAGTGGTTGCTGCGGCCCATAAACATCTACATCTATCCTCTATTACAAATCTAAATGTAATTTATAATAATTATTTAAAAAATAATTTATAATAATAAATTACATACTCGTATTTATCTCATGAGATAAAGTTTAGAACTAATTCAGATTCACGGGAAACTTTCAACCCACGTTCCTTTTCCTGGCCTAGTCAACTTTACTTTACTTTTTCCGACTTCATGCCCTTATTCTGATTCTAATTAACTCTATAAATAAGCTCACGCCTGCTTATTGATACACATACAAATATGCACATAAAATAATCTGTCAATTAACTAAGTACTTACCTAACTACCTGCTTCGGCATATGCTGCTTTCCTAAAATATTTACATCTTCCTCAACTCTTGTATTATCCGAGGGCATTTCGCCAGTCCTTACTGTTAATTTTTTTCCCATAAAAAATCAAATGCATCCGATCTTTCCCTCATATTGAGTAATTCCATGTTATGTCATAACAAAGTTTAAGAAACATAAAATTACAATTTCTTTATATCAGGGATAAGATCGGATGCCAAGAAACAAAAAAGGAGAAAATCGTTTGGAACATTTATGTTTCTAGTAATTTATAGATCATATTGAAATATGTTTTTGAGCGTTAACGATAGGACAAATCTCTTTTGTAAACTTTGTTGTCTAAGCAGTAGAAGTGGTTTTAAATTTAAGTCCGGTCTTACACCTTAATGGCCAATTTTTCATTATGCATATAAAAAAGTATGTCTAGTTTTCGCACACTTTTAAAGCAGAAACCGTTGAGTTTACACAAGCAAAAGATTCTCAGAGCTAAACTTCGTTTAACGATTAACGGTTTGCTCCATGTTCCAGAAATCTGACGTATACGGATGTCGAGAAATTAAAGTTTTTGGCAGACTCTTCCAACTTTTCGAAAATCCGTCCGGTATTACCCCAATGCACCCTATTTGCGTTAAGCACAGAATTTAAAGGATTTAAATTAATATTATCATACATATACTTATTTGACTTACTACTTTAGAGAAACGAAGATTACGCGGTGATCAGATAGAAACTTAGTAGTCAATGGCCACAACAATGTAAGCATCACTGAAAAATATAAACCAAACACCAGAATTAGAGGGCAGCCGTAAGTGTTAGTGAAAACAATTAGTAAAAGCAATCAAAGCTACTACTTTTTATCCAATCGAGAAGTTAAGGAATGGAACAATTTGGTTGGAATTGTTATGAGTGCTCCTATTGTAAATACAAGTACCTATAAATAAATTCGACCACCCTCCGTGTATTTCCCTTTCCCCCGCATATACATATCGTTTCAGTCAGTCAAGATTTTATTTTGTTTAATTACGCACGCGGAGTTCCATTATTGACTATGGATAATTTTATTCAAAGAAATAGAAAACGAAGTAAAGACTTAGGAGAAAGCAGTAAAGAAACTTCAGAAAAACGGAAGAAGTATAGAAAATATGACGACCAATATTTGGATTTCGGATTTACCTACATTACTAAAGGGAATGTAGAACTTCCTCAATGTGTTGTTTCCATAAAGTGTTGGCAGCTGAAAGTATGCTTCCTATATAATAAACTAAAACGTCATTTGGAAACAACTCACAGTCATATAGAAGGTAAGCCGAGAAACTTTTTTGTTAGAAAATTGCGAGAACTGAAACATCAGTCCACGGTTTTGCTTTTAAGAGCATCAGATCCTACCAAAGCATTGCTTGCCTCCTACAAGGTAGCTCACCATGTTGCCAAATGTAAGAAGCCACATACAATTGCTGAGGAACTGATTTTACCTGCAGCGGTTGATATGGTATCAGTGATGATTGGAGAATCGGCGGCTAAAGAAATAAAAGATGTACCTCTTTCAAACAATACGATTAGCCACCGTATTCATGATATGGCAGAAGATATTAATAAGCAAATTGTGGAGAAACTTTCAGGCTCATTTGCCAATCAACTTGATGAAGCGGCGGATAGTGATGACGATACTCAATTGATATGTTACCTGCGGTACATACAAGAAACAAATGTGTGTGAGGATTTGTTATTTTGAAGAAAAATATGTGAAAGTGGTAAGGCTACTGATCTATTTGAGATTTTAAATTCATACATGGTCGAAAATAATATCAAATGGGAGAACTGTGTGGGTGTGTGTACGGATGGTGCTCGAGCGATGTCTGGACAGTATGGAGGACTACAAGCTTTCATCAAAACCAAGGCTCCAAATGTAAAATGGATACACTGTGTCATACATAGAGAGGCTTTAGCTGCAAAGAAAATTAAACCTGAATTAAATTTTGTGATGGATATAATTATCAAAGTCGTGAACTACATTAAAACACGACCTGTGAAAGCAAGATTTTTCCATAAGCTTTGTGAAGAATTGGGTGCCGAGCATACTTCATTAATCTATTATTGCAACTCTCGTTGGTTGTCCAAAGGCAATGTACTCGCACGTGTATACGAACTATGAAATGAGTTGTATACTTATCTATAGACAGAATCATACAATGATGCGCAAAACTTTATTAATACAGAGTTTATAATAAAATTGGCATATCTCTGTGACATATTTCAGAAATTAAATGCTCTTAATAAGTCCTTGCAGGGAAACAATACTCACATACTGCAACTGACTGATAAAATCACTGGGCTTCAGAAGAAGTTTTTCTTATGAAAGAGAAAATTAGAAGAAGATCATGACTAGGGAAACAGACAGTATGTTCATGATCATCTTCTAATGCCTTACAATGCATTCTACAAGAAAACTCGATAGAAAGCCTTGATCCCTCTCTAAAACTAATATTTACACAGCACTTGTCATCATTACGCGAACATTTTGAAAACTATTTTCCCGAAAATCTGGAGCAATATGACTGGGTTAGAAACCCTTTCCAGTCGACCTCACCATCAACACTTTCGGCAAAGGAAGAAGAACAATTAATAGAATTGTCCTGTGACTCCAGCTTTAAGCTCCAATACGACAAAGACAAACTGCTTGAATTTTGGAGCTCAGTTTCTCACGAATATCAGGCCATCAGCTATGCAGTATTGAGGGTTCTATTACCATTTGCGACATCCTACTTGTGCGAAACAGGCTTTTCTGCAGTTGCAGTAGTAAATAACAAGTACAGATCGAAAATAAATGTAGAGAAAGAGATGAGAATGGCAATTTCCAAACTTAAGCCACGTTTTGAGAAGCTATGCTCAGAAAAGCAAGCACATCCTTGTCATTAGTAGCCAGTCAACAAAGTATCTCTTTTCGTTTTTGTTCTTGTGTTTTTTTTCTTATTATTTAATAAAAATTATAAATGTTATTTGCAGTTTTTCTGGTATCTTGTTCCAGGCTAGAATTACAACTGGTAGTTATTTGTTGGCCAAAGGAGGGGCGTCGCAAAAATGGGGCAAATTCCCAAGGGCGTCACAGTAAAAATAAGTTTGGGAAGCCATGATATATAATAATCACATATTACCCTGATATATATAATAATTTTTATGTATTTATTTTATTTTGTTGATATTTATGTATGTTTATCATTTTCATTTACAATTATATATTTATACAGCCCAACCAGATGAGAAAACTATATAGATACCCCAAATATAATAATAATAAATCTGTAGAAAAATTGTGTGTTCACCAAAGACATTTAAGTAGTTTAAATCTCTTTGGTGTTCACGATTCACGCAAAAACAAGTGAACAAATTGCCTTAAAATTTTACATGTAGGCAGTAAATTACCAATAACATATAGGCAACTTTTTATCCGATTACGGAAGAGTAAAAAGGGTTATGTTTTTAAGTTTATTGTCACTATGGCCGCTGTTGATTTTATTACTCCTAAAGAGGATTTAACTATACGTATAATAAATCTATATCTATGCGTATGTGTATGTGTATGTGTATGTGTATGTGTATGTGTACGTATACGTGTACGTGTACGTGTACGTGTATGCGTGCGTGCGTGCGTGCGTGCGTGCGTGCGTGCGTGCGCGTGCGCGTGCGTGTGTGTGTGTGTGTGTGTGTGTGTGTGTGTGTGTGTGAAAAAGAAATCGCGCCACCAACCAGTAAGGCCAGAATAATGTCTGCCGGGCCAGCTAGTTTATATATATATACACAGAGTTATTTTTCAAAGACTTGTCAAATTTAATAATTAAGTTCAAAATATAAAATACTGATATACCACTTTTTGCAGTTTTTAAATAGGTTTCTATATTTATTAGAAAATATCCAAAATTGAATGTGATTTATGGGCAACAATAGCGCGCGGTCATGTGCGTACGAGTCAATGCACGGAGCTTTTGCCTACTATTTACTTTCTTAATGACACGCTCAATACTATGATTCCAATTTTCCCTTCATACTTTAAACGTGTTTATGTACGTCATAATAAAAAAAATATTTTTTTTACATTTTAACGGCTTTTGAGATGGATGCTACGCAAACAAAAACTTTACACTCCATGAATTAAATATATTTTTTTGCTCCCACACAAAAGACAGTTCGAAATATAAGTTTAGGCTACAGATCGAGAGAAGAGGAGGAGAATAAATGTAAATAATTTGTTGTAGAAAATACAGCTGAGCTAGGTAGTCGATGATAGGTTGGCGCCATTTAAATAACGCTTACTCAGGCGGCTTGATCGTAGCATCTAGCATTAAGGGCGCTTAAAACCGGACTAGCCATTTATTACGCAGGATAGGATTTAGGTAGTGCGAATAGTGCCGAGTTTTGTCGACCTCAGCCGACTCGAATATCGCGTCGGTGCGTACGCCGTTAACGGCGTAATATATTTATTAATATAATTTTACTACTTAAATATGCAATCACTTAAAATGACACTAACCATTCACAAAAATATTTTGGAGGTGGACCATCGTTATTATTCAGAGCTTGTACCCGTTGGCAATAAAATGGGTGATATCCAGGAAGAATTCATTTAGCGATGTAACGGTTAATAAAACGAATCACGAATGTGTGCGTGCATAAAATAGTAAACGTTAGATATTTATGAATGAAAGTCAGTTAAAATAATGCATTACCACGTATTTTGAATTTAAGAGATAATAATGACAGAATGTTTGAGATTTCTTTTTAATTAATTTTTCTTCACTATTTGTCTACATTACTTATGCTGAACCTTCTCTGCGAATTTGGCTGGTAATTGAAAAATAACCCTGTATATAATTGAAGTTTATTTAACCCTTTTGAATGTGGCGAGAGTGTGGTCTAAAGAATATAACAAGTTTAACTTGAATGTCGTATAAATAGTTACATTAAAATCTTCATTCCCTATTGACCACCATAAATCCTATTTAATAAAAAAATAAAGAAAGATTTAGACCAGTAAAAAAATCGATGAACACACAAAAACACACTCGAACCTATAGAACCTTGTCGTTTTTGAACTCCCTTAAAAATGATCAAATCTCCGATATAAAATTCTTAATTTGACATTTGACATTGCTTAAAGTCAGCTAAAACGTAGTCATTATTTATAATTTAATACAATATTCTCGTGTGTCTTTGGTCTTTACTATTAAATAACAACATCTAAAAATAAAACGTTGAATATAATAAATATTGTATTATTAGCGTGTGATTATCTGTTAAATTAGATTTGTTTAGCATTAATAATGGCAAAGGAATCTTCGTCTATAGCGATGATAGGGCAAGAAGAAAGCATACAGTTTTTATATGATATTTCTAAAGAAGTAAAGCTTTTCTACGAAACTCCTGTTATATTTGTAACTCAAAAGGATTATTCTGAATATGTATTCAATACAATGTGTGAATTACGATCTGTCTTGCAAACAGACACAAAAAATAGAATAATGGACATTATAGTAGACTTCCACTTGCAATGGTTGCATGCCGTTAATGATATAGAAAATTTTAAAAAGGTTATTAAGGATGTAACGAAAGATGAAATGTCACAAGCTATAAGTTACACAGTTGATGCTATGTTATCTCGCTTAAAATGTTACGAACATTACATGACCGTACACAGACAACTCCTTCCAAATGAAGTTCAGGTGAATATCATCTCTGATGTTGAGATAGTAGGTGAAATGCACGAAGATGTTGTACGTACACTTATGGAAAAACTGAAATGCTTTAGAAATTTAAATAATCATGATGAATTTAGATTTAAAGTTAACGATTCTATAGATGATATTCTAAACTGGTTAGATAAAATATACGATAGTCTAGCTATGTTTTTGAGTAAGTATGTTAACGTTAACGTACCCCACCTCACTGGAGACTTAACTAAAACTTTACAACAGATTGTTGAAGGCATTCAAAATTCCAAATCTGCTTCTGCCCAAAAACTTTTAGAGGAATTGAAAAAAAAAGATAGAGAACTATGTACTATGATACGATCCACAACTGGCCATAATCTTGAGATCTGTAAAGTTGTTAATAAAATAAATGTGCTAGAAGATCGAATTAAAAGATTAGAAAATGAACAAACTTCTGCTGCTTTAATGGCGGTACAACATAAGAAAACTTACTTAGAGAAACGACTTAATTCATTAGAAAATTTAAAGACCACATTGAAAAGTATTCTAAACGTAACGACAGTAAAATTTGACACGGTAAGCGAAGGAGACCTTTGTGTTTGCGAGGACTTTTATCAACTCAGAATTTTCAATCATGAACTTCCATGTGAAGAACGTGAACATCTAGTTACAGAGTTATGTTACTTATGGGACTTAGCTGTTTTCGGAGAGCGTAGTCATAAATCTATCATTTCAATCCTTAGTGCCGTTGACATGAAAGAAGAATTTACTGATGAACTTGGAACTTTTTATATTGATGCATACAGTAGAAAAATTTATAAATTACCAAATGACGAAACAAGATATCAACCAAATGAGAATAATATTCTTGTACCTTTATCAGATGAGGGTGAACAAATATATTATTATGATGAATGTGGACGGTATTTTATAGAACCAAACACAAGACAAAGAGTATATAAAGCTCATGAAACTGCTAGTGAATATATGATGAGTAGTGATGGAGTACTTTTGAAGACAAAAGAAGAGCGAGACGGCGTTATTTATTATTATGATAATTATGGACGATATTACATTAATAGTGATGGTAAAAATATTTACCGGGAAACTGATGCAATAAGTGAATATGAAAATGATGGTTTTGGGAATCTTGTCCGTATTCGAAGCCATTCAGATATATTTGATCCATGTCCTGATGACGAGAATGTTACTGAAGACTTCACCTACATTAAACATAATATTGGAAAAGCCTTGAGAGTATGTATTGCCCAAGTAATACTATATCAACCTGATGATCCAATCAAATTTTTATCAGCATGTTTATTTAAATATCGAGAAAATATCGAGTTGAAAGATAAACGAGCAAGAGAAAAGGAGGAAATCGCCAGAGAAAGAGATATAAGAATAGCCGAAGAAAGAGCTGAAATAGAAAACGCTGCTAAACAAGCCATTTTTCTAGAACAAGGTGGAAGTGAAGCTAGTTATGACTCCAATCTGCTCAAATATACTTCGGTGCAACCTGATGCAGACTTGGATTCATTTGAGACTACTACAAAATAAAATGTGTTTGTTCATTTTAGATTTTAATATATTTTATTTTAAACTGCGTTTTTGACTTACATGGTTTTCAGTTTATAGTATTAAGTATCTTTTTCTTCTCTTTAAAAAATAATATAACTTTTGTAATACAATAAAATACTTGTTTTTACCGTCACAGCGGGTGACCATATAAAACCTTTTACTTGTGACTTTCAAACATTTGTATTTGTTGTTTATATAAGGGCGATTCTCTGTAAACTCGTAATGGGCCATACAAAGTCTGTCCTGGCATATTTTTTAGTATTTTCGTAAAAAATATGATAGTATTACTTAGGAAAGTAACTGTTGCTTTTCGTATATAAGAGGGCCAATTGAATTCATATGTATTTTAAAGTTATTTTAGATTTTTTTTATAAATTGCGACAGGGGATTGTGAGGTGGAACAGGGGACTGTTTTATATAGAAGTAAGTCATATTAGTAAAGTAAAAGTAAAGTTGCAGCCTATTTACGTCCCACTGTTGGGCACAGGCCTCCTCTCATTTCTGAGAGGGTTTTAGGGCTAGGAAATGTCCGCCGCGCTGACCCGATGCGTGTTGGCGAACTTCACATGTCTTCGAAATATTTTTTTTTCTTATTTCTCAGACATGCAGGTTTCCTCACGATGTTTTCCTTCACCGCCGAGCACGTGGTAAATCAGCACTTAAAATTGCAATTAACAATTTCATTAGTGCCGGCGGGGATCGAACCCGTGTTGCTCGAGTACTGTAAAGCTTACAGCGAGCGCTAACCATCTGAGCTACCACGGCTCACATGGTACATTATTATTAATATCAATAATTTATTATTTTAACCACATTTACGTCTCAACATAAAGCAATTATATTTCAAAAGGTTCTTAAGAAAAAACTTAACCAAAAACATAGCAAACAAAATTCCTCCTCTAACAAAAAACTTTCATGTCAAAACTATGGTTCTAGAAACAATTTGTATTTGAGATCAACTTCGATGAATTACTAACATCAATTATTAAATTTGGAACGCAGTCTTTTATAAAGTAATATTAATAAATTTATAATACAATAGTCTTTGCTCTCAACAATAAAATTTTACTCGTATAAGCAATTATAATGAAAGTAATTTGAAATAAGATCTGCAATAAAGTCTTAAGGCTTTTTCTTAAAACTAATGAGGCACATACATAATCACAATGAGCTTAGTTTAAGATTAGAAAATTGACATTAGCGCTCGAAAACATCTACTTGAGTAGAGAACTTATAAAATATTCTCTTCCCTTTTAGAATGAAGTTAGGATTATTTAATTTAGGATTTATTTTGGCTTCATATAAAGCGCAAAGTTTCAGGTCTAAGTTGCTGTGCGTTATACATAAACATGTGTCGCCATTTTGAACGTTTGGTTTGACTACCCATAACGGGCGCAGTCGGCAGAATATCTGATAACTTATTTTCAAATTCTCAGCCACAATTTTTTTATATAGATTAAGAACTGTATCAAGAAGGTATCTTTTTTGTTTTTTCACATTCTTCCTAGTAATAAATTCCTTTTTACTAACTGCCATACCACTGTTACTATCATCTTCAAAGAAATTCTGAATTGCTCGTTTGTAACTATTAGGTATTTTAATCCGGTGACTTACAGGTATATCCAAGCCAATGGGATTAATTTTTTTTGTTTATTATATAAAATTTCGCGTTTTACCAGATACGACTCTTTAAAATATTTGTTTATCTTTCGTACGTTTTAATGCTGAATAGTTATTATTCAACTGTTCACTAAGCACATCGCAAAATAATGCTTTTTTGACAACTTCCTTTCTCGTATCAGGCTTATCTAACATTTTTTAATATCTTCGTATTAGGTGTGTCCTTAACATTTCTTTTTTTCCTATTTTCAATTCTTCCCAATCTTTTTTGTATTTCTCAAGTTCTTTCTGTAAACATGCGATCTTTTCATTTCTTTCTTTATTATATTTTTGTCTTCTCCTTTTGGCTAGCCTTTTCTTTTGCAGTGAACTAATACTGGGTATTGCTGGACTTAGAGCTACAGGAAGCTGATTTGGAACTGGAGAAAGCTGTCTTGAAGGGGAGTATTTACTTGAAAATCTGATAATGGTGTATTTTCACGCATAAATGTATTAGTAACGCTGTTCAATCTCTTTCGTTCAGATCGGTATACAGTGCAGTGTTCTTTCCACGTTTTTAAGGCAGCCCTGTGTTCACGTTGTGTCATGTCTTTCACTAATTTTCTCAAACCTTTTTCTTTCTTTTTCTGATATTTTAATCTCTCCTTTTCTTTCATCTCTTCTCTCTTTAGAGGATCATTTTTTCTACACTGATAGCTTCGTCTCTCTGCTTGTCTTTTTTTTCTAATAATTCCTCTCGCGATAAATTTGTCTTTTTGAGAGCCATCTTGTGTGCGTGTGCGATTAACCTGTAACATAATTTGCTTTCAGTGAGGTAAATTAATGCGAAACATATTCTTTTGGACTCCCCTCTTTCTTATGTGAATAAATCTTCAATGAGTGAACTTATTTATGCAAACAAAACCTTTTAAAAATGACTAATTTTATGAGATATACAGTCCCCTCGCACATAGAACAGTCCCCTGTCATATTGCCAGGAAGGGGACTGTAGCCAGGGGACTGTATATTTTGCTTTAGTTTCCAAATATTTACAAAACTATTGAAACATGATTCGATACGAAGCTACCGACAAATGTGTACACAATCAAAGACATAATAAGCTATTTATATAAATATTTAAACTAATTAACATTATTAAAATTACTTACCAGAGGACTGTATGTCGCAACAACCAACATGCGTATTCACACCACAAATGATGCGCGGACACTAAACAAAATGGCAGACCGACGCCGTTTTCGGCAATGTTACTAACTTCACATTGGTTGCATTTCATTTCACGGAAATAAAAGTTTGTAGACACAACAGATTTTTTTCCCTTTCTTGGCCTGCACGGTTTGTGCGTCAGCCATGCAAAAAGGTTAGGAAGTAAGATTTATTTTATTGAATTGGAAATTGGAACGGAATTTGGAAAAGGATCAGGTAAATTTAGTATATAAGTACATAAATAGTTATAACTTTATATGGTTATGAAAAATGAAACTGGCTAAAATTCTATATACATCAATATTTACATAAGATAAAAGGACAGAAATTGAAGTAGGAAAAGGAATTTTAATGGACAAAAGCGAGGAAATAAAAGCGGAACGGTCATGTCGCGGACAAGCAAAGAATATATGATTAAAATCCCCAACGTCATTGCCACAGTCACATATATCGCTAGGCAAAAGTTTAAGCCTTGCCAAATGCAAGGGAATGCATGCATGGCCCAGCCTCATACGAATAAGGGTCGAAGTAATAGCTTTACCAAACGTCAGATTTGAAAACCACGGTTTAGGAGGTATATCCACCTGGATCGTGCTATAATATCGACCTATAGTTTGACTTGAAGAACGCCAAATGTCCAAGAATTCAATAACTGGGATTTAGGAAGGAGAGCCAAATCACAACAAAAGTTTTTGTACGGAATTAGATCTCCGTCATTGACTGCAGCTTTGGCAAGGCTATCGGCCTTGGTATTGCCAAAGATACCTGAGTGCCCCGGAATCCAAGCAAAAGAAACTGTGTAATTTTTGATGCAACATTGATACAATAAATCACGACATGCAATAATAACTGGATGATTATTTCTGTTACTGCTAAAAGGAAATCTTTCCAAGGCTTGAAGAGCACTTTTAGCATCGGTAAAAATTATCGAGTTTTTTAACATGTACTCCAGAGACTTCAATAGACCAAAACATTCTCCAGTAAATACTGAAGTCTCTGGAGGTAATTTTATTTTCTGTACAATGCCAAACTGTTGATGGAAAACGCCAACTCCCACACATTCTTCGGAACCGGGTTTGGAAGAATCACTAAAAATTAAATGGCAATGTTTCCATCGGCTGTCACTGTCAATAATATCAATAAATTTGGCGTTGGCAGAAGGATCTTGTTTACATACACCGAAATCAAACAAAATAGATGGTTTTAAAATTAAGGCATCATAGTTAACACAAAATATAGGAAGGAATTGTGATCTATGTGTTGGAGCTTGAAGAGCTAAGAATTTTTGGAGACTAACAACAAGGCATGGTGGCGATTTATGAGCCCAGTACGGATAGTCCATACATTCCAACAGAGACCGTAACTTAGAGTAAAGGGGATGATTATAGACTTGTAATGCTCTAAACAGGAACCTGTCACAAAGAAATTGTCGTCTGAGATTCAGGGGCGCTTCAGAACATTCAACCTGCAAAGCGTTAATAGGGCTCGAACGCATAGCCCCAGCAATTATTCTCAGAGCCTTAGACTGGATAATGTCTAACTTATGGAGAGCTACTGCATTACAGGGTTCAAGAATAAATGTTCCATAGTCTAAAATACTCCTTATTAAGGCATTATATAGAAGCTTTAGAGAGAAAGCGTGGGCTCCCCACCAAACTCCAGAGAGGCAGCGCAGTATATTTAGAATCTTCTCACATTTAGCACTTATATAGTAGCAATGAGGGATTCCTGTAAGTCTTGAGTCTAAAATTACCCCAAGAAATGTTGATTCACCTTTAACGGGAATTTTAATGTTATTATAAAATACAGACACTGGTGGAGGAATCCTCATACGTGAAAATAAGACTATACTACTTTTAGGAACCGAGAGGCTTAGACAGTTATTGTCAAGCCAAACTTTTAGCAACTTAAGGGAATATGTCATAGTATCAGACATGTTGTCAACAGAATCACCAGAGACATAGAGGAGTAAATCATCTGCATATTGGAGTGTGTTAACTTTACGCTTAAGGGAGGCTTCCAGATCATGAGAATATATGTTGTAAATTAAGGGAATTAAAACTGAGCCCTGGGGTATACCTTTACAGGCAATACGGGATTGGTAGGAGTCTTGTGATATTACTTTAAGCATTCTACCAGAGAGAAGATTGATTGTGAATCTTATAAAAATTTGTGGGATATCCAAATTAATCATTTTTTGTTTCAGAATTGAAAGGCTGACATTATCATAGGCTGCAGATACATCTAAGAATGCTGCTAACACAGACTTATTGTACGAGAATGCCAATCTTAAGTCTGTCATAAAAATGCTGAGACTATCCATCGTACTCCTACCTTTCCTAAATCCAAAAAAAACCATTCTAGCATATTTTTAACTAAATGTTCGGAAATTTTGGAAATAACTGAAGCTAATGCAATTGGTCTGTATGATGATGGATCATTAATCGGTTTGTCGGGCTTATGTATTTGGATAATTTCATGAATTTTCCATGATGGAGGAATATTACCTGATGTTAAGATTGAATTAATTAAACTAAGGAAATAAGAAAGGCAGGAGTCATTTAGGTTTTGAAGAAAAGAATATGGGATTCCATCACAACCTGGGGCTGAGTCCCTAAGTTTTGAAAGAACCCCTTTGAGTTCTGAAAGGCTAAAAGAAATTAATGAATCGCTACTATCATGCTGGGAGAGGAGAGAAGGCTGTGGGTCAGAAGAAATATTATCTATAGATGGGACAAATGGTGGAGCTAATTTGTCAAGAAACAAATCAACTGTACTGCTATCCATAAAAGGAGATCTTGGAGGTTTAAAAGCAGATCTGAATCTATGAATATTTTGCCAAACTTCAGATGTAGAAATGTCTGGTGAAATTGAGGCACAAAAAGATTTCCAGCCATTGAACCTTTTTTATTCTAATAGTTTACGTGTTTTAGTTATAAGATTACAAAGAATATTAAAATTTTGTGTTGTAGAGTTTTTTCTGTAATTTTTTTCAGCTATCTTTCTCTCAGCTATCGCAGCAGAACACTCACTGTCCCACCAAGGATGTGATGGAATATACCCATTGCCACTATTATTTTTTATAGGAAAAACTTCCTCAGCAGCCTGTAGTAGAGCCTGTGTAAAAGCTTCAGCACAAAGATGATTATTGTTGTCATTTAGTGGAGGTATAGTTGATAAATTTTGTTGAACTTTATCTCTAAATAATGACCAGTTGGCATCCTTAAGTCTATATTTTAGCCGGGGAGGAGCCTTTGACATCTTTTCGCCAATTTTTTGAGGAAATGATATAATTAGCGGAAAGTGATCGCTTCCATATGAAGACGACAGAGGCCACCAGTTTAATGTAGGAGCTAAGGATGGACTACACAGGGTAAGGTCTGGTGCACTAATACCCTCATGGGGCTGAGTCCTTCTAGTAGGGCAACCAGAGTTTAGTAGGCATAAATTATTATCATCTAAGATGTCTAAGATTCTAGCCCCATAATGATCAGACTTAGAACTTCCCCACGTAGAATGTTGTGCATTGAAGTCTCCCATGACCAAAATAGGGCGTGGGAGGGAAGATAGAATGCTACGAATATCGTCAAAGACTTCAGTGGAAGGGTGAGGTATATACATATTTTTAACAGTGGTAGAGCCACTCGGCAGCTTTTGCTGTCGCACGGATGGGCCGGCTCGAACCGGGGTGGTACCACGACCTCACAGAAAACCAGCGTGAAGTAGAGATTTACCTCTGCGTTTCGCTTGGTGAGTGCAGGTGGCCGGAGGCCCTTTTTACTGGAAATGAGGCATTCCATCTTAGTCCCCACGGGTGACAACGCATCTACATTTTGATTTGTAATAGACGATAGATGTAGCTGTCTATGGGCCGCAGCAACCACTTACCATCAGGTGGACTGTGTGCTCGTTTGTCACCCTTTTCCTATAAAAAAAAATACATATTTACAAAACAAATATTATTTACACTAACAGCAATAATTGAAAATTTATTACTGTGATTAGGAATGGGTATGTGGACAAAGGGCTCGCCACCCTTAAAAATTAGTGCAACTCCACCATACCCATCTGTTCTGTCTTCTCTAAGACAGATATGTCCTGGAATTCTAAAGTTGAATCCGGGACGAAGCCAAGTCTCTTGAAGAGAGACTGCAAATGGTTTGTAACTATTTAATAAGAAAATTAGGTCACTTTTTTTACTATTAATACTCCGGCAATTCCATTGAATCACCAGAGACTGGTTTCGTGGATGGTCCTGACTGTCCATGAGTTAAAAAACTTTTTGAAGAAGCGGCATCGTTGGACGGTATTTTAATTAGGTTAGATTGTGAAAGGTACTGAATTATAGAAATGATGAGATCCTTTGTTATTATTTCTGATAGATCTTTGTAATTTTTGAGACAACCTGTAGAAAAGGAAGGAATGTTGCTGTAATCTTTGATAAGCTCTGCATGCGCTTTTTGATCATATCCCTTACTAGCATTTCTGGGACGAGCTTTGGGTTTAGAGAATACTGTTTTCCTATATGACTGTGTGTGACTCTTAGAAGGGCTTGTTGAATTATAGGGGCTGGAATAACTAATAGTTGGACCAGAAGGGGCCAATGAAGCAGAAGCAACAACGTCAGCATAAGATTTCGAAACTGGTGGATGGACTTTACTGGCTTCTGAATAAGATATAGAGTTTCTAGCCATTGTTTCTTTTATAGCTTTTTGCCTAGCGTACTCCGGACACTTTTTGTCTGTTGCGAAATGGGAACCAGAACATAAGATACACACAGCATCATCTCTTTCAGTCTCGCAGCTTATACCTGAATGGTTGTCACCACATTTGTAACACCTTGGAGAGCCTCTGCATTGCATTTTGGTGTGACCAAAAGGGCAGCAATTAAAGCATTGCAGCGTGGGGTAAATATAAAGCTCTACAGATAGGGAGTTGAAACATATAAATACCCTGGGAGGTAACACCTTCCCATCAAAGGTTAAAACTACGGTCTCAGTTGGAATGAACTTGGGTGTCTCGCCGTCATATACCTTTCTGTTTAATCTCCGAACTTTCAAAATACTTCCACAGTTCTGCGGAAGGTCAATATTTTCCATTATATCTTTCTCGTCCCAGTCACATGGAACACCTCTCACTATTCCCATACGGGTGATAGTGAAGGCCGGAATAAATGCTTTGTATTTATTAACATCAAGAGATTTGTGATTTAGAAATGTGTTAGCATCCTGAAATGTTTCAAATTGTAACGACAATCTGTTCCTTCCAATTTTTTTGATGCTTCCCTCTACAATGCTTTTTATTAAAGTTTTTTTAAGGAAAAATCCAAATTGTACTGGGTGAATAGATCCGGTTTGATTTGGTTGTAAGATTTTTTGAACATGGACAACATAAGGCGCAGGATCTGACGCCTGGTAAAGCGACCTAGCAGTGCGAGGGTTACTTGTGATATTGTTAGAGTGAGCGGCCTCATTATGGTGGATTTCAGTGTTTTTATCATCAGACTCAATCACTTTAGTAATAACATTATCCTTTAAATCATTAGGGGAAAGTTGGCAATCTGATATACCCGTATGTCTGTGATTCCTTCTCTTCTTTTGGTTTCTAGCTGAGATTCTCTTTCTTTTAACCGATTTCGTGTTTTCCGAACAGTCTGTATCTATAATTGAACCTTCCGTTTCCATTCCCGACGCATCGATTGTGACTACATGAGACACCTGGAGGGATGTCCCTCCAGGGTCTTCGGGCTCCAACATGGACGCCAAGAGAAAAATCCTATTTACATATAATACAATGAAATGACTTACCAAGTGAAGAAAACAAACTAAAACTATAAATAATCAACAATAACTACTAATATATATACTTTACAACTTAACTGATCCTGTAATATCAAATTAATTTAATTTTCAGAAGTTTAGCCAAAAATGACGCCCGCCTACTTCAAAACTTCCCGCGCTTTCCAGATTTTTTTTATTTTTGCTTTAAATTTTTGACAGGGGACTGTTTAAGAAAACTTAGGACAACTTTAACATGACATTATTACATTTAAAAAATAAGAAGCTAAATCTTGTTTTATGACATAAATATAAATTAATTATTCTATTTTTAGATACAAACTGCAAGATATATATAGTGTTCATAGTTTTTTTTATAATATTATCTCAAAGTGGGAATCCGTGAAAAGGGACAGCCAGGGTACTGTGTTTTTAGGTCTTCAATATTTTTTTTTTAAAAAAGGAAGGTTGTCATCGTTATAAAAACAATAGCACTATAAAAATCAGCGTTTAATTTTAATTAAGAGACATAGTTATATTTCTATACTTTATTATTTTTGTTTAAAATCGTTCCGGACAGCCATTTAAGAGTTTACGGAGAATCGCCCATAATGGCAAATTCGAATAATGAGGGCATCCACGACTTTTTCTGCCACCAGGGCGGCGCCACTTTCGAGTGAGGTAAAATATTTGACAGATTTCATAGCGGGGACGATAATTTCTTAGGAAAATGTAATCTTTAAGGTTTCTTTCTGTATTATTAGTTATATTTTATATTAATTACATTAGAAATGAATAAACTAAACTATAAATATAACTAAAAGACGACTTTAAAAAAAAAGAGTTATAATGTGCAAAAAATTAAAAATCAAACCACTGACGCATTGTGTTATATATTAATATAATACTCTAGACAATGATAAACTATTATTTAAAACTAATTTCTCAATTAAATGACACTGTGTAACAAAAAACTTTACCTCAGTCGCTAGTAGCGACATCTGGTGAGTGGAAGATTATTAGCCCTCATTTTAACGCAAGCCTCACAAACCCATAGATTTAGTTTATACTTAGATTGGCAATGTAAAAGAGAAAGAGCATAGCATAATTATGCTTACGTTAGAACAAGATAGAATGGCTAGACCATACACGCACACGCTATCAGCCTGTATCAGCCTGACGTGAATGGTGTAACGAAAGAAATCCCGCTTATTTTCGCGATATTTTTGATTTACGATAATGCTCTAAATGCGTGAGAATTATATTAAAAATAATAACAAATACGTGAATTCCCGCTATTTCTGATAAAAATTTTGTAGCGATTGACACTAACAATATCATCATTCTTATCGATAATATATTTATATTATGGAGTGTAGAGTAGAAGGAGGACCATCTCCTTATATGAAATGTGTCCCTAAAACCGCGTCCAATAAGGGTGGCGCTGCAGTAGCATAGGATAAATTTAAAGAAAAAGCGCCAAAATTAATCAGAATAAGATGGAGAAATAAACAAGGACCGACCAATCCGCTTGGTTTTGTACTACGTAAATAGTTGAGGTTTTGTATACTGGTATTTTACTAACTACTCTAATCATTAAATTTTTCAAATATTTGAATTCAGCTGACTTCACTCCGTCTACAACAGCTATCTTCATATCGTAGTTTTTCAGACGCCAGCGCTATTGTGGTAGGTTTTTGAACCTCTATTTTCAGTATATAGTGGGACACTTTTTCAACTTTCGCACCTTATAAGATGGTTCTCCTTCTACTCTACACTCCATAGTTTATATGTTATATGTTTATAACAGGCAAAGGCATATCCTTGGATACAGCCTCTTGTGACTCGTTTTTTTAATTTACTATTTTTACGTTTTAGTGTTTTGTAATAGTAAATACTTACGCGTTATTGTAAATACTTTATTGAGATTATTTTAACTCTTATAATGTTTCAGATTTCCAAAAAATATTCAGGTTAAACAAAAATGGTTAAAAATGATAAATAGAGAAGGATAGATTCCCAAAACAAAATTCAACTACATGTGGCAAGCACATTGAACAAAAATGTTTTTGTCATAGAAGTGTACAAAGAGTAAAGCTGCGTTCTGGATCAATACCCACATTATTTATGCCCGCGCATATTTTCTTAATTATATATTTTATTACTGTACATATGTTCATTTCGTTTGCGCATGTTCAAATGTGTACAACTTGTTGTTGTCATCCACGTGGTGTATATTTTTTTATAAAACGAAAGTAACAAAGGAACTTACGGTATCACTTGATAATAAACGGCTACTGCAGTACTTGGTCACCTACTAGTAATCTTCAAACAAAGAGAGTTACAAACGTGGTAGAGCCATGCTGCAGCTATATCAATAGTATAACTGTAGCACGAATGGGTCGGCTCGACCAGGGAAGGACCACGCTATCACAGAATAACAGCGTAAAACTTTTAATTTAATTTTTTTAATTTAAAAAACGTTACTCCCACACTAGGATTTACTCCTGTATCGTGGAGGCAGTTTACAAACATAATATATTGCACGAGGACAAACATCCAGACCCGGAACAATTATTTGTAAGCCATACAAATACTATGTAATAGGATTATTTTTCAAAGACTAGCCAGACTTTTTTCAGTTCTTAAAAATACGCATTAATAAGGTTTCTACATTTATTTGAAAATATTCGAAATTGAATGTGATTTATGGGCAACAACTACAGCGTACGTGCGCTCGTTTGTGTATGAATCAATGCATGGAGCTCTTTCTTCATCAATGACATGCTTTTATTTACTTCCGTAATGTAATGTCATTAGACACGCTCGCTACTAAGTTGACAACTACGTGTCGCGAATTATGATTCCAATTTTTCCTTAATACTTTTAAACAGGCTTAGAACCATCATAATAAAAAAATCAAAAAATAAATTTTATATTTCAACGACGAAAATGTCTTTATTATGACGTATTTAAAAATTGGAATCAAGTACCTATTTACAAGTATTAAAAATTTAAAACGATTAACTATTTATAACAAGGAATTATTTACAACTTAAATATGCAATCACTTAAAAAAACACTATAACTTGTTGGTATTATAATAATTATGTAGGGGTTCAAAATACAGTCCGTTTCTCCCAATCCACGGTTGCGCACGTTTCGTTTTGTTAACATGAGAGTACCGTCCATGTCCATGGAGTACCGTCGTGCTGGAAATATACTCTACTCTACTCTACTCTACTCTACTCTACTCTACTCTACTCTACTCTACTCTACTCTATCTCCACAATTTTCACAATTTTTGAGGGCCTTCATTTTTTGGCAACCTAAAATAAATATTATGCATCCTTAAGTACCAATCAAAAATAATCTTAACATCATCAAATCTTTTGATGAAAAAAACTATTATAGAAAATTTACGATTTACACACTATTTTCAAGTTCTTTTCTTAAATGAAAGGCTCTCAAACGATCGTTTGATTAAATATACAGTTTACGTATCTAAAACGTTATTTGATCATAGGACTACATTAATATTATTGTTAAAACTTATATCGATAATTTCAAAACATGACATCTAACAACAAAATAAACAGAAAATCAAAATGTTTACTTGTTCAAATTTACATGACAATAGTCATTGGAAATTCTAGATAATAGCGGGAAACACGATTTAGAACCCATAACATGAACACGAAACGCAATTCACACGAAAAAATATACAATTATGGAAAAAAAAGGTCTATATCTTTATTTCTCATAAGAATTTACAACAATTCACTTACAACTAACCTGAAAAATGACAATCCTTCTTCATTTTTACTAGAATTTGAATTATGGGGGCTACACACGATCACTTTTAACTGTCAGTTTTGACTGATCAGTTTTAACTGACAGTGAAAACTGACGGCCTTTGCACCCACACACGTTCAGTTTTAACTGTTCTCTTTGACCACAAACAACATTACCATCTCAAGATGTCATCAGCCGACGACGACGCTTTAGCCGTGCTTGGTTTATTAATAATTTTAAAAAATAGAAATAAAAAAAATATACGCAAAGAGTGGTGTAAAGAGTGGTTAAAAAAAGGAAAATTTATTCCCATGTTAATTTATTAACCGAACTAAAAATTGTTTCGAAGGATTGGCACAACTATCGCAGAATGAGTGAAGAAATTAACCTCAATCTCGTGATCGCAACACGACTGAAGAAACACCGCCTACACACGCACAGTTTTAACTGATCAGTTCCGTCATTTCAGTTAAAAAATATGTATCAACAATATATCATCAGTTTTAACTGATAATAAAAAAACTGACAGTTTTCATCGTACACACGCTCAGTTTTCACTGTCAGTTAAAACTGATCAGTCAAAACTGACAGTTAAAAGTGATCGTGTGTAGCCCCTATTACATCCATTGATGCAACACTTTGTCATGTTGTTTTTGCTCAATTATCAATTCAAATCAAATAGCAATTGATTTTTTGATAATTTGATTATCAAATCAAATTACCAAAAAATCAATTGCTAATGAACAAAAAAGCTCCAAAATAGTCAAAATTCACTGTAACACTGCAAAATAACTCCAAACAAGGCTTAGATGACAGACAAACTACCACAAATTAACGTCATCCTAACATGGCGTCATGCTTCAAGGTGGAGCTTAGTGAAATTATGAAAACTGTCAACATAAAATTGAAGTCTAAGATATGTACTTATCTTTTTTTACATTTGAAAATCATAACGTGTGAGAATGAGACAGATATATTTTTGTTGGCAAGGTTCATGTTTGCATGATATTTGTATAAACAAAAAATATATATGCAATTTACTGCTTATCCTCTTTTTCTTATATCTATGTATGCCTCCCCAGCAATGACTTCGTACTTCGTAGCTCATAAAATGTGAATTTTCTAATCTTTTAATTTATTAATAATCTCATAAAATGTAAAGCATTTTCGCATTTATTCTGAAAATAAGTTGTCGCAAAATGTCATAGCGCGTTTGATTTCCATCGGTCTGCACACTCTCCCGTTCCCGAACTTCCATTGCCATTGCCAGCTCATACGCCATGCCAATGTTAATAGGTATGGGCCCAGTGAGTATATAATACAGAATACATTATTCAAGAAGAATACAATCGGAACAAAGGGCAGAGGAAGAGAGTGTGCGGGTAATCACGCTATTGACAAAATGCCGACGTCATCGTCATCTGGTGCTGGGCAGCCGGCCCCTCAACCGGGCAACGGCGCCGGGCCTATATCAATTGAGAGTTTGTCAAACTATGTGTCTTGGAAATACTCGACGCGCATGCAACTTTAGAAAATATTGGAGCTGTGTGAAATTAACAGGTTAATCAGCTACTACAGACACTCAACGTGACCAGAGAGCATTAGCAAGGATTTCGGTGGTCTCTTTTTTATAGTATAAGGGTGACAAACGAGCAACCACTTACCATCAGGTGGACACCTGATGGTAAGTGGTTGCTGTGGCCCATAGACATCTACATCTATCCTCGATTACGAATCAAAAAGCAGATGCTTTGTCACTCGTGAGGATTAAGACGGAATGCCTCGTTTCCAGTAAAAAATGATCTCCGGTTCTCTACACTCACCATACGAAACACAGCAGCGTTATGCTGCTATTATACGCTGGTATTTTGTGAGAGCGTGGTCCTACCCCGATCGAGCCGACCCATTCGTGCTACAACTATATTACTAATATAGCTGCAGCATGGCTCTATCACGTAAAAAACGAAACGAAAAAAAAACGTCTTAGTGTGGAGCCTGCCTTCTAGGCCAGTGAGGCTTGGAAGAACTTAGCCAAGGTATTTGAGGATCGTGGTCTATAAAGGCGAGTACTCTTACTCCGGCAACTTCACCATATAGAATACAAAAAATATTCTAACATGCAAGAATACATCAATGCTGTTATGACCCTTGTGTCACAGTTAGCGGATATAGGACGGAGCATCGAAAACGACGAGGTAGCGGAGATTTTACTATCTGGTCTTCCAAGCGGATTGGGAGCTCTTCAGGTCTCCTGAAGAATAGAGTTAAGGAGAAACAGAGTGCAATGTTAGTGTCAGCAGAGCTCTGGCACAAGCCGCTGGGACACATGAGTTATGGAGGTATGTACACGTTGCGACAAAAGAAAGCTCTTATGTTTCAGGATGTATAACATGAGCTCTCTGGGTGCGTGGCTTGTTTGAAGGGCAAGCAAGTCTCAAATGCTTATCCCTCTGGTGAAGCCAAGCGTGCCACTAGTCGATTAGAGCGCATTCACTCTGACATCTGTGGACTGATGCCGATTAAAAGTTGGAGCGGTGCGAAGTATATGCTGACCTTGACGGATGACTACAGTAGGAAGAGTTGGGTGAGTCTTCTACAAGAGAAAAATCAGGTGCGGACTCGAAGTACTGTACATGAAGACGAGGGAGCAGAGACCGCTGCTGGTCCAAACCATGCAGACTTGGACTGCAGCTCGTCAGAGCATGACCCGTCGTCACGTCGAGGGGAAGCGATGTCTAGTGCCGGCCTTCAGGATCCTGGTTCGGTAACTGATGCTGCGCGCCCTGTACGTAGTACTCGTGGAAAGCCCCCACTCAGGTATGGAGATTATGATCTTTCCTGGGATCTCTCTCTGCTGGTTCACAACAAGATAGAGCCTCTCTCTTATAAAGAGGCTATATCGTCGCCGGACAAAAAGAATGGCGACGTGCAATGGAGAAGGAGTATAATGCTCTCCTTAAAAATGCTGTCTGGAAACTCGTAGATCGACCACAGAATAAAAATGTATTAAATGTAAGTGGGTCTATAAGGTCAGACAAAACTGCGAAGGTAAGGATAGATTTAGAGCTCGTGGTAGCGCACGGCATTTCTCAGGAGCAAGGCGTCAACTAGTGATACCTTTTCACCGGTCGTTAGACACAGTACACTTAGAACTTTGTTCGCTTTAGCTAATGAATATGATTTAGATATCAGTCATTTTGATGTAGAGTCCGCGTTTCTAAATAGTGATCTAAGCGAGCATATCTTCATGGAACTACTGGAAGGTTTTAATTCAGATGATAATAAAGTATATAACTTATCAAAAAGTATATCGACGGTGAAGTGCCAATACCTCCTATCTGACAATTCAGTTTTTTATACATTTAAATTTAAAGTTTGAATTCGCATGTCTTAGTAAAACCTCTGAACTGATTTTTTAACTGTAACAAGATTTATCACAAAATAGTAATACCTTCTAACTAAATCATCGTATCAATTTAAGGCATTACCTCCTAACTTCTAAAATACTCGTCTATACGTGATCGTAGTTTGCTTCCGAGCCTTCCGAGTGACAAATTAGGACTTCTTCCGTGACGACGTACATACTCCACGGTGACCGGAGTTTGAAAAGTCAGTTGGCAGTAATTCATATTGCGACGAGTTAGTGCCGGAAATATTAAATAAAATATTTTTAATGGTGTTAGTAACGTATTGATGAGATCTAAAGTATAAGAGGTAAGAAAAATAAATATATTTTACGACAGGGATAAATTATTTATTTATAATATTGTAATTATAAAACATATTTAATTTTTTTGTTGTAGATAGGATATATTTCTCTTACTATTTTATTTTGTTGATGTAATTAGGAGGTATTGTTTTACTTTTTCTATATATTCAGTTTATTTCAGTATAATATCGCGAATGGCAAAGCGTTATCAGGGAGTTCGAGTTGGACAAATATTAAGGTTTAGCTTTCCATTGACGTCCGTCGAGTTGGAGGTTGATATTTTTTTACACAAATGTTACATTATTATAATCACACACGCAAAGTTTCAACAGGCGGTAACGCATACTTTTTGAGAAAAAAATTATTGAAAATTAATTATTTTTGCAATATTTATGCCAATCCCATTGCCGTCCGTCAATTTGGCGGTTGATATTTTTATTACAGAAAGGTTACATTATTATAAGCACACACGCAAAGTTTCAACATTCGCAAACACGTACTTATTGAGAAAAAAAATTGAAAATCAACTATTTTTGCAATATTTATGTCAATTCTTATACCGTAAAACCATAGATATAAGAAAAATAGGGGATATGGCATGTGGTCACGTGACCTGAAGTCAAGTGTTTCTCAAATATGGCGACGACTCCACCCACAAGAAATAGCGTTGTTTTTGTCGATATTTTCAGTATCGATGCTATATAAATTATGATGTACCATCCATCTCATAGGTATATATTAAATAAACAAATATTAGATCACTACACTATTGAATTGGGTTAATCCTGTAATAATAGTTGTATTGAGATGATAAATAAATAAATCTTACGTTCAACTCAGAATAGGAAAGTTTTGAAACTGTAATTGCTTTAAGATATGGTTAAGCAACAGTCAAAAGTGAGCGAAGAGACCAAGGAAAGAGCACTTGATTGGAGCTTTAACTCCTTTCTTTTCAGAAGACGTATACGACATGCACCAGAATATTATACTGAGTTCGTGCAACGAGCTAACGGTTTTTCGTAACGACGGCAATCTGCACATAAGCACTCCACCCGTGCGTCCCTGGGTCGACGCATGCATTTTTTTTCTCCTCTGCAGAGATTAACGAAACCACCACTATAGGCAATGTATTAGGCTTCGTATGATTTTTTTGTCCAGCCCATGCTGTCCCACTACTAGGCAGAAGTCTCCCCTAAGTTTTTTCCAGTGGTTTTGTCGTGCACCATACCGAACCAGCCCCAACGGTATGCGTCCAGGTTGCGTGAATTATATCATATATATAGACTTTATAGCGGCTGGGAAGTTAGTTGCGAGCGCAAGTCCTGTACCTTCACGCTTCGCTTTACGTACTGTGATCTGAGACACCATCAAGTTTTCTTTCAACTATATCTGCACGGACTAGCGCTCGCTCTTAACTTCCAAGCCGCCATAAAGATTCGACAACACCTTTCTTTCGTGGTAATGGTCGGTTACCAGTTCAAGTCACCATGAACGTGCAGTGGACTGACCTTTATCTTGATTTATTTAAAGTTTGTGAAGCATGTGTTCTTTCATACATAGTTACTAGCCGTCATCTCTCTTTTTTTTTTTGATAATAAAGATTATTTATTTATTTATCTCAGTAATCTAATCGAGTTGAGCAGCCCCTTTCTAACCATACCACCGTTCACACAATCCATTAATCATTTAACTATCCTAACGTATTCCTCAATTTTCAGCATGCCATGTTCATACCATACGACAACCAATTTCTATGCAACAATTCGATCAATAGGGGTGGCTGCGCCACTTCAGACTTCCACTTCCATACTCATTTCTCATTATATCCCATTTGTGTAACACCACAAAATATCAATTTTATAGTGTTTACAACCTGCAAGTTGTAATGATTTCCACCAGTAGCGTAATTAGTGGTGGATACTGGAGGTAAACGAGAGAGTAAGGATTAAAAATAAATAAAATAACAATAATGTATACTGATTAAAATCATTTATTCGTGACGAAATAATATTATTTAGTCAGAAAATTTATTTTAGACATGAACCAAATCACCCTTAAGCCGAACTACATCCAGCGTTCTATTTATACATTCTTTTTCAAAATGCAAGGAGCATATTCTTCTTACTACTGCAGGTTTTATGTTTTCCTGGCCTATATTTTCAATCCACAATTTTCGAAGGCCTTCATTTTTTGGCATATGTTATATATATTATGCATCCTTAAGTACCAATCAAAAATAATCTTAACATCATCAAATCTTTTGATGAAAAAAACTATTATAGAAAATTTACGATTTACACTATTTTCAAGTTCTTTTCTTAAACGAAAGGCTCCCAATCGATCGTTTGATTAAATATACAGTTTACGTATCTAAAACGTTATTTGATCATGACTACATTAATATTATTGTTAAACAGGCTCAGAAGGGTTAGAACCCAGAGCCGTAAAGCCAGTTTAATAAAAAAAAAATGTTAAAATTTATATCGATAATTTCAAAACATGACAACACGTAAGGACAACACTATATATAAATGTAAACAATCAAAATGTTTACTTGTTTAAATTTACATGATAATAGTCATTGGAAATTCTAGATAATAGCGGGAAACACGATTTAGAATCCATAACATGAACACGAAACGCAATTCACACGAAAAAATTTACAATTAAGGAAAAAAGTTACAACTAACTTGAAAAATGACAATCCTTCTTCATTTTTACGAGAATTTGAATTACATCCATTGATGCAACACTTTGTCATGTTGTTTTTGCTCAATTACCCTTTACTAATGAACAAAAAAGCTCCAAAATAGTCAAAATCCACTGTAACACTGCAAAATAACTCCGAACAAGGCTTAGATGACAGACGAACTACCATAAATAAACGTGATCCTAAAATGGCGTCATGCTTCAAGGTGGAGCTTGGTGACATTTATGAAAACTGGCAACAGAAAATTGAAGGCTAAGATATGTACTTATCTCTTTTTACATTTGAAAATCATAACGTGTGAGAATGAGACAGATTTATTTTTGTTGGCAAGGTTCATGTTTGCATGATATTTGTATAACGAAAAAATATACAGGGTATTTTTGGAACGCTCCCGAAAACTAAGACAGGCGACAGTACCAAGTATACCTTTGATCATGGGTCACAAATAAATTTGATCCCGATGAAAAAAAAATCATATTTTTACAACGTTTTATTAGCGTTATTCACGCGCCATCATGTTAGTACAGCTAAATGAAACGATAATTTCATAAAAAAAATCATGAAAATACTGAAACATAAAACCAGCAGTGAAAACTGAATTGATATCACCTGACTAATGGAGGTTAATGTACGCGCGAACGGTGAAAAAAGAACGCTGGCCTTGAACTTGGGCACAGCGATTTATCACATATCGGTACGAAGGGGGCGCGACGGGGGAACAATCCGCCAGTATTACTGTGCCTGCATGCTATTGGTTCCCGCGTTTTGTTCGCTCCAAAAATACAGTCGCATACACAGCTTACTTTGCGACTCGCGACGATGTTTTAAAAAGGAAGGAAAGAAAAATTATTTATATCTATTGTTTTATGACTAAACTAGTGAACGAAAAGGTAAATATGATAGAAGGTGAATGGGGAAAATTGTGCAGTAAATTTAAAAGTGTTGAGGAAGAATACCGAAAAAATTACCATGTGATCGACCTGATGACGGAAGCTCAAGCGAAGATGAAAGTGATGATGAAGTAGCATCCAGTAACACCAACACACCTTCAACATCTGGCTTCCATGTGACCCAAAACGACATAATGGACGGCGTGCCACCCTTACCTTAAGTTTTCTTGTTACAAACTACTTTATATTTTACGATAGAAATAACAAATAATGCTCAAGTAAACATTATCCATTTTTAATTCCAAGTAAGGCACCTATTATGA
The DNA here is from genome assembly GCA_033319125.1 of Parnassius glacialis. Lineage (NCBI taxonomy): Eukaryota > Metazoa > Arthropoda > Insecta > Lepidoptera > Papilionidae > Parnassius > Parnassius glacialis. The sequence goes on along the minus strand of JAVANC010000027.1, from coordinate 9,171,891 downwards.
TTCTACAATAAAACAATTAATTACTTACTATAATATTATAAAACAATATCCCAATACCATGTAGTACTTTAGAACGCGACTGTAACCTCCCTCCACTCGACCGCATCGCATCACGCTGTGACGCAGTAGGTTTCAGTTTAATTGTAGTTTTTGAAACAGTTCCGTGTTGATTTTGTTACTTGTTGTTACGTTTTTTGTTTTAATAATGCTTAACGCGTACGTTTATAGTGATTGTGAATACGACAACATGTTATGTATCCGAACCTAGGTACACGAAGTATCGCTAAATAAATTGTTAAGACGTCGGGATGGAACAAGTGTGTCATACTGTGCAGTGCACAAAGTGTTGAAGCGTAACCGAATGCGCCCATACAAATTGCACAAAGTGCAAGCTTTAGTTCCCGGCGATCACAACCGCCGACGAGTTTTCTGCCGTTGGTTATTATACCAGCAACAACGTGTGGCTGGTTCCATTGAGCACATTATCTGAACGGATGAGTCGACATTTACCAGAAACGGCCTGTGGAACCGAAGAAATACACACGTGTATTCAGAGGTTAACCCGCACGCTGTTCGACAAACCGGGCACCAAACCCGATGGTCGGTTAACGTATGGGCAGGTTTATTTAAGGATCGCATACTAGGACCAGTGTTTCTGCCACAGCGACTGAACGGACAGCGATACCTAAACTTTATAAAAGAACAGTTGACAGACATTTTAGACGACCTATCGTTGGCTGAATATCGCCGCACTTGGTTCCAGTATAATGGTGAGCTATTTGATGATCGCTGGATTTGGCGGACTAGGACCACACGCTTGACCACCTCGCGCACCAGATCTGACCCCGTTAGACTTCTTTCTGTGGGGTATGTGAAAGAAAGGGTTTTTAATCGTGAGTGTGATAGTGATGACGAAACTACAAAAGGATCGTGGATGTTTTCGACAAACTACGTATGGACTGTGTCGAAGATCACACGATGATGCCCCGCCTCCATGAGGAGACGCAACACCGAGCCCAAATCTGCCTTGAAATGAATGGAGCACAATTTGAGCCGCATCTCATAAGACCACGGAGGATTTAGAGCGGTAAGCTGTTTCATAACTAATTCTTTTAAATAACTTAGTACTGAACTAATCTGAATACATACATAACTGAATACATGAGAATAATAAACATACCTACACGATGAATAAAAACGCATGACTTTAACCTTGGTTACATTTCATTTATGTATTTTGTTATTAGCGGGAAATCGAACCAGTTATTTGGGTTATTTAACCTGTAAATTCGGATTAAAATGGCTACGCGGAGACAAGTACAGTGGCAAAATAGTATGTTAAGTAGATAAGTTAGGTATTTAGACAAGTGTTGTAAATTATTAGGTATTGTGGTATAGCCCGCTAGTTGCGGACCGCGCGAATTTGCGTTCGCGCGTACATTGACCTTTAATCAGCTGATATGAATTCAGTTATTCCACTGCTGGTTTTAGGTTTCAGTATTTTCATGATTTTTTTTATGAAATTATCGTTTCATTTAGCTGTACTAACATGATGGCGCGTGAATAAATCTAATAAAACGTTGTAAAAAATATGATTTTTTTTTCATCAGGATCAAATTTATTTGTGACCCATGATCAAAGGTATACTTGGTGCTGTCGCCTGTCTTAGTTTTCGGGAGCGTTCCAAAAATACCCTGTATATGCAATTTACAGCTTATCCTCTACTTTTCTTATATCAATGCGTAAAACTGACGCTATTTTGTATTGTCATCGTCCGTAGGAATGTCAATTCTTTCCGATAAAGGTCGTTTTTTAAATAGATTCGAATTGTAAGCTGATGTATCGATTCCCGAAAAAATCGATTTTTAAAATAACTATATTTTTTCATGTTTGCATTTATAATGTATAATGGATTTATATTCACATTATAAATGCGAATGCGATTTTTTGTGAATCAAAAGAATCGACATCCCTACTAACAATAACAATACAAAATGGCGTCAGTTTTACGGTAGGAATTGACTATGGAGTGTAGAGTACAAGGAGAACCATCTTATAAGGGGCGAAAGTTGAAAAAGTGTCCTACTATTTACTGAAAATAGAGGTTCCAAAACCTGCCACAATAGCGCTGGCGTCTGAAAAACTACGATATGAAGATAGCTGATGAGAACGGAGTGAAGTCAACTGAATTCAAATATTTAAAAAATTTCATGACAAGAGTAGGTAGTAAAATGCCAGTATACAAAATTTCAACTATTTACGTAGTACAAAACCAAGCGGATCGGTCAGTCCTTGTTTATTTCTCCATCTTATTTTAAATACTTTTGGCGCTTTTTTATAAAGTTATCCTATGCTACTGCAGCGCCACCCTTTTTGGACGCGTTTTTAGGGACACTTTTCATATATAGAGATGGTCCTCCTTCTCTCTACACTCCATACTACACACCATAGAATTGTAATAAATATTGCAAAAATCGTAGATAGAGGATTGACTAGATAAAGCATTCGCGTATGCTTTTGAGATAGAAATAGGCGGGAGGTACTTTCACTGGGTTACCAGATATTGTTCCATTTCCCCCGTTATGGGCTTATTTATATTCACAGCACTTACATTCATACAAAAAACTTAATTGTTACCATAAAAAATGTTCTTTTATAGTTCAGATGATTAATTCATTTCTCTTGAAAATACATTCTGTGACTGAAAACTACGGGCGGAAACGACGTAAAAACGGAAAATGATTCTCATCATTCTGTATTCAACGGCGCAACGACGATTTACTGGACATTCAATGAACTCTTTGGATTTCGACGGCACTAAGCGAAGACGCTACTAGCACAAAGTGTGATATTGCTAATAAATAACAATATTTTATGTATGTACTTAAATATTAATTAAGAATAAAAATATTAAATAATAAACAATTTCCTCGTGTCGAGTTTTGTTTTTACAAAAAAAAAATAATAATGTTTTAACATACCATTCCATCACAAGTCCAGTGCTGAACACAGACCTCCGATAGGAAAGGCTTTCCACTTAGGTTTTGTAGTACAAAACACGGTTATGAGGCTACTCCCTCGATTTCCTGCATGTTTTGATAAGTTAGTGTCTTGTGTGCGGCAAGTTGTGGCGTACAAGAGAATTTGTCTGTACACGGAATGATATTACCCCGCGTCGTAAGCAATAATACAAGATGGGGATGGGGCAGCAGCACTTTCCCGATGAAAACTTAAAATAATAAATAACTGCGGTGGCCAACCAGCATAACGCATATTTTCACGCAGGCGTGGCAACTATGGTAAAAGTCATCCTATGAGGATATCTAGGGAAGGCCTTTTTTAGTTGACTTACTTATGGTTAGGTGGCTTAATCATGTTACCTGATGGTTAAGGTGGCAAAATGTTTTAGTTAATATACGTTGTAAAGCATCAACAAAGGGTTTGTTTTTGTAATATGTTGGTATATAAAATAAAAACGAATGTTTCATAATATTCTATTTTAATTTACCATGCAGTGTAAGATTATCTGCTACCTCATATGATTCCATGGGTGGTGTATGAGGCGACATAGGGAAACATCAAAGAAGATAAACAGCAGCATTTTCCTGATAACAGCTAAATAAAAAAAAAACAGTAGTTGACAACCCGCTTTCCAAGCGTTGAGACTATGTGAAATAAGTATAATCATGTTTATGTTCAACAGTGGACTTTTGATAGACTGTAAGGATATATATTCTAATCAAATTAAAATATATAGAAATATAAAAAGGAAAAAGATCTAAATTTTTTGACTTACACAACATTTAGAAATAGTAACAATGTTACATTAAGTAAAACAAATGAAAAAACAATTACTAAGATGGAATGCCTCATTTCCAGTAAAAAGGGCCTCCGGCCACCTGAACTCACCAAGCGAAACGCAGAGGTAAACCTCTACTCCACGCTGGTTTTCTGTGAGGTCGTGGTACCACCCCGGTTCGAGCCGGCCCATCCGTGCGACAGCAAAAGCTGCCGCGTGGCTCTACCACTGTATGTGTATTACTACTACTGTATATTACTGTACATTCACGACGATATTATGACTGTATATTTGCGTACATACGAAAATGAAGTCCATCTAACTGAATGTAAGCAAAAATGAATAATAAATATTAAAAACTAAACCTATGAATTAAATTTTAATAAATTTTAGAAAATATTTTCAATATGAAAGACGTTGACAAACAAATGTCATTTTTTCTTCTTCTATTAATTCATGGCTTCTTTTGATAAAATTCTGCTAATATTTAATAATTTTATTTAAATCTATTAGTAGGTAAACTAATTGTGCGAATCTCAGAGTAATATGTATGTAATTATACTTTGAAGAGCAAACCAATAAAAGTTTAACACCGAATTAACATTTGTATTTACTTCCCATATAATATGAATTTGTTTATCTAATTTTTAAAATGGCAATCTAAAACAAGATTAAAGAAAGAGACAGCGATATTTTATCTCGCTTTATTTTAACAAGCCCAACACGCATATTGACAAAATCATGATTGTGTGCAGATTTTTCAGCTTTCACACAAAGTTGCCTCACCCTGGTAATACTTATCTCTTGTCAAAAACATTTTTATTACATTATTTATTACAATTAAATAGAAATTATCATAATGATTACATTTATTTCTTAATTTATTTACACATTATTGTTTATAACACCTTTATAAAAGGGATTAAGGGTGGTCCAAATGTCCCATTGGTAGGCATTCCCGGTCAGTTTTACAATTATTATCGCATAATAAATTATTCATTTGTATATTTAGGTCAGGACTTTAAATTATTTATTTATTTCTTTTATTTAAATCTTTATTTGCATAAAACATGGTAGTACAGATAAAGTTCCTACATTTGTAAATGAGGATTCATGTTTAATCAATCCATCTATAAGTAAATATTTTGTCATTGTCATGCAACCAAATTATTACAACTCATAATAATACAGAATGTCAGCATTTGAAAATAAAATAAGCAATGCTAGTCAATTTTTAATACATGCAGAACAATGTCAAAAATCATAACTACTAACAAGGTCAAACTTATATCACTTATGGAGAAACAACAAGATACAACAAGAAATTATAACATTTAAAAAAAATATCTTAATTATATTATAAATTACTTAAGTATATTTAGTCCACCTAAAACAATGAGGCTCATAATGTTTTGAGCATATACTGCTAAGTTTTGTTGGTTACCTATAATTACTACCAGTAGCGATTATCCAACAGTTACGGATAGCTGATTCCTTAGAAAAGCTGTAAATAACATATTTAAAAGAAATTAATATATTAAATATATAGTACACTTTTATAACAAGGCATTTAACAAAAAAAAATCAAGTATGGGTATCTGTGCATAAATACAATACCTATAACATTTAATACAATATCAATTGATTTAATTAAATAGCAAGTATAACATGTAAATGTAATGATAATATTACTCATACCAAACATTTAAAAAAATTATGTACATATTAAGCTTTAGATATTGTTAATTAATACATTTACAGCCTAACATAGTTATGTCCTCCACAGCTGAACATAGGCCTCCCACACAGTTTGTCTCCAAATAACTGCAGTTGCCAATTCTCCTGCCAAGCTAGGCAACTATCACAAAACCTATAACTTTTGACTTTTGATACTGACTAATGGTAAAGGTAAGTACATTATCATCAAACTTTTTCTACATCATTAATTGAGAATATTAGCTTATGTTGTTGTGTTATTGTGTACCTTAAGATTAAGACTTATTTATTTATTTATTATTCTATCTATGTTTATATTTTTTTATATTAGTATGATATATTTTTTTTAATAAATATTGTAATGTAAGTGTTGCTAATGTATAGTAGAATTAATGGAATGCAATAAAGTTTTGTGCATCTGATTTCAGGCAATACATATTTTGTGAAATTAAATATACTTTGCCCAATGTTTATGTACTTGAATCCGAACATGTTTTCATGTTGATACTTACATATTATTTGTGACGTCTATGTAATATGGAAAATGAAAACAAATGAAAACACAATTATATATTAAATATAATTAGGTGCGTTGGGGTAAGATCGGTGTTGGGGCAAGACCGTAGGATTCAAATTCCCGGCGAATTATGCTATATTTTAACATGTTAACAATATGCTACACGACGCCATTTCATCCTGCCCCGACCTTCAGTTTGCGCCAGTCACTCCGGCAAGTGGGACCTGTGCTGCGCGGCATTTTATAAAACATTGTAATTTTTGTCTTATTTTTGTCCATCCGATCTTTCCCTATCACTTTTATTTACGATTTTTAGCGAGAATATGGCTTCTTCTGTTATTATTTTGTGTGAATACTAAGTTTTATGAAGTTATAGTTAGATAAAGCTGGTCCATGTAGGGCTAAGATCGCTGTAGGCCGAGATCCGATGTTTCCCCACGTGAGTGAAGATCGGATGAATATTATCCGATCTCTGCCCGTTACAAATATGGCAGTGGTTGTTAAACTTTCATTGGTCGTGTATATTTTTTCGGAGATTACTCAAGAGCTGTATATTTAAAAGTAATAAAACAATACGAAGTACACATTAAAATACATTTTTTTATAGGATAAGGGTGACAAATGGCACACAGTCCACCTGATGTTAAGTGGTTGCTGCGGCATCTACCAGGCGGTCCCATAATGAACTGGCCTGATATAGTTCAACGCGACATGTCGCTACATGTTGTGTTGCATTAAATAGTACGTTTATCGTGCACTTAATATAAGAAATATGCATCGACATGAAATGCTTAGTCTTAGTTTAACAGGCATTTGAATAACGAGAGTCGCGTATTTTTTCAAAATGTCGAAAACTGAGTATCGAAGTGCCATAAAGTTTCTGTTTAAAGAAGGTTTATCCCCTGCCCAAATAAAAGAACGATTGGATGGCGTGTATAAGGAGTCTGCCCCCTCCTATAGCACAGTGAAAAATTGGGTGAAATAGTTTCGCCTCGGGAGAGAAACCGTCGAAGACTTTGGCCACGACGGTCGACCTGTGGAAGTGCTCACTCCTGAAACGAAGCTCTTATCGAAGAGGAGGTTCTGAGTGACCGCCGTTTGAAGATTAGAGAAATTGCAGCAAGGCTTGGGCTCTCTAAGAGTACCATTCATCGCGCGATCCATGAACATCTTCACATGAAAAAAGTGAGTGCAAGATGGGTACCGAAACTTCTTTCAGCGGTACAGAGACAGGAAAGAGTGCGCTGCGCTTCGGAGTTTTTGGATCTTTGTGGCGAAAATCCAAAGACTGTGATCGAGCGGCTAGTGACTGGTGATGAAACTATGATCTTGTATTATGATCCACAAAGCAAGCGCGAGTCAATGGAATGGCGTTATAAGGGTGAAAAGCCCCCTAGAAAGGCAAAGATGCAACAATCGACTAAAAAACTGATGTGCACAATATTTTGGGATTTCAAGGTATTTTGATGGTGGATTTTAAAGAACGTAATAGAGTCGTGAACGGCGAATATTATGCTTCTTTAATATATAAATTACGAGACAAGATAAAGGAAAAACGAAGAGGCAAGCTGTCTAAAGGTGTCCTGTTGCTCCATGACAACGCCCCTGTTCATACCGCTGGTGTTTCGAAGGATGCAGTTCGTCAATGCGGGTTCACAGAAATTCAACATCCACCTTACAGTCCAGACATGGCCCCGTCCGACTATTATTTATTTCCAAATTTAAAGCGGGACTTAAGAGGAAGAAAATTTTCAAGCGATGAAGAGTTGCAGGCGGCCGTCTTCAGTCATTTTGAGGATAAAAAATGTGATTATTTTTATAAAGGTTTAGAGATGTTGATTCACAGATGTCAGAAGTGTGTTAGTATTCATGGTGATTATATTGAAAAATAAAATTGGTTTCGTTTCATTTCCTTCATTGGTTCATAGTTAGGCCAATTCATTATGGGACCGCCTACGTACATCTATCTTCTATTACAAATCTAAATGTAATTTATAATAATTATTTAAAAAATAATTTATAATAATGAATTACATACTCGTACTTATCTCATGAGATAAAGTTTAGAACTAATTCAGTTTCACGGGAAACTTTCAACCCACGTTCCTTTTCCTGGTCTAGTCAACTTTACTTTACTTTTTCCGACTTCATGCCCTTATTCTGATTCTAATTAATTCTATAAATAAGCTCACGCCTGCTTATTGATACACATACAAATATGCACACAAAATAATCTGTCAATTTTTTTTTTTTTACTTATTATAAGCCAGTGCTTGACCACAATCCCACCTGGTGGTAAGTGGTGATGCAGCCTTAGATGGTAAATCGCACTGTCTTATCGTAACAAAAGCCTATTCACTCTTGCCTTGAAGACGCCTAGATTGTATTCGGACGGAAAGATAGACGCCGGCAAATTATTCCACTCCTTTGCTGTACGCATTACAAAAGACGAAGCAAACCGTTTGGTTCTAATGCGTGGAATATCGACAACAAAGGGATGAAGACCCGCCGACCGTCTGGTTGTCCGATGGTGGAAAGGAGAGGGAGGAATTAAGGCGTGTAATTCCTGCGCACACTCACCGAAATGCATCCTATAGAATACCGAGAGACTGGCTACTCTGCGCCTGTGCTCAAGGCTGACAAGATTGGTTTCAACCAAATCAAGGTCACCAATGAGCCTCTTAGCACGTCTCTCCACTGAGTCCAATGCTGCCAGGTGGCATTTTGCAGCACCAGCCCATATGTGACAGCAGTACTCCATGCACGACCGGACTTGCGCTTTATATAAGGTAAGAAGCTGCCCCGGCGTGAAGTACCGCCGCACCCTTGCAAGGACACCAAGTTTCCTTGCGGCTGCTTTGGCTCTGGACTCAATGAACCGCCCATAGTTTAGGTTCGGAGAAAATTCAATCCCTAACAACTGAAGGTGGTCAGTGTACTCCAAGGATACATTCCGGAAAGTAGGAGCCAAGGTGAGCGGGCTCCTTTTAGCGGTAAAAAGACACGCTTGTGTTTTGGAGGCGTTAAATCCCACGAGATTGGCATCGCCCCATTCGGAGACTGCCTGTAGAGTGAGACTCACACGCTCAACCATAGCCTCTCTTTCTGACTGGATTTGATCCCGGCTGGCCCGGGCGCTTGGTTGGTATCTCTCCACAACTGTGCTGTCGTCTGCATACCCATAGACACCGGGAATGAGCAGATCATTTATATGCAGCAGGAAGAGAGTTGCGGAGAGAACGGACCCCTGAGGAACACCGGCGTTAGTCGCCGCAGTATTAGATGAGCAGCCATCAACGACGACCCGGAGAGACCGTTCACTCAGAAAGTCCTTCACCCAGACAATTAGGCCAGGGGATAAGCCGTACGCTGAAAGCTTGCCCAATAGACTAGCGTGCCAAACCCTGTCAAAAGCCTTCGAGACATCGAGGGAAACAGCAAGTGCTTCACCACTGTTCTCGAGGGCTTCGCCCCATATGTGAGTGGCATACGCTAGAAGGTCCCCAGTTGATCGATTTCGGCGAAACCCGTACTGGCGATTACTGAGAAGATCATTTTGCTCTAGGTATGCCATAAGGTGGGCGTTCAATATACGCTCCATAATCTTGCAGAGTATGGAGGTAATTGATATTGGCCGATAGTTGGCAGGGTCGGTACGGCTACCTTTTTTAGGCACAGGCTGCATATTGGCCAGCTTCCAAGATTTAGGCACTATTCCAGTCTTGAATGAGAGGTGGAACAAGCGTGTCATGACTTTAACGTGTTAACCAAATGATCGCATGATATGGGCCTAGTAATTAATTTTAATAAAACTAAAGTTATGTACATCAGTAGTACCAAAAACAGAAGCGACGATATACCCAAACTAATGGCTCATAGCCACCAATGCTTACATACCACAAGCGTGTCCTGTTGCTGTGTCAATATTGATGTAGTGGAACAACATACCTACCTTGGGCTTATCATTGATAGTCACCTTAACTGGAAAGGGCATATTGACCATGTATGCGACAGACTTCGAGGAATTCTAGCCAAATTTTGTTTAATAAAATACAAAATACCATTCAATATAAGAATACAATTATATATCTCATTAGCAGAATCCATAATATCGTATGGTCTTTCTAGCTATGGTAGGACCTACAAAACACACCTAGACCGTATTTACACCTTACAACTCCGTATTTTAAAAACCTTAGTACCAAAAACTGTCATGAACAAATTTAAAGACCAACAACATAATATCTTTAATTTTTGTAAAATATTACCTGTACATAATAAAGTAAAGTATATATTACTTATTGAAAATTTCTTTAATAAAAATCTACAAATTCCAATACAATACAATTTTAACACACGAAAGTCAAAGACGCCAAACTTAGCTTTACCAAAATTCATAAATCTATATGGAAAAAGAACGTTAGAATACATGATTCCCGATATAATAAACAAACTTCCATCAGAACTAAAAGAAAAAATTAATCAACGCAACATCAAAAATATATTAAATAATTATTTCTTAAGTAACCTATAATAAAAAAGATTTGTAAAATAAAAATAAAAAAATTATATTATAAGTTACACATTAATATTCTACAACTCTATCAATAATATAAAATAAGTTTATCTTTAATATCATTAATTAGCACCAAAGTATGTGAACAGTCTGTATATGCAAACTCGACGCGTCAAGCCAGGTAGGCAAAGGACGCACTAAGACCCGAGAGCAAACCGGTTTCTTGACTGTACGGCGAGCGCGGTACAATGCGTGCATCACAACATTATGACATAATTATTACGAATAACAATTATTATATGTTTGTTGATGGCATCGGTATACGGTAAAGCTGTATAGCTTATGTTTATACCGTAAAATATCAATTTAAATATTGTCAAATTATTATCAAATAAATAAAAAAAAAAAAAAAAAAAAACACAGGAGACTACTTACTTAACTACCTGCTTGGTCATATGCTGCTTTGCTAAAATATTTACATCTTCCTCAACTCTTGTATTATCCCAGGGCATTTCGCCAGTCCTTACTGTTAATTTTTTTCCCATAAAAAATAAAATGCATCCGACCTTTCCCTTATATTGAGTAATTCCATCTTATGTCATAACAAAGTTTGAGAAACATAAAATTACAATTTCTTTATATCATGGATAAGATCGGATGCCAAGAACCAAAAAAAGAGAAAATCGTTTGGAACATTTATGTTTCTAGTAATTTATAGATCATATTGAAATATGTTTTTGAGCGTTAAAGATAGGACAAATCTCTTTTATAAACTTTGTTCTCTAAGCAGTAGAAGTGGTGTTAAATTTAAGTCCGGTCTTACCCCTTAATGGCCAATTTTTCATTATGCATATAAAAAATATGTCTAGTTTTCGCACACTTTTAAAGCAGAAACCGTTGAGTTTACACAAGCAAAAGATTCTCAGAGCTAAACTTCGTTTAACGATTAACGGTTTGCTCCATGTTCCAGAAATCTGACGTATACGGATGTCGAGAAATTGAAGTTTTTGGCAGACTCTTCCAACTTTTCGAAAATCCGTCCGGTATTACCCCAACGCACCTTTCAATAACATTAAAATAAACATACGATTATTTATTAATTTTTCATCACATTAATAAACAAATTTAACAAAAATTTTGTCTTCTTTCTAGAGCATTCGTTGTAATTCTTCGTTTGAGTAGCTTTAGAATTTCTCAAAAAAATGCATTTCTAAACTTTATTTATACTTTTAATTATTAATTAAATTTTAATGATTAACAGTGGTAGAGCCAAGCGGTAGCTTTTGCTGTCGCACGGATGGGCCAGCTCGAACCGGGGTGGTACCACGACCTCACAGAATACCAGCGTGAAGTAGAGGTTTACCTCTGCGTTGCGCTTGGTGAGTGCAGGTGGCTGGAGGCCCAATTCCCCCTTCCCCATCAACATGGTAGTGGAATTAAAATTCCGCTCAAGACGAAACCTGCTCGGGGCAAGCGGAGCAAGAAGACAAAGGCAACCCCTGCCACGCTTACCGTGGATTTCTGCAATATCAGGGGACTTCATTCAAACCTTAACGCCGTCCACTACCATCTGGAGATAGCTAAGCCGGCCTTGCTCTTTCTGACCGAGACACAGGTGTCCTCTCCGGCTGATACTTCGTATCTCTCCTAACCGGGGTACAAATCAGAACACTCGTTTGTGCCTCGGGCTGGAGTTTGCGTGTATGTCAGAGAGGAGATCTGTTTTCGACGCCTCGGCAGTCTCGAAGGTACGGATCTGTCCATCCTATGACTGCGCGTAGACAGCGACAACCAACCCCGCGTCTGCGGGTGCCTCTATAGGTCCCATAGCGGTAATGCCGACACAGACCGACTCATCGACCACGTCCAAATGGCTGCAGACTCCGTGCTACAACAGGTCCCATCCGCAGAGATCGTGATACTCGGTGATTTCAACGCCCACCACGCTGAATGGCTTGGTTCTCGTTTAACCGTTTTTTAACAGTGGTAGAGCCACGCGGCAGCTTTTGCTGTCGCACGGATGGGCCGGCTCGTACCGGGGTGGTACCACGACCTCACAGAATACCAGCGTGAAGTAGATGTTTACCTCTGCGTTCCGCTTGGCTAGTGCAGGTGGCCGGAGACCCTTTTTACTGGAAATGAGGCATTCCATCTTAGTCCTCACGGGTGACAACGCATCTGCATTTTGATTCGCAAACGAGGATAGATGTAGATGTCTATGGGTCGCAGCAACCACTTACCATCAGGTGGACTGTGTGCTCGTTTGTCACCTTTATCCTATAAAAAAAAACCGATCATGCAGGTAGATCTGTCTATGACTTTGCTTTGGCATATGGTCTAACACAACTGGTTACTTCGCTTACGCGGATCCCAGATGTGGAAGACCATGTACCTTCTCTGTTGGACCTTCTGCTGACCTCTCATCCGAACGGATATCAGGTCTCCGTCGATGCCCCTCTGGGCTCTTCAGACCATTGTCTGATCCGGAGTACGGTGCCACTCACGCTCCAATCGCAGTTGCGATCTACAGCTTCCCGCCGTGTTTGGCACTATAGGTCAGCTCATTGGGACGGGATGCGGTCTTTTTTTGCATCCTACCCTTGGGGGCGGGTTTGCTTCTCGCCGGAAGATCCCAGCGTTGTTGCCGATTCTGTTGCTGATGTGGTACTTCAGGGTATGGAACTTTTTATTCCATCCTCTGTGGTGCCCATCGGAGGCAGATCCCAGCCATGGTTTGGTCGCTCCTGTAAAATAGCATCACGCTATAAGCAGGAGTGCTACCGGGCCTGGGCTGACGCATCAACGTCTCGGGATGTAAACACCAGCGCACTTAAAAAGAAGTATAATTCCGCCTCCAGGTCCTTCAAAAGCGTCATTGCCAAGGCAAGGTCTGAGCACATCGGCAGAATTGGCGAGAAGCTAGTTCGCCTTCCTTCGGGAACCAGTGCATTCTGGTCTCTCGCCAAGGCTGTCCAAGGGAACTTCTGTCAACCATCTCTTCCATCTCTGCACAGAGAGGACGACTCACTGGCCCATGCAGCAAAGGAGAAAGCCGATCTGTTGAGCTCTCTTTTTGCGTCCAACTCGACTCTAGATGACGGGGGGAACACACCGCCGACCATCCCGTGATGTGAGTGCTCCATGCCGGATGTGCGATTTACACAGCGCTTGGTCCGCAAAGCACTCTTCTCCCTGGACGTCAGCAAGTCAAGTGGGCCCGATGGAGTCCCTCCCGTTGCGCTGAAGACGTGTGCTCGGGAGTTGGCACCGGTTTTAACGCGTCTTTTCCGGTACTCCTACTCCCAAGGCGTAGTCCCGAACTCATGGAAGACAGCTTTGGTGCACCCGATCCCTAAAAAAGGCGACCGCTCAGACCCGTCCAACTACAGGCCTATCGCCATCACCTCCTTGTTCTCCAAAATAATGGAAGCCATTATAAACTGCCAGCTCATGTGGTACCTTGAGGATCACCAGCTGATTAGTGACCGCCAGTACGGTTTTCGTCGAGGTCGATCATCTGGTGATCTTCTAGTCTACTTAACTCATAGATGGGCGGAGGCAGTAGAGTCCAAGGGGGAGGCATTAGCCGTTAGTTGGGACGTAGCGAGGGCCTTTGATCGGGTCTGGCACAAAGCGCTTCTTTCGAAGCTTCCTTTCTATGGGCTTCCCGAGAAATTGTACAAATGGATCACCAGTTTCCTTGCTGATCGGAGCATCAAGGTCGTAGTAGACGGTGTATGCTCTGATTTCAAGCCTATCAACGCTGGTGTTCCACAAGGCTGCGTGCTATCACCAACGCTGTTTCTCCTGCATATCAATAATATGTTGCTAACTGGTAGCATTCATTGCTATGCAGACGACAGCACTGGTGATGCCTTATATACCGGCCGTGCCAATATTTCTCGGGAAAACGTCGCCGAGTACCGGGACAAACTTGTGTCTGAAGTCGAGTCTTTGCTTAACAAAGTCTCGGATTGGGGCCGACTAAATCTAGTCCAGTTCAATCCCCAGAAGACACAAATTTGCGCGTTAACCGCTTAAAAGAACCCCTTTGTCGTATCTCCTCAGTTTCAAGGCACTCCCCTTGCTGCCTCAGCCAGTATCGTAATCCTTGGCGTCGACATATCGAATAGTGTGCAGTTTCGTGGTCACTTGGAAGGGAAGGCCAAATTGGCCTCTAAAAAACTTGGCGTGCTCAGCAGAGCGAGACAGTATTTCATGCCGGCACATCGCTTGCGACTTTACAAAGCGCAAGTTCGGCCCCACATGGAATACTGTTCTCATCTCTGGGCCGGGGCACCCCAGTGCCAGCTCCTTCCACTTGACCGCATCCAGCGCAGAGCGGTTCGAATCGTCGACGACCGAGTTCTTTCTGATCGGCTCGATACACTGGCACTGCGTAGAGATGTTGCATCTCTTTGCGTATTTTATCGCATCTATCACGGGGAGTGCTCTGAGGAATTGTTCGGACTAATTCCAGCCGCTCAGTTTCACCATCGCACATCGCGACAAAACTCGCGTTACCATCCATACCATTTGGATAATTGGCGGTCCACCACTGTGCGATTTAGAAGAAGTTTTCTCCCTCACACAACTTCCTTGTGGAATCAATTACCACCAGCGAATTTTCCGGACCGATACGACTTAGGAACCTTCAAGAAAAGAGCTTACACCTTTCTAAAAGGCCGGCAACGCATCTGAAATTCCTCTGGTGTTGCGGTTGTTCATGGGCGGTGGTAGTCACTTACCATCAGGTGAGCCGCATGCTCGTTTGCCCCCTATTCTATAAAAAAATATTATTGAAGAGTTGTAAGGCAATAAGGAGTTTCCTTTAAAGCTGAACATAAAAGTGTATGTATATGTATAACATTATGTGATTCGTATTTATGGACATAAATACTAATCACAATAACAATTATTATTCAACAATGCGAAAACATTATTGTACTCGCTGATATCCCTAAAGTTTCTATAACCCTACCAAATCAAAAAGTACACGTTTGTTATGACTTCAAGCTTTCGAATGACCGTTCAAATTAGAGAGCATTATCATGAAGAATTTACAATTTGGGAGTCCAAATATTTGACAAAATACATCACAAAGTTCATTAAACACATGAAATATTACACTTTATATTCAAAACAATAGATATTAATCAGTACAAGTAGCAAATGTAAGCACAAAACAAACTTACCGATGAAAGGTAATATTATCAATTTTTCTTTGACTTATGCTGTTGCATCCTAAAATGATACAACTTACCATCTTTTTAACCTTACCTAATAACTAAAACCCACAAACAACACTAAATTCAATTACCTGTTTGCTTATAATATCAATGTTATTCACAAGAGCTTGACATCGTTAATGTCAAATAAAGGAGGGAAAACCATTGAGTTATACAAAACTAGAGAAGCAAACCACATTGCCGCGCGTCGAAAAAAGTGTAACCACTAACCAAACGCGACGACGTAGCTTTGAAATCATTAAAATTTTAAAGTAAACATATATCTGTCTCACTTACAATATCGTCCCTAAGATTAGATAAAGATAGACACACAAACATGCAGTGGGGGGTTGGTGTTGCATACTTTATGAAATTTTACCCAAAATGAGCAATATAAAGGAGTTTTTTTTAAAGTTGCAGTAAATTGTTTTTATTTTAAATTTGTATATTTTCTTATTAGATGAACAGAAGTAAGCATAACTAATGAAATAAAAGATGTTTTTATATAATATTTTTATTGTACTAATAAATCAAACAAAAAATAAAGCAAATAAAAAACAATTTAAGGTTTCTTAAGCGAGATCTGTGTTGAATATGTATAAGTTGTGAAATCATCAGCAAGTTTTGTCTCTTAAATTTAGTCTCATGACATTAGCTACAAAAATTTTGATTATCAATAAATTTCGTTGGTTTTCTTGTTTATAGAATTTCCATACTACTTAACAACTTTAAAAAGTTTTTATATTTTTTTGCAACATGAGGATTGTGCTGAGGATAGTTAATGGATTCAGGCGTGAATCTGCGGAAGTATATTTGTAAGATAATACAAATTAAATGGTTTTAATCTGTAATACTAATCCGCTTAAATATTCATAATAGTCCATGCTCTCAAACTCCGCTATGAAGCATCAGTTTGTTATATAATTGCCTTTTGGATTCTTTTTTGTGTGTTTGAGTGTATAATTTACTTTCGTGGTACAATTTTATTTTTCTGGGACAGCTTTCATCTGCTGTGCAATTTGTGCTGGCGGACGGGCGATGTCCCGGATGATTGGCGATCCGCAGTCATTGTGCCTTTATATAAAGGTAAAGGTTCACATTTTGACTGCGGGTGCTATCGGGCGATCAGCTTGACCAGTTTAGCAAGTAAAGTTTACTTGAAGGTTTTGACACGTAGGATGCAAGAGAAATCGGAAAGATTTCTATGGGAGGCAAAATGCGGATTCAGACCTGGAAGAGGATGCACGGATCAAATGTTTTCTCTCCGCATGATCACAGAAAAGCTTTTGGCTGCTAACCAGAAGATTTTCTGTGCCTTTGTGGATCTTGAGAAAGCATTTGATAAGGTTGTAAGGAAGAAAATGTGGGAACTGTTGCCGGGGTACGGTGTCTTAGCAATCGATCATCCGATTGCTAAGGGCTGTGCAGTCACTTTACTGTGACTGTAAAGCCTGTGTGCGGGTATGGCATATCCTGTCACCCATGTTTAGCGTCCAAACGGGCGTAAAACAGGGTTGTGTCATGTCTTCCTGGCTGTTCATACTGTATCTCGACAGCTGTTTACAGAAGCTGAAAGATAGCTGTTTGGGTGTGAAATTGGGTGACATAAAAGTAAATTGTCTGCTGTATGCTGATGATGCAGTGCTTATTGCACCATCAGAGGCAGAACTGCAGGCATTAGTCACGTGTATGAAAGAGGAATGTGAAATTAAAGGTCTCCATTTGAATGGTAATAAAACTAAGGTTCTGGTATTGGAAAGGGACGAAGAGAGAACGAAGTGTGAAATATGGGTAAATCAGGAATGTCTAGAACAGGTAAATGAAATTGTATACTTGGGGAGTGCTTTTAGCCGGGATGGAGGATGTGATTTAGATGTGGACAGGCGTGTCGCTGCCGGAAACAAAGTCAGTGGTGCCCTGACTGCGTTAGTCAAAAGGCAAAGCGTAGTGAAGAGTGCACGCCCTGCAATACATAACGCAGTGTTGGTACCGACTTTGTTGTATGGCAGCGAAACCTGGGTATGCCAGCGAATCATAAAAGCAAGTTGAATGCAGTGGAGATGCGATCTCTTCGTAAAATGTGCGGCGTTACCATGGCCGACCGAAAGCGAAACGAAGAGATTCGCAATATGGCAGGTTTGAAAGATGACCTTATCACAAAAATTGATAAGGGCGTGCTTCGATGGTTTGGGCACGATGAGCGAATGAGTGAAGACCGAATGGTGAAGAAAATATATAGCACGAAAGTTAACATTAAAAGGTGTCGAGGTAGACCGAGACTAACTTTCGAAGACCATGTGAGCAAATTGCTCGAAGAGGGGAGGGTCAAGAGTACTCGGATACCTAGACGTGCATGTATGAAGAAGATAATGAATCTGAAAGAAGCGAAAGAGGTATGTAAGGATCGTGACACTTGGTATTCTGTTCTCTCTGGCTACCCCGTCAGGGATTGTGCGTGAAGATAAGTAAGTAAGTAAGTAATCTTATTTATAAATATTTATAAATAATGGCATTAATCAATAAAAAGGAATGATCAACTTATATTGAAGAATAATGATCTCCCGGGTGTATTGCAAATTCTTTTAATAATTTATTTCCTTGAAGCTCTTTTAATGTTTTCGTAGCTAATGTCATAAAACCAAATTTAGTAGACAAAGACTTAGTTTCGGAAAGTTTGCAATGCAAATTTATTAATATAAAATAAAATAATAAAATATAATTAATAGACCATTCATGAATAAACTAAAATAAGAATAATTAATTATTTTGTATAAAGGTTGAAACATAGTTTTTATTTTTAAGCAAACAATTTTACTTGTTTATTTTAAAACAAAATTAACTTATTCCATAAATTATATAGTCCCCATTAATGTGGAAAAATCACAAAGGCGGAAAAGTGGCAACATTGAAGCTAAATTGCAATATTCGATATTTTATTTTATTTTTTAGTGTTTTAAACGTTAATATGAATATATAAATTAAAACTTACGTGTGGAAAGTGATTCCGCTTGATTTATTATGTTTTTGTAACCTTGAATCGTATTCTTTCACTACGCATTTACCCATTTTTTGTCGTGAATCGTTCGCCTTAACTCGGACGGCGTCACATTGAACACTGAACCGACGTTCGCTGGGAATATGGCTGTGGCCATATGTGAAGTGGCAACGCTTTGGCGCGGCAATTACTTATCTAGTGTAACATATAAATCAATGGGGAAAACAATTAAAAACGCATACCTAGAAAAAGACAAGAATTATAGATTTGCTTCTCCCTTACTCTTATGTCTAACTATATACGTGCATTCCTTTCACACGCTGATGACGTCACGGAATGTTAGTCTATAAGATACAAAGTCTATGGCAAAAATAGTTGATTTTCAATATTTTTTTTCTCAAAAAGTACGTGTCGCCGAATGTTGAAACTTTGCGTGTGTGCTTATAATAATGTAACCTTTCTGTAATAAAAATATCAACCGCCAACTTGACGGACGGCAATGGGAATTGGCATAAATATTGCAAAAATAGTTGATTTTCAATATTTTTTTTCTCAAAAAGTACGTGTCGCCGAATGTTGAAACTTTGCGTGTGTGCTTATAATAATGGAACCTTTCTGCAAAAAAATATCAACCTCCAACTCGACGGACGTCAATGGAAAGTCGTAACAATATTAAACTTACCTAGAGGATGCGCAGAACACGCAGCTTCAAACATCTTCCAACTCATGTAAGTTTTTTTTTTAACTGAACTATATTTTCTGTGACAAGCAAATTCTAGGTTTGACTCTGGGGGATGAATTTAGGATTTTCCGTGTTCTAAAGTTTTTATTATCGCTGTTTATCATCTTTGAGATATGCCTGAGCAATTGATACCTGAAAAGAAAACAAAAGCCTCTACGAATGACTGCCTAAGACCAAAGAAGAGATGTAAAATTACTAAAACGTATTCACTTTCAAACATACCAAAGAGTAACAATTTAATGATCCAACGACGTTGTTCTTCAGTTCCACCTACAATTACAGTTCAGTATCGAAAACAAAATTATTTTGATATTTACAGTGATATTTGTTCTGCTGATAGAGGACTTAGTTTATCGATGTCGGCTCTCACTTGCGATAATACCAAAGAATCTGGTAGGAAAAGATGTTCCTCAGTTCCATCTTCATATTTCAGTAATAATACTAACATACTAAAATACTGCGATGATAGAACCTGAACCTTTTAACCTAATAGACGAATTAGCTCCTATGATGGTGACTATTCGGGCGATGACACTGACGTAACTTATTGTCCCTCAGACACTGATCGAGCTCCGGGCAATTCTAGTTCGCAGTTACTTTTAGATGAACCATCCACTTCATCGGGTATCTACTATGGTAATACGAGCGAAGGAAGAAAACGCCAAATTAAAGGTGATCCAAATAATTGGAGGAAAATAAAAAATAAGAGCTTCGTATGTTAGGACAAGAATATCTGGGATACTCAAAGTCGGCCGTGTAGTGACGGTTAAGAATATCCACTGCCCCATATCATCCCGTGGGTGTCGTAAAAGGCGACAAAGGGAAACAGGCAGGAGATGGGCAGCAGCATCTTCCTGATAACAGCAAAAGTACAATAAAAAAACTGCGGTAGCCAACTCGCTCCTCAAGCGTGGCAACTATGGCAAATACCCCCCAATGAAGAGAGCAACAAAGAGACGGCCCCCAGTCCCCGGCGGTCCCGCTATTGCTGGCTACAGTGGCGACCGTGGTAACGGCGGGGTAAGGGGGTACTAAGAATCTCCGGTAGAGGTTCGGTTGCCACCTAAAACGACTCAACCTGGCAATATACAACGCACGTACCCTGAGGACTGACGAAAAGATCGTGGAGCTGGAAGAAGAGATAGACAAGTTACGCTGCCATATTATAGGATTATCCGAGGTCCTAAGAGAGGGGGAGGACACGGTAATCCTCGAATCCGGCAACTTCTTCTATCACCGGGAGGGCGACCATCTGTCCCAAGGAGGTGTCGGATTTATCGTCCACAAGTCTCTCGTTAACAACGTTGTAAAGATTGAGGGTGTGTCGACGAGGGTTGCATACCTTATACTCAGAATCACCAAACGGCATTCGCTGAAGGTCATACAGGTTTACGCACCAACCTCGGCACATTCCAATCAGGTGGTGGAGGGAATGTATGAGAATATCTCTAGAGCCATGCATTCCTCCAAAACCCACTATACGGTGTTAATACCAACTATACGGTAACTTCAATGCAAAACTAGGCACAAGAGAAAACGGTGAGCTGAAAATAGGGAAATTTGGAATAGGTCAAGGGAACCCAAGGGGCCAGCAGCTGGCCGACTTCATGGAGAAAGAAGGACTCTTTATGATGAACTCTTTCTTCCAGAAGCGGCCCCACAGGAAGTGGACCTGGTCGAGCCCCGACGGTTCGACAAAAAATGAGATTGACTTCATTATGACGACCAGACGACAACTGTTCAGTGATGTCTCAGTGATCGCGAGGGTGAAATCTGGTAGCAATCACCGAATGGTTAGAGGCACACTGAACCTAAACGTTAAGTTGGAGAGGTCTCGTCTAATGAAGTCAACGCTCCGACCCCTCGTGCTCTGTTCCAATGTACCGAAACCTTTCAGCTCGAGTTACAAAACCGTTTTCAGTGCCTAGAAGACTGCAATGAAGTTGACGATATGAATGACAAGCTCGTGGAAACTGTCCATGCGGTCGGAGCTAAGTTTTGCAAGACCCGCCGCAGAAGAACACAAAAACTCTCCGATCACACTCTTAATCTCATGGCTGTTAGACGGGAGATGGAGCTACATTCTTACACAGATTTGACAGCATACAGGCAACTGAACAGATAGATCTCTAAATGCATCCGGCGGGACTTACGCAAATTCAATACAGCTTGTATTGAAGAAGCGATCGAGCGGAACCAAGGCTCCAAAGTCTTTGCCAGGGATCTATCTACCAGAAAGAGCCAACTGTCAAAGCTGAAGACCGAATGTGGCAGCATCGTTTCCGGGACACCTGAGATTTTGAGTGAGATTGAGAGGTTCTATGGGCAGCTGTACACGTCATCGTTGAAGCCACACGCAAGTGTGAGTAACGATCCAAGAGCGAGTCTTATCCGACTGTTACGGCCACCAGCTGCCCCTGCAAAGGTCACCTTGGCTAGGGCCCATAGTAGCCTCCTCGACGGGCAACCGAGGGTTCGGGCCCACTGGCCTGTGGACAATTGACCTACACAATAGAGATAAGGCTAGGTAAATAAATAGTACCTACCTGTTCAGAGGCGAAGACTGGACACAAGGCTCGGTCAGGCGGTGCGTGTAATGTATGTAAGTAGTGTTTAGTGGTGTGTTTATATATGTGGCCTGACCCAGCTGAGGTGATCGGGCAGTGGCCTGGTCCGATGCTGCCCCACAATGTAATTCACTCCAGCGGACGTCACCAAATGGCAATTTCTTTCTTCAATTCACTACGTCAGTCTATCAACTTTATTGTACATTTAACTAACTTCAAACTCAACTAAATCCCCGTTAATTATAATCAAAAACGTAACACGCGGCGCGACTAATGAACGGCGGATCAAAGTTCACTCCCCTTTCACGTGGCAACAAGATTATAACCACGAGCAAGAACGCGGTCCCTTCTCGAGTCACAACGTTCAGAGTTCCTTAGCACAAATCTATAATCTAATACGAATACAGTTTCTCGCGGGTCACAAATTTTAGCGTTGTAACCGACACAGGAAAATATCTCCGAGTTACATCCAATGCCACAAAGCAACTACTAGACGCAAAGTAATATTGTCAAGCACTTCAACCGGTAATCACTATACAATTTACGTAAATTACTTGCCAACGAATTTAGGTTAATCAATCAAATGATTACTGCTTCGTCATCGTGTGAACGCTCTAAAGATAAACAAACTAGAAGCGAAAAACTCCAATAGTAAATTCCACACGCATCAAAAAACCGGACGTTGGTCGCAATCAATATTGCGATAATATCTAGACTCAACAAAAACCTCGTCGTTGCATAAATTTGCTAACAAAACCGACCCTATTAGAGGTTATACCGGACGACCACATCGTACTAGTGACCGCACTGCAATGTGCGACTTCCTCCGCGCCACGCGCCAAACCAACTCCGCTCGCCCGAACGTCAAACCGGTACGAATGCACCGAGCCGAGCGCCCTCTGGCGTCAAATCTTGAAACTAGCGTTTTGGCGCGAACACCGACACTATTCCGAAAATATCCCGGACGTCAGTCTGAGCGAGATTAGAATGGCTCTCCAGCACCTTAAAAACGGCAAGTCCCCGGGCGAGGATGGAATTACAGCGGAGCTTCTGAAAGCGGGTGGAAAACCGGTACTTGAAGTCCTTCAGAAGCTCTTTAATTCCGTCCTCGATGGTGGCATTACACCGAAGGCGTGGAACAGAAGTGCGGTGGTCTTGTTCTTCAAGGAAGGTGACAACGCTCTCTTAAAGAACTACAGACCGATTTCCCTTCTGAGCCGCGTCCACGTGCTATTTTCGAGAGTCATTACGAATCGTCTATCGCACAGATTTGACAAATTCCAGCCTCCCGAACAAGCCGGTTTCAGAAAGGGCTTTAGAATCATAGACCACATACATACCCTTCGGCAAATTGTACAGAAATCCGAAGAGTACAATTTGCCACTATGTCTGGCATATGTGGACTATGAGAAAGCCTTTGATTCCGTCGAAATTTTGGCGGTGCTGCAGTCCCTTCAGCGGTGCCAAGTTGACTGTCGAAGTGCTGAAGTGTTTGTACAGTAGAGCTACGATGGCTATCCGAGTACAGAATTAGAGAACGAAACCTATCCAACTGCAGAGAGGAGTAAGACAGGGTGACGTTATATCCCCGAAACACTTCACCGCTGCATTGGAAGACGTTTTCAAGCTTCTGAACTGGAAAGGATGCGGTATTAACATCAATGGCGAGTACATCACTCACCTTCGATTTGCCGACGATATAGTCCTTATGGCAGAATCGCTGGAGGAGCTAAGCATTATGCTCAATGACCCCAATAGTGTCTCCCAACGGATAGGTCTTAAGATGAACATGGACAAAACAAAAATCATGTTTAACGTCCATGTCACACCTATGCCATACCTAGTGATGTAATGGTTAACGGAAGGGAAAGTGCGGAAGACGCGCTTGACTTTACCGAGTCAAAACGTTATTAGATACCTCAATCTGTAAACGAGCGCGAGCGCTGAAAGCCATCGTTTGCTTCCAAATTCAATACTCCCTTACAAATGTGTGCGTGCTTAGTAAAATAGTAGGCGCTACATATTACCCATAGACTGACCTGATATTACGTTTAGGACAGAGATTATCAAACATTTCTTTTACCGCCCTCTTTGAAAATCAATTATTTTTCAGCACCCCCAATTTTTTATACACTCCTAAAATTTGAAACTACAATTTGATTATATTCTATATTAGTCGGTTCTGTTATTTAAACTTAAATTCTAAACTAGACATTATTACCAGTGAGAGCAATTAAAACGCAATTTTATAATATTAAGAATATATTTTAATCAAATTAAAAGAAACAATATAGATAGGTAATCAATTTTAGTTTTAAAAGTAATCTAATAAGATGGATGAATTTGATGATTTTAACAAGTTTGTTGATATCAGATTCAATTTTACTCAAAAACAGTCGTAAGTCCCCGCGTTTGGTAACATGCAAACGATTTCTTTTTTTAGTAAGCAGCGGTTCATGCGCTAAAACCACGTTCACACAAATATGACGATGGGAATGCTATCAAAAATCGTTAAACGATCGACCACAATCCACAATCCAGGGTACAACTGCGGGATTGACTTTTGTAGCCAAGATTCTTGGTGCTATTTTTGAATTTGAGTTTTATTTCCTTGTATGTTGTCAGTTCTATAAGTTCTTCTTCCAATTGATACTGCTTTGTTGACATTTGAAAAAGGATCTAACACCCAGTCTGGTATTTCAATTTCAAAATATCCTGCAATCTTTCACTGAAATCACTGTGGACATCTTCCAAATGTTGGCAGTCGACAAGCAAGTCGTTGTTGGTGCAGGATATTGATAAATTGGGAAAATTATAGAACTCACGTCTGCCGATATTCTTCTTGTGTAAGAGCAGCTTGGCTACGAAAGCAGCGTCGAAATTTTTTGTTATTATTAAGTACAAGACATCGCCTTGAAGTTGGAGATTCATATCATTAAGCAATTTATAAAGGTCTGTCAGGTATGCGATATCATTCTTTGATGTGATGAGGTTGTCGCAATTCTGTGTCTTTGTTTTCCAACTCTTACGCCAAAGTAAAACAGATTGTAAAATCGAGTCAGATAATTTTGCTTTTGATAGCCAACGCACTTCTGTGTGAAAGATCAATCGTTTGAAATCTTCATCATTAGTAACACAAAGCTGATTAAATAATCTGTCATTTAAAGAGCTGTTTCGGATTTTATTGACTGCTCTGATGATATGTTGCAATGATTGAAACAGTCGTTTGCTTAAATTTCTAGCAACCAAATGTTGTCGATGTATAACACAATGTACAGCAAGCACATCTGGAATTTTATTTTTTAAGTAGGTACGCTATGAAGCCTTTTTGACACCCCGTCATAGCTGGAGCATCATCTGTAGCAGATGATAATATTCTTCAAGGGAATTCCTTTTTCATCACAGAACTTTTCCAGTGTTTTAAATATGGTTTCTCCTTTTGTGTCTGTCGCTAAATTTCTATCAAATAATAGTTCTTGACATGTAATTTCATCTTTAATAAACCTCACGTAAGACAGCAACAATGCTTCATTAGTTGATAAAGTGGACTCATCCAACTTAACTGAAAATTGACTAGTCTATTATTAACTATTACTCAAAGGAATTTTTCGAATTATGTCTGCCGCCGGTTCACGGAACACATTAGTTATAACTTCTTTCATCGCCAACAAAATTAACGTTTCTCTGATGGTGTGTGGTTTACCTGTTTGAGCAATTAACAAAGAGATATTGCATGAAGCTCGAAGTCCGTCATTGTCTTGCTTAGCAGTCACCGAAAAAAGTTTTAATACACTTCGCAGAACATTATGCTTCTTTTCCAGGTTTTGATAATAGGCTACATTTTTGTCATTCTTATCTGGATGCATTTTATTCATATGATCAAATCTTGAAGGCTTCACCGCTTCGTTTGAAAATGTTTTTGAACAAAGAAGACACAAAGATAAAGATGGATTTGAATCCATATATAATATATTCTGCACTATATTGCCTTTCTCCTTTTTTGCTTCCGACAAGACTTTGTTTTTACAAATATGTAAATAAAGTGTTGAACTTAACCCTAATATCAGTGACAAATAAAACACCTTTAACAGAGTGACGAGGTACCCGGGTACCTTCATACAGTGTATACGTAATGTAAACAATCAAGATCTACTTTTGTGTTACACATACTTTGAATGTTATTACTTTAGCTAAGCTAAACAGTTGACAACCTGTGGCGATAAAAGCGGAGGAGAGGTGGAGTGCGGTACATGGTTATCGGCACGCAAGAAACACTGAATCCATTCAGTGCATCGTGCTTGACATTTGACTATATACGTTTGTTTCTATTGTACGAGCATATTTGTATTTTGTGAGTTTATAATTATTTCATTACGAATATTGGAGCGAGTACTTCTCAACAAAGATTACGTGTTCGAAGATATAATTCAACAGAATTACTAGATATATTAGCAGAATCTTCTAGTGACGAAGGTGAGTTTGTTGCTTCTGATAATGAACATGATTATATTCCTTTAGTTGAAAAGGGTAGATTTGAAATTTCGGATGTTGAGCCAGAAGCTGCAGTCGAAAATGAGATTGATTCTTATGATTCCGATGCGAGTTTTGAAGGGGAATCACTTGAAAATATTCTTATCGCAAAAGATGGAATGCGGTGGCAGTCTGAACCACTTCCCAGAACACAAACTAGTAGCTGAAATATTATTCATCAACGGGGCGGGGCTGCATCGTTCAGCAAACTTTACAATCAAATGGAAATATTCAAAAATATATAGTCCAATGAAATGTGTGACATAATCTTGAGGGAAACTAATCGGAAAGGGACAAAGATTACTGAAGCATACAATAATAAACTGATGGAAAATTACCCTGATATTAGCATGCGACCAAAACAAAAAATATTCAAACCATTCACAGAACAAGAATTGGATGCATTTTTTGGTATTCTAATTTTTAGTGGGGTGCATAGATCTAATAAAGAGCATTTGACTGAACTGTGGAAATTCAGTCACCTACCATTATTTCGGGCTGCGATGTCCCAGGATAGATTCAAAATGCTGCTACGCTTTATAAGGTTTGATAATGATGTAACGCGCCCTGAACGTTTGTTAGCTGATAAAGCCGGTGCTATACGAGATATTTGGACTATGTTCATTTCAAATTTGAATAAAAACTACAAGCCTCGTGAATGTATTACCGTTGACGAACAGCTATATGGATATCGTGGGCGGACTCGCTTTACTCAATACATGCCATCAAAACCTGAAAAGTATGGCATAAAAATATTCTGGGCTTGTGATGCAAATAATTCCTACCCCCTAAATGGACAAATATATACAGGAAAGTCAAGTGTTGGCACACGTCAAACAAATATAGCAGAATGCACTGTATTAGATCTCGTGGCTAAATATAAAAATTCAGGGCTGAATGTAACTACGGATAATTTTTTTACATCGCTTCAACTGGCTCATTCCTTGAATTCGTGGAATATGACACTAGTTGGAACGGTAAGAAAAAATAAACGATTTCTTCCTGCAAATATGCAAGCACACAAGGAGAGGGCTGTTTATTCTTCTATTTCGCATTTAGCAAAGAATTAACTGTGTGCGTCTTACGTACCTTAAAAGAATAAAGCAGTAATAATGTTGTCATCAATGCACATGTCACCAATTATTAAAAGTAATAAGAAAACTGCGAAGCCAGAAATAATTTTATCTTCTATACATATAATAAAAATGTAAAAAGCAGACGTCTGTACATTTTATATTCTTGTAATATAAGTGATTGAGAGGTACTAAAGATAAGTAACTAAATACATTTCTACCATTTTTAGAATTTTCTCTCTGTCTGTCTGTCTGTTTGTTTGTTAACGTATCACGTATAAAGTACTAATTTATATCATAAAAATCATTAAGGAAAATATAAAGTGTATCTTCGTGTTACATTTAGTCTTTATTTTATTAAAATCAGTTCATTCAATCAAAAGTTATGATAAATATTCTGAAGTATGAATACGAAATATAGGTACGAATTTGTTCAACGGTGGCGATGGTTGAGTCATCAAGTGCATTTTAAAGTAATACCATATCATAAATTATAATTAAATTAGGTAAAATAATGTTCTATAATGATATAATTATATCTAAAACGCAGTAAACAAAAGTATTAAAGAAAGTATTAAATAAAATATACAAAAATTTATTATAACCTTATTAACTAAATCTAAAGTGAAATAGTTAACCAATTTCATCGATAGATGGCGGTATAGTGCAAATGTAATACAAAAAGGCGTTTTGCTTACTATGCAGACACTGGTTTATAAGTTCTTTATGTTTTATATATATAATAATGTACCAATCGCGGCAATTAATCTCTTTTATTTTTAGAATTGATTGCTGTTAGCAGCGCCATCTCTCTTTAAATATATACTTATATAATAAAAATGGTGATAACATATTGTGTCTGTTTTTGTACATTGTATAGAATATTTGTCACTAAAATCAATATAGGGAAATGAAAATAATTAAATAAGCACATTTTTATAATTTTTAGAATTGTCTGTCTGTCTGCCTGTTTGTTTATAAACGCATCACATCTAAAGTAAACATTTTTTTAAAAGAAATGTTAAGAAAATCATAAAGCGTATCTTCAAGTTACATTTAATTTTTGTTTTATTAAATTTGGTTAATTCTATCGAAAGTTATGATTATTAGTTTAAAATGTAGGTTCGAATTTGTTCAATGGCGCCATAAAATCTCAGAAAAAGTAATAAAAAGATTTGAGTGTAAAAAAACGTTCTATAATAATATATTTATACTTAAAACACAGTAAACAATAAAAAAGATGTTTTCCTTAAATTAAAAAAGTTTTCTCACAAAGAACGTAATATATAGTAATATATAATAATAAATGGCGTTGTACAAATTACATTATTTTCTGAATTGCGGCGTTAAGATACTCCGAATCGTATTGAGACTCACTTACATGCAGTCACAGTCTCACAAATAACCATACACTAGCCAGAACCAATGTAGATATTATATATTTTCAATTTCAACTTAATAAATTAAATTAAATTAAATGATATATATTACGAGTTTATTATGAGTTATAAATATATATGTATATATAAGTAAAATAGTCAATTTATTATGTATCTGATTATAATGAACATACTAATATCCGAAATCACAACTTCCCAGTTCCCACAACGCAGTAGCGAACTCATATCCCAACTTCAAAGGATGCTACATGAAATAAATCCATACGTTTATAGTTTTAGGGTTGCATTGCAATCGATCCGTCAAGATTTAATAAACAATTATAAAATAGTTATTAACGCTGACAGACGTCCAGTTATTGAACACCGCGGTTGCAACGTTCCTGTCACTGATGAAGTGGCAGTGGTATTAGTTGACCAGGAGTGCGATAGACGTGATATCGTGTTGCACACACATGACGATCGACTGCTAAGGATTTATGAAACGCATCGATATTATGATGCTCTACAATATCCATTAATATATTGTCACGGTGAAAATGGGTACCTACAATTTCGGAATTTATCAAGTTAATCCTAATAGTCCCAGAGAGACCAATTTTAATAAAAAAAAATATTTGCTCTGCAATTTTATTCGCACCTGTTACATGTAAGGCATAATTGTCTTGCGTATCTGCAAAAATTTTGAAAAAAAAGGCCAGGCGAAGAGTACCCTAAACCGTAGGGCATGTATGAAGGGAATAAAAACACATTTATGATCTATGCCTGTTTGTCCATAAGAATGATATTAGTTTTAAGAAAATTAAAGATACGCATAACTTAAATACACGTAACAAAAATAAATTATACCTACCACAGTCGCGAACAAAAATGTTGAATACAAGCCCCTACTATATGGCAATAAGAGTGTATAATAAATTGCCACAGGAAGTAAAAGATATATCGGAATTAACCAAATTTAGATCGGGACTCGGTAGATATTTAAAACAAAACCCCTTCTACTCAGTGGAAGAGTATTTAGATAGGAAGTGACACTATTATGTATTTTTATATCTTTTTATAGCTTTTAATTTAATTTTATTTTATGTATGTTAATAGTATATAAGCAGTGCCCTTGTCAAATTTGCAGTGCCTGAAAAGGGCGTCTAAGTTGTAAGCACATTTTTAATTTAATACCAATTATGTACACTTAGATTGCAAATAAATGATTTGATTTGAATAATGAAAGTGGACGAAGCGAAACAAGTATGTAAGGATCGTAGCAAGTGGAAAGAAGTGGTCTCTGCCTACCCCTACGGGAAAAAGGCGTGATTATATGTATGTATGTATGTATGTATCTGCAAAGATTTCGGGGGTTGTTTAACCAATTTATAGTGGACATGTGCGAAAATAGAGACGGAGCGCTTAATGTATATACGCACTAACCAGAGACGTATGTTACACTGACGTTATCACTTATTTATACAGTAATGATATAAATCGTTTAATATTCTCTTACCTGAATGTCAAATTCTCTAAGTAAAACCTATATACGCGAGCTACGCCGCGGGCACAGCTAGTATTATAATAAAACCAAAAGTGGAGTGGACAACATGGATAAGCTGTTAGCAGAATATACCGTAAAACGCAGAACAAATCGGTGGCCTTTAGCACTTTTTTACAGTATCATTGACATTGCAGCTTTGACAGCATATATTATTTACATGGAACATAACCCACAATTGGTCTCAAGTGACAGACGTAGAAAGTTTTTGAAATCATTGAGTCTACAACTGTGTGGTAAAAATATAGAAGAGAGATCAAAAAATTGCATTGTGACATCAAAATTACATGTGAGATCTGCAATGCAGGGCGTGCTTGGCCGTCAATTTCTTTTGGATCTGCAACTTCCATAAGTCAAACTAGACGAGATTCTACAGGGCGTGTTGCAGTCGTTGGAAGTTGTTACCTATGCAGAGAACTCAAACGCAAGCAAAGAAAAACACGAAAAGCTTGCACTAACTGCAGAAAACCAGTTTGTGATGAACATGCAGTAACTCGTCCAACATGTAACATCTGCTTCGAGAGCTGTAATTTATACTGTATGAACAAAGAATTTGTAATTTTTATAGAAATAAAATACTTCGACAAATGTTTATTATTTAATTTTTGTACGAAATTAAAAATACTTTCCTCACAGTCACACAAAACACAAAGAGGTACCCGGGTACCTTGTTACTCGATTGTGAGTTTAAAATATGTTTTGGTTTCCACAAAACATTGTAAATAGTAGGCTTGGTCAAAACATTAAAAAAATATGTAATTTATAAATAGTTAAGAGCTCTCAGGAAGTCACAGCTACATATTATAGGGCGTAAAACATACTTTTTTTAGAATTTGAAAATGCCAAAGGCACCCGGGTACCTCGTCACTCACATAAGGGTTAAACACTTATTTTTTAAGATTACGCGCGAAACCACTAATGAAAATATAAAAATTATTACGAGCTTCTATATAGGATCTAAATTCAGCACGCACCGATAGGAATAAGAGAAACACGCACAAACTAATTTATTTCTTTCGGCTCTCAATCGTACTGAGCAAGTTAAGACAAGAATTGAACCAGCCGATTCCTAACGGATTGCACAAATAGCGTTAATCAACAAAAACTTGTTACAAATTGATTGAGTACGGCTTACGGGCTATCCTACGAAATCTATGTTAAGTATTTCTATAGTTCGGCCGTTCAGAGAATGCGTTCCTTCCAGAGTTGTGGCCTCTTGGTAGAGAGTAATTGTGTTTCTGTGGTTGTGACTAACTGATAGGTGCAGTTAGTCACAACTAGTGATGGGCACAACATAACACTGAGTTCGTTACCGTTCCTCCAAAATGAACCGCCGCGTTATTTTTAAGATTATTTTCGTTTTAAATTGGCGGAATCATTTAAAATTTATATTTTAGTAATTTAAGTGGAAACCAAAAAAAGGTAATATTAATATAATAAAATTGTTTTATTTATTCTTTGTTACAAAGTTACAATCTGTATTTCTATGCAACAAAGTACATTGAATTGAATGTACGTACAGAATATTAATCAGACTCCGATTCGCTTGAGGAGGTGGTGTCTTCATCATCATCTTCGCCTACATGTATAATTATATTATTATCAATAACAGAATCAATCCTGATATCTCGGTCAAAATGTTCCACCATCAGGTTTTTAGTCTTCTCAACAACCTTTGCCCAGTCATCTCTTGTGACTTCCCCGCAGGCTTCTTTTAATAGGGTCATCATCTTTTTCGTGCTGAATGGCGGGGAAGTATTGTGGCGGGCGGCGTAACCTTTTATTTGAGCCCAGATTAGCTCAATTGCGTTATATTGGCAATGATACGGTGGAATTCTTAGAACGCGATGACCGTACTCCAGAGCCAGTTCATCGATTTCGTATCGCACATTTGCCGCTTTATTTTCTTTAACTAATTTAATTAGCTCTGGTTTTAGCATCTGCATATTTGCGTCAATGCCTTTTGCTTGTAACCAAGCCACCATTTCTTCTTTTTTATTAGCTTGGGTAGGTGGTTTCTGTATTTGAACCGAGTGATAGGAGGCATTATCCATGAATATTACAGAAGGCTCTGGTAGGCTGGGCAAAAGCACATTCTGGAACCACTCTTTAAATGTAGTGGCATTCATTTCCTCGTGGTAGTCATTTGTGCTTTTTGATTGAAATGCCAGTAACGCGTTCTCCACAAAGCCGTATTTTGCAGAACCTGCGTGGCATGTTATCAGACGGGCCCCGTTACCCATTGGTACTTTTGACGTCGACGCTTGTGTATCATCCGTCCAAGAACGGGAAACCATGTGATTGGCGTTTAGCCATGTCTCTTCAATGAACACGACATTATCCCAGTTATCAATATTTTTTGCTTCTCTCAAAAAACTTATCCGTTTTAAAATTATGTCGTATCGTTCTAATAAAATTTTTCTTTTGTCTGTTCTTTTATACGAAAAACCAATATCTTTTAAGATTTTGGTTAAAGCAGTTTTACCTCCGCTAAACAGTCCAGCTTCTCTTAACGATGCCAAAAGCTTCTTCCTGTTGAAATATTAATTTCTGGAATAGTAACCATATATATGATTTCTGATTGCATCGGCGTCAAAGGTGTCAATATCTGTCACGGGTTTAGTTCTACGTTTCTTCTTCGGAGTACGTAAAATATTATCTTCCGTGCCAGTAGAGCCGAACTTTTCTTTATTAATATTTGTTATCGTTTGTTTGCTAACTCCAAGCGCCTGAGAGACGCGTTCTTGTACTTGTTCGACAGGTAACAGGGGTCCGCCATTTTGCCGTTCCCGCTCAAAGTAATCTTGCAGCTTGATGATTAACTCACGGGCTCCACTTTTCAATGTTTGTCGACGTTTAGGCATTATTATGCACCAAAAGTAAAAAGAACGCAATACAAAACACAATCGAAGTTCGATTTAGCGCCAATGTCAGTTTGAAAAGCAGAAACAGTCCATTAAACGAAAGCCGGGTAATGAAATAAAAACAGATCGAAAACACTTGAAGAACGTGGTCTATGCGCACGAAACGACAACAGACGACTGTTTCAGTGTCACAAAATAGCGGCCCATAATACCATTTGGGGGTTACCATTTTCAACCTAAATATAAAAATGCTATTTTCTTTCGCGCGTTCGGTTTGGTCGTGGTTTTATTTTTATATTTAATAAAAGTTATCTTATAGTCCATTGTTTTCAAATTCTTAAAAAGAAAAACAAAACGTATTTGCCATTGCCTGTTATTGTTAGCACAGCACTACAAATATAAAGCGCTGACATAACCTTGTAATAGCGCAGTATAGATTTAGAAAAATATTGTTTACCAAGTTATTTGACACTCAGTTTGGCACAAAATTATAACATTCATTGATTATTGATAAAATAATGTTGTTTTAACGCTCATCAATTGTTAAAACGGTAAACAACCAGCAAAAATATTTTTATCGTAACTGCAACGCTATTACAAAGTTACGTCGTCAGTTCAATCGTGACGTGTCAGGAACGCATTCTCTGAACGGCCGAAATATACCATTAAACAGGGCAGAAATATAAACTAATTATTCGATATTGAGTAGTAGGTAGGTTTTAATTTTAGTAAATTTTAAAATATAAAGTATCCAAATGATATTACAAATCACCCCCATAAACCAAGTCAATGCCCCCCATTTTTTTCTAGGCTACTTAACGTCTCCAATGCCCACAAGGGGGCGTTATCGCCCACTTTGAGAAAGACTGGTTTGTAAGATTAGCTGGAAGAAACAGATAGATAGATAGATTGACAGACGTCAAACAATTTAAAAATTACTTTTTTATTATAAGTACCGCATTTACTTTCGCACTATTCAAAATTGTTTCACTAATAGTGAAAATAGTTGGCAAAAATTATTTACTATCGCGTATTCCCATTTTAATTCTGATAAAACAATAAATAAATCAATTGCGTCTCAACTAAAAGAGACATCTTTGCAAAATTTAAATTACCCAATTAATACTCATTTATGGCGACCACGTCTTAAATTTGATTTAAAAAAGTAGTTGAGTCGGAAGTAATGAATGGCGACTTAAAAAATGCATCCCGTATTTTATTCTCAGACGACATCCTCGCTCCTCGTAATGTCGAAACTCTTGAAAGCCTTCATCAGAAGCATTCTTTGTTCTAACTTTCTCAGGGTTTACCGCTGCCTCCCAAGACTTCACCTTTACAAATTTCTGAAAAAGACACTTAGAAGCAATTATGTCATTTTCGAATGGCTCTACTAGCGGCATTGACGGAATTACGCCTCAACATCTTAAATATCTTGTAAGCGTTTCTGCCGGTGACGCCGGCGGAGTACTTCTTAAAGACATTACAAAATTATGTCACTTTATGCTTTCTGGTAATGTTAATCCAAATTTCATTGCATTCTTATATGGGGCAAGATTATGTGCCTTCAAAAAAAAAAGGATAACGGTATCCATATATATTCCACATTTTGACGCTAAACTTCAAAATTAGCTTGCAGGCACATAATCTCTCACCTTAAGACCAAATTTCAGCGTACTCAACTAGGCTTTGGCAGTAGAGGTGGCTGTGACGCGGCGGTACATTCAGTGCGTACATTTTTAACAAACTCTGATGCAGATGTTCTTGTTAAAGTTGACTTAAGGATTGATTTTAACTCTATCGATAGCTGAAAGAAGTGGCTAACAATACCCCCGAAATCATTACATTTGGCAATGTTATAGTCAAAATACTAACTTGTTTTACGAAAACCATATTATCGATTCTGCTGTTGGTGTTCAGCAAGGTGACCCACTAGGTTCAACACTTTTCAGTTTGGAGGAGCCGATGCGATGGAGCATCTTCACATCGTATTGCACCCTGTTCATGGACGTATTGAAGGTTAGCGCGTCCTATTCGGCCATCCATAATAACCCTAGGGTCCTTCCTGGGCCATCTTGTGTTACGCCCACCTCCTTGGGCTTTCGTGCCAGTAGCTCCCCTGGTTTGTCCTTTAGTGAGGCTGCATGGTTCGAGTTCCATCCCGCTAACGTGAAGCCTGGCCTCTGGTGTACCAGAAGCCAGGCTTGTGACCTGCTTCGCTGTGTCTATTGCCTCTTCTAACGTCGCGTAACTGTCTAGGTAATCATCCATATAATGGTTATTTACGATAGCGTTAAGTGCTTGCGGCTATACATCGGCGTGTGCACGAGCCTTATAATCCCTAGCGCTGTGTATAAGGAATACGTATATAATAAGTCATTACGTACTCTCGTGGCGGACTAGAGCGTTCGTTTCCTCGCCACAAGAACAGTTGCGCTGGTTGGTCGCGGCGATCGATCTTAACACTCAAAAACATGTTACGGATATCCGCTGACACGGCTATTTCGTTTTCCCTAAACCTAAACAATATACCGGGTAGGTTCCGTAACAAGTTGGGGCCGTCGAGCAGGTAGTCATTCAAGCATTTGCCTGATACCCGAGCTGCTGCGTCAAATACTAATCTCATTATCCCGGGCTTGTTCGGGTTCTTAACATCGAAGTGTGGCAGGTGCCAACTCTCTTTTTCTGACCCATCAGCTTCACTAGCGTAGCCCTTCTCTAAGAGGTTTTTCACAGGTATACGCATCTCGAAATTCCTTCGACTCATCCATTTTCCGTTCGATGGTTCAGAGTCTTCGCGCTGCCATCTCGTAGCTTGGTGGCATCCTGAAGTCGTCGTCCCTCCATGGCAGCCCGACTTGGTATTGTTCGCCGAACCTCTTGACGGTGCGCTGAAAGATGTCGAGAGCGCGCTTTTCTTCTCACCTCGCTCTGCTCTTGAGCGAGATATCTATGGACTCGATCTCATACTGCCTCTTCAGGAGATTTGTCAGCTCCTCATCTGGACTGGCAAACGTCTTAACGTCTCTATCTAACCACTCGTTATCGTTCGATAGTGTAATACTGTTTCACCGTCTTGTTTACACATTACACGCGGCGCGGTTCCTTGCAATACCTATCCTAGCAACGGCCTAGGGGCGAAGGGTTGCTACCGTCGTCCTATTCGTAAATTGCGTGTGATAATCAAATGCCAGTTATCTGACCCCTATCGGTTTCACGTCGTTATAACATATCACGCTCGGTAAACTGCGTAAGTGTTTTAAGCGTAGACACTCCTTACCGACAGACTGCGAACTTACTCTCAGATTATTTATCGTTCGCGCTTTTCGATGTCAGTGCTTCTCTCTTTACGGGCGCTTCCCTAGTCGGCGCTGCGGACGTATAGGCAAGACTTAACGCGCGGTCAGCCTCTCGCATCATAAACCGTAATAGCATAACGATTATCCGGTTCGTCAACACTTCCGTAGTGCTCAGCGTAATCGCACCAACGCGACCGTAAACAAGGGCT
The DNA here is from genome assembly GCA_033319125.1 of Parnassius glacialis. Taxonomy (NCBI): domain Eukaryota; kingdom Metazoa; phylum Arthropoda; class Insecta; order Lepidoptera; family Papilionidae; genus Parnassius; species Parnassius glacialis. Next base: position 9,134,899 of record JAVANC010000027.1, on the reverse strand, counting down.
TAGTTTACTCGTGACCTTCCTAGTGAGCATCGGATTTTGTAAATATCCTTTACCGTCGACGTTCTTCATAATACAGACGATATTCTGTAACCTAATTGCGAACGCGGTTTGACCCGGGCGCGGAAGGCGTTTCAAATCTTCTAACGCACGATCTATAATAACTTCTGGGCGGCCGAAAAACGATCCAGTGTACCCGCATAATATCCGCTGGATCCTTCGCGGTAAACAGCAGTGCCGATACTGCTTCCCTAGCCTCACCATGTAAACAGTTTCTTAATCTTGCCATATTTTCCGTGTCTATAAATCCGTACAACCGAGTGGATTCATTCATCGCGGCATTAAATGCTAACCATTCTGCGGCTGAACCGTTGAAAATAGGCAAGTCCTGTGTTTACTTCGCGGGCTGGTCCGAATCGTAACATACTCTCTGACGCTTCCGCTTGTCGTTCGATACCCCAACTTTCCCTCTCGGTGTAAAAGATTTACCTCTATCCCTATTTCCCTCTAACGATACATCACTCTGGGATGTATTGCGGTTATATGGTGACCGTGACCTATGTACCTACATCGCGACGATAATCTACGTTCTTCGTGGCTATGGCGACCTATGTTTTGGCGATAGAGTGCGGCATTGGGCGCGCGTCGGCGACGTAATCCTTACATGACGATTCACCTGATTCGATTCTACGGCGACTCCATTATCCCTCTGTGCTATATTCGCGTGACGTGACTGATCATTATACGCGACCGTCCTCCCCTGGGCATCTTCAACATACACGGGTAGCACAGGAACGTAATCGGTCCCCTTTTCCCGCGGGGCCTGCACTCGATCGATGCGGGGCGCGGGCTGAGACGGGCGGTAGGGCGGCTCCTCCCGCATAGTCTTTACGTTATCTACCCATTGGTCGACACGACTCCTATTTTAGGCTAATTCTGTTTCGTTTAAACTTTCCCAATCGGTTTCTTCTTGTAATTGCGCGATGTCCCTAGCATATTTCTTTTGATTCATTCTTCTTCGATTTGAAGCTGTTTTCTTATAATCGCGGCGAATTCTTCGGCGGTATTATACTCTATTTGTTTTAGCTTCGCGATCGCGCTAGCTGTTGACCGGGCTGAACGGACTAACGGGGCGTGCCGCGCGGCGCCCGGCACGGACCTATGTATAGCGTCGGTAGTTACGAGCGGGACGGTATGTGCTGTCGAACTCATTTTGGTGACCGGAAGGTCTTCAATAATCGCGGCGAGTGTATCTGTACGCGGCTTGGATGTACTGGTTTCTAACAATCGCTCGATCGTAGACACGGACATAGCGGGGCGCGGCGGCGCGAGCGCGGGTGCGGGCATTGATGCGGGCGTCGGCAGGGGCGCGGCAGAGGGCGCGTGTGTTTACGATAGGTAGTCTGAGGACACGGGGGCTTCTTCGAATATACGCATTCCCACAGGCGTTTCGTCGTCGTTCCTAGGCTTCTGGCTTCTAGTTTTACGCATGCTGTTCCACGTTGCGGCCTCCGAACGTCTTGTGGTTTTTTTATATATAATAGTAGATGGTGTCAAAAATATATAATGAAATAGTGCCTTGATTAATTTGTTTGGGGTAGTTTGTAGTCCACGTAAATTTGTTTTGTGTGTTGATCCCCATACTTCGATTAAGTAGCCAAGATGTGGTATGATAAGTGTATTATATAAAATATATCGAACATTCTGTGGCAGACATCCCACTATATTTCGCACACTTCCTAAAAGAGAAGCCAGTTTACAATTTATTTTCTGAATATGTGGCTTCCACGACAACCTGTTATCTAATATATGTACTAGGTATTTTTCCTTATTTGCTCTATTTATATGTGCACCATTTATTGTATGAGGCGAGAAGTCTGGAATTTTAAAAAAAATTACATAGTTTGTGTTTGACACATCAATAGTAAACAAATTGCATGATATTAATGTTCTTGTTGTGTGGGCAAATCTATCGATTCATTATAAACATTCACGATAAATCTCTCTCTCTTCCTGGCTATGTGTCCCACATGGTGGTGGGGTCAGCCTTTCTTGTCTTACGCCTCCACTTCGCTCTATCCTCGACTTCGTTTTCGGAGACTTCGCACTCTCTCATGTCCTTTACCACTACATCTTTCCATCGTGTTTTGGGTCTGCCCCTGGATCTTCGACCTGGGATGGAAAGTTGTAGTGCCAAGTTCCCTACGTAGTCGGGTGGCCTCCTCTTCACGTGCCCATACCACCGCAGCCTACTTTCCTGCATCTTGTCAGCGATGTCGCGCACGCCCAAGCTTCCTCGCACGTACTCGTAGCGGATTTTGTCGAGCTTGGTAACGCCGCACATCCACCTCAGCATCTTCATCTCGGCAACTTGCATGGTATGCACATTCTTTTGAGTTACGGCCCATGTTTCACTGCCATACAATAGGACTGGTCTGATGATGGTCTTATAGATTAAACCTTTAAGTTTGACCGGCATTCTCCTATCGCACGTGACACCAGTCACTTCTCGCCACTTTAGCCACGCTGCGGCTATTCGGTGCTGAATGTTAATTTCCAAGTCCCCAGAACCGCTCATCATGCTACCCAGATACTTGTATTGATCACACGAGTTGACCAATTGTCCATCGATGGAAATCGGACTGTTGTTTGTATCTGGGTCGTTGAAGGACATGAACTGAGTCTTTGCCACACTCAGCACTAGGCCACCGGTCTGTAACTGATGTTTCCACGACACGAGCGCCTCTTGCAAGTGAGCGCGGCTGTCTGTGCAGATGGCTACGTCGTCAGCATATATAAATGTCCACGTTGCTGAATTCTGTGCCGCTTCAGTGAGTGAGTCCAGAACCAAACAAAACAGAAAAGGGCTCAATACAGAACCTTGGTGCACTCCTTCTGTGACCGCTATCGACCTGGTCTCACCCACCACCGTCCGAACCATTGATCTCGCATCTCTGTACATGTCGGCAATGATGTTAACGTAGTGTTCGGGGACATTTTTCTTACGAAGGCTCCACCAGATCGTATCCCTTGGGACACGATCAAACGCCTTTTCCATGTGCAAAAATGCGACATATAATGGTCGGTTTTTCGCGCGATACTCTTCGACAATCGTGTTAAGAGCAAACATCGGATCCGTGGTAGACAATCCAGGTATGAAGCCATAGTGGTTCTTAGACAGCTCGCACTCGGATCTTATGCGGCTGTCAATTACCCTCTCATAGAGCTTCATGGTGTGACTGAGGAGCTTGATTCCGCGGTAGTTGTTGCACTCGTACTTACTACCTTTTCCCTTGTAGATGGGAACTATAGTGCTCAATCTCTACGCCTTTGGCATTTTTGAAGAGAACAACATACAGTTAAAGAAATCGGTTAGCAGTACGAGTCCGCGTGGAGCTAAGCATTTCCAAGCTTCCACAGGTATTCCGTCAGGTCCAATGGCTTTCTTGTTGGACATTTTGTGTAGGGCTTTCTTTACCTCATCAGGGTGTATTGGAGGTATAAGTCCTGCATTCACTTCCAATCCAGGAAGTTGTGTGGCAGCTAGATGGGGTAGGGATAGTAGCTATTCGTAGTAATGATGCCAAGCTGTTATGACATCATGGTCTTTATATAACAAGTCGCCATTTGGACCTTTGACAGTTTTACACCTGGCCGGATCCTTTGTGCTTTGACAACGCTGTTTTGCTAGCTTATACAGGGTATTTTTGGAACGCTCCCGAAAACTAAGACAGGCGACAGCACCAAGTATACCTTTGATCATGGGTCACAAATAAATTTGATCCTGATGAAAAAAAAATCATATTTTTACAACGTTTTATTAGATTTATTCACGCGCCATCATGTTAGTACAGCTAAATGAAACGATAATTTCATAAAAAAAATCATGAAAATACTGAAACCTAAAACCAGCAGTGGAATAACTGAATTCATATCAGCTGATTAAAGGTCAATGTACGCGCGAACGCAAATTCGCGCGGTCCGCAACTAGCGGGCTATATCACAATACCTAATAATTTACAACACTTGTCTAAATACCTAACTTATCTACTTAACATACTATTTTGCCACTGTACTTGTCTCCACGTAGCCATTTTAATCCGAATTTACAGGTTAAATAACCCAAATAACTGGTTCGATTTCCCGCTAATAACAAAATACATAAATGAAATGTAACCAAGGTTAAAGTCATGCGTTTTTATTTATCGTGTAGGTATGTTTATTATTCTCATGTATTCAGTTATGTATATATTCAGATTAGTTCAGTACTAAGTTATTTAAAAGAATTAGTTATGAAACAGCTTACCGCTCTAAATCCTCCGTGGTCTTATGAGATGCGGCTCAAATTGTGCTCCATTCATTTCAAGGCAGATTTGGGCTCGGTGTTGCGTCTCCTCATGGAGGCGGCGCATCATCGTGTGATCTTCGACACAGTCCGTACGTAGTTTGTCGAAAACATCCACGATCCTTTTGTAGTTTCGTCAGCACTATCACACTCACGATTAAAAACCCTTTCTTTCACATACCCCACAGAAAGAAGTCTAACGGGGTCAGATCTGGTGCGCGAGGTGGCCAAGCGTGTGGTCCTAGTCCGCCAAATCCAGCGATCATCAAATAGCTCATTGAGGCGCTCAGCATTATACTGGAACCATGTGCGGCGATATTCAGCCAACGATAGGTCGTCTAAAATGTCTGTCAACTGTTCATTTATAAAGTTTAGGTATCGCTGTCCGTTCAGTCGCTGTGGCAGAAACACTGGTCCCAGTATGCGATCCTTAAATAAACCTGCCCATACGTTAACCGACCATCGGGTTTGGTGCCCGGTTTGTCGAACAGCGTGTGGGTTAACCTCTGAATACACGTGTGTATTTCTTCGGTTCCACAGGCCGTTTCTGGTAAATGTCGACTCATCCGTTCAGATAATGTGCTCAATGGAACCAGCCACACGTTGTTGCTGGTATAATAACCAACGGCAGAAAACTCGTCGGCGGTCGTGATCGCCGGGAACTAAAGCTTGCACTTTGTGCAATTTGTATGGGCGCATTCGGTTACGCTTCAACACTTTGTGCGCTGCACAGTATGACACATTTGTTCCATCCCGACGTCTTAACAATTTATTTAGCGATACTTCGTGTACCTAGGTTCGGATACATAACATGTTGTCGTATTCACAATCACTATAAACGTACGCGTTAAGCATTATTAAAACAAAAAACGTAACAACAAGTAACAAAATCAACACGGAACTGTTTCAAAAACTACAATTAAACTGAAACCTACTGCGTCACAGCGTGATGCGATGCGGTCGAGTGGAGGGAGGTTACAGTCGCGTTCTAAAGTACTACATGGTATTGGGATATTGTTTTATAATATTATAGTAAGTAATTAATTGTTTTATTGTAGAATCATAATAGGTGCCTTACTTGGAATTAAAAATGGATAATGTTTACTTGAGCATTATTTGTTATTTCTATCGTAAAATATAAAGTAGTTTGTAACAAGAAAACTTAAGGTAAGGGTGGCACGCCGTCCATTATGTCGTCTTGGGTCACATGGAAGCCAGATGTTGAAGGTGTGTTGGTGTTACTGGATGCTACTTCATCATCACTTTCATCTTCGCTTGAGCTTCCGTCATCAGGTCGATCACATGGTAATTTTTTCGGTATTCTTCCTCAACACTTTTAAATTTACTGCACAATTTTCCCCATTCACCTTCTCCTATCATATTTACCTTTTCGTTCACTAGTTTAGTCATAAAACAATAGATATAAATAATTTTTCTTTCCTTCCTTTTTAAAACATCGTCGCGAGTCGCAAAGTAAGCTGTGTATGCGACTGTATTTTTGGAGCGAAGAAAGCGCGGGAACCAATAGCATGCAGGCACAGTAATACTGGCGGATTGTTCCCCCGTCGCGCCCCCTTCGTGCCAATATGTGATAAATCGCTGTGCCCAAGTTCAAGGCCAGCGTTCTTTTTTCACCGTTCGCGCGTACATTAACCTCCATTAGTCAGGTGATATCAATTCAGTTTTCACTGCTGGTTTTATGTTTCAGTATTTTCATGATTTTTTTTATGAAATTATCGTTTCATTTAGCTGTACTAACATGATGGCGCGTGAATAACGCTAATAAAACGTTGTAAAAATATGATTTTTTTTTCATCAGGATCAAATTTATTTGTGACCCATGATCAAAGGTATACTTGGTGCTGTCGCCTGTCTTAGTTTTCGGGAGCGTTCCAAAAATACCCTGTATATACACTATTGGCCTTCTTTTGTGTTAAACTTACTATAAAGCGTTTTCTGGGACTGCGCACGTTCTATGGCTATAACTTTCTTGGTAACTTTTTTAACTTCTTTGTACTTTTCCCGATCTTCTGGGGTTAAAGTGGACTGCCAGGTCTTAAAAGCATCTTTCTTTTCACGTATTGCATCTTGCACCTTCTCTGTCCACCACCACGTCTCTCTGTCGGATTTTTTACCGCTTTTTGTACGGCCAAGAATGTTGTTTGCAGTAGTTATAATGGACTTACGTAAATGTTCCCATATGGTGTCAATATCTGATTTAACATCAACCTTTAAATCAGCAAGACGTTCACAGAACTCGGGAATTTTCTTACCTTTTAGGTGGAACCATTTGGTGAGTTCAGGAATTTGAGTTGGTTTTTCCTTGGGATGTCGTTTGAATAGCACGTCCATTACAACAATACGGTGTTGGGGGCGACGCATTCTCCCGGAATAACCTTACAGTTTGTTACACGGCCAATGTGAGCTCGGTTGATTAGTATGTAGTCAATCTGTGAAGATGTTTGGCCGCTTTTATACGTGATCAGATGTTCGATCTTTTTAGCGAAGAAGGAATTGGCAATACCAAGATCGAAGGCTGCTGCCGTGGAGAGAATGACTTTACCAGCATCGTTTAGTGTTCCGTATGCGTAACCTCCATGCACCCTTTTGAAAGCGCTGTTTGCTTCTCCGATGTGGCCGCTTAAATCACCTCCCAGTAAAGTAGTTTCTTTAGGAGATATTGATTGAAGAGTGTATTCTAGGGAAGTCCAAAAATTGTCTTTCTCTGCTTGGCTACAACCCACTTGGGGAGCATATGCAGCTACAATATTTAGTACCTCACCTTCCACCAGTACCTTTATTGACATGAGTCTTTCGTTAATACGGTTGACCTCCAGGATGTTTTCAAGATGATCTTCTTTGACAGCAATTGCTACGCCATTCCTACCATGCTTTGCACCTACGTACATAAGTTTGTAGTCCTCTCCGATATTACGGGCTTTGAATCCAGTCCATCGAGTCTCTTGCAGACATATAAAATCTACCCTTCTGCGCTTGAAAAGAGAGGCAAGTTCCTTAGTCTTCCCCGTTAATGTTCCTACATTTAAGGTAGCGAAGCGGACTTTTAGGTTACGATTTGGGACTAACGTCGTTAGCCGAGCCCGTCCTTGACTCGGTAGCCCTAACATACTATTCGCAGATTTAGGGCGATGTGTCTGCGCGTCGTTTCGCGGCGACGCCCTATCCGTGAAACTCAATGCATTACGTAACCTTTCCATGTTTCTTTTCTAAAGATTTGGCTTTTGGGGTTTATTAGTCTATTGCCGATTGCCATCTGACGCAAATACACCTACCCGCCCAAGGTAGGGAAACCCGTTATGGAGGTGTTGTATCCAGTATACAGGGTATTTCTACCTGTATGAAGCGTTGTCTGGTTATCCCGCCAGACGTCGGTCGCCAGAGCCCCGTCCGTAGGTCAGCAGAGTGTACCACGTGCAGGTGGGGTTGGCGTTTGGGCTTGTAAAGGTGTTGTTTCCAGCCCCTTACACTCCATTAAACATTCACGATAAATATAAACATTAATTTTAATATAACTGAGTCAACCCCTAGCGTACATGTGAAATATTTTGTATAAAAATGTATTTACGAAATTCATGAAAATTTTTATCAACGTGACTTTTTCTTTGCAAAATATCAAAATTAATAAAATAATTGAAATCATTCTATATTTTAAACAGTATATAACATAAATTTTAACCAAAAATAAACACTTCATAATATTGACGGCGCCTTGAGAATTTACCTGTGAAATGTGCAATTATCAGGATTATTGCTATCTGTCTATTAATACCACAATCACTCACAGAACAAGTAACCATTTTGGAAAAAGTTACTTACTACAAATAACCACTATTACACTCCAAAAATTGCAAAATATCTAGGAGCTATTTCTTGCTTGCCGACTTGTGCCGACCTGTCATTCAAAATCGGTAACAGAATCATGAGGTTTGGTATCCTTTTCTATCTTGCATTTTTGCCATAAGGAATTTTCTTCACCCTTGCACACTATGTTGGTCTCATTTGAAACTGAACAAAATCCGATCTGTAGTTACAAATAAAAACGTAAATAGGTCAATGCAGCGTCGGTTCTTGTTTTATATGAGGTATAAAGGTCGTCGTCTAATGCCTAGGTATTAATTGATATATTTATTTATTGTATGGCGTTATATTAATATTATACATAAATAGAATGGACGTTACGGGTAGGCCTGGGTATAAAATTCTTATCGATATATTTTTTACACTGTCTTATCTCTATTATTAGTTCCGTGGACGTCACAGAACACTAATAAGGCGGGGTGGACATTCATTTCTGCTGTCGGCGCCAAAATGGCGAAAATCAAATCACCTCATTATGCACGGTGTATAGCCAGTTCAAAAAAATTTAATAGAGGTTATTGGATTTTGTGTACAGTGCCACCAACTTATGTGTGAACTGACAGCTTGGCGCTTTTTTTTTTGGAGTTTAGGGCCTGGTATCTAGATCTTTAGGCCAAGTCTTGAGTATTATTATTCGGTTTATTATAATTTCCCCAAGCCTTGTCTTTATGTTTTATATCCTTCATAGTTCACTGCTTCACAATATGTTGATGCGTCACATTGTGCAGCCCTTGGGAGATTTTGACGGCAACTTGAACCAGCTGGCAGCTGACAGTTGGCAATGGTATCTAAAGGCGCCTAGGCAAACAGCTTATCTTGAGAATCCATCACCATCAGAGCACTTGTTTCACCGTTTCCACTAATAGTTCACATGCGTAGACAGTTAATACATAAAATTGCACCACTTTTACGTATCAAAATCCACTTCAAACTATTATTTAAACTATAATACAGGAGCAGCAAACCGCCGCCGATCAAGTTCTCGACAAAACTCCACAGCTTGGTGCTTCTGCGCTAAAGTGTTGCCAGTTCGGGAATATTCCCATCTAAGGATCTTATATTCCTACATAGAGTCCACATACTGGGGTAATAAATTAGTCACGGAATAAAAATACTAGAACACAGATTTAACAGATATATGTCGAAGAACCAGAAAAAAGCGATTTTTCCGGACCGATACGACTTAGGGACCTTCAAGAAAAGAGCTTACTCCTTTTTAAAAGGCCGGCAACGCATCTGCAATTCCCTCCCTGGTGTTGCAGTTGTTCATGGGCGGCGGTAGTCACTTACCATCAGGTGAGCCGCATGCTCGTTTGCCCCCCTCTCCTATAAAAAAAAAAAAAAAAAAACAAAAATATCATAATTGAACTATTTAAACTTATATAAAATAATATGTATGTCTAAAGGTACCATTCCGTAGCCGACCGCAGACAGCAGCAGCAGACGACGTGTCGTCGCGACACAACTGGTTTCTATGTAATTTTATGAAAATACCTTCCGTAGCTAGCGACATGTCATTTGCCGGAGCGGCAGACGACATGTCGCCCGACCGCAGATCAGTATTGCCGCCAATATCCGAGTGACACGTTGAATTTTTTGAAACATAAGTTTCACCGATTCCGTGGAAGAGAAACTGATGACAGTGGCCCAATATCCCACTCTGTACGATGCATCTCGCAATAATAATTCAACAGTGTGATAAAAGATAATATTTGAAACAATATAGGAAAGAAGTTAAAGAAAAGCTGTAAATAGGTATATATATATATATATAGTACTTATTTTGTTTACATAAATAGAGTACTCACAGAATATTCGGAACAGATTGGAACACGGGGTGCTGCCGCCTGCAGTTGGGTTCAGAATAATGAATGCAGCGACATGATGCGACGACATGTCGCAGCGACATGTTGCGACGACTCGTCGCCTGCTGCTACTGTCTGCGGTCAGCTACGGAATTGTACCTTAATTCTAAGTTTTAAAGGTATCCCTGCGTACTGAAGCAATAGTAGATAATAAAACAAGATTTATTCAAAACCTGGTCGGTTTACAATATGTATGGTCAAATGATTTTGATGATGTAGAAGGTGTTATAGAAACTTCATAGTCATGGTCAAGTGGTTGGTCCAAGGAGATTGTAAAATATAGGGAGTGCGCACTTCATACTAGAGAAACGGTCCTAAATCAGTGACCTTGAAATGAATGAAAGGCACCGAGTTAGGCGTTGTATTTCTTTCTAATAGAGTGTCCATGATACAATATTTTGAAAATATTATTAGTGTATACAGTATCACGGAAAATGAAATGCGTATTTTTTTTCGATATAGAAAGTGCTTAATAGTGTTATAATTAAACTTCGTTTAATATTTTGATTACATTATTGCTTCGCTACAGTATCAAACCTTACGGTAACTAGTGGCGGCGTAGCGTTGGTTGACACCCAGGGCGGTTTTCTAACAAGCACACCCCAAAATAAAACAAAAAATGCTATACATGCTAACGGGACTTTATTTTGCTAAAATATTCTAATATATTATCAAAGCTTACTTTCTTGTCATTTTCGATAGATAAAATGAAAAGATTGGTTAGTCCCGCTTGGCTCATTGTAGACCTTAAGTTAGATTTTATTAACTTGAATTTTGATAAGCTTCCTTCACATGAAACTTAATAGTAAAAAAAAAATAGACAGCGTTAGATTGGGAACAGATTCAGAATAGGCCAATTTTACGAGAAAAGCTCCAATGAGTTACATTGAACCGCGTCTTGGGAAGAAATGCTGGTAGCTTTCAAGAAGATTTTTGTCAGATTTTGAATTATTTGAAGATCTTCATCTGGTGACGTTAGCAGAGTATAAGGCTGAACAACAACTAAATGTCACGAGAATATCATCCATTGCTCAGTAGCGATAGTCTAGTACCTCGTAGTATCTGTCAAGACATTCTAACATAGCTCTCTGCAGCTCCTCTGGCAATGTTAGTCCAGCATATCGGGTCATTTCTCCTGGTAAACGTTTTCGAAATCTCCTCATTCCTCTTCTTCCTTTAATCGAAATTTCCACATTCTCACATTTTTTGTTACGTAGGGAATAGCTTTTTCCACTAGTTGAATACGTTGACTTTGAAGAAAAATTTTCGGGCTTTGATTTTTATCTCCTACTTTTCCAGTGATAATCTGGATTATTATTATATTATTTAGTATTTGCTTTTGTGTCTGACTAACTTCTATTAGGATTTTACACCAAAAGGAAAGATAGAATAAAAAATTGAATTCACACAAAGCTGGTAAGAGTGTAGATACTGCTTCTTTTGTATCGACGTTTTCTCTGTTGGTGCTGGGATCATATTATGGAGTGTAGAGTAGAAGGAGAAGCATCTTATAAGGTGCAAAAGTTGAAAAAGTGTCCCACTATATACTGAAAATAGAGGTTCCAAAACCTACCACAATAGCGCTGGCGTCTCAAAAACTACGATATGAATATAGCTGTTGTAGACGGAGTGAAGTCAACTGAATTCAAATACTTAAAAATGTCATGACTAGAGTAGTTAGTAAAATGCCAGTATACAAAATCTCAACTATTTACGTAGTACAAAACCAAGCGGATTGGTCGGTCCTTGTTTATTTCATCATCTTATTCTAATTAATTATGGCGCTTTTTTTAATTTATCCTATGCTACTGCAGCGCCACCCTTATTGGACGCGTTTTTAGGGACACTTCATATACAGAGATGGTCCTCCTTCTACTATACACTCCATAGATCATATATATCTTCGAGTGTTTATACTAGTTTTTTTTTTAATTTTTCTGCAGTGGTTTAACAACGTTATGATGAGCAATTCATTTTGTCTCTGAGAGTCTTTTGACGGATACGCCTACACTTTTTATTAAAGTTTCCTATTAACGTGTGGATGATGAAAAGAACCTGTAAACTCTTTCTACTGTTCCGAAAAAAAGTTAAACTTTAATTAACGCTCCCTAAGTGAGTGCACTCAAATAAATTTAGCGAATGATTAGCACAAGGCGTTTTCTACGTGGTAAAGCCATGCTGTAGCTATATGAGTAGTACGACTGTAGCACAAATGGGTCGGCTCGACCGGGGAAGGACCACGCACTCACAGAATACCAGCGTAAAATTGCAGCTCAACACTGATGTATTTCGTATGGTGAGTGTAGAGAACCGGAGACCCTTTTTACTGGAAAAGAGGCATTCCATCTTAGTCCTCACGGGTGACTACGCATCTACATTTTGATTCGCAAACGAGGATATATGTAGATGTCTATGGGCCACAGCAACCACTTGCCATCCGGTGGACTGTGTGCTCGTTTGTCACCCTATTCTATATTAAAAAAAAACAATATATTCATTCATTTGACAATGTCAAATTTTAAAATAGTGTTGTCATCTATAGCGTAAAATGCATCTCCTAGTTTTTAGGGAAAGAACATTCGTGTAACAGAAACAGAAACTTTTTTATTCAATATAGATTATAAATTCAAATTCAAATTTATTTATTGCCAGAATGTAGTACATAATATTATGATGTTGTTATTTATTAATTTGACCTTACATTCTACCAAGATAATGGCGTGCAATATCTACAATATACAAAAATATTATTATTAGAATTTAACGAGGTAAAGTATTTAAGAAAATAATTATGTAGTTACTTAAAAATATTTTAGCGTCAAGTATTTAAATTACAATAAATATATGTCAATAATGGAATTCATTAGGTAATTGATTATATATAAATGTATAGTATCTAAAAAAATGTCAAAAAATATAATAAAATAAAATTAATAAGTTTTTCTACATTTCACCATTATTTTACATTTCTTTATAATTCATAAATTCGTCTAACCTATAGAAACATTTTGTTGCCAGCCATTCTGTGAGTTTCCTTTTAAAAATTACGAAAGGGAGGTCTTTAAAAGTGTTAAGCAGTTTAATGTAAACTCTAATAGCATTTATAAATACATTTCTTTTTTATATATCAAGCTTGCATAGAGGCAGATACTCGTACTTATTGAATAGTAATAGTAATACTTATTGAAAGTCACTCTTTTGTTTAATTACCACTGGTTCGAAAAAAACCTCTGTGCTGCGAAGAACCAGCAAGAAACCCAACGGAACTTTTTTTTAAATAACGGCTTACAATCATGTATGTTCTATAAATTAACAACACAACAAATTAGAAATAGCTTCGTAGTGATCACCTCATTCCCAGGGGTTATTATCATCCATAAATTATTTAATATTATAATAACCCTTTTTATACAAACTTAGTTTATTAAAGTTTTTGAACTATGAGCAAGTCAAATTTTGTATATTTTCTGGAATTTTGTTGGAAAAGCGTATACATCTCCCCAAGAATGAATTACTCACTCGACGGAGTCGAGTAACTGGTACTACTTGCTTGTGTTTGTTCTTAGTATCTACAGAATGAATATCACTTATTTTTGTAAAACTACTTTTATGTTTGTGTACGTACATTACATTTTCATAAATGTATTGAGAGGCCAAAGTAAATATATTAATTTCCGTAAATTTTTATCGCAGCGACTCTTTAGGCTTTAAATCATAAATTGCTCTAATGGCTCTCTTCTGTAAAACAAATATAATTTTTGTGTCAGCTGCGTGTCCCAATAGCAAAATACCATACGATATTATGCTATAAAAATTGCTTAAATAAACTAGTCTAGCTGTTTCAACACTGGTAAGACTTCTAAAATTTTTCACAGCATATGGTGCAGTGCTTGCTAATTTTGATATAGGGAGGCTCCATTGAAGCTTGGCATCTAATGTGATTCCAAGAAAAATGGTGGCATCTACAAGACTCAGTTTCTCTCCATTTAAAATTACATTAGAATTTAATTGTTTGACATTTGGAGTCATTAATTTCATACATTAAAGTGTTTTAGTAGTTTTTTTTCGTGTTATTTAATAATAAGCTTAATTAAAATACAATATGGAATATACCAACTATGATTAGCGATAAAAAATCTAAGATTATCGTTCTAGCATACGTCTAAAATATTACTTTAAGTCAATAACCGTCTAAACGTTGGTAATGTTTTTATTTTGTGTAAACACTTATCAATGTTAGAAGGGGATAAAATACAAAACTCGGTGCCTCTCTTTCTAAGAAAAATGAGGAACGTTTTCAATGTTTCAAGCGCTCACTCCCTATATAATATAACCTCCTTGGGTTGGTCTTACTCGTAGAGAGAGCATGAACTATAGAGGCGTCACTAAAATGACAGGAAATGCGGAGAGAAACACACTTATCTGTGTTACGTTAAGAGCGAGCGAGTCAACCAATTTTTTTTATTTCTTTCACCGTATGCGATTTCCTTTGTTTGGGACAAAGGTACTATGTTCCAAACAAACGGCTGTCGTCAACTGTTTTAGTGGTTTTATGTGATTATTTGTTAAATTATTGACTTTTGAGTTACGTGACGTTTAAAGTTTTTTGTTTTAGCAGAGTTTATGTAAAATTATGGTGCGTTGTTGTGTGTTAGGTTGTAAAAACCGACCAGAACGAAAAATACCAAACATAACCTTTCATCAGTAAGTAAGCTTATTTAAAGTAAAATTACCTATGGAAATCGATTTGCTGATTCATTTTTATTATCTCTAGTGTATAATTACTAGAAAATATACAATAAATTACTAAAATAACCTACAACTTTTTTCGTTATATACGACTAAATTAAGAAGCGTTCTTTTATTTAAAGGTAGCCATTTATTTATTTTTTTCGTTTTCTAATTTGCTGTGTAATCACTACAGGGATACCAGTGCTTGGCAAAAAAATTCCTTAATTTCTTAACGACTCTGAACAATTTTTTTAACCTTAATTTAATTACCAATATAATTTATTTATTTTAGATTTCCTAAAGAAGCAAACATTATAAATATGTGGATTGTAGCTACTGGGAGAAAAGAATGGCAACCCGTGAAGAATGACCGGATATGTGCGAAACATTTTGAGTCGCGTTATTTTCGTAAAACGCACAAGAGGACATATTTGTTACCGAATGCGATTCCAACACTTTTTATTCCAGTGAGTAACCTATTTTGATTTTGAATTTGTGTTCTTAACTATTGTTGTAATTTTGAATTTTATAGGGA
Organism: Parnassius glacialis; assembly: GCA_033319125.1. NCBI lineage: Eukaryota > Metazoa > Arthropoda > Insecta > Lepidoptera > Papilionidae > Parnassius > Parnassius glacialis. The sequence goes on along the minus strand of JAVANC010000027.1, from coordinate 9,119,547 downwards.
TATTTTTTCTACATGCTCAATATTTATTTTTACAGGATATTATTGATGAGCGACCTTGTACTACGAAACAACTGAAAATCGTCGAACCAGGACTTGAGGTAAAATAATAATACATACATTATGATACAAGTACGCTTAGTTGAAAATTATTTATGAGGCTGACATTGGGCATCAAGAACTCGCCTGTTGCCTGAGTGCTTAATTTTCAGCGGAATACGTAATTTTTAATTATGTAATTATTAATGCTGATATGTTGTATTCTATTGGTTCTGAGAATAAGTATTTTTTAAAAAGATTAATTAGTAAAGAGACTGTGGAAAGAAAATATTCTGCGGAGCTAAGAAAATTTGCTTTGACTCTGCACTTTATTAGTCCTAGGGCCTACGATTACGTACGTAAATATTTTAACATTTGCCTTCCCCACCCACGTACATTATCACGGTGGTATGAAGGCGTAGATGGTAATCCGGGTTTTAGGAATGATTCATTTCATGTCATAAAACTCCTTAATAGAGCTAACAGTTTAAAAAATCCTTTGCGTAAATTACTTTGTGCCTTATCTTTTGATGAGATGGCCATTCGTAAGTCCGTTTGTTTCAATGGGAAAGACTGTGTACGATTTGTTGACTGTGGCAATAATTTAAACAGCGGCCAATTAGCTAAAGATGCCCTAGTTTTTATGTTAACGTGTGTGAATGGATCATGGAAAATACCATTAGGCTATTTCTTGATAAGCGGTATATCTGCAGACCAGAAAGCTAATCTTGTGAAAACGTGCATTAAAAAGGTGCCCCACGAACTTTGCGATGGCAAAAATTTTAGGATGTAAGTTAGAAGATTAAGAAATTGATCCAACATTTTACATCGGAGATAAAAAAGTGGTGATATTTCCGGATCCTTCACACATGTTGAAGCTCGTAAGAAATCCATTAGGTCAAAAGGGAACAATTTCTGATCGACACGGCTGCACTATTTCGTGGGGATATATCAAACTCTTAATAGATTTACAGGAAAATGAGGGGTTGCACTTGGGCAACAAGTTGACAAGATTGCATGAAAATTTCAGTAAACCAATTATAAAAATTGAAATTAGAACTTAATATCGACAACTTTCAAAACTCTGAGGCAACAGTAGAGTTCATAGCGAAAATAAACCATTTATTTGATTTATTAAATTCGCGAAATATAAACGCTCATGGTTCCAAAAACCTTTATTTGAGGGAAACTTTGTAGAAAAACAAAAATTTCTAGAAGATATGTTACAATATTTAGCTCACCTAAACTTAACTGGCAGGTCTCTATGCAAAACTAGCAGAAAAACTTGGTTTTGGGGTTTTTTAATTTGTATAAAAAGAATTTGTTATCTTTATGAAAACCATGCTAGAAGTGATTCTCTTCGTTTTCTATGTACATACAAATTTGGCCAGGACCACCTGGAATATTTTTTTAGTGCTATAAGAGCAAAAGGTGGTTTTAATAATAATCCTTGCGCTAGACAATTTAAATCTGCTTTTAGGCGAATGCTCGTACACGGTGAGTTTAAACACATTACCTCTGGAAATTGTATTCCCTTACAAGAAATTAATATTCTGACAAATAGAAAACCTGAAGATGCAATAAATAAAACAACAGACGAAACAACATTAATTAATGATGCAAATTCTGAAAATGAAAGCTTTGAAAGTGAAGATATAATTAGTACCATAAATGATCATGATTACATCACAGACCCAAGCAGACTTACAGAATTTTCCAAACAGGTCGTTATTTACATTGCGAGGTTTATTGTACATAGGCTTAAAAGGGAAACAAAGTGCCCAAAATGTGTATCTGCGTTAATTTCTCAAAAATATCCCAGCTTACAGTTAAAAGGGACAAAGGGGGCTTACTCTACCCCAGTAAGGACGTTGTATGTATTTGCGAAATAAGTGATAAAACATTTCGTCAAATGAAAAATTGTACAAAAAGGATAGTTTTCATAGTCTTTCGCAGGAGTGCCTCAAAAAATGCTTGAAGACAGATTTTTTCCCCCAAATTAATGAACATTTTCAAAGTCAGGAATTTTTAGATTGCCATTACCCACTTTTAATAAAATCTATTTGTTTAAAATACTTAAAAGTGAGAATATGCATTACGCAGCAAAGAAAATTTCTTCTAATGACGACAAAGTTCGTAACTTTTACAACAAATTGATTTTGTTTAGGGGTCAGTGATTTTAAAAATTCCTTCATGGTTTGTTTGTAAAAATTATAAATTCGTACATGCGTACATGATGTATTTTGAAACATATGACGCATACTTTGTTTACTGATTTTCGTAAAGACTTTAAATAAGTTGGAAAACTGAATTTCACTATGTTCAGAAAATGGAATTGCTACGTTTTCGTGTCTCTGTAATATGAAAGAAGCATTATTCTTCTTTCTGACACGACGGTATTACCATATGTATGGTACTGTTTTGAAGAAAGTAAACAGAATTAAATGCTATATATTGTAGTGTTATGCTACTTACATTTCTTTGTACACTATTTCTTCATTCTGTTTTGATATTCTGCATTCATGTTTTGCATCACTTTATACTATTTTTCCATTCTGTTTTTGATTTTCTGCATTTATATTTAGCATCACCTTTATTTCCATAGGATCCTGTAACGTTTTTACACAATAACATATCATTTTACTGCGTATTTTCACACTATTTAGTACTTTTAAAATAGCTGTCAATGGAGTCTTACCTTTTTTGGTCTTTTATTGAATTCTCTGTAACTCTACGATTTCAGGCTTCGGCGCGCTGTCGCGCATCAGTTTTTCCTATATGAATAATATCTCGTTTCTTACTTAAATGTAATAGTTTCTTAATAACAGTCCAAAAACCAAAAATTGGTAAATATGACAACTACTATTTATACCGTTGTCATGGTAACTTTTATTCAAATTCGTCTCTGGTATGATGTTCTTTCTACATAAATACTCTTTGGCTGTAGGTCATTTACAATAAATTTCGTTTTAATTTAAATAATTTCTCGTTCTCTCTAAAAAGGTATAAAAGCCAAACAATTGGAGAATACGGGACAGTCTCGCTTCAGTTCTCAAACGAGAAACATCTACTAAAGGCCTTATCCCGGGGCCGCTTTGCCCCGGGATCCTGCAAGCCTCCATCTACACGTGAAGTCGTCGGCAGTCTGCTTCAAGCGCGGGGCCACACTACCTTCGGGCGCGCTACGACTGCTTGCTCCAGGCGCCGGGTGCACCTACTGCCCGCGCTACCTTCGGGCACGCTACGACTGCTTGCTCCAGGCGCCGAGTGCACCTATTGCCCGCGCTACCTCTGGGCGCGGCGACTACTTCTTCAAGTACTGAGCGCACCTACCCCAGGCGCTACGTGCGCCGGCTCCGGACGCTGCGTGTGCCCAGTCCAGGCGCTGCGTGCCGTCGCCGCTGAGAAACCTCAAGCTCTGCGTGTGCCTATTTCTACAAAAGCAGCGAGGCTCCAGGCTCCACTATAAAACTATATTGTCCTATTCTCCTACTTTTATTTTTTTTAAAACCTAATTGTAATCTCATTTCATCCATCATCTTCATATTTCATTTTTTTATAAAGTTGTAAATACTTTTCTGAAACTTTAAATATATTATTTTCTTGGTCTACTTTTGTTGTTTTGCTGTTCTTAGGTTAGGTTCTTTCTCTTTTAATTGTCGCTTCACGACAGTTTGGCGCCCAACGTAAAAGTCCTCTTTCTCTCTTAATTCTTCACCTTTACTGCGCCTTGTCTATTCCCTTTTGATTAAATTGCTTTCCCTTTCGTTCTTAACTCATTATTCATCATTCATTTACACATCCTTTTCATACCTTCAAAATTCTAAAACAATACTTCTTCTAGTTTTTCAACTTATCTGGATTATATTTAGACCTACATATAACACTTCATTTACATTCATCACTCTAAGTTACATTCATCACTCTAATATTTTTATTCTAGATAACTTAAACAGGTACAATTTTTAATAAAATCTTTATTTCTTAAACTTAACTTTGCACTTTACACTTTATATAAAATTGTTTATGAAAGCCGAAGCGAGACGATTTATAAATTTTCTAAACATTTATTAACTGTTAATTTGTATACATGTATAAATACTTTTCTAAACATTTATTAACTGTTAATTTGTATATATGTATAAATATAACTTGTAATTTGTATATATGTATAAATATCACCATCATTTTCACCTTATTATTTTAATTTCTTTTAATTTGTTTGTTTGTTTGGTGTTCCAGGGTTCTTCAACTTCATAGCGACTAATGCTTGCTTAAGAGTAAGTTCTTTATTTTTATCTTCACTTGGGAACGGCTGACTACTCCCTTAATTTTCTTCACCTTTATCTTCACCTGGGAGCAGCTGACTACTCCCTTAATTTTTTATCTTCACTTAGGAGCGGTTGACAACTCCTTAAATAAGCCTGAATGTCCTTTCGAAAACACACTTCTAAGAGTGGTGTTTCTTCGACTAATTTTTTTTTCCACGCAGGAGCGGATGACTACTCCTTAAATAAGCCTTAATGTCGTTTCGATAACACACTTTTAGAGTGGTAGTCATTGAATGTGAACTCCACCCTTACCTGAATGCAGATGATGAATGTAAGAGATAGTATATCTGATTTTGACTGGTGATGTCTGTTTCTGCAAAGCTGTGTTTTTATGGTTTATTTTAGAATGTACATGTCAAAATTTTTGCTGAGTCAAAAATTTTCCAGGGTCGGGGGGAAAATGTAGTGTTATGCTACTTACATTTCTTTGTACACTATTTCTTCATTCTGTTTTGATATTCTGCATTCATGTTTTGCATCACTTTATACTATTTTTCCATTCTGTTTTTGATTTTCTGCATTTATATTTAGCATCACCTTTATTTCCATAGGATCCTGTAACGTTTTTACACAATAACATATCATTTTACTGCGTATTTTCACACTATTTAGTACTTTTAAAATAGCTGTCAATGGAGTCTTACCTTTTTTGGTCTTTTATTGAATTCTCTGTAACTCTACAATTTCAGGCTTCGGCGCGCTGTCGCGCATCAGTTTTTCCTATATGAATAATATCTCGTTTCTTACTTAAATGTAATAGTTTCTTAATAACAGTCCAAAAACCAAAAATTGGTAAATATGACAACTACTATTTATACCGTTGTCATGGTAACTTTTATTCAAATTCGTCTCTGGTATGATGTTCTTTCTACATAAATACTCTTTGGCTGTAGGTCATTTACAATAAATTTCGTTTTAATTTAAATAATTTCTCGTTCTCTCTAAACAGGTATAAAAGCCAAACAATTGGAGAATACGGGACAGTCTCGCTTCAGTTCTCAAACGAGAAACATCTACTAAAGGCCTTATCCCGGGGCCGCTTTGCCCCGGGATCCTGCAAGCCTCCATCTACACGTGAAGTCGTCGGCAGTCTGCTTCAAGCGCGGGGCCACACTACCTTCGGGCGCGCTACGACTGCTTGCTCCAGGCGCCGGGTGCACCTACTGCCCGCGCTACCTTCGGGCACGCTACGACTGCTTGCTCCAGGCGCCGAGTGCACCTATTGCCCACGCTACCTCTGGTCGCGGCGACTACTTCTCCAAGTACTGAGCGCACCTACCCCAGGCGCTACGTGCGCCGGCTCCGGACGCTGCGTGTGCCCAGTCCAGGCGCTGCGTGCCGTCGCCGCTGAGAAACCTCAAGCTCTGCGTGTGCCTATTTCTACAAAATCAGCGAGGCTCCAGGCTCCACTATAAAACTATATTGTCCTATTCTCCTACCTTTATTTTTTTTAAACCTAATTGTAATCTCATTTCATCCATCATCTTCATATTTCATTTTTTTATAAAATTGTAAATACTTTTCTGAAACTTTAAATATATTATTTTCTTGGTCTACTTTTGTTGTTTTGCTGTTCTTAGGTTAGGTTCTTTCTCTTTTAATTGTCGCTTCACGACAATATATTATTGTTCCGAAATCGTATTTACACTTATCCTAACTAAACCCATGGTTTCATATCATTACACCTGCAACATTATTTCACTTTACTTTGAACTAGGTGGTAGATAGCAGGCGCGTTTTGTGTTTACAAAAACAGGTAAATATTTTATTAAATGAGTTTTGTATCTCTTTGAGTTTTATATCTTTTTGAGAAACATTCAATAGCAATGCTATAAACTTATGTAGTCTTATATCTTAATTAAAAGCTACAGCTATAAAAATGAATATACATCGTAAATTGTAAAATCACCCCCATTTTTAGTTTAAATATGAACTATCCTCCCACCCCTGTCTGTCGCCAAGCGGTCATGCTTCCAGTGTTATTTTTCGGTTTGAAGGAAGAGACAGTAGGTATAATTGCATGTGTACATACTCGTATTTCATCTTCATTCTTTCTCAGAGACGACAATGCACAAGAATTTCCTTTTGTTTGTACTTGGTTGTAGTAACTTTTTACCATGCGAACTCGTTTGTCACTTTAATCTATATATATATATATATAAATCAATTGCTGTCCGTTGGACACAATTGGACCCGGTAGCCGGCGGTACTAATATTTAAAATTTAAGAGAGGAAGATTGCGATGCAAAAACGCAAGTTTTTCTAGTCTAGTACATACATCCAATGCGATATTTTATACATACTTTCAATGAGATATTATATATATTTTATTTAGATTTTGATAATTTTTTTTGTGTGCGTTTGAGTGAGACTCTGGATGATTTAGAAGAGAAACACAATTGGACCAGGTAACCGGTGCTGTTGTTGAGATCCAGAAATCACCCGCGCGAAGACGGGGTGGATCGCTAGTATTATACAAAAATAGTTTTTTTTTTACATTGAGTATTTAAAAATTGTGTTTTTATTCTCAGGTAAGAAGCAATAAATAATGTCGTCTCCGTCCAAACACCGTTTCAAGAAACAGACGTGGTACAAACTTCTCATGTATAAAAGGCTCCCGGTGACAAAATGGCTGCCCGATTATAATTCTGAAAAGGCTGTTGCTGACTTCATCGCTTTTCGTTTGTTCGTAAAAATTATAAATGTTTGCAATAATAAACATGTAATCGTATGTAAGTTTAGCTGATTGTAAACAGTTCCCTAAAGTTTCTTGTCCGTTTATTTTTAGGGTTACAGACTCTGAACGGGATGAAAAAATATTTACTTAGAATCCTTTAGATTTCAAGCATGTGTTACCAAACCGAAAACTGTAAAGATGTACAAAAAGTTTCAATTATTTGTTTTATTTAAATAATATTCATATAAATATTTTGTATTATTTCTGTTGTTTCATTCGAAATTGAATACATACCTGTGGATATATTATTTATTATTTACCGATAAAAAGTCGGTAGATAATAATATCTCCAAAGGTAAGTTTTTTAAACTATTTAATTTCAAGTATATTATAGTTTTTTGTGTATTTTTGCGTAATCTGTTATACATAGCAAAACATTATATAAAGAAAACTGATTATAAAACAAGGAAAAGACAAAACGCAAAATAAAGCGATTTCAAATATAATAAAAAAATTCGTTTTATTTTCCAATTTAGTACATTAACCTTTTAATATATGTCTTAGGAAGTTAATGAACTACTATTAACCTAATAAGATATATCTTAGGTGGTTAATGAATTACTTACATATTTTTGAAACACTGTATTGATTCTATCTATAATTAGTAAACAGAATTTGCTTTTCCCAAAAATCAAGAAAATAACAATAGATAATCATCGGCAACGCTAACCTTAAACTATTGCTATCCCGCTTAGGTATACGGCAATGACTACCCTATTGTACATACTCCCTCTACGGTCTTACCAAGGGTCTTACTCATGTGTTTTTTTTTATAAATTGGCTTTACTATCTAGCCCTTCTGAGCCTGAAGTTACAATGTATAATTATCCTTCATAGCACACTGCTTCACAATATGTTGATGCGTCACATTGTGCAGCCATTGGGAGATTTTGACGGCAACATGAGACAAACAACAGTTGACAATGGTATCTCAAAACCCCTAAGCTGACACCTTATCTTGAGAATCACATCACTATCAGAGCACTTGTTTCATCGTTTCTACTCATAGCTAACATGCGCAGACACTTAATACACAAAATCGCACCACTTTATGTAAAACTTTAATATGTATTAAAGTCGACTTTAAACCATTATTTAAACAATAATACAAGAGTAGCAAACCGCCGCCGGTCAAGTTCCCGCCAATACTCTTTACTCAGGACGATGTGAATTCGACCCATTGATATTTTTTCTTATATCTATAATACGATCTTAGATAATATTATTAAAAAAAATACAATGATGTCAGTATTTATAATAATACTATGAGTTTCTACCACAGGCTTCACATTATAAATCATTATAAATATTACGTAGTAACTTCCTACATAAAAAGTGTGAAATCACTATTATAAATATATACATTTAGTTTTTATTGGAGTCAAATTGAATATGCATACTTTAAAAACATTTTTTAAGTCTTAAAAAGTCTACAATTAAAATATTATTAGTTAATACTCTGGCAGCCCTGGCAGTGACAGTTGTGGGCGGCCATGTTGCAAAATGTGAATTTGACGAATTTCATTCACTCGTATTGTATTATAGCTTTTGATATAAACCTTTAAATACGGCTTCAGTTCAGCTTATAGGTTTTTCTTGTTCAATACACAAAGGTTTTATAATAATAACGTAAGTTGCCCTCAGAGGACATAATGAGGTGACCCTAGGTGAAATATATTTTAGTGTCTACGTACTTGTTACCATGATTAATCTTTTAGGGCAAGGCTCTTGTGTATTTTATGTAAATTAGCATGGATAAGTGTGGAGTGACGTATCGACCGTCGATAGACTTCATCGTGCGCCACTAGAAACATCAGAATATTCAGTAACAGCTGGACTGTATTGGGTTTCAGTAGTTCCATTTGGCTCCGATTCATGGGACATTGTTAATTGCCTTATAAAATATGGCTCCGAAGCCTCCACCAATAGGACCCCCACCGCCGCCTGGTCCACCACCGCCTGGTCCACCGCCACCTCCCGTGTTTGGTGGCGCCGCGATAGGTGGATCGTCTGACAATAGAAGTGCATTACTAAGCTCAATTAGACAAGGAGCTAAGTTAAAAAAGACTGTCACCGTTGACAAAAGTGGACCTTACATACCTGGCAAAGTTACTAGTGTTTCAAGAGGAAGTTCAACTGTTGGAAATGGTGTTAAAAGTGGTGCACCGGTGCCAAATGGAGGAGGTTCTATTGGTCCTGGACTTGGAGGGTTATTTGCTGGTGGAATGCCAAAGCTGAGACCAACAGGGAAGTTAGCAGGTGAGTTAATTAACATTTCTTTTTTTATTTTCTTTTAGTTCAGTTTAGTATTCTATTCAGATTAGAGCCTTTTTAGGATCTTATGTATGCAAGTTTAAAGTTAATTCAATGCTGCTTTCTTTTGTACTTTTATAGGCTATAAATAATGTCTAAACTATGTACTGACTGTATGAGAATACCTACCACCCCAAATAGTGTGTACCCTTTGGGTGTAGTATGTGGCTATAGAGTTATAAATAAAACAAGATAGGTAGCAGCATCTTCCTGATAACAACTTAAAACGATAAAACAATCTGCAGTTGCGAACCTGCCTGACAAGTGTAGGAACTATGGGAAAATCCTCCCTATGAGACAATATATGGTGGACACCTTTGCTCAGCTGTAGACTTTTATTGGCTATAATGGATTGATGAATATATGATATATGATACGCGAGGCTATTGAAATTAAAAAACATTCTAATTTCAATAGAGAAGATGGATGGGTGCTGCCATCTGCTTGGGATCCTATAATTAACAAAATTAAATCCAAACCCAAGCATAACACTGTAAGACTTCCGGATACTGTAAGTTCATTCTGCGTAAATCGAACCTAAAATTAATATTAAAAAACTGAAGGTAGCCGGGCTAACTGTGACATTGGGACGTCAAACATCTCAGTCCCCCCCGTGACCATGGGTTGCTGAAAAGCACTCGAAACGTCGGGAATAAAAAAAAAAAATAATAAAATAAACGCGATAAAATCCGTAAAAAACAGTTTTATTCAATGTGTAGTGTTCGCGTAAATATAAGAAATCATTATTAAAAATTACGCTACCAAAGAATTAAACATGAAACGGTTAAAAGTGCTGAATTAACTGAAAAATACAAACAGAAATATAAAAAAAGGAAAAAGGACAAACTAAAAGCATTAATGATATGATTGAAAGGGAACAAAGGGCTGTTAGAATTTTTTTATAGGATAGGGTGACAAACGAGCACACAGTCCACCTGATGGTAAGTGGTTGCTGTGGCCCATATACATCTACATTTATCCTCGTTTGCGAATCAAAACGCAGATGCGTTGTCACCCGTGGGGACTAAGATGGAATGCCTCTTTTCCAGTAAAAAGAGTCTCCGGTTCTCTATATTCACTATACGAAACACAGCAGTGTTAAGCTGCTATTTTACGCTGGTATTCTGTGAGAGCGTGGTCTTTCCCCGGTCGAGCCGACCCATTCGTGCTACAACTATACTACTAATATAGCTGCAGCATGGCTCTACCACGTAAAAAATAGAGGAATATGGAGAGAGAAGACTAAAAAGTTACACTCTACCAGAAACTATCAAGTAACATCATCTGCGTCTGATAATGAAAACCGACCTCCACTTCCCCAAAGCAATTTAGCTCTGGCTGCTAAAAGACGATCAGAAAGTCAGCGTTAAGTACAAAATAAAATTATAAAAAACAAAAATATGAAATAACGTCAAAAAGTACATTAGTAACGAAAGAAATTTAGGCGCATCGAAAATAAGAAGAAGGAGTTCCAAGTGATATCGGAGAGACATGTATACGAACCCTTGACAAATTTGTCGCTTCAGGAACTAACATACACATACATACAAGACTTTGCTAAGGAATTAGAAAAAAAATTGCCCCAGCATTTATATTTTTGTGATACACGAAAAAGAAATTGATTTACAAAGGAAGATAATTGAAGATAATCGACCGAACATTAAACCTTTTGCTGGTACAATAAAAGTACATCAAGTCCGATAAGAAATAAGAAATATTTTATTTGCAAGAAACGTGGTAACAGGAGGTGGTGAATAAGTACAATGTAGCCGAACACATTTCATCGTTTGTGGTATGCTAATTATTAATATCATGCACAAAGTCAACGAATTAATTAATTTCCAGTATACAATAAAAAAATTATTATTATCAGTGAAACCGAGGAACCTTTATGAGCAGCACGTTGTACATCAAGAGCTTCAGCTGCTTTGGTAGCAACTTTTGCCCTCACTTCCACTTAGACGACATTAAATACACCCAAAATGATAAAACCAAATTGCATGTTGCTGCAGTATACACCGATTCTGAGGAAATTGTGCGAAACAAAATGATTCCACAAACATCTACTAATCTGATTAATACTATAGAAAGTGAAGACACGGCTATGATTGTCAAGAACGGTGAATTTATACTTGTGAAATACCAGAGTAATAATAAAATATATATAGATAATTATGCTGGCGTACATATGTCAGATTTTGATGAAGAAGAAGGATAGATCGGGGTTACTTTTCTAAAGATGTCCAATGAAGATGGTACTCTTTTTAGAATATCTGTCTGATGTTAAATGGGAACAGATCTTGACCATACTACCAGTGCCAAATATACTTATAAAAGGTAACAGATTATTCTACAAATTTCCAGAGCCAGTTGATGTATTTGAAAAGTAAATTGTTGATTGTTTTTATTAAAGTAAAATATATTAATTTAGTCGAAGTTATTGATTCTGTTCTTTGCAAAAATTTAAGTTTTCATTTATACTGTGTATTAATAATTTTTAAGTTTATTTGTTTAGATAGCCCCGATAATGATAGGTGTTTCACTAGATAATACTATTGTTTTGTTTTGTTAGCGAAGTTAACTTTTTTTTGTTTAATTTAGAAGTTTTATTTAGATACGCCTAAAACGTTGCTTTAAGTTTTTGAACATTTTATAATTAAAATTGCTGTAATTTTTATATTAAATAATTACTTTAAATCTCAGATGAGACTGATAAGTAGAAAATATTAATTCCATTATTTGATTCGGGCAATTGAAACTTAAGCATTAACAAACCATTAATATTAAAAATTAATTTGTTGAAAGAAGCTGAAGAGACTGTTAACACTGAATGTATCTAATGTATAATAAAATATCTAGACTATAATTTATATATGTTTTATTCCCCTTTCTTACCTAATAATAAATGGATTGAATAAAACTGTTTTTTACGGATTTTATCGCGTTTATTTTATTATTTTTATTCCCGACGTTTCGAGTGCTTTTCAGCAACCCATGGTCACGGGGGGGACTGAGATGTTTGACGTCCCAATGTCACAGTTAGCCCGGCTACCTTCAGTTTTTTTAATATTAATTTTTGGTTCGATTTACGCAGAATGAACTTACAGTATCCGGAAGTCTTGCAGTGTTATGCTTGGGTTTGGATTTAATTTTGTTAATTATAGGGTCCCAAGCAGATGGCAGCACCCATCCATCTTCTCTATTGAAATTAGGATGTTTTTTAATTTCAATAGCCTCGCGTATCATCCTTGGTAGGAATCGGTGTTCTTTTGCAAGGATTTGTGGTCTATCAAATCTGATGTAATGGCGGGGACGATCTTGAACATGTTCACAGACTGCAGACTTTCCAGAGCGTCGGTGCTTCACGTCAGCTATATGTTCTTTCACGCGGGTTTTTATGGATCTTTTTGTTTGTCCTATGTAAGAGAGACCACATTCGCAATCAAGCTTGTACACTCCTGCATCTTGTAGAGGGATATTACACTTGACGGATGGTAAAAATTGACTAATCTTCTTCGGCGGCTTGAAGTATGTTTTAATAGAAGCTCGCTTCAAGATGTAGCCAACCTTGTCTGTGACTCCTCTGACATAGGGTAGTACAGCAGGCACACGCTCGACTGTGGTCGGCTTCACTCGGTCACTGTGACGTAGGCGCGGGACCCGAAGCTTGTTGTCTTGCAATACTTGCTCGACGTACTGCAGCTCGGCGGCCAGATGTTTTCTGTCACAGATCCCTCGTGCTCTCTGAAACAAAGATTTTCCCACGGTAGCTAACTGTGATGGATGATGGTGCGATTCACCATTTAAATATCGGTTAGTATGGGTCTTTTTTCTATACACAGTATGACCAATAGTGTTATCAGGATTTCGGATGACTAAAACATCTAGGAAAGCTAAAGAATTGTTGGCCTCTAACTCCATTGTGAATTGTATTTTAGAGTTTATGGAATTAAGGTGGTCTAAAAATGCAGTTACTTTGTCAGATGGTAAAATTGTGAAAGTGTCGTCTACATACCGCTTGTAGAATCTTGGATTTACAGGAGCAGTAAGAAGGGCTTTCTCCTCAAAGTCCTCCATGAATATGTCGGCGACTATGGGAGATACAGGTGAGCCCATCGCCACTCCATCTACTTGCTTGTAAAACTCCTCCTTCCACAATAGATAGCCAGATGTAAGGCAGTGTTTGAGTAATACTGCATATTCTGTAGGCATGTTGTATTCTTCTAGCTTCCTGGTTACAATTGAGATGCAGTCTTCAATAGGTAAGCATGTAAATAGTGACTGAACATCAAAACTGACCATAGTTTCATTGTCAGCAAGATGTAGGTCTTTTATCTCACTAACAAAATGGTACGAATCCTTTGTGTGTGCTCTAGTTTGTCCTCTCAGTGGTGACAGAATTTTTGCCAGGTGTTGAGCCAACTTATAAGTTGGTGAATCGATTTGGCTCACTATGGGACGTAGTGGAGCGTTTGGTTTGTGTATTTTCGGTAACCCATATAACCTCGGTGCTTTAGTACACGGTGGTATTATCGAGTTTACGTCGAGATTTAATTTTTCGGAGTAATTCTTTACAATGAAACTATGGTCAGTTTTGATGTTCAGTCACTATTTACATGCTTACCTATTGAAGACTGCATCTCAATTGTAACCAGGAAGCTAGAAGAATACAACATGCCTACAGAATATGCAGTATTACTCAAACACTGCCTTACATCTGGCTATCTATTGTGGAAGGAGGAGTTTTACAAGCAAGTAGATGGAGTGGCGATGGGCTCACCTGTATCTCCCATAGTCGCCGACATATTCATGGAGGACTTTGAGGAGAAAGCCCTTCTTACTGCTCCTGTAAATCCAAGATTCTACAAGCGGTATGTAGACGACACTTTCACAATTTTACCATCTGACAAAGTAGGGTCGTTGCGCTGGTTTTCGGCCTTTTAGTGGAGTTGTTAACTTTAAGGTACTAGAAAAAATAATTGCCATTATGCTGGCCTAGTACTGTTAATGTTCATTTGTAGCTTACATAATGTAGTTTTCATATTTGTAACTCATTGATGCTACAAGAAAAATCTCTTTTTTATAATAATTTTTGATTTGAAAAATATGTGAAATGCCAGTTTTCGGCCCCAAATTTTATATTTCGGCCCACAAGAATTTTAGTTTCCGGCCACTGCATTAGACACGATAGAAAAGGTGCCTTAACTTTAACTTAATATAATTTTTGTAAAATTATAATAAAATTTCATGTCGTTAAATATGGCAATCAAATCTTCTCATTTTTTTGTACTTCCTCATATTTTCATCATCATCAGCCTTTCCATTACATCCCTTCACAAGTCCACTGCTGAAGGTAGGCCTCCCCCAAGGAAAGCCACAAAACACGGTCCTGAGTCACCTGCATCCATCGACTTCCTGCATGTCTTACCAGGTCGTCACTCCATGTAGTAGGGGGACGCCCTACACTTCGTTTGCCGTTACGAGGCCGCCATTCGATAACCTTTTTCCACATTGGTTGTCGGTTTCTCGAGCTATATAGCCGGCCCATTGCCACTTCAGCTTACTAACCCGTTGGGCTATGTCAGTCACTCTGGATCTACTACGGATATCCTCATTTCTAAGTATATCACGCAGAGAAACTCCGAGCATAGTCCTCTCCATAGCTCGCTGAGCAACCTTGAGCTTCCTCATCCGCCCAGCAGTGAAGGACCACGTATCAGTTCCATAGGCCATCACTGGCAACACGCACTGGTTGTACAGTCCCGTTTTGAGGTATACCTGACGAGAAGATGTGCTGTAATTTCCCGAACGCTGCCTCATATTTTAGTGCAACAAAATCTATACATCTCAAATCCATTTGGTGCAAAAGTCACATCCAATTTTTTCCATATCTTCTGTATCGCTTATTAAAATGTCATAACACCAGGTACAATTTACTTTTACTCTTTTATTTTCCTTCATGGAATTCTTGATTTTGCGAGTTTTCGTTTTTGTACTTTAGCATTTTTTGGCTTTTCTTTTTATATTCTTTTCTTTTTCAAAATATCTTATCTTTTTTTAACTTAGTTCTAACTTCTCTATTTTAAATTTCTCTTTATCTTTTTATAGTTTTCGCCACTCTGCATATCAAATTGCTACAGAAGAAGGTGTACGTGTACTGTTAATGGTTGATTTTTTTAAGAGTTCCGGTTTAAATAAATGTTTTTTATCGCATCTCTGTATTCTTTATTTAATAGTACTCAAGCCGATGTTTCACTAGTTTCTAGAGGTGTACTAGTCTGTTTTATTGGAATATCAACCAGAACATTTTCTAAAGTTTCAAAGGGGTTGTTTGTTATCATCGGTGCTAGTGATGGTGGTATCATCGTGGCCATTGTACTACTTTGAGTCGTTATTATTCCATTACTGGAATCTATTACCATTTCCGGCATTGTCAGTACTGTTGTCATTGGTAGGCTTATTTAGTTGGGATTACAAGAACATCATGTAACGATACTAAGGAACCGATATCCAAATAACATCCTGGCAAATGGAATGTTGAAATGTTGTTATCGATAAACGATTCTAATGCATCGGTAGATGAATTCATAGTTACTAGAACATCGCCAACTATGTTATTTTTCTGCCAGATTTGATTTTAAATGTTTCAAAACTTTTCTTGTGGAAACTAGGTTTGCGTTAGATATTTTTTCTAGTGTCTGAACTTTCACAAATTAGTCTTTCCGGGGTATTCCGGAAACATTTTGAGTAATCCACTACATGGTGATCAAAGTCATTAAGTCCACATTTTCTGAAACCATTTACTAAGTAATTACATTTCTTTGGAGAATTTTTCTTTGGAGGAGGCATCTGAAGAAAATAAAGTCTTATTGAATCTTCTTCCTAAAACGCAACGTGAATGAAATATTTCGTGAAACGTCCGTCAACCAAAGCAGTATTCAATTTTCGGCTTCCCTATTCTTTCATATAATTTTAAGTTGGCCGAAAACTAAATAATAATTTTAGACTCAATCTAGTTTTCGGCCACAACTAAAATGGGTATTTTAGTTTCATCAATAATCATTCAAATTGCAATATTTGGTGGCCGAAAACTGAAAGCTAGTGTCTTCAAAAGGATACAATTCATTATAAAAAAGAAAGAAGACTAATAGTAGGTAACCAAATAAATGAAAGAGACAAAGTATTTAGGCTAAACATGAGCTACTTTCCGGCCACATGGCCGATAACCAAATAATAGGAAAATTTTGTGTGTCACTTTCCGGCCACCTAATTTGGTAATTTTTACAATAAAATATTATAGTAATCTATATGAAAATTTAAAAATAAGTTATTTATACGGTGAAATATGAGTACAATATTAAATAATCATTGTAAATACATCTCAAAATTTACTTTTGAGTGAAACGCGCGCCACTATTTTTTTTGCACAATCTTACACTCTTTGACAGCTCCTGTGCCGGCGTCAAACTGAACTATTTATTATAAATCGCGTGTTGTGTTTACCCGATGAAGTAATGTTGCAATATATAATGCAACTATTTAAAAATGCATTAAACTTAATTCTGGACAATAACATTTCTTAAAATCGTTATTAAATCAAATTTACTGCATCACCTCGTGCCAAAGGCCGAAAACTAGACCCGGTCGGCTTACCGGTGCAACGACCCTAACTGCATTTTTAGACCACCTTAATTCCATAAACTCTAAAATACAATTCACAATGGAGTTAGAGGCCAACAATTCTTTAGCTTTCCTAGATGTTTTAGTCATCCGAAATCCTGATAACACTATTGGTCATACTGTGTATAGAAAAAAGACCCATACTAACCGATATTTAAATGGTGAATCGCACCATCATCCATCACAGTTAGCTACCGTGGGAAAATCTTTGTTTCAGAGAGCACGAGGGATCTGTGACAGAAAACATCTGGCCGCCGAGCTGCAGTACGTCGAGCAAGTATTGCAAGACAACAAGCTTCGGGTCCCGCGCCTACGTCACAGTGACCGAGTGAAGCCGACCACAGTCGAGCGTGTGCCTGCTGTACTACCCTATGTCAGAGGAGTCACAGACAAGGTTGGCTACATCTTGAAGCGAGCTTCTATTAAAACATACTTCAAGCCGCCGAAGAAGATTAGTCAATTTTTACCATCCGTCAAGTGTAATATCCCTCTACAAGATGCAGGAGTGTACAAGCTTGATTGCGAATGTGGTCTCTCTTACATAGGACAAACAAAAAGATCCATAAAAACCCGCGTGAAAGAACATATAGCTGACGTGAAGCACCGACGCTCTGGAAAGTCTGCAGTCTGTGAACATGTTCAAGATCGTCCCCGCCATTACATCAGATTTGATAGACCACAAATCCTTGCAAAAGAACACCGATTCCTACCAAGGATGATACGCGAGGCTATTGAAATTAAAAAACATCCTAATTTCAATAGAGAAGATGGATGGGTGCTGCCATCTGCTTGGGACCCTATAATTAACAAAATTAAATCCAAACCCAAGCATAACACTGCAAGACTTCCGGATACTGTAAGTTCATTCTGCGTAAATCGAACCAAAAATTAATATTAAAAAAACTGAAGGTAGCCGGGCTAACTGTGACATTGGGACGTCAAACATCTCAGTCCCCCCCGTGACCATGGGTTGCTGAAAAGCACTCGAAACGTCGGGAATAAAAATAATAAAATAAACGCGATAAAATCCGTATAAAACAGTTTTATTCAATGTGTAGTGTTCGCGTAAATATAAGAAATCATTAAATAAATGGATTGTTCACTACCCTGCATTAATTTGTCACTACTCTGCCAATAGTGTCAATCCCCTGATATTATATTTTCCCCTGGTGCTTATAAAATTCAAAAAAATGGAAAAATCTTCTGGCCCGTATCGTTACAAATGCACAAATAGTGTCAAGTAGTGATATTATTAATATTGAATTAAACAGACTACATTTCCTTCAGGGACACAAAAAAATCAAATACCGTATATTCACCCATTTAACAAATCAGTTTTTTAACAAATTTGTAAATTATTGCTTGTTAAGTTAAACCTTTTAATGAAGAGAAATATGTCAAATGGTAGCCACCATTTTTACAACAAAAATATGTAGAATTGTATAATGTTAATTGCAACTACCAATTTTAAATTGTTACTTTTAGACCAGTCTTGGGAGCACAAACTTTGTCTCTGTATGTCAACCTCATCTGCATGTGGTACACCCTGATTTAACAAACACGGTTTTGATGATTGATTGATGACACAAATTCTATTCAAAAATACTAAGAAGCAATATAAGAATAATTTCTGTGCACTCACAAACTTTTATCATGTGAGGTAAAAAGGCTAAAAAGCTTGCTTGTCGTTGTAAAATGTGACTTTTGAGTTGGAATTCTGGTCATGATTAATATTTGTGTAAAAACAAATTATCTATGTATCTAATCTGGTGATCTGGTTGAGGATATGAATAGTTAGACAACTGAATGTGTTCATGTTTATCGTGTAATACACTTTGGTCTTAATACATAGTTTGTACAGAGTAGTTTTCTGTAGGGTTAGTTTACTGCGAGCAGGCGAGAAGACTAGTTCTTTGTTTCGTAAACCGTGTATGTTGTTTTGGACATTCTAATAATTATTTTATTTTATGTGACTAAGAAAACACTATCACGCTGTATTTATGAGCACACTTTGTCAATGTGATTTGAAGTTTATTTTGGATAAACTTGACAACTTCATAATCAAAATAAAAGTTGATGATTTTCCATGGTATTTTGAATTAACTTATTCATAATTGGCCTAAAACTAATGACATGACTTATCATTTAACATTTCAAAAATGTTAATGTTTTTCTATATACATATAAATAAAATTTAAGTGTCTGTCTCGAAATTACTGCATTCTATTAGCTCAGGGTTATATATACAGGATTAAAACATGAATAACCAATTTTAAAGTCATGTATATTTGTCTGTATGTCTGGTCTTATCTTCGAAATGGCTGAACTAATTGTGATGAAATTTCACAAATATATTGAGAGTAATGTCAGGAGTGTACTAGGCTGTTTTTATCTGAAAACCATGCAGATTTTTTTGTAAAATTGAAAAACTGATAAAATAAATGGTTTATTAATGATTATTTCACCATAAACTGTATAAGATGTAAAAAAAGTAAAAGAATGAAGTTAAATTTTGAGAAGCTTTTTGTAATTTTACACAAAGTTCAAAAACTTTTTCATATATATTTATAAAAATAATAGGTCTATTTTACGTACTTAACTAATACGTAATTAATAGATATTCAATTTTTTTATTGAAATATTTTCACATATTGCACATAGTTTTCGAGATAATACCAAAAAAAACTGAGTTTAAAGTCTTATTTCAATATTAGAACTACATGCCCAAAGACTGCTATTTTAGAGTTCTAAGTATTTTTTGTAAAAGTTTTAAGTAGATGAAGTCAGGGTTCAAAGCTAGTTCAACATAATATACTAAAGAAAATAATGTACAGTACATTCATACTTCTTTAATATTATATATTATATAATATGTATTATTTGTTGATATGAGCACTTGTACTATGTGTGTAAAATTAATTGTTTACATTATTATCTCTCCATGAGTCATTAATATTATATATGTACATTAGTCACAACAATGACTCAAACCAATGGTGGTCATGTTATAGTGATGACTGTGCTTTACTTATATGGAATAAGGGTGATAAACAAGCGCACAGTCCTCCTGATGGTAAGTGGATGCTGTGCCCTATAAACGGTTAGTGCTTGGCACACACAAAATATGTGCTTAGATGTGGAGTTGTGGAAAATAGCCCATTGTAAACTAAACTAGTTAGTGTAACATGGGCTGACTTCCATAACTTCCAAACTAACTGCATATTTTGCATGTGTAGGATTTAATGCTATTCAAGCCACCTTAACCCTACAAAGAATCCTAAAAACTTGGTGATGTCAACAAAGATCTCGGAAAGTGACTCCGGTGCGCCTAGGTACTTAGCCCTGTAGCAAGTGACTGTAGAGCACTCCAATAGGATGTAAGCTGCCGTCTTGTTGCACTATATGCAGGCGCTGAAGACTGTTTATGACACCTATAGTAGATAGATGTTTATTAAATGACCCATGCACAGTTAGAGCGCTTGTGATAGTCCAAATTTGGCCTATAGATACCGTACATATAATATACTGATTAAACTACACTACAATATCTAAAATTTCTTATCTGCGAAGAATATTACAATAGATACAAAAGCACTTGCTCATTTGTACCTACATGTTACTGATAATTGGATGTAGTTATGCAAAAAGGATCCAACCCGCAATAAGTTAATTTGAAATGTCAAATTATCGGTATGGTTTCTGTCTGTTTGTAATTTTTCTTCTTATTTGTGTTACATTTGCTAAAATTGTTACATCATATAATAGTATAGACTACAAACATTATTTTTCAAGTCAACATTTTTTGACACAAATTCGGGTTGGATCCTTTTTGCATAACTACGTCCAATTGAAGCGAAAAGCAAACTAATAGTGTACTTAATGGTAAGTGGCTTCTGTAGCCCATAGACACTTGCAAATAACTTAAAACAAAGAATGTTAAGGATGTACAGTCATGCCTGAGGACTAACATGGAATGCCTCTCAGCCTATAATTTAGATGTCTATACCTACTACTGGTAGGCAGAAATTTTAGCATTATCAGATACTCATGCACCATGCAGTAGGGCTGTAAGTATATCCATTACCCCATATCATCCCGTGGGTGTTGAAAGAGGCGACATGGGTAACAAATTAGGAGATGGGCAGCAGAGTCTCCCTAATAATGACTGAGAAAAAACTATGGTTGGCAATCTATGGGGAAGGCCTATGTTCAGCAGTGGACATTAATAGGCTGTAACATTTACGGTAGATACACATCGATAAGAATTTTATAGTTTTATGATTTTATGAACTATTAGCAATCCACCCTGGCTTTGCACGGTTTGAGTTTTGAATATCTACATAAATGCCACATAAAAGATCTAATTGTGAATCTAATCCATTCTCTTATTAACTTAATCACACACAAAATTTCATAAAAATCGATTCAGCCATTTAGGAGGAGTTCAGTCACATACACACAGACAGAAGAATTATGTAGTATATAAAATGCATGTATTATACATATGAAAGTTCCTCTTGAATCATTCTGTCTGTTTTAAAAGTAGTTTAAAAGATCTAAGTGTACAGATGGTGGGATGCAACTTTAGTTTTATGTAGAGATATCAAAATAAATTTGGAAAATCCAAAAGTGTGCATCTTAAACGCTTGTAACGTTTTGAATAATCAATTTACTTTTATTAATTATCGAAACATGTACACACGTCAAAAAAAGTTTGCAATCAGTTTGAAAAACCGAAATCTTTTTGTTACGGTAGACTATATTATAATTTCTTTTCTGTTCAGATTCTTTACTAAAAAATATGGAATTATGGCCAAATAATCAAACGATACTCAGTTTTATTGTTTTATATTCTAATGCCCAAATACTCAAACACTACTCAATTTTAAGATGTTAAGTCTCGTGGTGTCACAGTCATTTGACTTAAAGTGATATAGACAGCACAAGACTTAACGGCATCTTAAAATTGAGTAGCGTTTGAGTATTTGGGCAGTAGAATGTAAAACAACAAAATAAATTCAACTGTTTTTCCATATAAAAAGAAATTCAATCCAAGCTTACGCTCATTCAGAAATCTGACTTAATCAATTTTAACAGATTTAAGATATTTTTTCGAAGAAAGTTGTAATTGAAAAAATGTTAAGAGGTTTATTAGAAGTTTTATGAGCAAGAATTATAACTTTGAGGGAAGAAGGATATAGCACGCATAGTTGCTGTATCCCAATCCTGTGTCGTGGCCACGTTGCAGAGGTACCACGGCACGGATAATTTAGCTGACTGACCCCTCAGTGGTCGCCCAAATGTTCTGACTGCTGCTCAGAAGCGCTATATCAGATTGCTGGCAGCCCGTGACCCAATAATCAACGCCCTACAATGAAAACGGAAGTGCGAGCCGCCTCTGGACTTGAAGTTAGCACTCGGACCATTCGGGATTGCTTACATGAGGCTGGACTATGAGCACGGTGGTCTTGGCGAACACCTCTGCATTCACGGTAATGTCAGCGACGGAGATTGCAATGGGCTAGGGTCCTGCAAAATGAAGAAAATGAGGAGGAAAATATTTGGCAAAACTGTCTCTCCGTTGATGAATTTCGAATCAGTACTCATCTAGATACCTAACCGACGTGTCCGTGTCTGGAGAAGACCTGGAGACTGAAAGGCAAAGAACGGACACTGGTACCGTTCAGCAAGACGGGAAATCGGTGTCCTTTTGGTGTAGCTAGAACGCCTTTGATCTCGTATCGAGGCTCCAAGACAGCAGATATGTACAAAATAGTTGCTATTGATGGAATTGTCAGACCATTCTGAGTAAACCATGGGCACGAATTCGTACTGGTCGATGATAATGCGCCCCCACATCGGCTCAACGAGTCTACGAGAATTAGACATTCGAGATTATCTCCGAGAATACGACATCACAAAGTTAGACTGGCTTGCCGGCTCAAGTGATTTAAATCCAATAGAGCACTCGTGGGATGCTCTTAAGCGAGCAGTTTGAAACCGTCAGCCACCTCCCTAGTCAGTGTCAGAGATCAGGGGGGCGCTATTCAAGAATGAGACAGGCTACCGCAAGAAATGATGGATAACTTGATCCTCAGCATGCCCAGGAGGATCTCCGCGTGTGTTCGAGCCAGGGGAGGAGTTATATTGTATTAAATAAAAACCTTGTATTAATAAGTTATTGTATAAGTTTGCTTAAACAATCTTTTTTTTCCATTAAATTTCTGTTACAATTACATTAGAATTGAACTACTCAATTTTTGTTATTAAAAAATAAAAAAAGTGTTATTTTTTAATTTCAAACAGTGTATTTCCATTTAAAAAAAGATAAAACGTAAAGACTTTATCTTGATAAAGTATTAAAAATTTTAAAAATATATCTGCTTTTGCTACTGATCACAAACTTTTTTTGATGTGTCTATTTAGTACAAAGCTACAAAAACAATAGTTGCTGTTTAATTAAGACGTATTTATTTTTGACTGATTGACACCGGTTATTCGTATTTTGTTACCGAAAAAAAATGTCAAATAATGAATACGAGGGCTGCACTAAAAGTATCGGGAATAGAATATTTCCACTGTTCCTGTCATATTAAAATCTTTTTAATTGAAAACTCCTTGGTTTTAAAAATCGAATACCATTTATTTATTTAAAAAAAAGATTCTCAGGCTTGCCACAAGGTTTTATCAAACTTGTTTAGTCGTTGAGAAAATGGAATTGACTCGAGAAAATTCAAGTGCGATGATTTATTATGAATTTCGAAGTGGTTTTAACACAAAAACAGTGTGTTGACCGGATGATTTCTGCATTTGGTGATGAAACCCCATCCAAAACCACAATTTATCGCTGGTTTACTGAATTTCAACGTGGACGTGTCAAGCTCAGTAATGATCCCCGTCAAGGTCGTCCAAAAACTGCAGTCACCCAAGAAAACGTTGATGCTGTGCGTAAGCTGATTGAAGAAGATCGACATGTGACATACCGCGAAATTCAGGAAACAACTTTTTAACAGTGGTAGAGCCAGGCGGGAGCTTTTGCTGTCGCATGGATGGGCCGGCTCGAACCGGGGTGGTACCACGACCTCACAGAATACCAGCGTGAAGTAGAGGTTTACCTCTGCGTTTCGCTTGGTGAGTGCAGGTGGCCGGAGGCCCTTTTTACTGGAAATGAGGCATTCCATCTTAGTCCTCACGGGTGAAAACGCATCTGCATTTTGATCTGTAGCGGGGGATGGATGTGGATGTCTATGGGCCGCAGCAACCACTTACCATCAGGTGGACTGTGTGCTCGTTTTTCACCCTTATCCTATAAAAAAAAAAAAACTTTAGACATTGGCATGAGTCAAATACAAATAATCTTGCGTGAACAATTAGGTGTAAAAAAGTTGTTTTCCCGATGGATACCGCATTCGCACTGTGAAGAGCAAAAAGCGGCTCGCGTTACTTGGTGCCTCAGAACTCTCGAAAGATTCCACACAGGATCCTAAAATGCTGTATACAACATCGTATCAGGTGACGAATCTTGGATATACGCGTACGAACCCGAAACAAAAAACCAGTCACAAGTTTGGGTGTTCGAAAATGAGTTAAAGCCAACAAAAATTGTTCCTTCACGGAGTGTTGCAAAAAAAATGGTGGCCACGTTTGTCTCCAAAACCGGCCATATTACGACTATTCCTCTTGAGGGACAAAGAACGGTTAATGCAGCAACGGCAATGGTATGCTAGCATTTGTTTGCCACAGGTCGTTTCTGAACTCCGTAAAGAGAACTGCAACCGCCGCATCATCCTCCATCACGACAATGCGAGTTCTCACACCGCACACAGAACAAAAGAGTTTTTAGAGCAAGAAAACAGAATTATTAGACCATCCGCCGTACAGCCCCGACCTAAGCCCTAATGATTTCTATACTTTCCCTAAAATAAAGAATAAATTGCGTGGACAGAGATTTTCATCACCTAAAGAAACGGCCTTTTTGGAGACCCCAACTTCCGAATGGAATGGTTGCTTCAATGATTGGTTCCATCGCATGGAAAAATGTGTCAAATTTCGCGGAGAATACTTCGAAAAGCAATAAATACATTTTTAAATAGTAATGTTGTGTCACTTCCTTGATTCCCGAAATTTTCAGTGCCGCCCTCGTAAAATAAACAATAGTGAAATTCAAAAGGCTTCCAAAGGATTAAAATCTAAAGCTAATAAAAAAAAATCAAAGAGATAAGTTCAGTTTTTCGAAAGATATCTTGTTCACATCCATACCAAACAACTGACGTCCAACTGAAGTTATAGTCGGAGAGCTGGCTACAAAAACGTGAACTGTGTAGTAACGAATTATATATATAACCTCTCCTATAATTTTTTTGAGTACGAATTATTTTTTTAAAGTCCGTCGTCTAAGTAAGCAATTACTCTGCAACACTATTTTTATAATTTTTTTTATCTCCATAGCTTAAGCTTTTGTCATTGCATATTTATTGAAATAACAGTGTAAATAATAAAAACAATAAATAGCCAAAACTGCACTTTGTTATTTAATTTTGAAACTAGCTTCGAAACGTTCCTTTTCATCGCGATAGCCGCT
Organism: Parnassius glacialis; assembly: GCA_033319125.1. Classification (NCBI taxonomy): domain Eukaryota; kingdom Metazoa; phylum Arthropoda; class Insecta; order Lepidoptera; family Papilionidae; genus Parnassius; species Parnassius glacialis. Next base: position 9,093,869 of record JAVANC010000027.1, on the reverse strand, counting down.
TCAGCAACTTCTGTCCATATCATCAATTTTTCTGTACTTAGCCATTATTTAGCCTTCTGACAATATATGTACAGGTTCGGTAAGCTATAAATAATATAAAAATGCAATTGTCAGAACTGCACCTTGTTATTTTAACTGAAAACTAGATTCGAAACGTTGCTTTCCGTCGCGATAGCCGCTTCAGCAACTTCTGACCATATCATCAATTTTTATGTACTTAGCCATTATTTAGACTTATGACAATTTATATACAGGTTCGATAAGCAACAAATAATATAAAAATGCATTAGTCAGAACTGCACCTTGTGGTTTAAATTTAAACAATTTTTTTACAACTTTGTCGACTTCTGACAGTCTTTAAGCCCCGACCTAGACTTCTGATAATAATTTTCCTAGATTCGTACAGTTAAAAACTATAACTCTACCAAATTTCAGAACTGCACCTAATCATTTTTTTTCTTATTGAAAATTTACGACTTTGACCGCCCACCCACGCCTTCCGCCCCGGGAGAGAGTTCTGACGGGCTTCGCTCTGTACTTATAAGCTATTAAGGAGAGGTTATATATATAATTCGTTACTACACCTTATCAGTTCACTTTTTCGTAGCCAGCTCTTAGACTAGTATTTTCAATAAACTTTTTTTTAATAATAATCGTAATAAATAATCTTATAACTACGTCAGACGTTTTAATTGACATCTCTTACTATTGGTGTACTGTTTTACTATATAAGTACAATATAAAGCTGATGGAAGTGATTTAAGTTGAGTGGGTCGCGATTTTTTGATTTGATGACAATAGAACACTACATCTCCGCTTCGCGTTCAATGTGTACAACAGTCACTATCATTATTGTCAACGTTTTAAGTCCACTACTAGACATATGGGACGAGATAAAGTTCACCAAGCTATAGAGGCGGATTTCGCTATATGTGGCAGCAGGCAACAGTCAGGGTATATTCTTGTAATTACAAGTTCCTTTGTTAAAACCTTTCCCGATACCAATATTTGTGACACAATAGCCAACTCCTTCCTAATAAAAGTTCATTGTAATATGTATATTATATGGACTTCGATGCGTTAATTAGATATGCTGCGAGCGGCGAATAATTGCCGAACATAAATTTTGAAAGAAAAAGTACAGCTTAACTATAATCAAACTATAATTAAGTTTGTTTTGTATGATTAACAATGTTGGTAGTATTACGATTTACTTAAAATAGTCGTTAATTTATGAAGAGCTAAGAAAATTAGCAATAAAGCAATCTTTTTTTTTTTTTTTTTTTTTTTTTTTATAGAATAGGGGGCAAACGAGCATGCGGCTCACCTGATGGTAAGTGACTACCGCCGCCCATGAACAACCGCAACACCAGGGAAATTGCAGATGCGTTGCCGACCTTTTAGAAAGGTGTAAGCTCTTTTCTTGAAGGTTCCTAAGTCGTATCGGTCCGGAAAATTCACTGGTGGTAATTGATTCCACAAGGAAGTCGTGCGAGGGAGAAAACTTCTTCTAAATCGCACAGTCGTGGACCGCCAATCATCCAGATGGTATGGATGGTAACGCGAGTTTTGTCGCGATGTGCGATGGTGAAATTGAGCGGCTGGAATTAGTCCGAACAATTCCTCAGAGCACTCCCCGTAATAAATGCGATAAAATACGCAAAGAGATGCAACATCTCTACGCAGTGCCAGTGTATCGAGCCGATCAGAAATAACTCGGTCGTCGACAATTCGAACCGCTCTGCGCTGGATGCGGTCAAGTGGAAGGAGCTGGCACTGGGGTGTCCCGGCCCAGAGATGAGAACAGTATTCCATGTGGGGCCGAACTTGCGCTTTGTAAAGTTGCAAGCGATGTGCCGGCATGAAATACTGTCCCGCTCTGCTGAGCACGCCAAGCTTTTTAGAGGCCAATTTGGCCTTCCCTTCCAAGTGACCACGAAACTGCACACTATTCGATATGTCGACGCCAAGGATTCCGATACTGGCTGAGGCAGTAAGGGGAGTGCCTTGAAACTGAGGAGATACGACAAAGGGGTTCTTTTTAGCGGTAAACGCGCAAACTTGTGTCTTCTGGGGATTGAACTGGACTAGATTTAGTCGCCCCCAATCCGAGACTTTGTTAAGCAAAGACTCGACTTCAGACACAAGTTTGTCCCGGTACTCGGCGACGTTTTCCCGAGAAATATTGGCACGGCCGGTATATAAGGCATCACCAGTGCTGTCGTCCGCATAGCAATGAATGCTGCCAGTTAGCAACATATCATTGATATGCAGGAGAAACAGCGTTGGTGATAGCACGCAGCCTTGTGGAACACCAGCGTTGATAGGCTTGAAATCAGAGCATTCACCGTCTACTACGACCTTGATGCTCCGATCAGCAAGGAAACTGGTGATCCATTTGCACAATTTCTCGGGAAGCCCATAGGAAGGAAGCTTCGAAAGAAGCGCTTTGTGCCAGACCCGATCAAAGGCCTTCGCTACGTCCAAACTAACGGCTAATGCCTCCCCCTTGGACTCTACTGCCTCCGCCCATCTATGAGTTAAGTAGACTAGAAGATCACCAGCTGATCGACCCCGACGAAAACCGTACTGGCGGTCACTAATCAGCTGGTGATCCTCAAGGTACCTCATGAGCTGGCAGTTTATAATGGCTTCCATTATTTTGGAGAACAAGGAGGTGATGGCGATAGGCCTGTAGTTGGACGGGTCTGAGCGGTCGCCTTTTTTAGGGATCGGGTGCACCAAAGCTGTCTTCCATGAGTTCGGGACTACGCCTTGGGAGTAGGAGTACCGGAAAAGATGCGTTAAAACCGGTGCCAACTCCGGAGCACACGCCTTCAGCACAATGGGAGGGACTCCATCGGGCCCACTCGACTTGTTGACGTCCAGGGAGAAGAGTGCTTTGCGGACCGAGCGCTGTGTAAATCGCACATCCGGCATGGAGCACTCACATCGCGGGATGGTCGGCGGTGTGTTCCCCCCGTCATCTAGAGTCGAGTTGGACGCAAAAAGAGAGCTCAACAGATCGGCTTTCTCCTTTGCGGCATGGGCCAGTGAGTCGTCCTCTCTGTGCAGAGATGGAAGAGATGGCTGACAGAAGTTCCCTTGGACAGCCTTGGCGAGAGACCAGAATGCACGGGTTCCCGAAGGAAGGCGAACTAGCTTCTCGCCAATTCTGCCGATGTGCTCAGACCTTGCCTTGGCAATGACGCTTTTGAAGGACCTGGAGGCGGAATTATACTTCTTTTTTAATGCGCTGGTGTTTACATCCCGAGACGTTGATGCGTCAGCCCAGGCCTGGTAGCACTCCTGCTTATAGCGTGATGCTATTTTACAGGAGTGACCAAACCATGGCTGGGATCTGCCTCCGATGGGCACCACAGAAGATGGAATAAAAAGTTCCATACCCTGAAGTACCACATCAGCAACAGAATCGGCAACAACGCTGGGATCTTCCGGCGAGAAGCAAACCCGCCCCCAAGGGTAGGATGCAAAAAAAGACCGCATCCCGTCCCAATCAGCTGACCTATAGTGCCAAACACGGCGGCAAGCTGTAGATCGCAACTGCGATTGGAGCGTGAGTGGCACCGTACTCCGGATCAGACAATGGTCCGAAGAGCCCAGAGGGGCATTGACGGAGACCTGATATCCGTCCGGATGAGAGGTCAGCAGAAGGTCCAACAGGGAAGGTACATGGTCTTCCACATCTGGGATCCGCGTAGGCGAAGTAACCAGTTGTGTTAGACCATATGCCAAAGCAAAGTCATAGACAGATCTACCCGCATGATCGGTTAAACGAGAACCAAGCCATTCAGCGTGGTGGGCGTTGAAATCACCGAGTATCACGATCTCTGCGGATGGGATCTGTTGTAGCACGGAGTCTGCAGCCATTTGGACGTGGTCTATGAGTCGGTCTGTGTCGGCATTACCGCTATGGGACCTATAGAGGCACCCGTAGACGCGGGGATGGTCGTCGCTGTCTACGCGCAGCCATAGGATGGACAGGTCCGTACCTTCAAGGCTGCCGAAGCGTCGAAAACAGATGTCCTCTCTGACATACACGCAAACTCCAGCCCGGGGCACAAACAAGTGTTCTAATTTGTACCCCGGGTAGGAGAGATACGAAGTATCAGCCGGAGAGGACACCTGTGTCTCGGTAAGAAAGAGCAAGGCCGGCTTAGCTATCTCCAGATGGTAGTGGACGGCGTTAAGGTTTGAATTAAGTCCCCTGATATTGCAGAAATCCACGGTAAGCGTGGCAGGGGTTGCCTTTGTCTTCTTGCTCCGCTTGCCCCGAGCAGGTTTCGTCTTGAGCGGAATTTCGCCCCCCCCAGAATACGCGGGGCAGCCTGAGCACCCACGCCCAGGAGTGGAGTAGTTTGGTCGTGGATGCTCAGCGAGGGATTCTCCAGGGGTGCTGGTACCCTCCTGGGGTAGTCTTTTATTTAATTCCACTACCATGTTGATGGGGGGGGGGGGGGGGAATTGGGCCTCCGGCCACCTGCACTCACCAAGCGCAACGCAGAGGTAAACCTCTACTTCACACTGGTATTCTGTGAGGTCGTGGTACCACCCCGGTTCGAGCTGGCCCATCCGAGCGACAGCAAAAGCCACCGCTTAGCTCTACCACTGTTAAAATCTTATACTTATTTATGTAGGTTTTAAAAAAATATAGTAGGCTCCGTATGCTAGGTAAAAAAACCGAAGATTTGGTAAGTGCAGACAACTAGAGGCATTATTGATTTTTATTTATATTAATTTATTAGTGACTAGCTGTGCCGACCATGCGATGGAAATCCTCTTGTTTTTTCCAACGGACTTCGAAAGAAGGAGGAGGTTCTAAATTCGAGTGTATTTTTTTTTCTAGGTGAACCGATTTTGATGATTCTTTTTTATTTGAAAGCTGGTGCTTTTTATGTGGTCCCATATAAATTTGACCAAGATCTGACGTATTGAATTGACTTCGACTACATAGACGATGTTCTCAGTTTATGTTTTTTTGCGAGTGCCCGCACAATAACTCACTAAAGTTTCATCGTAATCGGATGAATGGTATAAGAACACATAGAAGACGAACAAGCGTAACAAGCAAACAAATAAATTATTCATTTTATTATATTAGATTATATTGTATTGTTTTTCTTGTCGAATATTTTTTATTACAATAATAAAAAAACTAAAATTATAATATATACACACTTAAATGATCATACAGTCCTCCTACCCGCCGTTTAGTGCAAAGAACGCTGTCTGCGTTTCCCCGCTGAACGACAGACTATACTTAGCCTTTGAACGAGAAAAAAACCAGCCCTTTTATCGCCAGTAGCAACAAAAGTCCCGGATACAGTTCCTTTAGTAACTTCACCGCACGGACCGATGTTCTCTACAGCAAATGGCACAAATATTATGTAGTCATTTCTCAGAGATTCATATTTGCGCCACTTCGTTCAGCCGCCTCTGATTCCGCCCAGGCTGTAAACAAAGTACTCCTGAGATAGGAGTCTGCTAAAGTGTGTACGCACTTAGCATCCCACACTAGGACTTTAGCTCTCTCCCAAAAGGGACCAAAGTTAATAAAGGTATTTCAAACCGGTTGTTAATATAGACAATTGACAGTCAGCAATGATTAATTCGACTTTTCGCCATAACAACTATACACGGCATCTTTGGCACTAGTGAAATTAAAAAGCTGACGTTACCGTTGATGATATCAGGAAAACGAAATTAACTGTTATCTTTTTCAGGTACAACTCTCAATGGCCAAGTTAAAGCAGACGCTCCACGATTTCCGGTACAAACATCACAAACGCAACAGTCTCAGAGATCTTCACCGGAGAAGAATAAACCTGTTCTACCATCACCTTTGCCTGGCAATAAACTGAGCGCCATATCAGCGGTGCTGAATGAAGCTATGGCCTTGAGGGAGTCTTCACAAGATTCTTCAAGGGATATCAGGGACTCTCCGAGGGATCCTCCTCCGAATCGGCCAGTGGTGAAACGGCAGCCGAGCGAAGTTAAAACTAGGGGGCCTCCGCCACAACCACCAGTCCAAAAGCCTGCAATGCCTTTGGTAAGTGTGTTATTTATATTTAAACTGACAAGCTAGTGTCCTAAAGTGGTAAGCATAGTTTCAAACTATTAGTTTGTGCAAATCTTTCTAATTCATTTCTTGTTTTTAAGGGGTTTTCCCTCGTTACATGTAACTTGCGGAGGTCTTACCATACTTAAGAAAACTTCTAACGTAAGGTACATACGTACGTATGTTCTTTAATTTTACACGAAACATAACTAATGTCCGACAAAGCGTTAGCTTCGTAGAGTGGAATAAACCGAAGGTTAGTATTATTAAATTTATTTTATTAATTAATTTAGGTTAATATTATAAATTAAACTTGATTAATAATTTCATTGGTGTCGGGGCGGGGATCGAATAAGGGTTGCTCGGGTACCCCCTGAGGCACCACGGCTCTAAGCTCTAACCTTTATTAAATGGTTAATATTTAATAAAGATGGTTACTACAATTATTGCAGGTGTAGACCATATTTGTGCAACAAATTGTATTATTAGTTTTTAATAATAGAATTTGTTAAATTCTATTAGTAGTTGTGTCCCTCTAACGTCGACACTGCAACCAGCCCGAACACGGGAAAGTGAGTTCAAATGAGACCCTCTGTGTTAACGCTGATATTAGCGGGGCTATATTAATAGAATATACTGCATTATTGGCGCCAACATCATCAGATATTATTTGGCCAGACTTAACTAAATATCTGCTTACCGTGCTTAACTTAAAATAATAAAAATATAAACCAGGAGATAAGCAACATCTTCCTAATAACAATTGAAATATATTAAACTGCAGTTGCCAACCTGCATGCCAATCGTGGTCTTAGCTAATCGGATCCGTTGACTTATATCAAACGAGGCGTCCGTTCAATTCGAACATGTGTGGCCGTGATTGAGATATATTTTTTAACAAGTTCCCACCTACGATTATACGTGTCTGCTGCGATTAGTACAACCCGCGCGTCGAAGATTTGTCGATAGCGTCATTACATCATGCGTCTTTCTACATTTCTACTTTCTACAATCGTCAACGTTCATAGAAAACTATAGGAATTATATTTTCATAGTTTAGTTTTTTATAGCTTTCTATAAGCGTTAACGATTGTAGAATGTCAACTTGCCTAACCCCGCTGAGCAGATAAGCGCTGGACACTGGAGCAATTTTTTCATTATTGTGTTGTATCTCTTCTACCCGGGGTACAAATTGGAGCACTCCTTTGTGCCTCGGGCTGGAGTTTGCGTGTATGTCAGGGAGGACATCTGTTCTCGACGCCTCGGCAGTCTTGAAGGTTCGGACCTGTCCATCCTTTGGCTACGCGTAGACAGCGACGACCATCCGCGCGTCTACGGGTGCCTCTATAGGTCCCATAGCGGTAATGCCGAAACAGACCGACTCATCGACCACGTCCAAATGGCTACAGATTCCTTGCTACAACAGGTCCCATCCGCAGAGATCGTGATCCTTGGCGATTTTAACGCCCACCATGCCGAATGGCTCGGTTCACGTTTAACCGATCATGCAGGGAGATCTGTTTATGACTTTGCCTTGGCATATACATACATGGCATATACACAACTGGTTACTTCTCCTACGGGGATTCCAGATGTGGAGGATCATACACCTTCCCTGTTGGACCTTCTGCTGACCTCTCATCCGGACGGATATCAGGTTTCCGTCGATGCCCCTCTCGGCTCTTCGGTCCACTGTCTGATCCGGAGTATGGTGCCACTCACGCTCCCTTCGCGGTTGCGTTCTGCAGGTTTCCGCCGTGTTTGGCATTACAGGTCGGCGGATTGGGACGGAATGCGGTCTTTCTTTGCATCCTACCCATGGGGGCGGGTTTGCTTCTCGCCGGATGATCCCAGCGCTGTTGCTGACTCTGTCACTGATGTGGTGCTACAGGGAATGGAACTATTTATTCCATCATCTGTGGTACCCATCGGAGGCAGAACTCAGCCTTGGTTTGGTCGCTCCTGTAAAACTGCGTTACACAGTAAGCAGAAGTGTTATCAAGCCTGGGCTGCGGCTTCGGCGACTCGGGATGTAAACACCAGCATATTTAAAAAGAAGTATAACTTCGCCTCCAGGTCCTTCAAAAGAGTTATTGCCAAGACAAAGTAGAGCACATAGGCAGAATTGGCGAGAAACTAGTTCGCCTTCCTTCGGGAACCCGTGCATTCTGGTCTCTCGCCAAGCCTGTCCAAGGGAATTTCTGTAAGCCATCACTACCATCTCTGCACAGGGAGGACGACTCACTGGCCCATGACGCAAAAGACAATGCCGACCTTTTAGGCTCCCTTTTTGCGTCCAACTCGACTCTTGATGACGGGGGGAAAACACCGCCGACCATCCCGCGATGTGAGTGCTCCATGCCGGATGTGCTGTTCTCACAGCGCTCGGTTCGCAAAGCACTTCTCTCCCTGGACATCCAGAATTCGAGTGGGCCTGACGGAATCCCCCCAATTGTGCTGAGGACGTGTGCTCCGGAGTTGGCACCGGTCCTAACGCGTCTTTTCCGGTACTCCTACTCCCAAGGCGTAGTCCCGAATTTATGGAAGACAGCTTTTGTCCACCCGATCCCTAAAAAAGGCGACCGCTCAGACCCGTCCAACTATAGGCCTATCGCCATCACCTCCTTGTTCTCCAAAATAATGGAATCCATTATCAACTGCCAGCTCATCCGGTACCTTGAGGATCACCAGCTGATTAGAGACCGCCAATACGGTTTTCGTCGGGGTCGATCAGCTGGTGATCTTCTGGTCTACCTGACCCATAGATGGGCGTAGGCAGTAGAGTCCAAGGGGGAGGCGTTGACCGTTAGTCTGGACATTGCGAAGGCCTTCGATCGGGTTTGGCACAAAGCGCTTCTTTCGAAGCTGCCTTTCTATGGGCTTCCCGAGAAATTGTGCAATTGAATCACCAGCTTCCTTGCAGATCGGAGCATCAAGGTCGTTGTAGACGGTGCATGTTCTGACTACAAGCCTATTAACGCTGGTGTTCCACAAGGCTGTGTGCTATCACCAACGCTGTTTCTTCTGCATATCAATGACATGTTGCTAACTGGTAACATTCATTGCTATGCGGATGACAGCACTGGTGATGCTCTATACACCGGCCGTGCTAATATTTCTCGGGAAAGCGTCTCCGAGTACCGGAACAAACTTGTGTCTGAAGTCGAGTCTTTGCTGGACAAAGTCTCGAACTGGGGGCGACTAAATCTAGTCCAGTTTAATCCTCAGAAGACACAAGTTTGCGCGTTTACCGCTAAAAAGAACCCCTTTGTCGTATCTCCTCAGTTTCAAGGCACTCTCCTGGTTGCATCAGCCAGTATCGGAATCCTCGGCGTCGACATATCGAGTGGCGTGCAGTTTCGTGGTCACTTGGAAGAGAAGGCCAAATTGGCATCTAAAAAGCTTGGCGTGCTCAGCAGAGCGTGACAGTATTTCGTGCCGGCACACCGCCTGCAACTTTACAAGGCGCAGGTTCGGCCTCACATGGAATACTGTTCCCATCTCTGGGCAGGGGCTCCCCAGTGCCAGCTCCTTCCACTTGACCGCATCCAGCGCAGAGCGGCTCGAATCGTCGACGACCGAGTCCTTTCCGATCGGCTCGACTCACTGGCGCTGCGAAGAGATGTTGCATCTCTTTGCATTTTCTTTCGCATCTACCATGGGGAGTGCTCTGAGGAATTGTTCGGATTAATCCCAGCCGCCAAATTTCACGAACGCACATCGCGGCAGAACTCCCGATATCATCCACACCATCTGGATGATTGGCGGTCCACCACTGTGCGATTTAGAAGATGTTTTCTTCGTCGCACGACTTCCTTGTGGAATCGTTTACCATCAGCGATTTTTCCGGTACGACTTAGGGATCTTCAAGAAAAGAGCGTACTCCTTTTTAAAAGGCCGACAACGCATCTGCAATTTCCTCCCTGGTGTTGCAGTTGTTCATGGGCGGCGGTAGTCACTTACCATCAGGTGAGCCGCATGCTCGTTTGCCCCCTCTCCTATAAAAAAAATGATTTATCAAAGCGGATATATAATGTAATGTACAAAACAAATAAAAAATAAGTAATATACTTGTGATATCATTATCGTCATAATTATAGCTCATCACTGCTGCTGAATATTGGCCTCCTCCAAAGACTGCCGGTTTGAACACGTTATAGAGCACGGTCCTGAGCCACCTGCATCAATCAACGTCGTGCATCTCTTACTAGGTTGCCACTCCATCTATGTCTGACTTGTGTTACGAGTCACAAACCAGAAATTATCCCATCAAAAACAAATGTGTAAAGGGGTCAAGATCGCTCGCTACAAACGACATTCGGGTTGTCGGCAGTCGGCTTCGCCGATTAAAGAATTAAGATCCGAATGGGTGCCAAATTCCATAGCAATACCTTTAGTCACACCTACGGGAATGGTAACGTTCTTTAATTGATTGAAAAGAAAATTGTTAACGTTCTTTGATATTTAATTCATAAATTTGCAAGTTTTGGTAGTCATTAACGTGATGATATAATAATACAAGCATAAAATGTAACTTTTTTTATTGGTTGTATTATACTACAAACAATTCACTTGATTATTAGATTAGACATGCAAAATTGCAACGGTGTAGGCCTAAAAGTTCTAGAACTATAGAAGGTAGCCAAAGTGGCTCTAAATAAAAAAAATAAAAAAGTTCGTGTAATATTACGCATTGCTCGTGCGTCGCCCTTTTCTTTCGCGAACTTGGCAGACTCACCGTCACACTGCCGTGTGTTGTGTGCAGTGGTTTTACTAAAGAATAGACAAACACTGCATTCTGTTGTTTTGTAAAAAGATGTCAGTGTTGTAGATGACGTTGAAAAGTAAAAAAAAAAACTTAAAAGGCTGGCCTCTTCACTGAAGACGCCCGCTCTTTCAACCGTCGTACTCTGAAATAATTATTTTAAAGCGTCTGTACTATTTTTGTTTATAAGTATTGTTGTTGCTTATTTGTTAGTTTTGCGCGAGGTTTCTTACATCGAGTGTTACAAGAAAATTCGCAAATAAAAAAATACGGTATTATGTATTTTTACTTTTAGAATAAGAATTGGCTCCAATTCTTTATTGAAAATATAAAAAAAATTTTTGATTTATATAAATACATTTTTAAGTGTTATTTAGGGTGTAAGCAATATTATAGTCAGATTGAAAAATAATTGGCAGCTTTAATTAACGATTAAATAGTTATTTCACTAACAACTGTTTAGGACAATAATTATTCATTAGCGTTAAGTTTCTCACTTGTGAACGTAACTTACGCTGTAATTAGTTAACGTTAAAGTATATTTTTTTATAGTCACTGAAGGAAAATCTATTGATGCAACAAAAAAACATATCTCTAGCTAGTTACCATCATTATTTTGTTTCATTGCTAATATAATTGGTACATCATTTTGTAGTTCCATATTAAATCTTATCTTTTAAACATATTAGTGAAACATGTGCTCGATCACGGTCTAGTAACTGGGATGAAAAAAAAATGCGTTTCAATTTAACCTCTCAAAATTTATTGTATTCAATTGATTGTGGTTTTTTTTTTTTGGAGAACCGGAGACCGTTGCTGCATGAAACAAAGCATTCTATCTTAGTCCTCAGGGACATGTGTAACAGTGTCAACGCATTCTGCATTTTGATTCTAAATCGAGGATATATATGTTGATATTATGTCTATGGGCCACAGCATCCACTTAAAATTAGGACTGTGAATTCGTTTGTCATCCCCATTCTAAAATAATGGTTTTAATTTGTTTCGCTTTCCTCCATATCATTACAAAATGAAAGAGTCGTTTTCAAAAAGATTTTTGGGGAAGTTGTTCCAATAATATTTAAAAATGTTTGAATAGAAATGGATGTTATAAAAAAAAGTTGGAGCAGACTTTAGACTTTATTAAACATTTTCAACCGATTTCAAAAAAAGGAGGAGGTTTTCAATTCGATTGATTTTTTTTAATGACTGTTGTCTTTGAACTTTTTTCTAGGTGAACCGATTTTGATGATTATTTTTTTTTAAGCTGCTGCTTCTCATGTAAATTTGATCAAGATCTGGCCAGTAGTTTTTGAGTTATCCTTATTAATACGTATTTAGTTGACTTCAACTACATTGATGATGTTCTCATTTTATTTACATTGAAGGCAGTTGTATATTTTTTTTTTAAATTTTACCACTTGTTGGTTAACTCTTTTAGAAAACTCCATTTGTCGAGCTCTTAGTGAAGTTCTGCAAGTTCTCTTTGGCTTTACAAGTCGAATAATTTAATGAATTATTTACCCTGATATTTATCTAAAATTTTAGGCAATATTTTAGGATGGCATAAAATAATGTGTATCTGGTTTTATTTATGAAATCCTGGCATTAAAACGGCCGATCTGGCCCCCACGCGTTTAAACTTTGAATATCCTTTCACGGTTGAAACGACGTGTGTGACGTCTTTAAATACGACTCGGTGGGTGGGGCGCTTTGTTTGGTAACGCAGCGCTAATTTTAGGTGTATGCTCCCACCTTGCAATGTATTTAGGCGATCGGTTTTTTTTTCGTAACCATACATTCCTTCACGTTGTTTTGTATTACGTCTCGCGTTTGCTTAGTTTTACATATTAGAAACGTTAAAAAATTAAAGACAATAAAGTATATTATAAAACAGTTTTTTCTTATAGTTGTTTTTACATCTGATAATCGAAAGAAAAAGGCCTAGTCGTACATACTTTCATATAAATTATTAATTTAATGTACGAATTTAATGGAAATAAAGAATCGTAAAGACAGTTAAAAGGTAAATGATACAGGAGATGGGCAGCAGCATCTCCCTGACAAGAACTGAACACAGTAAAAAAAACTGCGGCTTCCAACCCGCTTTTCAAGTATAGCAACGAATGTCATATGTGGTATAGAAACCCATTATAATTAGGTACAGGCTGTGAGGCAATCCATCTTAGTTCTCAGAGTTGACTAGGCATCTGTAGCCTTGGTTGTTGAAGTTGGCTGCAGGTGTTCATTGGCTGCGGTAGTCGTTTACCACCAGGCGAACTTTAAGTTCCTTTGTCACTTCATTTTGTTTAGAAATAAATGTAAATTTAATTAGGTTAAGTTTGTCAGGTTAGTTTTTACTTACCATCAGGTGGATTGTGTGGTAAAAACTTCTTTCGAGTATTGCATGCCTTAAGCGCGAAGCGCGCAAGTATGTTCTGCTAGGGCCTAGAAATTAAGGTTCCAACGTTTTGTCGCATGAAATCGTATCTAGCAATCATATTGTACATATAAATTATTTAAAAAGCACATTGTCAGAAAGATAAATTATTGTTGAACTTATTTTTTTTTTAAATCGATTAATTGCTATTTTTAGATAAAAAGGGGTTTTAGTGGCTTATGGTGTGGATTTATCAAGTACGCAGGGCGGCGTAAACACGATAACTTTTGAAAATATCAACTCAATATATTTTTAAAACTCTTCATCTATTTTGGTTTTTAATTTGTCGATTTTTGTTTAACATAAAATTATCATTATAAATAGATAAACTATATATATATATATATATATATATATATATATATATATATATATATATATATATATATATATATATAGTTATTGGGGGGTATTTGCCATAGTTGCCACGCTTGGCGAGCGGGTTGGCAACCGCAGTTTTTTTATTAAAATTTTGGCTATTATCATGAAGATGCTGCTGCCCATCTCCTGCCTGTTTCCCTCTGTCGCCTTTTACGACACCCACGGGAGGATATGGGATAGTGGATATTCTTGACCGCCACTACACGGCTTACACGGGGAAGAAAGGTTCTCGAGTGGCAGCCTCGTATCGGCAGGCGAAGTGTAGGGCGTCCCCCCACTAGATGGAGTGACGACCTGGTAAGATATGCAGGAAGTCAATGGATGCAGGTGGCTCAGGACCGTGCTTTGTGGCATTCTTTGGGGGAGGCCTATGTTCAGCAGTGGACTTGTGAAGGGCTGTAATGATGATGATGATGATATATATATACTTTTAGTGAACTCGAGATAATAATATTCACTCCACTTTCAATGGCGCAGTTTTCTGGATTTAATTATTATGTAGGTACCTATTTTTGTTAAGATGTTTCTACTTGCAGTATTGAATATAGTTATATAACATAAAATTATCATTATAAATAGATAAACTATATATATATATATATATATATATATATATATATATATATATATATATATATATATATATATATATATATAGTTATTGGGGGGTATTTGCCATAGTTGCCACGCTTGGCGAGCGGGTTGGCAACCGCAGTTTTTTTATTAAAATTTTGGCTATTATCATGAAGATGCTGCTGCCCATCTCCTGCCTGTTTCCCTCTGTCGCCTTTTACGACACCCACGGGAGGATATGGGATAGTGGATATTCTTGACCGCCACTACACGGCTTACACGGGGAAGAAAGGTTCTCGAGTGGCAGCCTCGTATCGGCAGGCGAAGTGTAGGGCGTCCCCCCACTAGATGGAGTGACGACCTGGTAAGATATGCAGGAAGTCAATGGATGCAGGTGGCTCAGGACCGTGCTTTGTGGCATTCTTTGGGGGAGGCCTATGTTCAGCAGTGGACTTGTGAAGGGCTGTAATGATGATGATGATGATATATATATACTTTTAGTGAACTCGAGATAATAATATTCACTCCACTTTCAATGGCGCAGTTTTCTGGATTTAATTATTATGTAGGTACCTATTTTTGTTAAGATGTTTCTACTTGCAGTATTGAATGTAGTAGTATATGTATGTATGTTATAGTAATATGTTTATGATTTCTTGATTTTGTTGTAGAACCCATTTGTTTACCTATGTTTCCTACAACCAACTAAACATGTTATATCATAATAATATTATAATATAATTATGATATTATTGTACCTATGTATCGATTTTATAAAAAAAAATCCTTTACAGCTGAGCTTGTATATTATCGTTATCAAATGATAACATTATCGTCCTTTAATATTATGGTCTGTTACGTGGTTCTTGTAATTATTGCGTACTGTGTATAGTTTTATACATGGTAGAGCCACGATACAGCAATATCATGGTTTTAGCACGAATGAATCCCACTGAATACCAGCGTAAAAGCACTATTATTATTAGTATAAACAAAGTTATTGTTTTTTCAGACAGTGGCCAATGACTTTCGCGTTTATGTTATTACGTAATTACAAAACGGGGTCAAAGTGTCGCGTCCTGAAAATTAATTGCTACTTAAATAAACGAGCCAATTTGTAGCACGCTTAAATACTATTCGAACTCTGCTACTGATTCTTATTACGAGACCTTCATAACAGATTTTTACTGCTTTACTTGTATTTTATTTGAATTAAAACTCGTAGAAAACACTTGTTATATCATTGACAATGTACTCCTAGATTAGTTTCGATCAAAGTGACCTCTTCAGGTTTTATCAGTATCGCCTGTGGTCAAAATTTCATCCAATTTTTTTTTAAAGTTACGAAATAAAACTTGTTTTACAGGTAATAAATCAGAATTTATTTAATTCTTATTCTTACATGTATGAGGAAAGAGTAGAAAGACAATGTGACAATAATTCAGTAAACTTAAAATTCGTTACTAGTAGGTAAACAATTAAAATTTTAATAAACAGTACAAAAATTTAACAAGCATTTAACAATTCCGTCCTTTGACCTTCGTGGTTTTGACCGACATAGCCCAACGGATTAGTAAGTAACAGTGGTAGAGCCACGCGGCAGCTTTTGCTGTCGCATGGATGGGCGGGCTCGAACCGGGGTGGTACCACGACCTCACAGAAAACCAGCGTGAAGTAGAGGTTTACCTCTGCGTTTCGCTTGGTGAGTGCAGGTGGCCGGAGGCCCTTTTTACTGGAAATGAGGCATTCCATCTTAGTCCTCACGGGTGACAACGCATCTACATTTTGATTTGTAATAGAGGATAGATGTAGATGTCTATGGGCCGCAGCAACCACTTACCATCAGGTGGACTGTGTGCTCGTTTGTCACGCTTATTCTATAAAAAAAAAAGCTGAATTGGCATTGGGCCGGCCATATAGCTCGAAGAACCGAGAACCGATGAGGAAAAAAGGTTCTCGATTGGACGAAGTTTAGGGCGTCCCCCCACTAGATAGAGTGACGACCTTGTAAGACATGCAGGAAATCGATGGATGCAGGTGATTCACGACCGTGCTTTGTTTCATTCCTTGGTGGAGGCTTATTCAGCAGTGGACTTGTGAAAGGCTGTAATGATATAATAATGATACGACATAAGACAATAATATGAATAATAAAAACTAGGCACTTAATTACCACATAATTATTTATACCATTAGCTGGGAAAATTTTGTTCGTTAGTACTGTGACCTATCTCTACTATTCTCGTACTATTTCAATCTACTCTTGTGAAACTACATTGTAGCATTGTACCAACGAATGCAGTCTTTATTTTTAACTGGTGAAATATTTTTAATGTACTCAATTCAGTGGTCAGTTAAATTATCATGTCATGTTACTTCTTCGCGACTAAATGGAAACAAACGACGGACAGGTTGGCATTCAATCGTTAACGCTAATATAAAATTACTAGCGATCCGTTCTGGCTTCGACTTCTGTATCTCGACAATGGTGCCACCTACCGGGTTCAATTGTGAATCTAAACCAATCGAATCCACTTAATCACACACAATTTATCAAAATCTGTACAACCATTTACGAGGAGTTCAGTCATATCTTCACATACACACGGACAGCAGAATTATATAAAAATATAAAATGAATGAATCCAACGATATGTACTTAACGTTGAAGTATTTCATTAGCATACGTTTAAATAGTTTTCTATTAGGTTTAACGATAGCAGAAAGTCAATTTGGCTAACCCCGCTGATGTAAATGATCGTTGTCACAGCGAGAGCTTTCGTATAATAGTCAGCACAACTTTCTTATTTTGATTTATTAAAAAAAAAAACAACGTGGTTGAAGTCGCAAGTACAGAGTGTTGCTAAATACATATTCATTGATTTTTCTAATATAATCTAGTTGTTATAATTCCTTTGTCGTCTTAGTATTTCCTTTATTTTTACATACCATTGTGTTGGTATAATAACTTAGTGTGTGTTTGAATAGTAATAATAACATTCTGACGTTTTTGTTTAAAAATTCAAGCTATTTCTCTCTATTAGTCAGGCGTTCGAGAGTGTTAATCTTATAGTGCAATCCGAGACTGCACAAGTGCTTTACTGCGTCCAGAACTAAGCATTTTCTAATTTTAACGATCGTAATACATTTTTATTTCATTTTGCCTCATTTTCTTTTCTCTTCGCATAGTCGCCTCTTACGACAACCATTTCGTCCCGTGGGTGTCTTAAGAACTGACTAGGGGTAAGCCAAAAATGCCTCATGACTTCCAACAAATGGCGATATAACCCGATCATTGATGTCAGATGTTAAATGTCAAGATCGGCGTCAGGGATTCGAGTCAAAGACCAAAAACGTGTAACAAAAACAATGTGGTTCCCTTTAAGTGTGTTATGGGAGTCAGTATTCAAATGTAAAGAAATTACTTTTTTTTCAAAAAACATGAACATTAAATTATTAATTTTAATTAAAAAAATTAATTTGCAAGTTGTATGTGGTTTTATTACCTCTAACTGACACGAACATCGGTGAAGGGGGTCTTTTACAATCCTCTTATTCTTCGGATGATGCAGATTAATGCAGTTATAAAACAACATACAATTCGCAAATTAATTTTTTTAATAAATTTTTAGTTGTTCAAGTTTTTTGAAAAAAATATTTCCTTACGTTTGAATACTGACTCTGATAACGCACTTAACGGGAACCACAGGGTTTTTGTTACATGTTGTATAATACACTAGCTGTTCTCCGCGACTTCGCCCACGAGGAATTTTTTTTTGCGCGGAACCCTAAAATAAAAGTAGCCTAAGTTACTCCTTATAACATCAGCATAGTTGCCAGTGAAAGTCCCATCCAAATCAGTTCACAGGTTTTTACGTGATGCGTGTTCGCGTCAAAATAGCTCACAGATGACAGATTTTTTCAGACTTAACATTTATCGTTATATTTTGGCCAATTTACACAATATCTTTATGAATTATAGCTTATGTGTTATTCTGATGTATGAGCTATATTGTAAAGTTTCATTAAAATCCATTCAGTAGTTTTTGTGAATTCTCACAAACTTTCACATTTATAATAAGTTAAGTAAAAAGTAGGATTTGCTGAAAAAAATATAGCTTAATTCTGCTACGACGATAGCCTATGTAAACGAATAATATTAAGCCTATGTAAGAAGATATAAAAACAGAATACGAGTCACTGTTCAGGAGCGGGCAGGACCACACTGTCCGCGAATATTAAAATTTTAACAGTGGTAGAGCCACGCGGCAGCTTTTGCTGTCGCACGGATGGGCCGGCTCGAACCGGGGTGGTACCACGACCTCACAGAATACCAGCGTGAAGTAGAGGTTTACCTCTGCGTTTCGCTTGGTGAGTGCAGGTGGCCGGAGGCCCTTTTTACTGGAAATGAGGCATTCCATCTTAGTCCTCACGGGTGACAACGCATCTGCATTTTGATTCGCAAACGAGGATAGATGTAGATGTCTATGGGCCGCGGCAACCACTTAGCATCAGGTGGACTGTGTGCTCGTTTGTCACCTTTATCATATAAAAAAAAGAATACTTTTCTTTCTTAGATACGCCTGCCATCAAACCTTAACAAAGGAAAGCGTGGCTTACCACTTACCACAACAGTGATTAATCATTCCTTAAAATTATTACTTCACTGGCAAAGATACCGAAAATAGAACTCAAGTTGTTATTTGTGTATTATGAAAACTAAAACGAGGCTCGTGAACTAGAATAGTTCATTGCGGTAACATAGAACGCTGTAAAATGCTCTAAGGTATATCATGTCCATTGGAATGTTATCTCTTACACGAAATATTGACAAGTGATAACGTTAAGACTAACATCACTGTCCATGAATACGATGGCAACTTATCTATTTGAGACTCGAATTACCTTGGAAATGTTATGCATCGAATTATTGGTTTTTCTGCTGTATTGCCTTTTGTACTTTCTGTCCATGATGAGATATGTAAGTTTTATTTTAAGTTTGCTTCCCATTTTATCGTTAACTTATCCATTATTCTGTTTCTCTGATTTTCTATCTGATTTGTTTCTGTCCCGGCTGTTTGCTTGTGTGCAGTGATAGTATTTATCGCGATATATTTTTAATCTTGTTAATATTATCGGCTTTAATATGGCATAGAATTGATTTGGTTTTCAAATTGTTTTTCGAAGCCATTGTTTACGTTTCAAATTGATGTTAATAAATGGCGGGTTTCTGAAGATCCCTCTCATATTCTCATTAGCTTGATTCAATAAAGTTATGTTGTTTATGATAAATTTCGGGTTAATTGTGGTTGCTTTTCTCAATATACACAACAAATTGTTCAATATATAACCAGTTTCATAATGTGCCGCTAGATGAGTCTCGTTAAAATTTCAAGACGAAAATTGATTGTATAATTTTATTTGTCATTAATATATTCTAGTTTTCCTTGTTAAAATATTTTTTGAAGATAAATACGTGAATAGGCACTGATTTAGTCATAATTTATGGTAATTTGGTATTTATTAACGGATATATGAACGACATCAACGACAACTTTGTTTTAAAGAAAACGTCACCTTGTTCTTTTTTTGTTTTGCACGTGTTATTTTTTTTTTTGTTTTGCCGTAGGATTTTAAGTTAAATAGTCTGTGTTATCGTCTGTGCTTTATAATTTCTTTTATAAAATAACATGGAACGGTAAAAATACAATAAAAAGATTACTGAGAGTAAGAAGATGCTTCTTATCAAAGTACCTAGCTAAAAGCATTGTGACTGTAATAGACATTTTTTTTTAAATATATTTAATCATAAATTCTAATAACGATTCCTCTTTCGTCTTAAGTATTTGGGTACTGTTAAATATGAAATAAAGTCCATTATTTTTAAATCAGATTCCGCTGAGCTGCTTGTATTCATTGTTTGAATAATTACAATATTGCATGCCTATGTATGTTCTACAAACGCCTAAAAATCAAGACTCCAACGTTTTGTCGCATAAAATCGTATGTAGCAATCATATTGAACATATAAATTATATAAAAAGCACACTGTCAGAAAGATAAATGATTGTTGGATTTTTTTTTAATCGATTAATTGCTATTTTACAATCTCTTCATCTATCGTGTGGGAAGCCATGGAATATAAATGGCCGTTTAATTTTGTTTTGTTTAGTTATAATTAAATTTTTTTCGGCTTCGAAATCTCGAAATTTTGGTGTTTTAACAGCCTGGTATTAGTTTATTTTACTAAATACACTGCTCTGGCTTACTACGCGCTCGGCCGCCGTCGTGAGTGGATTGCTGTATCGTTTGCTTACAGCAGCGGTAATATAATATAAATACCGATCGCTGTAGAAATACAAAATATTCTAAAAACCAAATTTGATACATACTTGACCAAGATTATTATTTTTATAATCACATATTTTATTACAATATTTTGTTTCGCTAGAAGTACGTAGGATTTATATATAAATATACTTATACGTACTGGCAGGCGAAGTGTAAGGCGTCCCCCCACTAGATGGAGTGACGACCCGGTGAGACATGCAGGAAGTCAATGGGTTAGTTTTGATGAGAGAGTTAGTTATGATGAGACCTTACCTCCGGATTTGATAGAATAACCTGAAAGTGTACTTCCGTGAATGCTACTGAAACTCCTGGACGAGGAGAACTAGGTGTCCCGAGTTTGGGCTCGTTTTGTTAGTAATGAATAGGCCTTACCTCCGGACTTGACGAAGTGACTTGAAGATGTACTTCGGTGACTGCTACTGGAACTCTGACGAATAGAACTACGATTTACATTTTTATTCACGATCATATGAACATTATGAGTCGTGCACTTTTGAATTTTCCAAGCTTTTTTTTAAATTGAAATTTGACGTAAAATTATCAGATAATTTGAAGTATAGTAATAATTATAAGGTTTTTAGTGAAAACTTGTGTAATTAAACTACTTTAAAAATTTACGTATATTCGTGTTAACGTATATATTTGTTTAATGCGCTTGAGGCATGCACAATTGGATTTACCAATATTTTATTTAGCGTTTACTGACAATTTATTTTAAATAATGTGCTATTATTGAACAATGATCTAAAAGTTGAAGTAGCTTGCTTCAAATAAAGTTACGGAACCGTCGAACGGCACATTTCAGTAAAGTTAAATATTAGTATAAACGGAGTTAATCTTGTGTTGCGTAGTTTGGAAACGTACTATCATAAGTTATCGAACTAATAGCGCTAATGAATAGATAAACTGCCAATATATGTGTTTATTTTCAATGAGATAATCAGTGTGTAACATTGATTCGTAGAGATTTATAAATTTATTTTAATTTAAAATATATGAAGCGATGAAAATGCCAAGGGAGGTATAATAACATATATTGACTTTCACTTAAATGTGAACATCTGGTTCAAACAACGACGAAAGCGAAGCCGTTCGTGTTTTTAGGGAATCGTTTGTAACTTCCTGATTTTGAGTTTTTTTATAAACGTTCACGACAGCTGCTTTACAGTGATTAATGTTGTCAGGTAACTTAATTGCTTAATGAGCTGCTCTGTTAAATTTCCAACTGAAATCTTTTTAATCAAACTCTCACTTTAACATTATCTGGGATTCATAGTTAGTCAAAAAGAATTATAGGCGTGAATAAATTGTATGCTTTATCTTTTTTTTTTATTGTATCTTTTGTACACAAGCTACGTGCGTGTTAAAACCTAGAAGTGTCAGAAATAATTAAAAAATATCTCGCGGTATAATAGGCACTATAGAAGGCTATAAACACGCACTGGTTTAATGTGACACTTTTAAGTCATAATTACAAGATCGAGCAGCGTCATTTACAGCTCAGCTACGTATTCTATTTACAATTGGACGTGGTTATGCAAAAAGGATCCAACCCGAGTTTGTCAAAAATGTTGACTTGAAAAATAATGTTTGTGGTCTATACTATTACGTGATGTAACAATTTTAGCAAACGTAACACAAATAAGAAGAAAAATTACAAACAGACAGAAACCATACCGATAATTTGAGTTTATGATATTTGAAGTATGGATACTTCAAATATCATAAACTCAATTAACTTATTGCGGGTTGGACCCTTATTGCACAACTACGTCCAATTATATCCCTCTGGTCGATGAAGGTGACATCTTTCAATCTACAAAGTGTCGTAAACACGAAGACATTTATTTGTCTTACTTTCCCGTAACCTGGAAACACTAATGCGTTTAAATTTCAGATATGTTAGGATGTTTATTCAGAGACAGGGAGACGCTGAAAAGATACTGATAATACAACCAGTGGCAGATTTTAAACTTTGAAAATTACAAAAATCTAAACCTCTATACATTTCATCCGTGGCTGCCGTTGATGTAGGTCCAGCAGTACGGCTATAACTCTAGTGGGTATCGTGGTTGACTTTGTTTTGATGAAATTAAATCTTCATTTTTCGACGTAAGATTATTAAAATTCCGTTTGTCAAACAGTACACGTTTCTTAATCTATTACCGTTTCAGAATGTGTTACCTCAGTTTGGAGAAGAAACTACAGAACGACAGAAACTTTAAAATTACAAAAAAACTCCATAGACATAAAGTATGTCTGTGGAGTTTTTTGTAATTTTGTAATTGTTTAAGATTTATCATATATTCTTAATATTATTGAAGAAGAATATATAGGTACATACAAAATACATACAAAACAAAAGAAAATAGTGTGCAAAAAAATCTAATCTGTGTTTATATATATTGTATATATATATATATATATATATATATATATATATATATATATATATATATATATATATATAATATAGTGTTGTAAATCCGAGCAGACCAACAGTTCAACAGTGGTAGAGCCACGCGGCAGCTTTTGCTGTTGCACGGATGGGCCGGTTCGAACCGGGGTGGTACCACGACCTCACAGCATACCAGCGTGAAGTAGAGATTTACCTCTGCGTTTCGCTTGGTGAGTGCAGGTGGCCGGAGGCCCTTTTTACTGGAAACGAGGCATTCCATCTTAGTCCTCACGGGTGACAACGCATCTGCATTTTGATTTGTAATAGAGGATAGATGTAGATGTCTATGGGCCGCAGCAACCACTTACCATCAGGTGGACTGTGTGCTCGTTTGTCACCCTTATCATATAAAAAAAAAAGACCAGTGCCTCACAAGCGGCACCTGTTCACTAGTTCAGCATGACTCATGGGGCAAGCGTTGCCATCCTCGATCATTTTAACCGACTTCAAAAATGAGTAGGTACTCAATTCGAGTGTTTTTTGTTTGTTACGCGATATCTTCGCAGATTGTGAACCAATTTCGATGATTTTTTTAATGATATATAGGTTACACTTCAATGGTCGTAGTGGTTCGTTTGGACCCATAAATTAAAAGAAATCCATCCCTAAGGGTAGCAAATAACTAAGTAAATAGCAGTTAACTTCTTTTTTAGCAATTTGAAGTCTGTTTTTACTTTTTGTGAAAAGTTATAATTATTACGTTGATTGTTCGTTGATTGATTCATTTTGACGTTTGGTTTCTTTGTATTGTATAAATGTATCAGCATCGATCATAAGCACATCTCTTTCTTAAATTAATATTTTATTATTGTAACGAAAATCATAAGATTTTCATCTGCTAACGTCACCACCAAAGTTACATAGTCAGGGCGACTACTCTATTTATTGTTGATCTTTTACCTATAAACTTTACTACATATAATTAAGTGAGATTAGTCATAAAATTAAGTAAGTTACGATAAAAGCTCCTTGGTCTCAATTCCTCCGTTGTATGTCTCCAAAAGCATCCGCAATCCGCAATCAAATAACTTCTCTCCCGCTTCTCTTACTTGCGATGTTCCGAAATTACGTGCGTTAAGAGTGTGGAATCAACCACTCGAAACTAAATTTTGCTCCTTCTCTCGTCCGAACTCGAGTACCATAACTTGGTGGACGGTGTTCAATATAATTTAGTATCTTCTAAATCGAAATCCTCGGCGTCCACATATCGAATGACGTGCAGTTTCGTGGTCATTTGGAAGAGAAGGCCAAATTGGCCTCTAAAACGCTTGACGTGCTCAGCAGAGCGGAACAGTATTTCATATCGGCACATCACCTGCTACTTGATAAGGCACAGGTTCGGCCGCACACGGATTACTGTTCCCCTCTCTGGGCTGGGGCTCTCCAGTGCCAGATCCTTCTATTTGATCGCATCCAGCGCAGAGCAGTTCTAATCGTCGGCGACCGAACTCTTCCTGATCCGCTTTACTCACTGGCGCTACGAAGAGATGTTGCATCTCTTTGCGTATTCTATCGTATCTACCACGGGGAGTGCTCAGAGAAATTTTTCGGACTAATTCGCGACAAAACTGGAAATACCATCCGTAGCATCTGGATGATTGGCGGTCCACTACTGTGTGATTTAGAAGAAGTTTTCCTCCTCGCACAACTTCCTTGTGGAATCGAATACCACCAGCAAATTTTCCGGACCGATACGACTTAGGGACCATGAAGAAAAGAGCTTACTCTTTTTTAAAAGTCCGGCAATGCATCTGCAATTCTCCTAAGTGTTGCCGTTGTTCATGGGCGGTGGTTGTCACTTACCATCTGGTGAGCCGTATGCTCGTTTGCCCCCTATCATATAAAAAAAAACACGTTGTACGTTACTGAATCTTGCACTTCTACTCTATATCGCTGTTAAAGTATTCGCTTTGTCTGTAATAAAGATTAGTCACTGCGTTGTCGCGGCCGTGAATTTTAATGTTGAGAATTATTAAATGGTTGCTGTTTCATTCGTTGATACACAAGCTTGTGTGAGACGAACAAGTTTAATAATATTGAAAAAGAAAGCTAAAAGTAAAAGTAACTGAATGTGAATTAGTAGTACTAGCATATATATTAACTATATGTATTATATCTTAATTTGTATTTTGGAAGTGGCCGCGATGTGTGCTAGATTAGGGCATGTTATGCATGCTTAATGTTCACTGTTTGCAGCGTCGTGCGATGGATCATCAACTCCCCTTTAATAATATCTGGTTAAAAAGAGAGGGCAATGGTTGCCACATACGTCATACAGGTGTTGTTTGTGGGCGGGCTAGTCTGTTCGGGGTACTTGTATTAAGTCTTAGACTTCTGTGTTCGGGTTAAACTGTTTCAGTTTCCCTCTGTCGCCTCTTACGACACCCACGGGACTTTATGGGGTAGTGGATATTCTTACACCGCCACTACACGGTAAGAATTTCTAAAATTAATTAGTCTCAATTCTGAGAATAGAAGTCACAATGCTCATTAACAAATAGTACGTTATCTTGAAATTATAAAAAAGAAAACTAACTATAATTATCACCAATTATTATAATTATCTAGTCTCTTATTATACTTATTAGTGATTGACATAATTATGTCTTGCATTAACCAGTCAAGTTTAATTAACATTCCAAGTAAGAAATTAATGAAACTTTGTTTTCAAGCTGGTATTACTATTTTCGTCCTTATCACAAGAGTTTCTGTGTGTTAAAAATCATATTTCCAAGTTTTAACACGAAAACCTGGAACACATTAAAATTTGGTAAAAGCTTGGAATTTCAAACAACCTGTACCGTACGAGAGGCTTTTCTATATTTTAATATTTGTTTGGGCAAAACTGCTTTCTACATCATTACGCGTAGCAATGTCATTTTTCTTCTGTTAGAACTCTGTATAGCTTGGGGTCTATTTATTTATAACCTTTGCGAGCTTTTTGTACGTAATATATTGTTATTTTGATGGCGTACTTAATTTTCTTTATTATATGCCTATATACAAAATGTGTTGTATAATTTCTTTATTTTCAAGTTATAAAATGAAGTTTCTACTATTAAAAACTTTATGTGATAACTGATAACTTACTGATAACAAATTTCGCGTAGGTGCAAGTTATCCTTAAATATATGTTAAATACATGTTATACCCACCGTTTACATGAATTTAGGAATATTTGTAATTAACAGGAAGTTATTATTGTAAGGAAATATCTAAACGTTAGTTCCTGCAATTGAACCTTGTTTTAATTATTAGAAAATATCGTCATGATTCATTGGACACGCGTTTAGGACTGCGGTTGTCCTTTGAATTTTCCCACTAAGCCTTAACACACATTGTCATTGAATCATCGATACAGTGACTCAGTTTTAGAGATGAGTCATTGGATGATGTTTGGGACATCCATTATATATGTAGTCTGCATGGCACGATTATATGCGATATTTTTTTTATTTTTGTTTTTATTTCTGAAAGGATCTAGCTTTGTACTAAACTATTCAGTTTCATAATTATTACAATTGGAGCAATTTTTTTTATAGAATAAGGATTATAGGATAAGGGTGACAAACGAGCACACAGTCCACCTGATGGTAAGTGGGTGCTGGAGCCATAGACATCTACTTTTATCCTCGATTAAGAGTCAAGATTTAGCTGCGTTGTCACTCCTGCAGGGCTAGCATGGGCAGGAGACAATTTTATCCCCGGGGAAAGGAGAAAATGTTTATCCCCTCGCTTAGTTTTATCCACCCTTCGAGCATGGGTACACCGGTGGATATAACATCCACAGTAGATAAAATGGGAGATAGACTTAGACTTGGATAGATTTTTTGTATGAATATAAACTTAAACCCACGTTCAATGAACTAGGATAAAATTGTCCTTTTCAAATGTCAAAAAAGCATAATTTTTTATCTTTCATTTGGCTCCATGCTACGGACGGAGGATATATGTCTACTCGTTATGTCAAACGGGGATATATTTCTGCCCGTTTCCGTGCTTTGGCATAAGGTCAAGATAATTTTATCACTTGTCAGTGGATATAATCGGGGGATAATTGTTTTTGTCCCCAGCCCATGCTAGCCGTGCTGAGGACTGAGATGGAACTCTACACTCACCATACGAAACACAGCACTAAGTTGCTATTTTACGCTGGTATTCTGGGAGAGGGTGGTACTAAACCGGTCGATCCGAGCCGAAAACGTTTTCTAGCGAATTTGTATAATGAACGTAACATTTATTTGAGCTCAGTTTATACTGATCCACTATGACAGTCACCAATGTGATCTACTGATCTACTGTAATCACCGCTAAGCTTGCACTTGTACCAAAGTGCAGTAATAAGATGTTGAGGCGTTCACTTCTGTAATGTGTAATTACTAGTTACTTGGATGAGTAATGCGTTTGTATATCGAGAGTTTGCGGTGAAAATGTGCGAAATTGTTGTTTCGTCTGCTACATAGCAGAATGTGCATTTAAAGGTTTAGAATTAATTAGTTAAGATACGCATAACAAATAATTTAAAATTAAATATTTTGGTCAGACTTTGATCAAATTTATATGGGACCACATGTGAAGCAACAGCTTTCAGCTTGTAGCTTTTAACGTGGTAGACCCATGCTCTAGTTGTAGCACGAATGGGTCGGCTCGACCGGGGAAGGACCACGCTCTCACAGAATACCAGTGTAAAATAGCAGCTTAACGCTGCTGTGTTTCGTTAGGTGATTGTAGAGAACTGGAGACCCCATTTTACTGGAAAATAGGCATTCCATCTTAGTCCTCACGGGTGACAACGCATCTGCATTTTGATTCTTTATTGAAGATGAATGTAGATGTCTATGGGCCACAGCAACCACTTACCATAAGGTGGACTGTGTGCTCGTTTGTCACCCTATCCTATAAAAAAAATCAATTAAACAAAGAATCATCGAAATCGGTTCACCCAGTAAAAATTTATTAGGTAACACGCATAAAAAAAAAACAGTCGAATTGAGTACCGGCTCCTTTTTGAAGTCGATAGAAAAGATGATGTATCTTACCTAGTTTGAAGAGAACCTCCTTCCTCAGTTCCTTGATTACGTGTAAACTAGATAAGTTACATCATTGTTATTCAATATGCAGATCGTATCTTATTAATATTGACATCTTTTATATACATATTGTATCTCGTAAAGGAATGACTGATTTATATTAATTAGAAGAATTTACACTTCAGTGACTTCAATTTGGATTAGGTCGCATTACATTTTTTTTGTTTTATATTCTAATATTAAAAAATAAAAAATAAAAAAATCTAAAGTAGACAAATTCAGTAATTGTAAATCACTAAATCTGTATCAGAGAAACTCTCAAATAATGTACATAATGTAAATTCAAAATGTATTAAATTTTAAATCTCCAAAATGACAACGTAAGTGAACTGTCGGTTTGGGGGTACGTTAACTAAAAATTGAAATAACTATGAGAAGAGCCGAAAGATTTAAGGGTTTTTCACGAAACATTAATTGATAGACATTGGTGATATGTTGTTATTGTAATGGTTACAATATGGCAAATTATTAAATTAATTAAGAATTTAAAAAAAACAACCTTATTTATTCGATTAAATTTCCATCACATTTTGGAATGAGGGCTAATAATCTTCCACTCACCAGATGTCGCTATTAGCGACTGAGGTAAAGTTTTTTGTTACACATTGTCATTTAATTGAGAAATTAGTTTTAAATAATAGTTTATCATTGTCTAGAGTATTATATTAATATACAACACAATGCGTCAGTGGTTTGATTTTTAATTTTTTGCACATTATAACTCTTTATTTTTAAAAGTCGCCTTTTAGCTATATTTATAGTTTGGTTTATTCATTTCTAATGTAATTAATATAAAATATAACTAATAATACAGAAAGAAACCTTAAAGATTACATTTTCCTAAGAAATTATCGTCCCCGCTATGAAATCTGTCAAATATTTTACCTCACTCGAAAGTGGCGCCGCCCTGGTGGCAGAAAAAGTCGTGGATGCCCTCATTGTACAATTTAGATATAAGTACACTACATTTAATTAACCAATGTATTTTTATACCTTTTAGATAATATTTTTTTAATTTATCTATAAAAATAAAAATTTATTTGTTTTCAGTTAACAACTTAAAAATTAAGAGTTAGGAAGAGTCGAATTAATATCGATTGTTTTTTTATATTTTTTCTATTTCTAGTATCTTCAAAGTTTTAGTTTTATTTATTGAAATTGTGTCTTTGATAAACTGACTGTAATTTATATTAAAATAATGTAATTCGTGTTAGGACGGCTTTTTACCGTCGACGCGGCTTTAGCGCAAGTATCTCGCCCCTGCATACTTGACTCCTATAATAGACATAGAGAGTTGCGGAAAGTGTGGCCTAAGTACAGTGGATCCAGTGTGATATGAGCAGAATATGTATAGTAGTTTTACTGTGACCATATAGATAATAAAACTTGGGAAATAAAACAATTAACTTCCAAATTTCAATGTGTATTTTTAGTTATAATAACTGGTCTTTTCATGTGAATAATCGATATACTACGGTGGAAATTTAAATATATCGTTAAGTTGTTATTACTTTAAATATAGAAATACTAGCGTTTCGCCTCAGCCTTACATGGATGCGTTTTACCAGGGTGGTGTTATTTGTTCACGACTTTTTAACAAAACTATCTCTTATACTACTCTTATATTTTTTTTATTGGATAAGGGTGGCAAACGAGCACACAGTCCACCTGATGGTAAGTGGTTGCTGCGGCCCATAGACATCTACATCTATCCTCAATTACAAGTCAAAATGTAGATGCGTTGTCACCCGTGAGGACTAAGATGGAATGCCTCATTTCCAGTAAAAAGGGCCTCCGGCCACCTGCACTCACCAAGCGAAACGCAGAGGTAAACCTCTACTTCACGCTGGTATTCTGTGAGGTCGTGGTACCACCCCGGTTCGAGCCGGCCCATCCGTGCGACAGCAAAAGCTGCCGCGTGGCTCTACCACTGTTAAAAATCTAGCGAAAAATCTTATATAAATCTAGCGATCCGTCTCGTCTTCGCCTATATAGGATCTATTAATACATACATACGTATAATCACCCGTATTTTCCCGTAGGGGTAGGCAGAGACCACTTCTTTCCACTTGCTACGATCCTTACATACTTGTTTCCCTTCGTCCACTTTCATTATTTCTTTCATACATACTGTTCGGTTTAGGGTACTCTTGACCTGGCCTTATTTCAAGGCGTCCCTGATTTGGTCTAGAAAAGTCCGCCTAGGTCTACCCCTTCCAACACTTTTCATTCACACTCGCCTTATATACTTTTTTCGTCAATCGTTCTTCATTCATTCTCTCTACATGGCCAAACCATCTCAGCATACCTTTCTCAATTTTTGTCACTACATTTTCTTTTAGACCACGACGTTCTCTTATCTCACTATTTCTTATCCTGTAACTCAGTTTAACTCCTATTATACTTCTTATCTATTAATGATAATCAAATACCAT
The DNA here is from genome assembly GCA_033319125.1 of Parnassius glacialis. Classification (NCBI taxonomy): domain Eukaryota; kingdom Metazoa; phylum Arthropoda; class Insecta; order Lepidoptera; family Papilionidae; genus Parnassius; species Parnassius glacialis. The sequence goes on along the minus strand of JAVANC010000027.1, from coordinate 9,063,297 downwards.
TTATTTTATCGTTAGATCTTTCAAAAAAAAATCTTCAAGTTTTTGGGATAAATAGCCTAGATCCCTCCCAGCATTGTCCTCTATCTATCCGTAAAGTTTCATCACAATCGGTTCAGTCATTCCGAAGATTAGCCTGCACAGACAGACAGACAAAATTTTTAATAATGGTTATTTGTCTCAATAGCATTCAGATAAACAATTGAGCTCAATAGAAGCCAGTTATTTTAGTATTTCAGACAGATACTTTTTTGTAAAAATATCTTCCTCGACAAACTCTTTACATGTTGGTGAAAACCGTATCAACAACACAGACAGACTCGTATGCTGGATTGGTTAACTAGTTTTATCAAATCTAATAATATTAATCGAATAAAATAATAATCTATACACATAAATAAAATTGAAGTGTCTGTTTGTAATGTCGAAATAACAGCTTTTTACTATATGCATATGAAAGTATATACGCTACTTATAACAAAAACACGATTTTTAAAATATTTGTTTGTATGTCTGTCTGTTTGTTCAGACTAATCTCTGAAACGGCTGGACCGATTTTGACCGGACTTTCACTGGCAGATAGCTGATGTTATAAAAAGTAACTTAGCTTACTTTTATTTTAAAAAAAGGATTAGGGTTCTGCGCAATAAATTAAAACCCATGAAATCCAATCGTAATAAATAACGCGCGGGCTTCGCGGGGAACAGCTAGTATCTATATAAATTTCTCTGGAAAGAGCACTGTTTGTAATACAATCGATACTTTACAAATACAACTAATGTTCAGATTCTGAGAAGAGAAATTTTCTTAGCTCACACCTCATTGGCAACAAATTTGCCTAGATATCTGCTTGCGCATCTTCGACATTCCTATTTAAATGAGCTCCATGAGATGGTTAATGACTCGATGGCTCCGTAATGATGTCTTACCTTTCAAGTACCGATACTTACCCGACGATATAGACTGATATAGACACTAGTTTTAATGTCTACGAGATATATGTTGCGTGTTGTTGTTAGCTATTATCTATACAAATAAATAAAATTAAAGTGTCTGTTTGTAATGTCAAAATAACATCATTTTACTATATGCATATGAAAGTATTTACGGAACTTAAATATTTTTTTGAAATTTTTGTCTGTCGGTCTGTCTGTTTGTTCCGGTTAATCTCCGAAATGACTCGGCTTTCACTGGTAGATAGCTTACGTTATAAGGAGTAACTTAGGCTACTTTTATTTTATAAAAAACCATTAGGATTTCGCACAAAAAACCCATGACATCCAATCGTAGTAAGTTCACATGGAAGAAGTCGCAGGGAACAGCTAGTGATAAATTTTATTAGCTTAAATTTTGTTTAATGCCACCTACAGTGAAATATTTAACACGAGCAAGATTTTTTTCTAGAATCTATTAAAAAACTTTCATTTTATGAATTGGTTGTAAAGCAACAATTGAGCTCTATTTCAAAACATCCGTTTTTGTTTTAAAAAATTGAAGTGTCAAAATAATTGACAGTCCGCATGATGGTCGGATGGCTACTGCATCCCCTGGACGCCTGCTATTTTAAACAAAGAAGGCTACAGATGCATCGTTACCTCTGAGGATTAAGATGGAATGCCCCACAGCCTATTATTAAACTGGCTCTCTATCCTACCCTTTGTAAGTAGCTGTAATTTGGTTCATGCCCTGTAAAGAAAGAAATGAAGAAACCCTTAAGTATGTTGTGAGACTCTTTGGACTGTAAAAGTGTGGGTTTCGATGATTGGTCAACAAAATAAGTCTGTATTATTAACGCAATCTAATTCAAAGATTTTGATTATAACTATAAGGTAGTAAAATTACATTTTTTTTTAAATTTAAAGTGACATTTTCCTTTTTTTGTATAGGATAGGGTGACAAACGAGCACACAGTCCACCTGATGGTAAGTGGTTACTGTGACCCATAGATATCTACATCTATCCGCAATAAAGACTCAAGATGCAGATGCGTTGTCACCCGTGAGGACTATGATGGAATGCCTCTTTGCCAGTAAAAAGGGTCTCCGGTTCTCTACACTCACCATAGGAAACACAGCAGCGTTAAGCTGTTATTTTAAGCTGGTTTTCTGTGAGAGCGTGGTCCTTCCCCGGTCGAGCCGACCCATTCGTGCTACAACTATACTACTAATATAGCTGCAGCATGGCTCTACCACGTAAAAAAACTCCTTCACAAAACGCAAGCGAATTATTAAATATTGACTAGTGAGTGAGACGAGTTGGCAGAATTTATCAATGTGATTCGATTCCCGATCAAAAGAGGTATTTGTATGGCCATCAAAATTAGTCTGGGATTTGGGTGTTGGCCCATATGCAACCTTACGTTCTACGATTTCGAAGAAATTTCTATAACAAGGAAAACTTTTTTTTTAATACACATGTTTTTTTCTGTCTAAAGTAATAATTTGGCTTTGTTCAGCCATATTGCGAACATCGACTGCGGCTTACGATATTTGGTTTCGAAATTTAAAACTACTGTGAGTGATCGGGTAACAGGAAGCAGAGGCTTTTGCGGGTGTCCCTATATGAAAAGTGTGGAAGAAATTATTTTACATTGATTCATAATAATAGCGCTGTATTCGTCGAGACACCTTTGTTTACAGATATATTATCACTAGAATGTTGAGAATATAATCTCATTATGGTAAGACATGGTAGCTTAGTAGCCCGGGTTAATTGTAACTAACGGAGTACCGAAAAGAAGGACCGGTCCCGTTCAAAACGGGACGTGCATATGTAGTCAAATGGTAAAGCGCACTGAATTCGCATGTAGTGTTTCTTATGGCGAGTGACAAGAAGCGGACACCTTTTTTGTTCTGGTTACGAGGTATTCTAAGTGACACGGCATCTGCAGTTTAATTTCTAATCGATGAAAGATATAAGTCTCTATGGCCGATAACATTCATTTAAATAAAACTAGATTTTACGGATTTTATCGCGTATATTCACTTAATTTAGCATCTCTCCCCATGACCATGCGTGCTGTAAAGTACTCGAAACGTCGGGACTATAAAATAGTCAATATACGCAATAAAATTCGTTAAATCTTTATACGTGGTGGAGCCACGCTCCAGCTATATTATGCTTGTAGCACGAATGGGTCGCCTCGACCGGGAAAGGACCACGCTCTCACAGAATACCAGCTTAGAATAGCAGCTTAACGCTGCTGTGTTTCGTATAGTGAGTGTAGAGAACCGGAGACCCTTTTTACTGACAAACAAAACGAGGTATTTCATCTTAATCCTCAGAGGTGATAACGCATCTGCATTTTGATTTTGAATCGAGGATAAATGTAGATGTTTATGAGCCACTAACTCTACTTACAATCAGGTGGACTGTGTGCTCGATTTTCACCCTTATTCTATATAAAAAAAAATCTAGTTTCTTTTTAATGTGTAGTGTTCGCGTAAACGTAAGAAATCACAACATTCACTTACCACTGGACACATGGACTGTTTGCTCGTTCTCCCTTCTATAAAAAAAATAAGTTATTCAATTCAATTCAAAAATCTAAAATATTAAGTATATTAAACAAAACATGGTCATGCTCCTTCCGATTCAACGCTCATTGGAACTGGAGATTAATGTTGTGAACGGAAGTGGGGTGGAGAGTAGTGTCAGTGACTTCAGTTATCCGCACAATAAAATCTCGTATTTTGCACCATCAATAAATTTACATAGGTTTTTTTTTTGATAAAGACACATAATATTAAACTTAGTAACTTATAATATCGTCTAATTTTTAAACGCGTGTAATCTAGGAAAATCGAGATTATTTTAATATAAAATGAAACTTAATTCGATAAATTGCATGCAATATGGCACACGAAGCACACACATTTTATTATACTTGCAGTATTTGTTTAAAACATAAACTCATCCGAACATAACTTGTAACTTCGTAACATAGAGTAAAGTTTACCTCTCTACGGAAACCTGCATAGTCTAATACACTGTATAACTTGTATAAAAAATATATTAACACATTCACTGTCCCGTGCATTACATATAATGCATTTCTATTGTCTCACTATTGTGTCTGTAAATCGGACAGTGCATGTGATAATATTCAGGGTATTCGTAACCGGGATTGAATATAATTCCGGTCGGTTATGTCTAGCAGCGTTACTTGAAAAATATACCTCACTGCACTGCGGTCATTAATGAACTTATAGGCTGGTCAGTTGTAGAATATCACTAGTACTTGAAGCGTCAGTAGCCTAATGGCAGGGCGCGGACCGAGAACTTGAAAGGTCGTGGGTTCGAACCCGCCATTCGACTACTGTCGTGAACCACTTTCTAACACAAGCATTTTAAGCTTACCAGAAGTGGTTAAAGGGAATATTAGTAATGTTTAATAGCATTACTAGTATTTTTATTATAATAAAAAAGGTACTGTAGGGTCTACTCTTTTTAAGGTCATTGACATTATACCCGAAGAAATCGGTCGGATTGCTAATCAAATAATAAATCTGTAACTATGGCGTCAGTATCTAGGCACCTAATTATCTAGATCTACCTATAAATAATAATATCTTATCTTTCGATATCTTTGGGAACAGGAAATAATAAAAAGTCGACATTCCTATTGTTATTTAAGCACCCGTATGCTATGCAGTACCTTTTGGCTTTTTGAGAGGCCATACTTGAATAAATGTTGTCACAATTAAACAAAACATTTGTTAAATAGTTTTATTATTCAGTATGATAGAATACTTTACAAATTACTTACTCTAATAATTTTCTTTTTATAATTTTTGTTTTTTTAATAATTTATTGTTTCTTATAATGATGTGACAGCCGAGGTAACTCAGATGGTTATCGGTCACTGTAAGCTTCACAGTACTCGAGCAACCAACAGTGGTTTTTAACAGTGGTAGAGCCACGCGGCAGCTTTTGCTGTCGCACGGATGGGCCGGCTCGAACCGGGGTGGTACCACGACCTCACAGAATACCAGCGTGAAGTAGAGGTTTACCTCTGCGTTTCGCTTGGTGAGTGCAGGTGGCCGGAGGCATTCCATCTTAGTCCTCACGGGTGACAACGCATCTGCATTTTGATTCGCAAATGAGGATAGATGTAGATGTCTATGGGCCGCAGCAACCACTTACCATCAGGTGGACTGTGTGCTCGTTTGTCACCCTCATCCTATAAAAAAAAACCCGGGTTCGATCCCCGCCGGCACCAATGAAATTGTTAATTGCAATTTTAAGTGCTGATTTACCACGTGCTCGGCGGTGAAGGAAAACATCGTGAGGAAACCGGCATGTCTGGGAAATAAGAAAAAAATATTTCGAAAACATTGAAGTTCGCCAACACGCATTAGGGCAGCGCGGCGGACATTTCCTTGTCCTAAAACCCTCTCAGAAATGAGAAGAGGCCTGTGCCCAGCAGTGGGAAGTAAATAGCCTGCAACTTTACTTTTATAATGATGTGGTAAATTCTGAAGTTAAGATAAAGTTATCTCAAGTAATCTAACGGGAAACACTCGCATGGCATATCAGATTTACAATAGTTAATACTTTTAAGTATTTCGTTGCCAACATTGACAATATTATTTATTTTAAGATCGAAATATTCGCAAAACTTCTGCTCGAGCATTTCCACAAAAGCCTATGTAGTCTTTGGGATAGTTAAATTATGATATATTTTATTTTTTCTAATATTATTCATACACACAGTACAATAAACAAAAAAGACTTTTGACTGCCTCGTTGGTCTAGTGGTTGTAGTAGTGCGACTGCTGATCATGAGGTCCCGGGTTCGAATCCCCAGGTCGGGCCAAATAATCAGTTATTGAGTTTTTCCATCAAGAAATTCTCAGTAGCTGCCCGGAGTCGGGAAGTTGGCGGTGTTTCACCCCCGTGCCTCGGAAAGCACGTAAAACCATTGGTCCTGCGCCTGATCTCTCTCTGGTCGTGTCGGTTTACCGTCCCATCGGGCTATGAGAGTGAGGGAATAGAGAGTGCACCTGTGATTGCGCATACACTTGGGCACTATAATCCTGTCCTGCGCCAATGGCTAGTCTTCGTTGAGACTGGCCGCCGTGGCTGAAATTCGGTCTAGAGGACATTATTATTATACAATAAACAAACATTATTAATAAATACCATGTTTTAACATTAAAATATTCAAACTTGCAAGTAACAAAAAGAACTTCGTGCGTCGCACTGATCCTGAGATTATTGTCCACTGGCCGTGCCAGCGTAACCGGTTTTTTCCAGTCTCGCCGTGTACGCGAGAAGCGGCCAGTGGTCACGCACACATGCCTCACGTTCTTGTAAGAGTGCAACAAATTCGCGCAGTTGTGTGAAGCTTTACCTCTGTTCCGTTTATTTACTCATGTGTCAAAAGTGCCTAAATACTTACAAAAGAAAAATACTTTTTTGTTAAAGGCTTATTACATTACACGATTTCTCGGGCGCTGTCCGCAGGGACAGGGTAGTGTAATAAGAAACAGGGAGACAGGGTCCCTAAACAGGGCGACCGAGTGGTTCCGACCGCCCTGCTTCCCTGCCGCGCTGTGGATCGTGTAGTGTAATAAGAGACAGGGAGGCAGGGAGCTCAGTTGCGCGGCCGCATGCGCAGAGTCTACACGTCTGTTTATTTAAAGTTCTACTGTATCGATCTACTCTCTAAATCATTATTCGTATTTATGTCATGCGCTAAAGAAAAAGATCCTTCTCAATGTCATCGACATATACAAACATATTATGCCTTATCAAATCTTGATAGGAGTTTCCAGTGGCCAAAATCGTAAAGTGACAACCAATCTCTCTTAAAAAAGTATTCTTTTGAATTAAACTTCTTTTACGGATTCTATCGAGTTTAATATTTTTTTTATTAATTCCCGGGTGCTTTACCACCCATGCTCACGGGGGACTGGGTGCTGTAAAGCACCCGAAACGTCAGAAATTAATAAAAAAAATAATTAAACGCGTTAGAATCCGTACAAGTAGGTTTATTCAATGTGTAGTGTTCGCGTAAATATAATAAATCATTAAATTATTATTTTTTCTATTAAAGGCGTTACTAAACTTAATAACTCGTCGAATTGGTTTTCACCTATTCTTTAAAATAGTTTCCCAACAAACCTGGGTCCAAAGCGCTGACTATATGCATATTCGAAAGTTTTTCTCTGAGGAGCAAATATATTTTCATCCACATTTTCCTTTCATTCCTTTTTTTAGCTTGGCCTTGCACGGTACCGCCAGCCAAAGTTTTAAATTATAGGATAGGGTGACAAACGAATACACAGTCCACCTGATGGTAAGTGGTTGCTGTGCTCCATAGACACCTACATTTATCCTCGTATGCGAATCAAAATGCAGTTGCGTTGTCACCCGTGAGGACTGAGATGGAATGCCTCTTTTCCAGTAAAAAGGGTCTCCGGTTCTCTACACTCACCATACGAAACACAGCAGCATTAAGCTGCTATTTTACGCTGGTATTCTGGGAGAGCGTGGTCCTTCCCCGGTCGAGCCGATCCATTCGTGCTAATATAGCTGTAAACTATACTACTAATATGGCTGCAGCATGGCTCTACCACGTAAAAAAAACACTAAAGCAATTTTTTGACGTTTAGATAAAGTCTGCGCCATAATGCTAGACGTGCAATCGTTTCCACGTTCGAGTAACAACTGAGGCAGGAAGCGATTTCTAGCGTAGTGTAATAAGCAGCGCCCTGTCTGTTAGGCAGGGCACACGATAGACAGGGCCCGATAAATCGTGTAATGTAATAAGCCTTTTAACGTAAGGTGCGCGTCAACTCGAGTGTGCGCGTGACAACCTCACTGAATTAGCCTCTTGTAAGCGGCCGTGCAGCGTAGGTATATTTTCATTGCCTAAAGCGTGGAGTGAGAGGCCTGGTAGAATTAACAAGCTAACGAGTAATAGTAGACGAACTTTAAAACGCACTTGGATTAGTAAAATTTTTGTTACAATTCCATAGAAAATGATCTAAAGCTAGTTGCATTATAACTTTGTAATGTTATTTTAAACTCTAAACAATGAATATTTTATGAAGAAAACGATTTATATGCATAACTACGCTTTACTATTTTATTTGCGGGATAGGCAGGAAGGATCTTTTTTATTTACTTACTACTTTCATTTATTTTTTAGTTGATAGTTACTGTAAGAATCATTCAAAGTATTCATACAATCACAATATAGCCTCATTCAGTTTCGTTCGTCACACTCGTGGTTAGGATGGACCTCAGGATAATTTAGGGCAGTGCAGTGGTGGTTTACGTGAAGGTTCGTTACGGTCATATATGTATATATTAGGGTTGTACTGCCTGGAATATATAGATAGATAATCAACTATGATCATCTTTGTACTTTATTTAAATTGTATTATTTTCAAACTCGAAAAGTTATTTAAATCTTTTTTGAATAACACTTCCTATAAGTCTGATTTGAAAATAAGTCCTTCACTTACAATCTTATTATTTAGGCCCATTTTAAATAGTTATAGCGGTCAAACCGCGAACTCACTTATGCTCATTATCAAGAAAGCCCACGTATTGTAACGGACAACTGCGGAACCCTACCTCTATATTTCGCTTGGCCATTTTTGTTAACAAAATTAAAGTAAAAAACGAACTTACAGTCCACCTGCAGGTAAGTAGCTACTGCAGCCCATAGCCCCAAACTAACTTCAAATATAAACAAATAAGGCTACAAAGTGGTCACCTCTGAAAATTAAGATGGAATGTCTGCTGTAATTATTCTGGCTCCCTATATGCTTCTGACCAGGACACATACATTGCTGTTAGACGACAGAATTAGGCGGTACCTACCCAGATGGATTTTTAATCAGAAGAGGAGTCCTGCCACCTAATAAACCAAATTTAATGGAAAGGTTTTTTCAATTAAACGCAGTCCATTGTAATTTTTTCCTTTAGTGGAATCATTGTAGTAGAACATGCTTAGAGTCGGAAATACGTAAGAAGGTGGTACCTATCCAAATCTAGGAAGAAATGCGTAGGAATCACCGAAATTATACAACTAACGTGGCAAGATGCATCAACACACATAGCGGATTTTTGTCTGCGTTGAACGGATATAGGAACGGTATTTTCTTTGGAAACGACTTCTCTTTTTCCTAATCTTCACAAGTCACAACCGAGCGTAAGCTCAGAATATTCGCTTCCATAGCGAGTGCTTCGCTTAACTTCCGACGAACAAATTATTTTTTTACCACGCCTCGCAAAATTTTGTTCCTCGCGTCTCGCGGACAAATCCTTCGTTTGCGCAGGCTTTTATATACAATATTAACAAAATTTTACCGAGAAATAGGAGTCCGAAAAATGTACATTTGTTTTTATTTTGGCGGTTGTATTCACCTTAAAGAGGAAATGACGGATACTAATGTGAGATTCACACGCTCTACCATAGCTTCTCTTTCGGACTGGATTTGATCCCGACTGGCCCGAGGACTTGGTTGGTATCTCTCAACCACTGTGCTATCGTCTGCATACCCATAGATACCGGGCATAAGCAGATCATTTATATGCAGCAGGAAGAGAGTTGCGGAGAGAACGGACCCCTGAGGAACACCGGCGTTAGTCGCCATAGGATCGGATGAGCAGCCATCGACGACGACCCGGAGAGACCGTTCACTCAGAAAGTCCTTTACCCATTCAATCAGACCAGGGGATAAGCCGTACGCTGGAAGCTTACCCAAAAGGCTATTTGTGCCAAACTCTGTCAAAGGCCTTCGAGACATCAAGGGAAACAGCAAGTGCTTCCCCACTGTTCTCGAGTGCCTCGCCCCATACGTGTGTGGCATACGCTAGAAGGTCCCCAGCTGACCGATTTCGGCGAAACCCATATTGCCGGTCATTAAGGAGGTCATTCTGTTCTAGGTATGCCATTAAGCGGGCATTCAATATACGCTCCATAATCTTGCAGAGTATGGAGGTAATTGAGATTGGACGATAATTGGCAGGGTCGGCGCGGCTGCCTTTTTTTGGAACAGGCTGCACGTTGGCCAGCTTCCAGGATTTTGGCACTATTCCAGTACTAAATGAGAGGCGGAACAAGCGTGTCAACACAGGAGACAACTCAGGTGCACAGGCCTTTAGGACTATGGCTGGTATACCATCTGGTCCACTAGCTTTATTCACGTCTAGACACCGCAGGGTTTTAAGAACCTCCTTATTCGTTATACGAGTCTCCGATTGGGGCGATGCCAATCTTGTGAAGTTCAACGCCTCCAAAACACAAGCGTGTCTCTTCACTGCAAAAAGGAGCCAGCTCACCTTGGCTCCTTCTTTCCGAAATGTATCACTGAAGTATACCGACCGCCTTCAGTTGTTAGGGTTTGAAATATCCTCAAATTTGAACTTCGGGCGGTTCATTGAGTCCAAGGCCAAAGCAGCTGCAAGGAAGCTGGGAGTCCTTGCAAAGGTGCGGCGATACTTCACGCCGGGACAGCTGCTTACTTTATATAAAGCGCAAGTCCGGTCGTGCATGGAGTATTGCTGCCATATATGGGCTGGTGCTGCAAAATGCCACCTAGGAGCTTTGGACTCGATGGAAAGGCGTGCTATGAGGCTTATTGGTGACCCGAATTTGGTTAAAACCAATCTTACCAGCCTCGAACACAGACGTAAAGTAGCCAGCCTTTCGGTTTTCTACAGGATGCATTTCGGAGAGTGTGCGCAGGAATCACATAACTTAATTCCACCGTCTCCCTTCCACCATCGGACAACCAGACGTTCGGCCAGTCTCCACCCTTTCGTTGTTGACTTACCACGCATTCGAACCAAACGGTTCGCCACGTCGTTCATCATGCGTACAGCAAAGGAGTGGAATAAGTTGCCAGCATCTGTCTTTCCATCCGATTACAGTGTGGGTGTCTTCAAGACAAGAGTGAATAGGCTTTTGTTAAGTCAGTGCGCTTCACCATCTTAGGCTACATCACCACTTACCATCAGGTGGGATCGTAGATAAGCGCTGGCTTAGTAGAATAAAAAAAAAATACTCAACATCCGATTTCTATACAAATAGAACTTAATCGCAAGCGGTGAAAGGACAATAAAGAGCATTTTATGCTCCGCATTATGCAGAACATGTTAACAGACTAAAAGTTATTGTGGATTTAATATAATTCCAACTATTAGTGTCTCGAATGTAAATTTTTAAACAGATATTAAGAATACGTTTTTGTATACGGATGTGATATTCTTAGGACTGGTTCCGTCGATAAGATTTCGTTGCTTATTAACATTGATAACATTTTTATCGTATTTGTATTCGAATTAAGTTTGATTTGTGTAAGACAATCTATACAATTTTTTAACCTTAATCTACAAATTTTTTGGTAGAAAATGCCAATTGTTCAGGGACTTTTAGGAGGGAAAGTTAAATAAATAATAATCTAAAATGTTCAAAAGCCATCTTGTGGATGGATTTCGGATGTACTATTTGCAGAGATGTGTATTAAATATTAAAATGTACGTGGTAAGATATATATTGTAGTTGTAGCACAATGGGTCGGCTCGACCGGGGCAGGACCACGCTCTCACAGAATACCAGCGTAAAGTAGCAGTTGCACGCTGTTGTGTTTTGTATGGTGAGTGTAGAGAATCGGAGACCCTTTTTACCGGAAACGAGGCACTCTATCTTAGTCCTCAGAGGTGACGACCCATCTGTATTTTGATTCTTAATTGAGTATAAATGTAGATGTCTATGGGCTACAGCATCTATTTACCATCAAGTGGACTGTGTGCTCGTTTTTCACACATATTCTATAAAAAAAGTCACGATCCTCAATAGTTATGTATTTATTGCAGAGTTCATCAGACTCGGTGCTGACGACAGGGGCCGTGGTGGAGCGCGCTAATAGCTTACAGAATGCGGAGCAAAACCTGGCGCCTCATGTCGCTTCCACGCTTCACCGCAACAAGAGCTCGCTTCATTCCTCTTCGCAGTCCTCTCTTGGTAAATATAAAATATTTCATGATAGCTGCTACATCTCGTCGCTTTATCACACCCTTCTTCATCGACTTTTAAATGCACAACAAGAAAGAGATTCTAGTTCTTTCTTTTTGTATTCAATGTTTTGGAGGAGTGAGGAAACCTGCGTGTTTAAGGTTAACTTAAACCTAAAATAACCGGCCAAGTGCGAGTCGGACTCGCGCATGAAGGGTTCGGTAACATCCTAAACACGTTTCTAGTAGGGAGCCCCCTTTAATTTTTAATTTATTTTTAATATTTTTGTTGTTATAGCGGCAACAGAAATAACATTCTATAAAAATTTCAACTGTATATATAAACAAAAATATTTGTTTGTTTTTGTTTGTTATTAAAAACAAACAAAAACAAACAAATATTTTTGTTGCTATAGCGGCAACAGAAATTCACATTCTATAAAAAAAAATTATTCAACAAATAAAATCTACCTGTTACGGATCATGAGCTACATCCCGCTGACAGACAGACGGACGAACGGATGGACAGGTTACCCTTTTGTTACCCTTTGGGTACGGAACCCTAAAAAGAACTTCATTTTTCTAGAATCTGCCAACTGGCGTGAATATTTGATTTTGGTTTATCATACTATTACACATTTGTCATACATACTTCATGGTATAAATTTGAACTTATTTTCATTTTAAATGCCCAATTACCATATTTTAAGTTCGAAAACGGTTCTCGATGTTTACCCATTTCTTGTTTATATTGAGTTTGATGGAAATCTTATTGGACAGAATTGAAAAGATCACTGTAGTAATTTATGCTTATTCAAGGTTAATGGAACCAGTTTAAGATTTTTTAAAAGTGAAACTGGGCGGTCACCGATAAAGTTAATCTAAAAGCTTAAATGTTTGTTATTGTATTACGTTAAACCAACTGGAAATATCGTTGGTGTTGATGCAAACTTCAAAGGTTGATTAAGCATATTCTTTCGCCTTCTTGCGTTCACATCGTGGAAGCCATTGTGACAGGCTTTAGTCGCCGTGTAAGCGTTTTATATAGAAAATTGCATGTGGACAAACATTTATTTGAGATCACCAGATGCGAAACAATTATTTGTACCTATGCCATTATAAAACTTGCTCCATGCGTTAGAACCCGCAGCAAAACGAAATCACATTAAAATACACCTTAGACATAGTTCTCTCATTGGACTGTAATTTTAATTTCACACTTATCGGACTCTGATAATAATAATGGGGTAAGATGAGTTGCTTCATACTATAAAACCATTATACAGCAATGATGTAAAAGAGTTTGAAGTTTATTATATTCGAAGACAGAGAGAACTGCAGCGCGATTTTACAACTCTGGCGGAAATCGTTTCCCGGTGGAAATCACTTAGCAATTGTTTTTAAACATTTTTATTAATATAAAAATACTAGTGATCCGCTGCGATTTCACAATAGGATATTCTTACATATTAAAATTGCACAAGGACACAATTCCAGGCCCGGAACAGATTTGTAAGTCATACAACTCTTGTTGCATTCGGGTTACGAACCGACGGCCCTGCCGTGCTTACCAGATGCTTAGTAACGACGCTATGGAACTTTTAAATTGTTTCATACACACATATGAAACCATAGATTACCTCCTAATAGATTCCGCATACAGGGCCACAACCGCGCGCAACACATACTTGCTATAGCTAGCATACGAAGTGACGCTAAGAATCACGACATCAGTGTCGACCAAGTTTGTGACCCGTAGGCACGTCCGAGTTCTTGGCTATTTAAAAATAGTTTTGTATCCAAAATACACTACAAATGGCATCTTGTGCAGTGAAATGGTGTGGCAAGTCAGCTAAGATATCTAGTTATCAAAAAGATGGCATAACATTTCATTGGTAAGTAAATTCTATTCTTATCACGTTAACCACCGGAGATCAACTTATACTGGTAATTTAATGGTGAAAAGTGATAACAATTAAGCACCCGTTGATGTCTTTTTGAAATGTCCCTTTCACTCGTTACGTAAATTACAATAGTTGTCTTTGTCTAACAACAGCACGTGTATCGATAGTGTTGTGATTTTTAAGTCGATATTTGTTTGGTCATCGTTTATTTTTTTTGAAGTCAAATTATTTTATAAAAATAATGACGTATCATTGTGGTACCTACATATATGTTATAGGTTTCCTAAATGCCCCGAGAGGAAAAAGATGTGGATCGACGGAACTTGTCGAGGGGACGAATGGTTTCCCACCAAAATAATGTGCTATGCTCAAGACACTTCACATACGACAATCTTCATATTATGAAAAACCATAGAAGGCTGTTGGATTCCTCTATACCATCTCTATACTTGCCTGTTCTGGTATGGACTTTTACATTTTTTTAAAAGATTAGTACCAATGTGGATAACACAATAATAGCATGATTTTCTAATATTAAGGTGAATGTTACATGTCGAAATCAAACTATTTTTAACGGATTTATAAATCGTAAAACGTGTAAAAGTTATAATGCGATTATTGTGTTGACTTGGTATTCTAGTGTTACATGAACTTCAGTAATAACTTACTTTTATTATTAAACACATCTAAATTTGGAAGACGTGCCGTATGGTGTATTAATTAATAATACTATTTCTAGGCACCCGTCCCTACCATAGCTGCAAGTGCAGATATTGCAGTTAAAAGTATGGAAATTCCTGTGGCCGGCACATCGTTGAAAAAATTGGTATGATTATAATAAGAGCTAGTTACATGATGATAATTTGTATAAATTAATAATATACGTATTATAAGTACCTTAATAATTATTGGTAATATTTTAAAAGAAACGAATACGTATTTCAGACTACTAGTTCACCGCTGGAAGACGCAAAAAACTCGCCAACACCTAAAAATCAGAGCCATTGCTTAGAAACGCCTACAAAACAAAATAGAAAATTTTCTCCTATACTTACCTGATACGCCATCTGCATTTGATACTCCAGTTAAAAACATCTTTATAGAAGAATAATCAAATTAACCAACGTAATGTACAGAAAAGATAAAAAAAATTAAAAAGTTAAGTGATTCCAAAAGAAGACTAAAAAGACAAATAGTTTCTTTGAAGTCATTATTGGTAAAATTAAGAAACAAAAATTTATTAACAGCCGAAAACAATGACGTATTAAGTTCCTTGGGAGTCAAATGTGGTGAAATTATGCGTAGTCAAATGCTGAAAGGAAAATCAGGCAAAATTGTTAGAAAAAAAAATTCACTACAGTTGAGAACTTTTACACTCACCATAAATGTTCACTCAACTGAGGCTTATAATTATGTACGCAAACATTTAATACTTGTTTATCCTCTGTAAAAACACTAGGAAAGTGGTACAGATTTCTAAATGGTCGTCCACAAATATTGAGCAGTTTTGTTAATGAAGATATTTTTCATAAAATGAAAAATCACCAATTCGATCACAAAAGTTGTAATCATGTCATTGATTTAGCTGAGAGTGGCATGGCAAAATACATAGACATAAGATTACTCTAATTATCCAGGAAGACAGATCCTAAGATTTCTGTGAGACAATTTTATACTAAGCTTATCCATTTTAAAAATCAGTCAAATATATATTTATAAATTAAATGTACAATGTTTTATTTTTTAATATACATCAAATAAAAATTGATCAATATATTTATTTATTAATAATCAATAAATCCCAAATTTATCGATCAACGTCCCAATCCTGTTCCATCACTACGGTTTGGTGCATTCTAAGTTTGACCTGTAAATGTCCAATCACAGCGCATTTGATACGTCCCCCGCAACCCTTGCATACCGCCACGTTTGGTGAACTCAAAACAGAACAAATATTCAATGATGCGGTATCTATTAGGGGGTAATCTATGTATGAAACATACAGGTAGAGCCAATAGAGCCGACCCAATCGTGCTATAATCATAATCATAATTTATTATATGTATATAGCATATGACGCTAAAAATATTGACACAACATTAAAATGATAAATTTTAATTTTTCATTTGTTTTGTTGTGCCGATATTGACACCTGATGGTAAGTGATTGTTGGGCCGCAACAATCACTTACCATCAGGTGGACTGTGTGCTCGTTTGTTACCCTTATCATATAAAAAAAAACTGGAGTTGGGCTATAGCATCTTCCTGATAATAACTCTAAATAACAAAATTGTGGTTGCCAACCCGCCTGCCAGACATGGCAACTGTGGAAAATATCCCCTCCTATGTTGTTGTATTGGTCGTACCAATTACCTTAATAAAATATCATTAGGCAGTTATCGAGACTTTACCTGTCTTATGTGTGGAGCCACGCTGCAGCTATATTATGGTTGTAGCTCGAATGGGTCGGCTCTACTGGTTAAGGACTATGCTCTCTCACAGAATTCCAGTTAATTTCCAGTTAAAATAACACAGTTCAATGTTGCTGTGTTTTGCATGATGAGTGTAGAGAACCGGAGACTCATTTTTTATGGGGTAGGGTGGTAAACGAGTACACAGTCCAACCTGATGGTAAGTGGTTGCTATGGCCCATAGACATCTATCCTCGTTTGCGAATCAAAATACAGATGCGTTGTCACCCGTGTGGACTAAAATGGTATGCCCCTTTTCCAGCAAAAAGGGTCTCCGGTTCTCTACACTCACCATACGAAACACGGCAGTGTTAAGCTGCTATTTTACGCTGGTATTCTGTGAGAGCGTGGCCCTTCCTCGGTCGAGCCGACCCATTCGTGCTACAACGATATTATTACTATAGCTGCAGCATGGCTCTTGCTTCTACGAAGCAACGGCTTCTACGACGTATGAAATTTTTACTAGAAATGAGGTATTTCATTGTAGTCCTCTGGGGTGACAATCTATCTGTATTTTAATTCTTGATCGAAGATAAATGTAGATGTCTATGGGCCACAGGATCCACTTTACCATCACGTAGACTGTGTGCTCGTTAGTCACCCAGTTCCCAAAAAATGTAGCTTATTTAAATATGAATGTCGAAGATGCACAAGGAGATATCTAGGCAAGTTTGTTTTTGACGTTTCCAGGTGGCAGTATGACATCGCTGAGTGCCGCGCCGGCCGCGGGCCCGGGCGCGAGCCTGGCGTCGCTGTCGACGTCGGACCTGACGGAGCGCGCGCGGCCGAGCCACGGCAAGCCCAACGTGGCGCCCAAGCCGCCGGCGCCCTCGCCGCCGCCCAAGAAGCTCGTGCTCAACGGCAAGGTCGCCGCGCGCGCGCAGAGCATGCGGGTGCCCAGGTCATTGTTTAACTTTTTTTTAAATAATGTTACAAACAAACTAGCGAACCTGATGGTTAGTGACTATCGCCGATCTTTAGCACCTGCAATTCTCAATAAGCTCGTGCTCAACGGCAAGGTCGCCGCACGCCCACAATCCATGAGGGTGCCCAGGTGACACGCTGCGTGTTGACTGTTTTCCTTTTTTTTAATTAAGGAGGTAAACAAGCTTACATACCTGTTGGTGACTATCGCCGCCCATGAACAACTGTAACACCAGAGAATTGCAAGTGGGGGTGCTCGCCTTTTGAAGTGGTGGGCTCTTGAAGTCTCCTATGTCGTATCGGTTTTCTTCAAAAATGACGAAATGAGATGGTGGTGGTACACTTATATCGTACGCTTTTTATATTAACTTACGGATCATGCACATCTTCATGATCATTATCATTACAGCCTTACACAAGTCCACTGCTGAACACAGGACGCCTAAGAAATGCCACAAAGGGTGGTCCCTGCACTCCATCATGCACATAGTTTGAAAAACATGTCATGTATAGTTTGATGTCTACCGGAAACTACATCTTTTAAAACTATGATATATGATTATATATCTCTATAAAACTATATATAAAAATTACGTGTTTGTTCATTGTTTGTCTGCTATGAACTCCGAAAGCACGCAACCGATTTTAATGAAATTTTGTAAATTTATATTGCTTGCTCCAACTTGAGAGTTAAGGATAGTTTTCATCTCGATAAGAGACCCTCAACATTTTTTATTGCGAATTCAAATAAATTAAGGGACATAGAGTCGTCAGAAAGGGTAGAAAGAACAAGTCTGCCTAGCAAGCTAGTGTGATATAGAATCTCTTTTGAAATTATGCTGTATTTAAAGTATCATATCGCTTTTATTATTGTTTTAAACGATTAAAATTCTAAAAAAAGTTAGTATAATATCAATTAATAGGATCTCGCATGACGCGATAAATATAGATAAATGCTATATTTATAGTGTCGTGGGAGAGATTTCATGCGATACTCGAAATAGAGTAAAAAAATATTATTATGAAAAATTACTTACGAGATAATAATGCATATTACACATAAACACTCACGCCTGTCACCCAGAGGGGGAGGCAGAGGCTATGGACTTCCATTTGGCGCGATCCTGACACAGCTCTCACGCCTCCTCCACATCCATATACCTACGCATACATGTTCGTATAATAATAATAATGCATTTAACATATTCGTAGCTGCGTCACTCCCATGAAGATATACTTATATATTTATTTTTCATTAAGGAACAAAATGCAAGTGTCAACTCTTGACGACCAAGATAGAATACTGTGTTACTAATCAAAAGGGATTTTGGTTCTTTCACTTACCATACGGAACACGGCAGCAATATTCTGCTATTTTACTTTGGTATTCTGTGCGTGTGCGTCCTTTTTGGTTCTAAAAAATTCATTCGCGGTACAACCTCAATACTTCAACATAGTAGTACCACATAAAAAAATATATAGGTGAATAATCAGAGACACGGGACCAGTTGAAATATAAAGCAAGGATATGAGACATAGTTCGTGGGCGGTAAAGACTGTTAGTGAACTTAAAGCGTCTCCCACACACAAGTGGCTTGCGGAGGCGGCCAACCGTGAACCGCGGCTTCAGCCGCTGCAACAACACACTACCGCGGTCGCAACGGCGGCCTGAAGCACCATTCGCTGTGCTGTCTGTGCTACGTTCGGACGGCACTCAACATGGCTAACCATGACGATGTCTTTTTATTCTTATTATATTCAGCTATATTCTCCCATATTTTGTTTTTAATCCTAATGCTTTTGTAATGAAGGTGTGAAGTATCATAAAATACTGGATAAAGTTGCACGGTTTCTATCAAAATAATGTATTTCGCTCCATTTTGCACGCGGTACACGCGGTCTGTTGTAAAAAATTTGCAAATGACCGCGGTGCGGCCACCGGCCACCGATAGAGGACGCACGTTCGCTATCAGGCGGAGGGGGCGGGGCAGACTCACTTACATTGCAAGCGAATACAACTGGCCGCCACCGCAAGCCGCGCGTGTGTGGGAGACGTTTTATACTTGATCAAATTTTGTTGTTATTGTTCACAAACGCTACCGTCTTCTTAAAGGAAATCGGAAGTGTGATGACTATAAAAAGTAACTGTTTTGTTACAATACCGTACTTTGTAATCGTAGTGTTATATTTTTGGAGAACACCAGTCTGTCAACACCGTCATCTAATAATAATGTGTTCGATATAACCGGTTATTAATGCAATACTTATTCAACCCATGTCAACTATGAAGTAACTGTGTGTCAAATTGTATTGTGGCAAATGTGCAATTATTATGTTTACTATATTTGGTCGGTATCGCTATTGAAATATACTTCGCATACATTTTAATGTTTACTCGTATCAGGTCTGTCTCAGACCAACAGGAGCCCACTGATGATTATAGGTCTCCCCTTGTTTATAAAAAAGGTTGGTCGGAAGGAAGGTTGACAAACAAGTTTTTAACAGTGGTAGAGCCACGCGGAAGCTTTTGCTGTCGCACGGATGGGCCGGCTCGAACTGGGGTGGTACCACGACCTCACAGAAAACCAGCGTGAAGTAGAGGTTTACCTCTGCGTTTCGCTTGGTGAGTGCAGGTGGCCGGAGGCCCTTTTTACTGGAAATGAGCCATTCCATCTTAGTCCTCACGGGTGACAACGCATCTACATTTTGATTTGTAATAGAGGATAGATGTAGATGTCTATGGGCCGCAGCAACCACTTACCATCAGGTGGACTGTGTGCTCGTTTGTCACCTTATCATATAAAAAAAAAAAAGACACCGTCCACCTCATGGTAAGTGGATGCTAGTAGTGGAAGTCAATAAACGTTTATATCTATTCTCGATTAAGGGTCAAATGGTAGATAAAGGTGTCACCCTTGAGGACTAAAATGGGATACTTCGTTACCAGTGAAAAGGGACTCTGATTCTCGTCACTTACCATGATATGAAACACAGTAGCATCACGCTGCTAGCTACCGTTGGTAATTCTGCGGGAACGTGGTCCTTTCCCGGTCATGACAACCCATTCGTGTTGCATCCATGATTCGCTCCAGCGTGGCTCTAACTCGTCCCGTATAGAATGCCTCTAAAGGTTTTTAAATTACTGCTACAACCATAGGGCTGATTTAATGTATGTAACACGTTATCTCCTAGGTTAGCTAACCGCTTAACCTAATTTTTTATGTATCTTTGGGCGTCGTGAGAGGCGACAGACAAACCAGAAGATGGGCTGCAGCGTCTTTCTTATAACTAGAAAATAAAAATCTGCGGTTGCCAACCCATCTGCTAGCGTGACTAATATGCATGATCTATGGCTTTGGCATGGTGGTCCTGTTGTCCCTTTAGGAGACAATCTATGAGTGCTTATATTCAGCCTATGTTGATAGATAACGAATGATGAATGAATGAAAAATCTCTTTACTTTTACGTTGGTCCTATACATAAGTGTAGAAAAGTATGAAACCGGAATTTTTATGACTTTGAGTTGCGTTTTTCCATATTCCATGTAAATCGATCATTTGCTGCTGGTAGCGATCAGTGTTAACGGTATCACCCGGTTTTAGCAGCTCACAATAGATTACACCCTTCTGATCCCACCAACCACAGAGCATTGTCTTCTTTTCAAAGCGATTTGGTCTCGCAGTGGATGTCGATGGTTCGCCTGGATTCACCCATGATTTACGACGCTTAGGATTCTCGAAATATATCCATTTTTCATCACCTATCACGATCCGACAAAGAAATCACTTTCTTTTGTATCTGTTGAGCGGCATTGCACAAGTGGTTTTTTCGATTTTCTTGCTGACTTTCATTCAGTTTATGCGGGACCCATTTTCCCACTTTTTTAATCTTTCCCATAGTTTTAAACGAATAGAGATGGCTTTCTGCGTCACATTCAATTGATCCACAAGTTCTTGTTAAGTTTGATTATCATCTTCATCCAATAAAAGGCTTGCAATTAATTCGTCGTCTGTGAACTTTTTCCAACGCTCTTCGTTTTTCACGTCAAAATCAATACTTTTGAACTTTGTGAACCACTGCAACTGGCAACTCTTCTGCAATTTCCCTGGTGTTGCAGATGTTCATGGGCAACAGTGATCACTTGCCATCAGATGAGCGGTATGTTCGTTTGCCTCTTCTTCCATAAAAAGCAGGGATTGAATACCGGTACCAATTTCGGTTCTGGTTCTTCATTTAGGTTCTTATAAAGGTTCCTCTTTTCGGTTCGGTTCCAGTTCCGGTATCGGTTCCGGTTCGGGTTCCGATGTACCGGTTCTAAATACCGGTTCCAAGAACCTAAAATCAAATTTCTCCAAATCCGTAGATTGGTATAAAAGTTTTGTACAATTCCGTAGATGCTATTTCAAAATATCCGTTCCGTTGAGGATCGACAATATTTGTTTTTGAACTTAGTTGATAAATTCATTCTGTCATGGAAAATTCTTGTTGTAAGTTTAAATGTAGTATAACATCGAATCAAGCTACACATGTAAGAAAAATAAACCATAAGAAATTGATTATAATTAAATGTTTTTTTTAAATCAATAAATCTTTAGTAAACAACAAATAAAGTAACTATACACACTTTAATATTTGTGGATAGTTACATTAAAAAAATACGTTTCAAACTTGATTATAACGACTTATTAACATGGATTTTATTTTCTGGATTTTGTTAGTTTATTATTTGATATATTACGGTGTTTCAGACTCGGGTGATTTATGTCACAATGAAAAACTATAGCTGTGTGGCGGTTAAGAATATCTGTGGGTGTCGTAAGAGGCGACAGTGGGATATAGTCAGGAGATGGGCAGCAGCATCTTCCTGATAACAGCAATATCACAATAAAAACCTGCGGTTGCCAACCCGCCTGCCAAGCGTGGCAACTATGGCAATATACCCCCCAAAATAAATAAAGTTACTAAGAGACGGCCCCCAGTCCCCGTCGGCCCCGCTATTCCTGGCTACGGTGGCGACCATGGTAACGGCGGGGCAGGGGTGCTAAGAATCTCCGGTGGAGGTTCGGTTGCCACCTAAGACTACTCGACCTGGCAACTTATAACGCACGCACCCTGAGGACTGACGAGAAGATCCTGGAGCTGGAAGAAGAGATAGACAAGTTGCACTGGAATATTATAGGGCTATCCGAGGTCCGAAGAGAGGGAGAGGACACGGTAATCCTCGAATACGGTAACTTGTTCTATCACCAGGAGGGCGAACACCTGTCCCAAGGAGGTGTCGGGTTTATCGTCCACAAGTCTCTCGTTAAAAACGTTGTAAAGATTGGCAGTGTGCCAACGAGGGTCGCGTACCTTATACTCAGAATCACCAAACGGTATTCGCTGAAGGTCATACAGGTTTACGCACCAACCTCGACACACCCCGATGAGGAGGTGGAGGAAATGTATGAGGATATCTCTAGAGCTATGCATTCCTCCAAATCCCACTATACGGTGTTAATGGGAGACTTCAACGCAAAACTAGGCACAAGAGAGAACGGTGAGCTGAAAGTAGGGAAATTTGGAATGGAGCAACGAAACCCAAGGGGCCAGCAGCTGGCAGAGTGCATGGAGAAAGAGGGACTCTTTATGATGAACTCTTTCTTCCAGAAGCGGCCCCACAGAAAGTGGACCTGGTCGAGCCCCAACGGTTAGACAAAAAATGAGATTGACTTTATTATGACAACCAGACGACAACTGTTCAGTGATGTCTCAGTGATCGCGAGGGTGAAAACCGGCAGCAATCACCGAATGGTGACAAGCACACTGAACCTAAACGTTAAGTTGGAGAGGACACGTCTAATTAAGTCAACGCTCCGTCTCCCTCGTGCTCTACTCCAAAGTCCCGAAACCTTTCAGCTCGAGATACGAAACCGTTTTCAGTGCCTAGAAGATTGCAATGCAGTGGATGATATGAATGACAAGCTCGTGAAAACTGTCCATGCGGTCGAAGCTAAGGTTAGCAAGACCCGCCGCAGAAGAACACAATAACTCTCCGATCACACACTTAGTCTCATGGCTGTTAGACGGGATATGAAGCTACAGTCTTCAGCAGATTTGACAGCATACAGGCAACTGAACGGACAGATCTCCAACTGCAAGCGGCGGGACTTACGCAACTTTAATACTGCTCTTATTGAAGAAGCGATCGAGCGGAACCAGGGCTCCAAAGTCTTTGCTATAGATCTGTCTGCCGAAAAGAGCCAACTGTCGAAGCTGAAGACCAAGTGTGGCAGGACACCTGAGATTTTGAGTGAAATTGAGAGGTACTATGGGCAGCTGTACACATCATGGTTGGAGCCACACGAGTGAGTAACGATCCAAGAGCGAGTCTTAACCGACATTATTCCGATGATATCCCGGACGTCAGTCTGAGCGAGATTAGAATGGCTGTCCAGCACCTTAAAAACGGCAAGGCCCCAGGCGAGGATGGAATTACAGCGGAGCTTCTGAAAGCGGGTGGAAAACCGGTACTTGAAGTCCTTTAGAAGCTCTAATTCCGTCCTCCATGGTGGTATTACACCGGTCACAAAGGTGACAACGCTCTCTTGAAGAAGTACAGGCCGATTTTCCTTCTGAGTCTCGTCTACGTGCTGTTTTCGAGAGTCATTATGAATCGTCTCGCGCGCAGACTTGACAACTTCCAGCCTCCCGAACAAGCCGGTTTCCAAAAGGGCTTTAGCACCATAGACCACATACATACCCTTCGGCGAATTGTACAGAAGTCCGTGGAGTACAATTTGCCTTTGATTCCGTCGAAATTTGGGCGGTGTTGCAGTCCCTTCAACGGTGCCAAGTTCACTGTGGGTATATCGAAGTGCTGAAGTGCTTGTACAGTAGAGCTACGATGGCTATCCGAGTACAGAACCAGTGTATGAAACCTATCCAATTGCAGAGAGGTGTAAGATAGGGTGACGTTATATCCCCGAAACTCTTCACCGCTTCATTGGAAGACGTTTTCAAGCTTCTCGACTGGAAAGGATACGGTATTAACATCAATGGCGAGTACATCACTCACCTTCGATTTGCCGACGATATAGTCCTTATGGCTGAATCGCTGGAAGACCTTAGCACTATGCTCAATGACCTCAATAGTGTCTCCCAACGGATAGGTCTTAAGATGAACGTGGGCAAAACAAAGATCATGTTTAACATCCATGTCACACCTATGCCGGTAGTTGTTGGGAGCACTAAGCTTGAAGTTGTTGACGAGTATGTTGAACTGGGACAAATAGTCCGACTAGTTAAGTCCAGCTTAGACCGAGAGGTCAATCGACGGATTCAACTCGGTTGGGCAGCGTTGGGGAAATTACGGCACATCTTCTCGTCAGGTATACCTCAAAACTTAAAAACGAGACTGTACAAACAGTGCGTGTTGCCAGTGATTATTTATGGAACTGAGACGTGGTCGTTCACGGCTGGCCGGATGAGGAAGCTCAAGGTCACTCAGCGAGCTATGGAGAGGGCTATGCTTGGAGTTTCTCTGCGTGATAAACTTAGAAATGAGGATATCCGCAGCAGAACCAGAGTAACCGACATAGCCCAACTGATTAGTAAGCTGAGTGGCAATGGGCCGGCCATAAAGCTCGAAGAACCGACAACCGATGGGAAAAAAAGATTCTCGAGTGGCGGCCTCGTACCGGCGGACGAAGTGTGAGTCGTCCCCCCACTAGATGGAGTGACGACCTGGTAAAATATGCAGGAAGTCGATGGATGCAGGTGACTCAAACCGTGCTTTGTGGCATTCCTTGGGGGAGGCCTATGTTCAGCAGTGGACTTGTGAAGGGCTGTAATGATGATGATGATGAAAAACTATACAAATAAGAACTTTGAGAAATTCGAAAAAAAAGATCGAGGAAAAGCGAAGAATAATCCGGCAGAAATTTTTTAATAATTGCAAAAACAAATGTGATAGTATGGATTAGAAAAATTTGAGTCATACGTGACAATTCAATCATCTATAAAAAGGTTATAAGCGGTTATATTAACTGCCTATTTTTCAAGAAGAAAGAAGAGTAGAGCCACGTGGCAGCTTTTGCTGTCGCACGGATGGGCCGGCTAGAACCGGGGTGGTACCACGACCTCACAGAAAATCAGCGTGAAGTAGAGGTTTACCTCTGCGTTTCGCTTGGTGAGTGCAGGTGGCCGGAGGCCCTTTTTACTGGAAATGAGGCATTTCATCTTAGTCCTCACGGGTGACAACGCATCTACATTTTGATTTGTAATAGAGGATAGATGTCGATGTCTATGGGCTGCAGCAACCACTTACCATCAAGTGGACTGTGTGCTCGTTTGTCACCCTTATCCTATAAAAAAAAAGTACCTAATTTAATTAAAAATATCTAAGCTATTAACATTTGAAATCGATTAACGTCACAAAAATTTGATATTTATTAGTAAGAATGGTTTTATTTTAATACAGATAGCATAGAATTAATTATTAAATATAATTTAATACAGACATTAGAAGAAGAGAGAGAGAATGACATTGTCGGCAAGTTCACACTCATGATAAAAAAAAATCTTGTTAAGTTTATAAAAATTCCGTAGATTGCAACGTCCAATTCCGTAGTTCCGTAGATGATGACAAATTTCCGTTTATCTATAGAAAATCCGTAGAGTTGGCAACACTGCATTGATATGCAACATAAGATCCACCAATATAAATGTGATATTTTACAAACTCCCCTCTTCTCATACGAGGGTGGATTGAAAAGTACTCGGCCTAACCAAGAAAATAAACACATAGTAAATCAGTTATATTTTTATTTTTCTACATAATCACCATCAAGTTCAATACACTTTTGCCACCTCCCCTTCCAAGCATTTAGACCGTTGAAAAAAAATGATTCTTCCTTAGAGTCAAAATATGCGTCTACAGCTGCTTTGACCTCGTCGTTTGTCGAAAATCTTTGACCTCCCAAGTGCTTTTTTAGGTTAGGGAACAGAAAGAAGTCTCATGGTGCCAGATCAGGTGAATACGGCGGATGCGGTAACAGTTCAAAGCCACAGTTGTGAATTTCAGCCATTGACTGTACTGACGTGTGAAAACGGGCGTTATCTTGATGAAACAGGACTTTTCTTCTGAGCATTCCTCGACGTTTTTCTTTTATTTCCTCTCGTAAACGACGTAGTAAGGTGCAGTAGTAATCAGAGTTTATAGTCTGACACCTTTCAAGATAATCAATCATAATCACACCTTTCGAGTCCCAGAATACTGAAGCCATCACCTTATTTGCCGACAAAATCGACTTAGCCTTTTTAGGGGGTGGTGAACCAGGTCTTCTCCACTGTTTTGATTGTTGTTTTGTTTCCGGTGTACAGTAATGAACCCATGTTTCGTCTATAGTAACAAAACGATTCAAAAAATCATCTGCATCGGCTTCAAATAACTCCAAACAGTCGCGTGAAATAGTCAATCGCGTCCTTTTTTGTTCAACTGAAAGCAGTCGCGGAACCCACCTCGCAGACACCTTGTGGAAACCCAACTCGTTGACAATGATGTTTTGAGTTCGTTCATAAGAGATGCCTATAATCTCGGCTATCTCTCTTATTTTTAATCTGCGGTCTCCCATTATTAAATCAAGTACTTTTTTAATATTTTCGTCAGTAGTTGACGTCGAAGGCCTTCCAGAGCGGGGTTCATCTTTTACACTCTCTCTACCACGCTTAAATTCTGCTATCCATTTTTTGACGGATGAATATGACAGAGCACAATCGCCTAATGTACTGACCATGTCATCATGGATGGCTTTTGATGATAGCCCCTTCTTATGGAGGTACTTAATGACGGCACGCTGCTCGATTTGCTCCATTCGCGGAAATTATGTCCGATTACTTTGTTAATAAATTTATAAAATCACAACTAATTATCGCACACGTTTCGAACTTCACACAATGAACTAGTCTGAACTGAACTAAATAATGTGGGTAGATTTGATGTTTAGAATTGAATGGATCTGTGTTAGGCCGAGTACTTTTCAATCCACCCTCGTACTCCGCCGCGCGCCGCATCGCGCCGTCTACCCGTCCGCACCTCAAACAAGTTTGGACTCGCTTTCGCTTTACTTAGGAACCGGTAAAATAAAGGTTCTTAAAGGTTCTAATTTAGGTTCTGGTTCCTGTTCCGGTATAGGTACCGAAACCCTTAAATACCGGTACTATACCGGTATTTTGGGACCGTTTTCAATCCCTGATAAAAAGTGAAGCATCGTGGTTGATGTTAGAATTTATAATTAATGAATACTAATAAAAAAATATGGAGTAAATTAAAAAAATTAAAAAACAAATACAAAGTACTTGTGAATACAAGCAGTGAACTCGTCAAGTATACATAGTTGAATAGAAAGTCATACGCAGGACACAATTAAATCAGACAAGCAACGAAGTGTATAATATAAGCACTCGCACAAGGGAGTTGAGAGCGTGGTGTAGAGGAGCGTATGACAGCATAAGGGAGCGTCATGTCGTTTGCCGTCACCAGTCGGTTTTACTACCAAGGTGCGCTAATAGATGTTTCACATGAAAATGAGAAAGTTTATTTATTTATTTATTTTAACTAAAGTAACAACTATCATGACAGGAATTACCTTATTCGACAGTGTAGTTCTTTTCATGCATAACAAAAATGTGGTCATTAACTGTAACAAATTATAAACAACCCTAACCTTAGTGAATTCAATCAAGGTGCAATAGAATAAATCAATGTCTTCAGTTATTCTGTTAAGAATGCGTAACATTCGCGTTAGAGTCCGAGCGCGCAGCACGGACAGCAGCCGTGGACGCCTCCATTTCAATACGTCACTATTATATATTTTCCTCTAAGCATTTTAAAAATATATAATATGCTAAGTCTCGTCTTACTCTCATCTCGTTCTAGCCAACACCCAGAATAAATAAAGATGCGTACATAAATGGGTACATAGGGTACCCCTTTAAAGGTGTCTAATAAGTTTATTTCACACACGTTCTAGCATTGCAATATACTTATTATTGTGCGGAGACCATATTACACTCCAGATTGCTTCTTACTATTAGTATTACACAGGTTGATGATTACTATAATATTCGTAAAGCCGTGAACTGTGCGAAGAATGAAGCTCAAGTTTCTATACGCTTTTCTACAGCAATAGAGAATGTATTACCAAAATGATAGTTCACTATTTAGCCGAGCGCCTAGATCTTATATTATATGTTATATTATAACTTCTTTAACTCTTACCATGTGCGCACCATCCACCTCATAGTTACATCAAAAAAATCAAAAATCAAAAAAATGTTTATTTCAATAGCAATGACAGTTGTTTTATTACAATCAAAAGATTGTAATTACATACAATTTTAAATTTACATACAATGGGTGTGCGCATTCTAGTGAAATGGTTACGCACTTGGAGAACTGTAAACGGCTGTTCTTGCTCCATGTCAGATCCAGTTACTCTGTTTACGTCCTGTTGTGGTTATTCACAGTCTGCCAACGTTTCTATGATGTGAAACAACTTTAGGCCATTAGCATAAGTAGGCACTTAAGAGTCCTTAACTACCTGAGACGAATCGTTAACCAGTATTAAAAACTGAAATGGGCCCTAAATTACTGCCTTGGCTTATTCCAGATTTTGTAACATATGGTTCCGTCATATTCCACATACTGCTTTCTAGCTGTCATATAGCTGACAAATAATTTTAACATATGTGGAGTGAAGCCAACTGCCGCTAACTTTTTTAGCAAGACTTCGTTATCAACTAAGTCAAACGCTTTTTTAAAGTCAAAGTAAGCGGCGTCGACTTGCACCCCACTGTCCACTATAGGCACAACTTCAGCCATGTAGCTTAGAAGGTTGCTAGTAGTGCTTCTTATTGGTCAAAATCCGTGCTGTGCTTCCGAGAGCTGCTGATTCACCTGCACGAATATTTTGTCGTACATCATCATCATTATCACAGCTCTTCACAAGTCCACTGCTGAACATGGGCCTCCCCCAAGGCACAAAGCACGGTCCTGAGCCACGTGCATCGATCGACTTCCTGCATTTCATACCAAGTCGTCACTCCATCTAGTGGGGGGTCCTACACTTCAACTACCGGTACGAGGCTGCCACTCGAGAACCTTTTTGCCCTATCGATTGTCGGTTCTTCGAGTTATATGGCCGGCCCATTGCTACTTCAGCTTACTAATCCGTTGGACTATGTTTGTCCCTCTGGTTCTACTGCAGATATCCTCATTTCTAAGTTTATCACGCAAAGAAACCTCGAGCATAGTCCTCTCCATAGCTCGCCGAGCGACCTTGAGCCTCTTCATACGGCCAGCAGTGAAGGGCGACGTTTCAGATCCATAAGTCATCACTGGCGACACGCACTGGTTGTACAATCTCGTTTTCAGGTTTTGAGGTAAACCTGACGAGCAGTTGTGGTGTATGATGTACGAGTAGTTTCCAGCCGAGTTGAATCCGTCGATTGACCTCTCGGTCGAAGTTTATTTATTTATTTATTATTTAAAAAAAAAACGTTACCCCCACACAAGGATTTTCTGCTGTATCGTGAAGGCAGTTTACAAACATCCAGACCCGGAACAATGATTAGTAGGCCATACAAATTCTTGTACCGTGCGGGATTCGAACCCGCGGCCCCCAGCGCAACAACTCATTGCTAAGCCCTGGCGTGGCGCCGTCGAAGTTGCACCTACTTAGTGGGACTATTTGTCCCAAGTAAACATACTCGTCAACAACTTCGAGTTTAGTGCTCCCAACAACTACCGGCATAGGTGTGACATGGACATTAAACATGATCTTTGTTTTGTCCATGTTCTTCTTAAGACTTATCCGTTGGGAGACACTATTGAGGTCATTGAGCATAGTGCTTAGGTCCTCCAGCGATTCTGCCGTAAGGAATATATCGTCGGCAATGATGTGTTTTATTGATGATTGATTTTAATAGTGGTAGAGCCACGCGGCAGCGTTTGCTGTCGCACGGATGGGCCGGCTCGAACCGGGGTGGTACCACGACCTCACAGAAAACCAGCGTGAAGTAGAGGTTTACCTCTGCGTTTCGCTTGGTGAGTGCAGGTGGCCGGAGGCCCTTTTTACTGGGAATGAGGCATTCCATCTTAGTCCTCACGGGTGACAACGCATCTACATTTTGATTTGTAATAGAGGATAGATGTAGATGTCTATGGGCCGCAGCAACCACTTACCATCAGGTGGACTGTGTGCTCGTTTGTCACCCTTATTCTATAAAAAAAAAATGAAGCAGTGAAGAGTTTCGCAGATATAACGTCACCCTGTCATACACCTCTCTGCAATGGGATAGGTTTCGTACTCTGATTCTGTATTCGGATAGCCATCGTAGCCCTACTATACAAACACTTCAGCACTTGGATATACCGACAGTCAACTTGGCACCGCCGAAGGGACTGTAGTACCGCCCAAATTTCGACGAAATCAAAGGCACATACGCAAGGCAAAGTGGCAGATTGTGATTGTAAATCAGTCTGTAGTTCTTCAAGAGAGTGTTGTCGCCTTTCTTGAAGAACAAATCCACCGCACTTCTGCTCCACGCCTCCGGAGTAGTCCCACCATGGAGGACGGAATTAAAGAGTTTCTCAAGGACTTCATGTACCGGTTTTACACCCACTTTTAGAAGCTCCGCTGTAATTCCATCCTTGCCTGGGGCCTTGCCGTTTTTAAGGTGCTGGAGAGTCATTCTAATCTCGCTCAGACTCTTGTCCGGGGTATCATCGGCATAGTGTCGGATAAGACTTGCTCTTGGATCATTACTTACACTTACATGTGGCTCTAACGATGACGTGTACAGCAGCCCATAGAACTTCTCAATTTCACTCAAAATCTCAGGTGTCCTGGAAACGGTGCTCCCACAATCGGACTTCCGCTTCGACAGTTGGCTCTTTTTGGTATATAGATCTCTGACAAAGACTTTGGAGCATTGGGTCCGCTCGATGGCTTCTTCAATACGAGCAATATTAAAGTTGCGTAAGTCGCGCCGCATGCATTTGGAGATATGTCTGTTCAGTTGCCTTTATGCTTTGAAATCTGCTGAAGACTGCAGCTTCGTTTCCCGTCTAACAGCCAATTGATGGGAGTGTCTTTGCGTTCTTCTGTGGCGGGTCTTGCAGAACTTAACTCCGACCGCATGGACAGTTTCCACAAGCTTGTCATTTCATATCGTCCACTGCACTGCAATCTTCTAGGCACTGAAAACGGTTTTGTAGCTGGAGCTGAAAGGTTTTGGGACTTTGGATTAGAGCATGAGGGGGACGGGGCGTTGACTTCATTAGACGAGACCTCTCCAACTTAACGTTTTTAGGTTCAGTGTGCTTCTAATAATGGTTAAACTGGTAACGATCACCGAATGCGGTGATTGCTACCAGTTTTCACCCTCGCGATCACTGAACAGTTGTCGTTTGGTCGTCATAATGAAGTCAATCTAATTTTGGTGGTTTTGGGTGACAGATGGTCGCCCTCTCGGTGATAGAACAAGTTGCCGGATTCGAGGATTACCGTGGCTTCCCCCTCTCTAACTCGTCTATTTCTTCTTCAAGCTCCAGGATCTTCTCGTCAGTCCTCAGGGTGCGTGCGTTGTATGTTGCCAGGTCGAGCCGTCTTAGGTGGCAACCGAACCTCCACCGGAGATTCTTAGCACCCTTGCCCCGCTGTTATCATGATCGCCACCGTAGCCAGGAATAGCGGGGCCGTCGAGGTCTGGGGGCCAGCTCTTCGTAACTTTCATCATGGGGGGATATTTGCCTTAGTTACCACGCTTGCCGAGCGGGTTGGCAACCGCCGTTTTTTATTGTAATATTGTTGTTATTAGAAAGATGCTGTTACCCATCTCCTTCGTGTTTCCCACTATAGACTCTTCCGACACCCACGGGAAGATTGGGGTAGTGGATATTCTTAACTGCCACTACATGGCAACTACTTTGTCGTACATGGCCGATTTGAATACTTTAGCTACTGACGAAAACGCGGCAGCAGGTCGGTATTCGTTCACTTGCGATCCTATATTTCCCTATGGAACCCGATCGGGAAAAGTAGCACTATTCAGGCATTTTAAATACATGTATATTAATGGCTTAGTTAACACGAAACGGCAGACCCTCGGCGGGCCTGCGGACCTCTTTGTTTACAAGTTTTGCAAGGCGCGTTGCACATCTTGAAGACCAGTCTTTCGATATGCACCCGCGCAGCTGCGTCGACACTGCCATCCGCTATTATTGCCTCGGTCACGCTTAGATTGGCTTGTTCCGTCTTATACACAGAATGGAAATACTGAGCAAACTCTTGTACACATTGCTTACCACCAAATACTTGCTCGTTCTTCAAAATTTGTGTTTTGTGAAGACAGCCACATTTGGACCGTATGTAATTCCAAAAAGCTTTTGGAATGCGACTCTGATGTTGCTCCTGAATGAGTTTTATCATCCTTTTAACTCTCGCTCGACACTGAGAAAATAGTTGATAATGATATTGTGATTTTGTTTAAATAAGTGAGTCATTAGGAAGGTTTGCGTGGTGCAGGTCGCCACCGGTGTCGCCGCCGTCGCCGCCGGGCGCGCCGGGTGCGCCGTCGCGGCCGCCGCAGCCGCCGCCCGCCCACCCGCACATCGCCACCAAGAACCCCGCTTCGCACTTCGGTAACCACACATTCACACACCACTTCACACTGCTTGTTTATTAAATATCAGAGATCAGAGAAAAAGTGGATGATCATTTCATAGAGAGTAGATACTATTGGACCAAAAACTACCATATTCTGTTGTGAGGATCATTTCGATTAGAGAAAATTTTATATTATGGTGTAATTGAAAAATCATAATAATCATGATTCCAATATATTACACACTATGTACTCGTATCGTAGATTAGATTTCACATTTGGTATCTAAAAGTGCATTCATAAATAAATATACTGGGTTATTTTTCAGAGTAGCCAAATTTTATATTTATATTCAAATAAATAAAATATTATATAACGATATTACACTTTTGAAAATACCAGTAAAGAAGGCTTCTAATTTATTTATAAATATCCCAAATTGAAAGTGATTAATGGATAACAACTACGCTTACGCGCGCTCCTGGATGTGTGATTCAATTCACGTTTTGGTTTGTCAAGTTTTTGCCTAATGTTTACTTTTCTAACGACTTCAAAAAGGAGAAGGTACTCAATTGGACCGTATGTTTTTTTTTTATTTTTTATTGTTTTTTTTATGTGTTACCTCATAACTTTTTCTTGGGTAAACCGACTTCGATGATTCTTTTTTATTTGAAAGTTGGTGCTTCTCATGTTAGTATGAGAGCTGGCGACGAATTTTGGGAAGGTCCTTTGGACAAGTTGAAATTGTGATAAAATATAATTTCGTCAATTGGCGAATCCAGTCCTGCGAGTCTGGCTGACCGTTTGCGGTTATTTTGTTACTGCGCAGTATACAACATTTGCAAAAAAATTTCCAAAAAAATGTTTTTTTGGCAACTTGATTTCTTTTTTATCATTTAATTTAGTTTTTATATAATTCAAAAACAATAATCCCAGACGTTTTTGTCGGTTATAAAGTATTACCAGACCTCTCCAAAGATATTTTTTTTAATTCCCAAAAAATATACTTTTGGCAATCTCAAATTTTAATCACGTATTTATTGAGTAATTTTTAATAACACCTGCATATCGCCAGACGAATTTAGCGGTTGTAAACAATTCCCAGACGTGAATAAAGTTAACCAACTAATACGAGAAAAAAGTCTTATGCGTAGCCATAAGTGCGAGAAAGATAGCTAATCGAAGCATGCCTAAGCTCCTCGCGCTATGATTGGTTATTAAGAAATTATTTTTTGAAGATTTTAAGACTAAATTCTTGTTTTGGGATTTAGCGTGTCTGTATGCGCATATATGGACATGTAAATATCTATGTATATAGTTATTAATATTTTTGTTAAATCGATTAATTACTATTTTTACATAAAAAAGGGGGTTTTAGTGGCTTATGGTGAGGATTTATCAAGTCCGCATGGCGGCGTGAACATGGTAACTTTTGAAAATATCAATTGTTCAACTCAATCTATTTTTAAAACTCTTCATCTATCATGTGGGAAGCCATGGAATGTAAATGGCAGTTTAATTTTGTTTTGTTTAGTTATAATACATTTTTTCCGGCTCTAAAATGGCGTAATTTTCGGTGGTTTTTTTAATTGAAGTTTGACATAAAGATATCAGAAAATTGGAAGTATAGTTATAAGGTTATTACTGAAAACTTGTGTGTATTTAAACTACTTAAAAATTAAGTATAATTATGTGATACGTATTTTTTTTTAATGCGCTTATGGCATGCACAACTGGATTTACTAATAGTTTTTTTAGATCAGTGCTGTAATAATTAATATGTAATAAAAGATAAAAAGCACAGAACGTTTAAAATTTTTTTAATTAATGTTTCTTCACCATGCTTGCCAAAAGCAGTTAAATGAAAACCTGTACGGTTTGTGGTAGAAAAATTAGTAATTATTAAGAAAACTCTGTGTAAAAATATAAGTGGAGATGTTGCATCTACTTTACACAAGTTTAATTTTTAACACAGAATAAATAATAGTACAAGAACAGAAGAATTACTCTCTGTTAATGCTATCGTTATTATCGCTAATGTTCATAATACTTTGCACGCCTCGGAAGCAACCTTCGTTAAAATAGCCTACCGATTAAATTGTCGAAAAAAAATTAACATGCGGCGCGCGTATTAAATAAAAATGCGCCTTACGTCCGCGTGCGAGTATACAGATTTAGACACTTAGCCAAAAGATTGAAAATAGAAGCGCTTTTCATTGCCACTCTTTCATTAATAATACTGTCGCGTGTTGTATATTTGTAAATAACAAAAAATATGAAACAGAAAATGATAAGTAGGTAAATTAGACTGATTAATTGCGTTTAAATCCGTAAAACTAAACAAATCCAAATAGACATAAGCACAGGTGAGTGTAACAAGTGTTGGGTGTGCACAGGTACGCTACGAGGCGTGCGGGCTCTGCGTCCGCCGGGCGTGTGTCCGCCGCCACCGCCCGGCGCGCCGCCGCCGCCGCCGTCGCGCCACGCCTCGCTGGCGCCGCACCCGCCCCCGCCCCCGCCGCCACACCACCCGCACCATCGCCACAACGTGAGTACACACCGCACATACACAAATACACACACACACGCACAGCCGCCGCCGCCGTCGCGCCACGCCTCGCTGGCGCCTCACCCGCCCCCACCCCCGCCGCCACACCACCCGCACCATCGCCACAACGTGAGTACACACCGCACATACACAAATACACACACACACGCACAGCCGCCGCCGCCGTCGCGCCACGCCTCGCTGGCGCCGCACCCGCCCCCGCCCCCGCCGCCACACCACCCGCACCATCGCCACAACGTGAGTACACACCGCACATACACAAATACACACACACACGCACAGCCGCCGCCGCCGTCGCGCCACGCCTCGCTGGCGCCTCACCCGCCCCCACCCCCGCCGCCACACCACCCGCACCATCGCCACAACGTGAGTACACACCGCACATACACAAATACACACACACACGCACAGCCGCCGCCGCCGTCGCGCCACGCCTCGCTGGCGCCGCACCCGCCCCCGCCCCCGCCGCCACACCACCCGCACCATCGCCACAACGTGAGTACACACCGCACATACACAAATACACACACACACGCACAGCCGCCGCCGCCGTCGCGCCACGCCTCGCTGGCGCCGCACCCGCCCCCGCCCCCGCCGCCACACCACCCGCACCATCGCCACAACGTGAGTACACACCGCACATACACAAATACACACACACACGCACAGCCGCCGCCGCCGTCGCGCCACGCCTCGCTGGCGCCTCACCCGCCCCCACCCCCGCCGCCACACCACCCGCACCATCGCCACAACGTGAGTACACACCGCACATACACAAATACACACACACACGCACAGCCGCCGCCGCCGTCGCGCCACGCCTCGCTGGCGCCGCACCCGCCCCCGCCCCCGCCGCCACACCACCCGCACCATCGCCACAACGTGAGTACACACCGCACATACACAAATACACACACACACACGCACAGCCGCCGCCGCCGTCGCGCCACGCCTCGCTGGCGCCGCACCCGCCCCCGCCCCCGCCGCCACACCACCCGCACCATCGCCACAACGTGAGTACACACCGCACATACACACACACACGCACAGCCGCCGCCGTCGCGCCACGCCTCGCTGGCGCCGCACCCGCCTCCGCCCCCGCCGCCACACCACCCGCACCATCGCCACAACGTGAGTACACACCGCACATACACAAATACACACACACACGCACAGCCGCCGCCGTCGCGCCACGCCTCGCTGGCGCCGCACCCGCCCCCGCCCCCGCCCCCGCCGCCACACCATCCGCACCATCGCCACAACGTTAGTACACACCGCACATACACAAATACACACACACACACGCACAGCCGCCGCCGTCGCGCCACGTCTCGCTGGCGCCGCACCCGCCTCCGCCCCCGCCGCCACACCACCCGCACCATCGCCACAACGTGAGTACACACCGCACATACACAAATACACACACACACGCACAGCCGCCGCCGTCGCGCCACGCCTCGCTGGCGCCGCACCCGCCTCCGCCCCCGCCGCCACACCACCCGCACCATCGCCACAACGTGAGTACACACCGCACATACACAAATACACACACACACGCACAGCCGCCGCCGTCGCGCCACGCCTCGCTGGCGCCGCACCCGCCTCCGCCCCCGCCGCCACACCACCCGCACCATCGCCACAACGTGAGTACACACCGCACATACACAAATACACACACACACGCACAGCCGCCGCCGTCGCGCCACGCCTCGCTGGCGCTGCACCCGCCTCCGCCCCCGCCGCCACACCACCCGCACCATCGCCACAACGTGAGTACACACCGCACATACACAAATACACACACACACACGCACAGCCGCCGCCGTCGCGCCACGCCTCGCTGGCGCCGCACCCGCCTCCGCCCCCGCCGCCACACCACCCGCACCATCGCCACAACGTGAGTACACACCGCACATACACAAATACACACACACACGCACAGCCGCCGCCGTCGCGCCACGTCTCGCTGGCTGGCAAAGAGGATAATACGGCTTAAGCAACTGTGAATTGTGATTCTAACTAGGTCCTGACGTCATCAGAGTGGGTGTGGCTTTAGTTACTATACTGTCAGATTTCGTCCTGTGCGCTTGTGTCGAAAATCGCAAATCGGTGTATTTTTGTATTATTAAGAAGAAAAAGATGAAGTGTTGCATTTTATCGTGTAAAACTACTCAGATACACGCTCTGATGCTATGGATGCCATCGCATTTCGTTTGTAAGTAATTTATTGTAATATATAATGTAGCTAATTTATTAAAATAGTTTTAGAAAAATCAAATGCAATGTCTTGTTATGATTTCTTATATTTTTACACGAATACTTTATATTGAATAAAACTAATTAGTAGTTAGCAGTACTAACAACATTGATAGTCCACGGGGGAGATTGAGATAATGGGTGCTGCAAATCAACGGAAACGTCAGAGGATAAATTAAAAAAGATGGAGATCTCCCCTTTTCCTTCAACAAGAGATAAATCGGGAGTTTTCGACAAGGCTTTTTTATAGGAGAGGGGAAAGGGAGAAGGTTCAAACGAGCAATGCGGCTCACCTGATGGTAAGTGACTACCGCCGCCTATTAACAACTGCAACACCAAGGGAATTGCAGATTCGTTAGCGGCCTTTTGAAAAGGAGTAGGCTCTTTTCTTGAAGTTCCTAAGTCGTATCGGTCCGGTAAAATCGCTGGTGGTAATCGATTCCACAAGGAAGTTGTGCGAGGAACAAAACTTCTTCTAAATTGCACAGAAGTGGACCGCCAAGCATCCTGATGGTGAGGATGGTATCGTGAATTTTGACGCGATGTGCGTTCGTGAAATTTAGCGGCTGGAATTAATCCGAACAATTCCTCAGAGCATCAACAGTGGTAGAGCCACGCGGCAGCTTTTTCTGTTCTGGGCTGGCTCGAACCGAGGTGGTACCACGACCTCACAGAATACCAGCGTGAAGTAGAAATTTACACGTGCGCTCCGTTTGGTGAGTGCAGGTGGCCGGAGTCCCAATCCCCCCCCCCCCCCCCGCCATCAACATGTTAGCAGAATTAAATAAAACACTATCCCAGGAGGGAACCAGCACCCCTGGAGATTCCCTCGCTGAGCATCCACGACAAACTACTCCACTCCTGAGCGTGATTGCTCAGGCTGCCCTGCGTATTCGGGGGGGGGGGGGGCTCTATAGGTCCCATAACGGTAATGCCGACTCAGACCGGCTCATCGACCACGTCCAAATGGCTGCAGACTCCGTGCTACAACAGGTCGCATCCGCAGAGATCGTGATACTCGGTGATTTTAACGCCCACCACGCTGAATGGCTTGGTTCTCGTTTAACCGATCATGCGGGTAGATCTGTCTACGATCTTTGCCTTGGCATATTATCTAACACAACTGGTTACTTCGCCTACGCGGATTCCAGAAGTGCAGGATCATGTACCTTCCCTGTTGCTGACCTCTCATCCGGACGGATATCAGGTCTCCGTCGATCCCCTCTGAGCTCTTCGGACCATTGTCTGATCCGGAGTACGGTGCTGCTCACACTCCAATCGCAGTTGCGATCTGCAGCTTGCCGACGTGTTTGGCACTATAGGTCCGCCGATTGGGACGGGATGCGGTCTTTTTTTGCATCCTACCCTTGGAGGCGGGTTTGCTTCTCGCCGGAAGATCCCAGCGTTGTTGCTGATGTGGTACTTCAGGGTATGGAACTTTTTATTCCATCCTCTGTGGTGCCCATCGGAGGCATATCCCAGCCATGGTTTGTTCGCTGCTGTGAAATAGCATCATGCTATAAGCAGGAGTGCTACCGGGCCTGGGCTGACGCATCAACGTCTCGGGATGTAATCACCAGCGCTCTTAAAAAGAAGTATAATTCCGCCTCCAGGTCCTTCAAAAGCGTCATTGCCAAGGAAAGGTCTGAGCACATCAGCAGAATTGGTGAGAAGCTAGTTCGCCTTCCTTCTGGAACCCGTGCATTCTGGTCTTTCGCCAAGGCTGTCCAAGGGAACTTCTGTCAGCCATCTCTTCCATCTCTGCACAGAAAGGACAACTCACTGACCCATGCCGCAAAGGAGAAAGCCGATGTGTTAAGCTCTCTCTTTGCGTCCAACTTGACTCTAGATGGCGGGGGGAACACACCGCCGACCATCCCGCGGTGTGAGTGCTCCATATCGGATGTGCGGTTGACACAGCGCTCGGTTCGCAAAGCACTCTTCTCCCTGGACGTCAGCAATTCGAGTGACCCTGGTGGAGTCCCTCCCATTGTGTTGAAGACGTGTGCTCCGGAGTGTGCACCAGTTGTAACGCGTCTTTTCCGGTTCTCTTACTCCCAAGGCATAGTCCCGAATTCATGGAAGACAGCTTTGGTCCACCCGATCCCTAAAAAAGGCAACCGCTCAGACCCGTCCAACTACAGGCCTATCGCCATCACCTCAATGGAATCCATTATAAACTGCCAGCTCATGAGGTACCTTGAGGATCACCAGCTGATTAGTGACCGCCAGTACGATTTTCGTCGGGGTCGATCAGCTGGTGATCTTCTGGTCTACCTGACTCATAGATGGGCGGAGGCAGTAGAGTCCAAGGGGGAGGCATTGGCCGTTAGTTTGGACATAGCGAAGGCCTTCGATCGGGTCTGACACAAAGCGCTTCTTTCGAAGCTTCCTTCCTATGGGCTTCCCGAGAAATTGTGCAAATGGACCACCAGTTTCCTTGCTGATCGGAGCATCAAAGTCGTAGTAGACGGTGCTGATTTCAAGCCTATCAACGCTGGTGTTCCACAAGGCTGCGTGCTATCACCAACGCTGTTTCTCCTGCATATCAATGATATGTTGCTAACTGGTAGCATTCATTGCTATGCAGACGACAGCACTGTTAATGCCTTATATACCGGCAGTGCCAATATTTCTCGGGAAAACGTCGCCGAGTACTGAGACAAACTTGTGTCTGAAGTCGAGTCTTTGCTGAACAAAGTCTCGGATTGGGGGCGACTAAATCTACTCCGGTTCAATCCCCAGAAGACACAAGTTTGCGCGTTTACCGCTAAAATGAACCCCTTTGTCCTATCTCCACAGTTTCAAGGCACTCTCCTTGTTGCCTCAGCCTGGAATCCTCGGTGTAGACATATCGAGTGATGTGCAGTTTCGTGGTCACTTGGAAGGGAAGGCCAAATTGACCTCTAAAAAGCTTGGCGTGCTCAGCAGAGCGAGACAGTTTTTCATGCCGGCACATCGCTTGCAAATTTACAAAACGCAAGTTCGGCCTCACATGGAATACTGTTCTCATCTGTGGGCCGGGGCACCCCAGTGCCAGCTCCTTCCACTTGACCGCATCCAGCGCAGAGCGGGTCGAATCGTCGACGACGGAGTTCTTTCTGATCGGCTCGATACACTGCACTGCGTAGGGATGTTGCATTCCTTTGCGCATTTTTTATCGAAATTTACCACGGGGAGTGCTCTGAGGAATTGTTTGGATTAATTCCAGCCACCAAACTTCACGAACGCACATCGCGTCAAAATTCACGATATCATCCTCACCATCAGGATGCTTGGCGGTCCACGTCTGTGCGATTTAGAAGAAGTTTCCTCGGACAACTTTCTTGTGGAATCGATTACCACCAGCGATTTTACCGGACCGATACGACTTAGGAACTTCAAGAAAAGAGCGTACTCCTTTTTAAAAGGCCGGCAACGCATCTGCAATTTCCCTGGTGTTGCAGTTGTTAATGGGCGGCGGTAGTCACTAGTCACTTACCAACAGATGAGCCGCATGCTCGTTTGCCCCCCTCTCCTATAAAAAAGCCATGTCGAAAACTCCCGATTTATCTCTTGTTGAAGGAAAAGGGGAGATCTCCATCTTTGTTAATTTATCCTCTGACGTTTCCGTTGATTTGCAGCACCCATTATCTCAATCTCCCCCGTGGACTATCAATGTTGTTAGTACTGCTAACTACTAATTAGTTTTATTCAATATAAAGTATTCGTGTAAAAATATAAGAAATTATAACAAGACATTGCACGTCTTTAAACCTCTTGCATCGGTACATTTAACATTTACCCATTGATATTTTTATATAAGCCTGACACACGAGCTTACTGTGTTGTAGCCTATACGCACTTTCAATTAACTTCACATTAAGAAGGTTACACATGCGGTAACACTTAACATGTTTAACCCATAATGGAATACATGACTATTTCTCATTATACTGGCTCTACATAACTTTGAAACTGCTCTACACAGCGATAAATACACTAATTGTTTTGCGGCAAAAGTAGATAAGAGAGTGGTACCAATCAATAAGGCAGAGAAGGGGGCTATGTCATAAAATATGTACTCGTTATATAACGCTAAAAGGTTTCTTGCTGGTTCTTTCCAGAACACAGGTGTTTTCCGAATGAGTAGTAAAAAATTTACCGCAAAACTAAGCATTTGATGTGATTAATGTCATGTGACTGTGTCCATGGTTAAAATAATATTGTATTATATAGCTCATTAAGCGATAAAAATATGTCATACGAAATATGTAAAAGATGTCATATTGGCATCACATTTTTCTGCGCTCTCCGTACCAAAACTGTCACATGCCAAGAAGGCTTTTGGAAACCGTATTTAGTACAGGAAACTGTATTACACTTCAATGTGTACGATTGTCTGCATTTCGTTAAGGATAAGAATGAAATTACTGTTTTAATACTAATAGGACCTACAAATACGCATGCTTATTATTTTATATGATGACAAAGTGAGATTAGACAAAGCATCAAGACTGTAAAAAGCACAATAATGTAATTTAATACATACAAAACTTTATATGATCTTATTCAATAAGGATGAATGAATACCCCAATGTTCGAACACTAATTTACAGCACCAATATTCATAAGTTTGTCTGGCCGTCTCACGAGTTTGTTTTACAACACATTAGCACAAATGATTACAGAAGAACCTAAGACCTCTGATATCTGACCTGAGTACATAATCGGTGAAGAAATTAGTAATATTAAGGAATATGAATGTATGCTGAGAAATGAATTTCGAGTATTATAAATGTAGCATGCCAATTTGTGGCTTATACCAGAAATTGTTTACCTATATTATAAATTATTAATAATGAACCTTTTAAAGTCGTAGAAATTTTGTAACTTTTGAATGATCGTACGATCCAATCTCTTGCGCAGGCGAATTTGATGTCAGAATTACCTTATTTTATTTTTAATTTTAAAAAAATACTAGTAATGCTATTAAACATTACTAATATTCCCTTTAACCACTTCTGGTAAGCTTAATGCTTGTGTTAGAAGTGGTTCACGACAGTAGTCGAAAGGCGGATTCGAACCTACGACCTTTCTGGTTCGTGGTCCGCGCCCTGCCATTAGGCTACTGACGCTTCAAGGCTAGAAAGTTTAAAAATTATAAAATAAGTTGTATTTTTCGTTTTCGATAAAATTATATATATTTAATTAATACTTTGATTCAAAAAGGAGTGTCCACGAAAGAATTTTCAATTTCAAATTGGGATTACAGCCACCCGCTCTGTTCAAGCGGGCAGGCAGAGGGATTCAATATAGACGCGATCGTCGTGTGGAGTTTAGTTGCCATGGATCGGAAAAAAAGCTGCACGCCTAAGCACAAAAACTATTGGCAGTTGAGTGCGTAGTTTTCGTCATCAAGGGCATCATATTGAACATAGACCAGGTGCAACGTAAATAGGAAGCAATGATTACTGAATTTCAGCGGTTTGGCGAGTTTGAAAATCCGAGTTTTTCATTCAGATAGCAACCTGCAGCACTAAACGTAAAAAATACAATTATGCACAGCTATCAAATTAGAAATGTCGTTTCAACCTGACGAAATTCAAACAAACCAAAAAATTCAACCCAGTTATTGGAATGAGGCTTGCACGTGAGTCTCACGGCGGTCAACACCATCTCGACTCTTTGTGCGCGTACTTATGGTACAATTTCTTCTAGCTGTGAAGAGCAGATATTATTATTAAGATTTTGTAGGCTATTATAGCGTAGGTATTTTCGCTTTTGTATGGGAGTGATGTATCTGTTTAGTAAACTATTTAGTAATCTGTGGCCTTACTTTCACCGAACAACTACTGTGACTTCTCCGTTATTCGTCTATGCTGGAAAACTTTTTAAAGTCAAAATTGGAGAGAAAGATGTGCCGTATCACACATATCTCGTGCATCTATGAATGTTGTCAGGCTCATTT
Source organism: Parnassius glacialis (assembly GCA_033319125.1). Classification (NCBI taxonomy): domain Eukaryota; kingdom Metazoa; phylum Arthropoda; class Insecta; order Lepidoptera; family Papilionidae; genus Parnassius; species Parnassius glacialis. Next base: position 9,019,602 of record JAVANC010000027.1, on the reverse strand, counting down.
TTTCAGAAAAGGCCATTAGTCGATTTAGAGACATCACCTGGTCCCCCAGGTCACCAGACTTGACACCTGCGGACTTCCTTTTATAGAATTTTCTAAAGTTAAAAGTTTACGTGAATAAACTAGGAAATTTGTTATAGCTGAAGGGAAATATCCTCTACGAAGTTTAAGCAATTTCGTAAACAACGTTTCAGAGTGATCAGAAATATCGTGTTCCGGCTAAACGAGTGTATTCGTCTCAGTGAAAGACATTTGGTTTTACTTTTAAAAAATATTTCGCATTCTACATTTTAGGATACAATGAAAAAAAATCCAAAAGACCAGGTTTTGTTTTATTTCATTTTAAAGTGAAAAACTCTTTCATGGACGGACACCTTTTGATACCTGAATCTTCCGTTCCTTTCCTGCAATATGTGTGGTTCCATTCCAGAGATGTCATGAGATATGGCTCGACCTAGTACCCCCCCCCCCCCCTACCTTATGTGAATTTTTTTTAAATGTGTATTTTTAGTGTAACGTTGATGATACGTGCTTGATTGCGTCGAGTTTATTTAAAAAAAAAAAACATAATTTGTGGTTCCCATAACCGCGATAAATATTATTGTGTAGGATTTCGCCCCCCAACTTTTGAAGTCAATGGCGACTAATTTGTACTTTTGTAGTACACATTGATTAAATTTATTAGCGCTATAGTTATTTATTCATATTATTTTAATATTTAATCAATGTGGTATGGTTAATTCAAGCTCAAAGATATATTTTAAGTCTCAATAATATATCATGCAATATTACCTTCATGTATTATAAGTGTACTGTTGAATCCGAATGAAAAGGTAGCTTCAATTTAAGGCTTCTATTGATAGAATTATCTTGAAAAGGTAGTTCCGTTCTTACATACTGTAATAAAATGTGTGGTGTGACTTATGAAAGTGGATAACGTGATACCGAAGTTTAAAGAGTGAAAAATGGGTAGGTAGAGTGTTAGAACAAGGCGAAGATAATATTTTAATAGATTGACAATCTATTGATTGTTAGGTTTGTTATCATTACATACAAGGCAGAATTACGCATTGAGTCCGTAAGTAACGCTAGTTTCAACGTTAATAACTGATTTGAATCTGTGTCCTACTTTACTTTTCACGGACCCCCCCCCCCCCCCCCCCCCCCCCCCCCCGACCAACCGAACGAAAGCTAGCCAAGGCAATAGAGTGGAATTTACACCATCCGTAAAAGCCTGCTAGATTTTGCTTTCTCATCCTACTATCCGTTGTGCTACAGAAAGAAAATGCCTTATGAACATATCCTCTGTCTTTGGTTATATTTGAATTTCCAATATTCTGGTTTTTGGGTTTAATTGGGTGTTCCTTGATCTATGCAGCTGTAGTATTTATGTTTTATTGAAAAATATTGTATTTTTTGTTATTTTTAGTACTACCTCGTAAATAGAAAAAGTAATTGTTCCTAATTTGGGTGTTAGTTTATATGCACTTAATGAGTGTAAAACTACAGAAGATATTCCTAGTAATGACTTTTTATTTAATAACTCTCTGTGGCATTAAATAATATATTCTCCTTGCAACTTTTGTACTTAAAAAATGAACTTCAGCTATTCATTGCCCACAAACATTAGCAGTTACTCTGAACTTCACTACATAAATTTATAATTGCCAATTTCCATTCTAAAAAATTCTATTTTCTTCAGTAATATCACCCCATACTTGGAAATTCTCCTATTATTAAGACTGAGTATATACCTACAAATATTGCTAAAGCTTTATTATCAAAATGAGTGTTCTTTAGTGCAAACGTTGCGCTCATTGCGTCCATTTTACGGTAGACGTGGTGACCCTTCACAATCGACTCTTCTACGTTTGCTAGGCAAATTTGATACGACCGTTTCGGTAAACAATCAGCCAACATCCATACGTTCAAGGAACGAAAGATCAACCGGAAACATCATCACGGTTCGTGAAAGTGCACAGCAGAACCCGAGGTAGTTTATTCCTCGCCCTTTTGCAGACTTCTTGGCGAATTTTGCGTCGGGACTTAGGCCTACACCCATACAAGATCCAACTGACTCATGAGAGTTCATGACCATAGACAACGCCGGTTTTTCGCTAACTTGGCTTCGAATCGTTTGGAAGATGACCCCAATTTTGGCCGAAAAATCATATTTAGCGACAAGGCGCATTTTCGGATGAATTGCTGTGTTTTACCGTTTGGTGTGGATTTCGTGCCGGCAGTGTCATTGGTCCGTACTTTTTTGAAAACGACGCTGATGAGGAGGTCACCGTCAATGGCAAGCGCTACAAAACGATGATAACCAATTTCTCATAGCCCAAATTGAACCATATGGACATAGACGTGATGTGGTTCCAGCAGGACGACGCTACGTGCCACACAGCAGACGCCACGATTGACATTCTCCATGAGCGATTTCAGGGTGAGCTTATCTCTCGCAGGGGTGATGTGAATTGGCCACCAAGGTCATGCGAATTGACTCCGCTATACTTTCCTATGGGGTTTCTTGAAGTCGCAGGTCTATGCAAACAAACCACAATCGACCGATGACCCAAAGGTGAACATAATGCAAACCATCGCTCAAATTCAGCCAGATCTATGCAGAAGAGTCATTGAAAATTGGGCCACTCATATCCGTGCCACTATAAGAAGCCGAGGCGGGCATTTAAATAAAAATATTTCACACTTAATGGCACATGTGGGCCTTTCAAATAAAAAAGTATTTTGTTAATAAGTCACACATAGCTTGTTTTGTTTCATTTCAAAATTTACCCGTCCTTATTGAAAAACCCTTTATTTACATTAAAAATGTTCAAGAAGGACAGCCTTTGTTTATGAAAAATGAGCTCAAAATGTTTTAACTTTACCGAGATGTACGCCAATACCTTTTTTTTATATATAGGAGAGGGGGCAAACGAGCATGCGGCTCGCCTGATGGTAAGTGACTACCGTCGCCCATGAACAACTGCAACACCAGGGAGGGAATTGCAGATGCGTTGCCGGCCTTTTAAAAATGAGTAATACGCTCTTTTCTTGAAGGTCCCTAAGTCTTATCGGTCCAGAAAAATAGCTGATGGTAAGCGATTCCATAAGGAAGTCGTGCGAGGAAGAAAACATCTTCTAAATCGTACAGTGGTGGACTGCCAATCATCCAGATGGTGTGGATGGTATCGGGAGTTTTGCCGCGATGTACGTTCGTGAAATTTGGCGGCTGGGATTAATCCGAACAATTTCTCAGAGCACTCCCCATGGTAGTTGCGAAAGAAAATGCAGAGGGATGCAACATCTCTTCGCAGTGCCAATGAATCGAGCCGATTGGAAAGTTTTCTTTCAGCTCCCTATCAATTGTCCCCTAACGAACGTCTTTTTAGTTTTGCTGGATTAGTCTAGATTAATTAAGACGAATTACCAAACCTTCCACTTGAAGAAACATCTTCGAAATCAATTCACTCAAAAAATTCATCTCTCTACTGTTAAATTTAACTGTCAAATTCTTTCGTGTTTTTAGTAAAAATTTACGTACATAATAAACTGTTTACTTAAATTTTGATTTAAGAACCGGTTTCCTTTTGAAGTTCTGTTTACCTCATCCGTATACTCTTCGTCCTCATCAAATTGTGTTTCTAATACTTCCTCATCATAAGCCCAGTTTTTATTGTCGTATAGGCACGGCAGAGCGCATATGCGAGAGCGATTGTTAACGTTCGCTTGCGTTCGTTTGATCTGTACCCGGACACAACAGTTAGTTCTGTTGTCCTAGTAGAGTTGCATTTAGAGGCAAATGAAATGGATCCGTATGTACAGAGTATAACGAGCACGACGAGCGCGATGAGCGACGAGGCGGGCGCGCCGGCGCCGGCGCCGCCGGTGCGCGGCTCGTCCATGCGCGCGCCGGAGCTGGAGGCGCGCTTCGCGGACAAGTTCCGGCCGCCCGCCGCCTTCCCGCCGCCCGACCCCTTCCTGCGCATCGCCAAGGACTACAGCAGCGCCGCGCTCGCCGGTAAGTACGCGTGAACACGTCAACGCACGCACACTTACCAATGGGACGACCGGATATAATCACCGTTTTATCGAGGATGAGGAATTGTATATGGGTAAATTCAAATAAATGCTTCGAGCGATAATTTCAATGGCTTTAAAACTATCAAAATCTACTTATGTAGACTTAGAATACTACGAATATCGAAATGACATAGATATTGTTACGCGTTTTTTTTTCTTGAAGAGCGACCTATATGGTCGACACGAGAAATTATTTGTACCAAATAATAGTGTCCTGTCTAAAATGGCATAATCATACCTACTTATTCAATATACATAGCATAAAATATTAAATAGTAAGTATGGACTTTTGGTACAACATATTCGACTGAAAAGCAACCGACTGTTTTAGCCTAAAATTTTTGGCTTTAAGAAATTTTATTTAGGTTTTTGGTTTTACTTAACATAAGTGAAACGCACAAAACATCTTGATAGTCATACAGTATACAAAAAATTAGATTTATTACTGTGTATATATAGTTAAACTTTGCAATGCAATAGGTACAAGTCATACATAAGGATTTTAAAGGAGTAAACTTAATAAGTTTTTAAAACCAAGTTCGTAATTTGGGATTGTTTATTAGTTATATACTTAGTATATTCTGTACTGTCTAGGTGCATGATTGCATGCATGTCAAATGTCTTCGTAAAAGTGGCCTTACATAAAAAAATGTGATGTTATTTCGTTATCAGAATAGTGTAGAATAAGAAATTTTGTGTAATGTATAATGCCTCGTCACTTTGCTCATTTTTATTTACAATTTTATGTAGTTTTCAAAAATACATTGTTAAGAATAAATATGGAAACTAGACACAGAAATTATCGTCTTTTTATTGCATTTAAAAATTGGCATTCCTTATTATTTGATAAATCGCTAGTTTCTTTGAAACAGTGTTATTGATATTTTCATAATTTCTTTCTCCAATCAAAATTCATGTTTCCAATGGTTTACTTCATGCGAGTCATGATCATTTGAAAAGTCATAAATTTTCAGTCATACATAAAGTAGTAACGGGGCAAATGTTGACAAACTTAATGTTAGTTTTGTAGGACTATAGATGTTACTCCTTAATTTGAGTCATTATATTTTTAGTTAAAAATATGTATCAACTTAATTTACTTTATTATAACAAATATATTTATTCTCTTTGGTTTATAGCGTTTATTATACGTATCAAACTTTTTTTGTAGCTACAAGTTTGTTATCTATGATTAAAAATTCATAATTATAAAAATTAATGTATGTAATAATTGTAATTTATTATAATCATAATTTATTTTAAATGCCAGCTTACTGAGCCATATTTCATCTTACTGTGGTTATTTATTAATCAATAAAAGCTGGTATTGAATACAAAGCATGTGTAGCATTTTTTTTTTAATTTTTAGCCAGTATACTATTGTAGAAAATTTTTATTTGGCAAAAGAACTTGGTAAGTCGGCATATTGTTCTATTGAGAATGTTAGATATTTTTGTAGAGAGTACATTTTGAAAGTATTATATTTGATACGTATATTCGCCTATAGCCTGCACATATTTGCAAATTTGTAAACATGCAATCGTTTATTTAGTTAAATGTTGTTGTGATCTTGTAATATAGTGAGGTGCCATTACGCAAATTTGTGTACTATGTGACTGCGACGCCCTGTTCTTTTTATTTCACATTGCAAGTATTATTACTACACATGAGCATTGGATCTCTTAACTGATCATTTTAAACCTTCCTTTTTAAATAAATTAATGACTCCAGCTACTTGTTCCTAGAAACACGTAGAAGTACAATAATTGAGTCATTGCATTTCCTCAGTCAAGAGATTCAATGAAAGCTTTTTGTTTCTACCAAAATGCAGCAGGTATTGTGATAAAATAATGTACGATGCTTAATATTTATAGTTATTATTTTAATAATAAAAGAGTAATCATTATTGAATCGTTTGTCCAGTATTTCATTGTCCAACCTAACATAATGTGTCGTCCGACCGCTTCATGTGAGAATTACATTTTGTGATCTTCAGCATGCAACTTGTACAATTATTCAACATATTTTATCTAAAAGTAGCAGAGAGCTGATATGAAAAACACTACCTTGTTTTCTTCTATTCTTATTGTATATTATAAATGAAGCAGAACCCCGTCGTAATTCCATTTAGAGGCTTTCCAGTTTGACATATTTGGTTACAAGTAAATTGACTCGTAACTTTAATGTTTGTTTAAATTGAAAATAATGATTTTATCATAGTTGGATCATATAATTGATATTTAAAAAGCTTTGTTCCTAAATATACTCTTGGCACATGGTCCAATTTATTATCTGGTACTTAAGTTACAATATAGTTAGTTGTTGCAACTGTGAGAAATTTGGCAGAATAAATAAGACTAATGCAAAGGTGAACAGCCAAGCCAACTGCATGCACAGGTACGGTAAGTGTCGTCTATTCAAATTTTATTTAACCCGTGATCAATGTGTAGTTTAAAAAGTCATTGATAGTAGCATAACAAAATTTTCTGGGAGGCCCAGCTGTACGTGGGCAATTGTCACTTTAATCCTATATTGTATTAACCCTCATAAATAACAGATGAATAATATAAAGTCTGAATAGTATTGACTTCCAACTAAAACTAATGCTTTGCATGTTTTGCATGTCATAATATTAGGAATCAGTTTATTATCATTTGAATGCAATAAAACGACATCAATTTGGATTAAGAGTAAATGCAGCATTTTCCTATTTTTATCTATGTGATTATTGTTTATTTTATAAATATTATCTCAAGTGTGAATAATCAAAAAAAAAATCGTACTCTGCAACCAAGGGCATGTTAATTTTTCGAAGGCACTTTTACTAACCACAAACATTTACAAAATAAAATGAATTGATTAATGTGTGTTGTATTGCAGCAGTGAATAAAGCGCAAGCGCCTCTGCCGCCATTGAAAGTTCCGTTGGAGGGCTGGTCGGGCACTTCTAGCGCTTGCTAGCGAGAGCGGGGGGCGCCGGCCCCCGGGGCGCACTCCGCCTCCACGGCACACCTGGTGCCGGAGGCGCACCCCGCCCACGCTTTACTATCCGTTGCGCACGCACTCCTCTGCCCAGCTAACACTATTGCCACGGCCGCCGAAAAGGAACAAACCAACCAAAACGTGCTACCCATAGAACAAGTGACGATGCCTACAGAGGATGTTAGCGATCTCAAAGACGTTGTCGATGCGATTAACAGACTGTGCGAGACCATGAAAACCACCGGTTACGAAGAAACCGAATACGAAGATTGTACAGATGTAACTTGGAAAGAAGAGACCGTGGAAAGCAGTGACGTAGTGACCCCTGAAAAATTAGTAAGCCCTGAGGAAGTAGCTGTCGAAAAGGTAGAAACTTACGTAGCTGAGAAATGGAGCGATACATTTTTAGTAAAGCAAGCTGTGGAGAGTGAAAACGTTACATCCGACACTGATCAAACGGCTGTTTTTTGTGAGCCAATTAGTGAAATGTATTACACAGCATCTTCAGAGGTATCGCTGCTATCTGATATGGAATTACCAGAAAAGGTTCACGATGACGAGAGCAAAGATTTGCAAGATGATAGGCAAAACGTTATTGCTGGTCATGTTGCGGCTATGAGGGAGAGATTCGAGAGTATGACGCGTGCTAATACGCCTTGCCCGGATTTAATGCGGTCGCTGTCCCCATCTTTTGATGTGTTCAGGAACATAACCCCTTCACCTGATCGTTTGGACGAATAATCCGAAAAGATGTTTGTAAATTACGATCACGATGACTTATTCCATTTGATTTTAGTATAATAAGACTACAAGTGATAGATAGATGAAAATCATATGATTATATCCTCTGTAATGTTTTTATTATTTCCAAATTTTAAGTTTTAGATGAATTTTATATCTGAGCACATTATGTTATTACCTGAACTACCCGTAAATTGTAAGATTTTCTTTTAAATACTATAAACATAGTACGCGTAAAACTTAAATGCGCTCAAGTAAAGTAATTCCTAACGTAATACTTTTCTTTACTGTTACCTTTAAATTGTCTAACTATGGATACACCTAATTATTATTTTTTTACAGACTATATTACAGAAATAACCGTAAGCCCTCCCGCAACCCTCGTTCTACTCTTTAAAATGGTGTTTTGCGTTGCGTTATGAATGTAAGACTCCAAACACATTTAAATTTTGCACGTACTGTACGCTTGTGTTTAATTTGATTTATTACATTTTAGGGGTGTTATTTCTTCCACGTGCATTTTTTAAATATTATATAGATTGAAGGGGGTAGTAGTTGGTTGGATAAAATTTTCTAATGATGTATTATTTATTCAATGTATTCAATTATTATTCATATATTAAAAATGTACAAAATGTGGGGATATGTTGACAGTTTGCGAAAGGGTTGTGATCATTTTGGTGTCCCTTTGCGAAAAATCGTATAACTGTTTCTCATATCTCTAATAATAATTAGCATAGTTTGAGATCTAGCATTCTGATATTGGCAGTATAAAAAAATAGAATTTTTTAGGTGAAATAATTACTGTTTTATTGTGATTTTCGAGAAGCTCAAATTTTATAGTCTTTACATTGCTACAAAGTAAACTAACCCTCTACAAACTAATATGTACTATCTACATTTTGTCAACCAAATAGCCAATCGCTTAGCTTAGATACAATTTTTGGAAAATAAATAACGACGTGTATATTTACATTGTTGTATTCTATTCTACGTTTTTCCAAACATTAGTTGGTTGCCATAAATATAAAGTTAGGCGTTTGTTGAAAACTTATTGTTTTACTACAAAATCTGTTGTATTTTTTACACAAGTTTGTTTGGTGATACTAGTTAATAGGTATTACGAACTGTTCTTATTAGGTATTGGTGCATTGTTGAATAGACTACTAACGTCAAATGTTATTTTTAATTCATTTGTATTATTATCCGAAGTTTGTTATATAATTGGGATAATATTTGGACCTATGAATAAAAACTGTTTTACATGCAGGTGTCTACTGTAAAGTGTCATTACCTTTTGGCGACAGTTCCAGTAGTGATCGTGTAATATATCGTGTTACGTATGTATTCGGACGAGACTTTTATTAATTGTAATACAATATATGGCTTTATTATAAATTAAATTTTCATTTAACTGCGGTACTTCTTGGGGCGGGCAATAAAATGAGTTTCTAATTTTGGATAGCCGGATAGTTTTACATTATTATGATATATATATACTCAGTCGATAGAACAGTTAAAATGTTATAAATACTAATTCATGCATGTTCGTAAGAAACATTAATAGGAGACAATACAATTTATTTTTATATAATTAACAGGCAAATTACATACATTAGCATGAAACAAAAAATACAATTGTAGTTATAATGAAAGATGTAACAAGCATTTTTTTAATTTTATGGAAGTAGTATTTGGCTTTCCAAAACTAGATAACAGGTAACAAATAAAAAGCGAGCATTTAGTCCATAGCATTTATTGAGTAAAGTGTCAAAATTCTACAAGATAGGCAAACGTCACAACTTCACGTGGAAATTAAGAAAAAAATTCAAGGCAGATAATTAACGTATCATCGTTATTCTTTTACACACATTTGAACACTTGAATTTTAAGAATATTCACTACCGACGATACTGAGCTCGGTGTGGGGTTAACATGGCTGAGGGACAGGGGGCCGCCAATCCAACAACGCGAGTTGTGACAGCTCAGGCCCGAACCACAATACGGAGCCCATGCTAGTTCTTTCTCGGCCCGCTTCTGAACCAGTGTTGCTCTTATATTAATTCTATATTGAACTAAATTTTATTATTATCAATTACATTCATTATTAATAAATGAAACGTCTGTGTCGAGAGCGGACCGAGAATGGCTCAGTTTTGTGGGAGGAGCCATAGTCGCCTGCGGTATCGTCGCAGGGAACTGCCGGCCCAACCGCGGCCGAGCCGGGCGAACTGCGTCACCTGTCCCGGACCAAAGTTGCCAGATGTAGCCCTCTAGCCGGACATTTTATATACATTTTAACATCTGGCATATAAATACAATGCATCTATATTTATGAAAAAAAAAACATCGTAATAATATTTTACAGTTTTATAAAGTTCAATTTGCATACGTCGTTGCACGCTCCCGTCTATCGCTTTATTTATTTACACCTTCGTATCAATTAAATTACGAACACAACAAATATCTTACACTACTTGTAGCAAAATGTCCGGCTAAATTAACAATGTTCAGCACCAACAACCTGGCAACCGCGCCCGACACGGAGCCGCGACTGCGACGCTCGTTGCGTTTACACGTTCTAGTCCGTACACGGTTCTGTGGCGCGGCGTCTTACCTTTTCGTTAGTACCGTCACCGCGGTTTAGCATACAGGCGTCGGACACAACCGTTCAAGCGGACGTGGTAATGGAACGGGCGCCTACCTTCAGGCGGCGGGTGGCGAATGGCAGTCTGTGGCAGTGTGGCAGCGGCGGCTATCGGTAGCGCGGCTGCATGACCTGCAGGCCGTGCACTCCGCCCGGGAACATGCCCATCGGCATCATGCCGCCCGGCACCAGCATGCCTGCACATAAGGCGCGCGTCAGTGCGTAGCGGGCCGGCGCGGCGCGGCGGGCGCGCTACGCCGTAGCACGCCCCCCCACTGTAGGCCCACCCCACCCCCCCCTACTGACCCTCCCGCCGCCGCGCCGCGCCTCAACGGACCAGAGTGCAATAAGCGAAGGTGCATTGGTGTAGCGCTCTCGGGGACAACTCGAGTCGATTATATCGATTGCTCGATCTTTCGTCGTTTTCGTTTAATCAAGAAATATTTAAAAAATATAAGAGATTTCATAGTCTATGTATTATAGCAAGAGTTAAATGACGCCATTCATTTGGCAACTGTTTCCTGTGTGTAATATGTACTAATATTTAGTATATCAATCTGTTGAAAATCTACGAATGATGGGGTATGATGTAATTGCATGGTGTCCACTCATCCTATAATATATAGACTAGAAAATTATTAAAATTTGAGAGATTTGCATGATCGACCCAAGTCGTTCCCCAGCTACGCCAATGCGAAGGAACACAGGTAGGATGAATTCACATGAAAAAATCACACTTTCAAAATACCGAATATGGAATAATCGTATCCGTATCTCATGCACGTTCCTGCTTGCGATCCGAGACGGTCGTGTGGTGTCCAATTTAGCCAACGACTAAACTCTTCGGTTCATGCACATTTGAAAGCGACAAACTACTTGTACGTAAATATATAATATTAGTGTACCCACCCGTAAACCGACAGAGTCACATTTTAATATGACACTACGAGAAAATCGAGACAGTAATAAGATAAGAGCTACTACAGTAAGCAAATCCATTAAGATTGTGAATAAAATTACCGCTCATTTTCGTTCCGTCGCTCCGATTATGCGAATGGCACATCGAAGTCACGGTTAATGTCTTGACCTACGTCGGACTCGTAAGTGGCGGGCCAGTCCCGGCGTTAGTGGGTGTTAGGGAGGTGTGAGTATCGATAAGCTGTTATGTGTGATTATATCGAGAAAGAGAGAAATAGAGTGAATGAGATGAACATTTATCACGTTGCGGCCCGGCCATCTGCAGACCTTACTTAGAATCGAGTGCCAATCCGCGCGGTCATACTGCCGGCTGCTCTGAAATCGACTCTTGTTCCGCCTTCACATAACTCTAATAAAGGTAGAGCTGGGCCGCTCTCTTAAAGCAATGCATCATATTATATTTGATAATTTAATAAATAACTTTACTGATTTTGGATTAAAGCCGTGGAAAATAGAAACTAAAGTCGCACATAAAATTTATGATTTATTATTATAAAAAAAACAGTGACAATTGTCTTGTCTTAATCCATTTTCCACGCCGATATGCAATCTTGACAAAATAAAATTCACAGTACAAAAAAGATCGTGTAAATCTGATAAAAATATAACTAATTTACAGTTATCGCCATTACCCAAATACTAACTAATAAAAATAACCACTGAAGTCAAAGTAAAAAATGACAAACTTTTATGTAATATCTAGAAAGTGATCTTTCGCAAACACTACAATCCTAATCTGTAAGACTGGACAAAGAAAATTCTTTAATGATTAAAATGAGTCGTGAAAATTATTCAAATTTGTAAAAGACAGGTTAAAGACAAATAAAATTCGTACACATAAGAGAAACAATTGTGAAATTATCTAATATCTTTCATAAGTTAATATGTGAATAGAAAACAACCAAACCTTGTCAAGCACACTTAATTTTTCTCAAACCAGCTTCACGAACTGGAATTAAATCAGTTCTAATTTTAAAACAAAGCATTAAAAATGAGTAATGTCTATGTTGTTGATATGTTTCATGTAATTTTTCCAATATTGCTTTGAGTATGAAACAAAGATCGTGAAATATAATAAATTTGCAAATTAATGCAACAGAGAAACAAATGTACAAATGACAATATCAAAATATCAGTTCACATTTGAAGGGAATGCAGTAAAATGCAGTCTTATTTAACTGGCTGTCTGTAATTAATTTCTTTCTACACACAATGAATATACTTATTTATTTATGAACAAGTTGAAACATCAAAAATACATGTTTAATTTATAATATTACGAAATTAACATTAAATTCTCATACTAATTTCCTAATACATTTTTATTTCACAATTCACTATGAGAAATTTACCTCACATAATATGATCTATGTCTAAGTCACCTACAGATCTTTGAATAAAAATATTTTAACATTATCAATAGATACTTCAATATTTTTTTAGATATTAAACTTATTACAGTAATCTCAGTGACTTTTTAATCTATTCATCATTATACAATGTTATCTTTTTAAGTAAATAAAGACATGACAAAGGGCAATGTAATTGAAAATGTGTATATTATAAATGCAGCAGTGTATTAGGAACAAGTCATTGGTTTTATGGTATGTATGGTATTGTATTAAACTTTTGTGCCATTATATCGGATTATGCCTTAATATGATTTACAGAAGACTTGTTACTATTACTTTTACAGTGTAATCAATCACACCTAAAGTGACTATGGTCCTAATTTCTTTAAACTGAATATGAATTTTTGATTATTCTCAAAATATACAATTCTAAGTTACAACTGTCAGGCTTGCAAAATATGTGGGTAGGTGTAATTGCGAAAGTTTACAGTTTGGCTTTAGAATTAGAAAAATTTTAGAAAGAATATTCAATGTCAAAAATATTTTACATGAGGGTAATTTTCTCTGGATATTAAAATTTTATAATAAAATTATATTTTAAAATTTAGTATTATAGTAATTATATTTGAGCCAATATATTTATTATACACAAACTGTAAAATCTCGATCTGCAGAATAAATACACATAGAGACGAGTGTTAAACAACACATTTCATTACACGATTACAGTTTTTATAGCATACAGATTTAACAATAACTTAACTAAATAAAACAATCTCAGTGTTCCGCATCACTCGACCGTTCAAAAGTATAACCCGGTTGCGGCAACACAGTCAGCACTCGGGCCTACATGTATTTATTCGAAGCGACCTATCGGTAGTTATAATATGCGGTGTACTGACCGGGCTGAAGTGGGCGCATGATGTTGAACTGCGGCATGACGGGCAGCATGACGGGCGGCATGGACACGGGCACGCCAACGCGCATGGGCTGTGGCAGCTGCGGCAGCTGCTGCAGCTGAGGCAGTTGCTGCAGCTGTGGCAGCTGCTGCAGCTGTGGCAGCATGCCCACCATCTGCTGCATGACGGGGCGGCGCATGGCCGCCTGCTGGCGCGCCGCCGCCACGGCCGCCGACATGTGCGCCGCCACCTGCAACATGCGCACCTGCCTCACCATGCCCGTCGTCGCAATCCTCGCACCGAGTCCATGCTACAACTTCATTATAATCATGGACCCAATTAACTACCCTTAACCAATGACCATGTATGACTTCACTTAAGAACATGAACCAAGTTAAAGTGTCAGTATTGTGCCAAATGATGTATGGTGTAGTCTCTGCCAGCCTTTCTGGGACACATTTATGTTTATGTACTACATACAAAAAATACAAGTTTTTGTTTATCAACAAAAAAAAGAACAAGTTCTCCTTCCCACTGCCTTAAATGTACTACACCACAGCTGTATTATAGCTGCCGCACAAATGGATGAGAGAGATATGAGATGGATCACTCTCACAGCATACTATTTTATAAACTGTCGTGTTTTGAACAGTGATTGGTGATAGTTAAAAACTGAAAATCTTTTTTTACTTTGCTTTATATTTAGCTAATCTACACCTATGATGGAGAAATGGGCGCCGCCAGGATTACTTTCAGGGAGGTGGATATCTGCATCTACAGTACTATTAACTAATATAAAATTATAAATGTATATTATGGAGATAAATATAATGTCAAATTCAAAACGCGCGGTTATTTGATTGAATATATTTCGCTCATCGAAAACATACTTTAATCTCTGTAGTCGATGGTTGCAAAATTGTCTACATCTACAATTTGGCAATAAAAAAATACTTAACAATTTTTCAAGTCAAATTATCATTAAATTGACATAAAATGTGCCTGAAAATTGGCAACAACTTTTTTAGTCAACTTTTGAAGTGAATTTGCATTCTAATTCGGGCAGTAAACCAGTAAATTTACTTCAAATTCAATAGCAAGTTGCATACAAATTGTCGTAAAATATGGAAAAGTCCGAAGTTGACGGAAATTTGAAGAAAAATTCAAGGAAACTTTTGTAAATGTATATAAAACTGACCTAGAGGTCAGTGAAATACATGGTGATTTATTTAGGAGCCCGTTCTTTAAGGGCAGATAAATTATGATAAATTTTTTACTTGTAACCCAGTGCTACCCCTATCTCAAATTCGACTCTAGCTACAGCCCTGTTCAGAACTAAAACTCATGTTTAGAAACATTTGATTCTAATGTTAGAACAACATGAGCTGGTTTCCACAACTGAGCTCAAATTTTGTTGATGACAGTGTTACATTTCCTATGTATTTTAGGATAGGTGTGTTAGAATCTTTAATTGGTATAATTAAATTAAATATATATATATATATATATATATATGCAGGCATTAATCAAAGACCAGTATCATTCATGACACAAATATACATGAAAAATAAAGAAATGTAAATAACTTGCATTTCTATGATAAATAATATATTTTACTGTATGAAAAAACTTTAAGTCAATAAAAAGCAAAGAATTGATAAATTAAACATACCAAAGAGGTTTGATGTGATGAGGATACAGACTACCAGTACTTTTTCTGTTGTTTATGCAATATGTTTACTTCACATTTAAAAAAAAAAAGACTCACCTCCGCTTGACTTGTACTTGCTGAGATCATAGACGGTGCAGATGTGGGTATGTTTACAGGTGCATCCGGTTTAGGTTTTGGACGGTACTTAGCATTTCTCGCTCTGATCTCCTCCAGAGAAACATCCTCCGGTGGATGTATGATTTTCGAACCCGCTCCCGTCGCGGTCACCAATGGACACGAGTTGGCAGCAGGGAGTTTAACTTCACCATTCTCCTTGGGCTCTGAAGTACTGGCTGCCGTTGATGTTGTGGGTGGCGCACTTATTGTCGCATTACTGATAAAATTTAAAAAATACGAAAATAAATACAAATAAAGATACTTTTAAGATTAAATACAAGAAAATATCTCTACCTTTATATCTTTTGTTACTTTTTGACACTATTAGATTACTTCATGAGTACAATGAAAAATTACAGAAATGTGATGAAGCAGTTTAGACATAGTTCTGCAAGTATTAGGACAAAGTAGTGAAATGTTACAATTTTTTTTTTGTAAAAACCATCAATTGAAGTGAGAAAGTGTAGGATTGTCCAGTTAAGATTTTATTAAAATCATCCATCACCAAACTATCTTTCACTTTTTTTAATAGGGTGATAAACAAGCACACCTTTCACCTGATGGTAAGTGAATGCTGTGTCCCATAAACACAGACTTACATCTACAATGGGTTGTTACCTCTGGCAACTATGAAAGAATGCCCCCTTACAGTAAAAAGATATCTGGTAAACACAGGAACATTGAGCTGCTATAACACTGGTATCCTGTGAGTGTGATCCTTCCCCTGAATATAGCTGAAGCATGAATTTACCATATTGTGTAATGTACAATTATGCATTACGAGGTAAAACTGACTAGTTTTTTTTTATGATAAGGATGACAAACGAGCAAACAGTCCACCTGATGGTAAGTGGTTGCTGCGGCCCATAGACATCTACATCTATCCTCTATTACAAATCAAAATGTAGATGCGTTGTCACCCGTGAGGACTAAGATGGAATGCCTCATTTCCAGTAAAAAGGGCCTCCGGCCACCTGCACTCACCAAGCGAAACGCAGAGGTAAACCTCTACTTCACGCTGGTATTCTGTGAGGTTGTGGTACCACCCCGGTTCGAGCCGGCCCATCCGTGCGACAGCAAAAGCTGCCGCGTGGCTCTTACCACTGTTAAATATGATGATAAGTATGATGTTTATGATTTTTAACGTAAATCTGTTGTTGGTATTTGGGTTATGGGAATTTTCTATCAAAATCATGATCAGTAAAATTGTAATGGTAATGTATGATTACACTCTATTCCAATTACGAAGTCCCATTTGACAGATGTCAATAATCAAGTACTAGTAAAGTACCGCTATAGTCGATACTTGACGATATTGATCTTCGATTACTATAACGAACAAATTAAAATCGTATTGACAGAAAAAGGATTAGCATCAAATTAAAATTTATAAAACTGTTTTTTAATTTTAATTAGATAATATTACATGATATTTTTATCAAGATGGAACATATTCATCATCACTAGCCGAAATCGATATTTCATGGTCGGCATCGTCGTCATCACTCTCATCATCGTCTGTAGAGTCCCCTGTATTTATTATAATTTGGTTATCTATGACGGCATCGATATGTATGTTTCTGTCCCAATCAGCGAAAATCAAATTTTTTTTTCGTAAAACCACACTTTCCCAATTCGCGGCAGTAACACTATCACAAGCTTTTTGCAACAATGACAGCATTTTGTTTGCAGTAAACGGTGTGCTGGTATTTTTACGAGCCGCATAACCTAAAATAAAGGTTTGCGTGTTAATATAGCAACAGATAAAATGTTAAAATGGGTAAAATAAATTATAAAAAAGATTTGTTTAAATTCTTGCCTTTAATTTGCGTCCAAATCAATTCTATGGCATTGTATTTTTTTTTTTTAAATTGTATTGACAATGGTAGGGTGGAAGGCGCATTACATTGTATCCGGCTTCCTTAGCCATTTCGTCCAATACGTATTTTGGTCTAGCTGGCTTATTTATAGCAACCAAATGCAGCAGCTCAACTTTTAACATGGACATGTCAGCAACAATATTATTGTCATTCAGCCATTTCACAATATCGGCTTTTTTGCTGCCTAGAAGTTGGAGGCTTACTTATTTGTACTGAATGATACGGTGCATTATCCATAATGATCGTCGATGGCTCATTCAAGTTGGTCAATAAGGTACAAAACCATTCCTTAAATTTAACAAAATTCATCTCTTCGTGGTATTCCACAGTTTTCTTCGATTTAAACGCCAAGAGGCAGTTCGGAACAAATCCCTTCATGGAACCTGCATGACAAATAATTAAGCGTTCGCCTTTGCCACTAGGTACTTTTGTGGAGGAGTGAGGAGTGTCGTCTGTCCATATCTTGCCTACTGTATGATTAGCGTTTAGCCACGTCTCATCTAAAAACATAAAATTATTCCAAACGGCAATGGACTTTGCTGATCTTAGAAAATTAAATCTGGCTAAAGCTATATCTCTACGTTCCATCAAAATCCGCCTTTTATCACATTTTTTATAAGAATAGTCAACATTTTTTAAAACCCTCCAGAAAGAAGTTCTACTGCCGTGAAACAGTCCAGATTCTCGTAAAGTAATTAACAATTTATCGAGAGTCGGCAATTCGTCCCTACTATAGTAGCCATAGATATGGGCGTCGTTATCAAAATTGTCGATATGTGTAACTATCGATCTTCTAACTTTTTTCTTAAGTGGCGATTTTAATTTGTTATCTTCCATTAAATCTTTACCATGTTTTTCCTTACTTATTCAGGAAACAGTTTTTCGACTAATACCAAGAGCTGCACTTACTCGGTTAGTCACTTGTGAAAGTGGCAACAATGGACCACCATTCTGATACTCTCTTTCAAAGTAATCTTGTAGGCGTACTACAAACTCTCGCGCTTGATTGCGCATCACTGTTCTTTTAGTGGTCTCAGTTTCGGCCATAGTGTTTATAAATACAAAAAAAAACCAAATCATAACAGTGAAAACTTAATAACAACGAAATAATTATCAAACAGTTATAAATACAATAACAAGAACGAAATAAAAACACAACACAAAATCAACTAAACTGAACACGCGTATCGTATACAAGGCTTCTGCACTCGTACTGAAGAGACAAACAAAATGGCGGTCGTGATCACGAGGTGGACGCAGTGTTGACAGATTTTCACTCGCGAAAAGAATCTGTCTATAATCGATTTTATACGATTTTTTTAGTCACGTCACTATGCAAAAAAGTAAAAATAAAACTATAGAACGTAAACGCAAAACGGCAGTAAAATATTATTATCTTTTAAAGTTTTAATTATTTTGAGCACGATATCTAAAAACAATATATTGATTGTGTGTGTGAATTAATTGTATAATGATTTAGATTGATTGTGTATTTTTAAATGATGATTTACGACCATGTACAAAAATGATTATTATTTCAAATTATGCGAAACGTGAAGAGTTACGTTCTAAGAAGTGTCAAAAGGGACTTCGTAATTGGAATAGAGTATAATGTGAAAATTTGAAATTCACAAGAGATGTATTGGGTGAGTTAGTGTTTGAATTATAAAGAATTTCTAAAAGCAGAAGATGTCAAAATGTGCCACATATATAATGAACATAAATAATATTCAAATATTTCTTCAAACAACAAATAACAAGATTTGTACTAAACTTTTAAGAGGCATTGAAGACATATTTTGTCTACTTACATATTTTTCGCTCATCATATTATAGACATTATTATTCATAAATGCAGCCAATATGAAATAAAAAATCACCTGCAGACATTCCTTGAAAGTTTAAATCACTCAATTGTTAAATAAATCAGGATCTATCAATACAAATCTATAGACAACATGTTGAAACTGACAATGATGAATATAAACAAATTCATGTAACATATAAGTAACAGAACTGTGAATGAGTAAGATTATGCTAGGACATAATGTTGCAATCAACTATATCTTTAGCATCACATTGGAGGTACCATTGTCACTCCATTTAAGACAAGCACCATGATGCTCTCATTTTTTTTCTCTTTATTTATTATGGCAACAAAGTTATTTAAACAACAAGTTACAAAATACAGTGAGATGAAATATATTTACAGTGAGCTTACAGTGAATTTACGAAAACTTATACTAGTTGGAAATAAATAAATATTCAAAAATTTACTATTGGCTTGTTGGTATAAATGAATAGTAATAATTAATCGTATATCATTATAAAATTATATTCAGTATAAAAAACAATTTTTTGTATCATAAGCATTATTGTCATTTTATATGCTTACACTTTAGAACGTAATAGATATACACATTGTGTCCAGCAATGAGTATAGATATATAGGCTGTTACTTTACTAGGTTTTAGAGATATTACAAAGTTACATAAACTAATTGATTACCATGTTTTATCTATATATTCAGAATTTTAGTACCTTAAAGTAATAAATTTTAAATTAAGTACAAAATTTTTAAAATCCCACAACTGAATATCTATTTATTTAATATGTATGATTGAGAGATATATAAGCTACCTGTAAGCTGGGAAGGTGGGTTTACTAGGCGTTGACGTTGGCACACTCGCCGCCGGAAACAAAGGCCTCATCCCAGGCATCATCATTCTGCAACAATTGTAACAAAAATTTTAGGAATAGAGAACTTAATTTGTCTGGAGAAGAAATTCCAGCCCAAGCCAAAGTAATCTAATACAATAAACCATAATTACTTGGCATAATAATGTTGGTATTTCACATATAAAATAAAGCTTATATCGAGATACAGGGTTATTTTGCATTATACGCCCAAATACATAAGCGAATGGTAAAGCAAAATTAATTTAAAAAATCTCAAACATTTTGTTCTTTTTATTTTTTAAATTCAGAATGCGTGGTAATGCATTATTTTAACTGATTGTCATTCATAAATATCATACACCTACAATTTACTACGCACGCACACATTCGTAGGGGTCGTTAGATCGGCGAAAACATTTGAATTGAATTGCTGCACCAGAGGAGGTCGCGTACGCGTAGTTGTTGCCCTTAAATCACATTTAATTTGGGACAATTTTAAATAAAAGTAGAAGCCTTACTCTATTTTCAAAAACTACAATGACGGTATATCATTATTTATATATTTGAGCTTAAACATAAAGAACAATGGCAAAAAATAGTTGATAAAAATTATCGCGTCTAGAAATAAGTTATACATAAAATGAGTTTTATTATTTTTCTATGGTTTT
The DNA here is from genome assembly GCA_033319125.1 of Parnassius glacialis. Lineage (NCBI taxonomy): Eukaryota > Metazoa > Arthropoda > Insecta > Lepidoptera > Papilionidae > Parnassius > Parnassius glacialis. Next base: position 8,998,869 of record JAVANC010000027.1, on the reverse strand, counting down.
TAAAATAAAAATGTATTTTAATTAAAGCCACAGAAAAAAAAAACATTTTTGGGAATATCAAATGACTTAAATCATTTTACTCTATTCAAGTGTTGCCATTTAGTATATTCATAGTAGTTTCGTATACGCTTTGTAAGACTACCAACACAACACACAAAATATTTTTATATTAAGTTATTATTATTAATAACTATACTATCAGTAATAATAAAAATAAAAGTGATATGATTGATGATAAGTCTCTTACAAAGAACTTCCTACAATAATACATTATCTCAATCATAGTACTATGTAACAATTCCATTTAATGTTATGGCAACACTAGTTAAAACAAAATGTCACTGTTTTTTTTTACTGCCTTTACGGCTCTGGGTTCTAGCCCTTCTCAGAATGTTACAATGACACAAAGGACCTGGAGCCATGCCAAAAATATACATTTATAGTATGGAAATATATAATCGAGATACAAAAATCTAAAAACTCTCAATTATGTATTATGTATTAAGCTAACATCAAACCACCACAGGAAGCACGACTTTTTCGATGTGATATAAGACATAACCTAAAAAGGTTCAAATCTAAATATCCTTTTTTTGACGCTTTCTCAGGACAAAATTCCTTGACAGAGTTATTAAGATACTGACGCTTAACATTTTAAGATATTTTTGATATATAGACACTACCATTCCTTCTCAACTAATTTTATGTATGAAAGTCTGCCATTGTCCTTTGGATACACTATGAAAAATAGCCCTGTATATATTCAAATTATACTTTTTGTACATGAATGTACAGCCGAGATAGAGCCGTCGTAGCTCAATCGCTAAGTGTTTGCTATAAATTACATTGTATGTGAGCAGGTTCGGTGCCCACTGCTACGAATGAAATTGTTAAATGCAATTTCAAGTGCCAATTTATCATATGCTCGGTGCTGAAAGAAAACATTGTGAGGAAACCTGCATGTCTGAGAAATTGAAAAACAAAATATTTCAAAGATTAAAGAAGTAGATAAACACAAATACATTGGAGCAGTGCGATGGACACTTACTTGGTCTAAAATAATCATCTCAGAAATGAGAGAAGGCCTGTGCCTAGGAGTATAATGTATATAGGCTGTAACTTTATGCTACATGAGCAAAACAATTAGGCGCATGACAGCTAAGATGTTATTAGAATTAGGGAGGAAACACTGTAACGGTGATTGGACACTAGGGGAAGTGCAGGGATATAGGCGGGGTATGGGTGCCAAAACTGCATTCCTATCATGCCCCTAAGGCTGGCTTTTCACTATGGGATATAATATATATTATATCCCGAAATATAAATTATATCCCACAATTGGCGTTCACACTGTGAGATATATCTTTTAACCAGTGTGCGTTCGTCATTGGTCATTGGATTAACCCCCTTTACCCCGTACACTGTTCTGCGGAGGCGCGGAACGCTGTGCGGGGTACAGGGGGCAAAATATAATATGAAAATATCGCTCGGTCGATCGAAAAAATATTTATAGCTAGAGATGTAATATATATTATAGCTAAGTGTAAACGGTTCCATATGAAATGTATGGTGAGCGATATTAATTTATATCTCGAGATGTAATATATATTATATTATATCCCGTAGTGAAAAGGGGGCTTAACTGTATTTGGCCAAATTGTACATACATATATAAAATTCTGAGAAATAAGAAAAAAAATCGAAGACATGTGAAGTTTGCCAACATGCATTGGGGCAGCGCGGCAAACATTTCCTTGCCCTACAAAACCCTCTCAGAAATGAGGGGAGGCCTGTGCCCAGCAGTGTGACGTATATAGGCTGTAACTTTAACTTTAACATAAAATTAAATATACAGGTGATGTTATGATGTGATATAAAAGTTTTTATAATGAAACCAGCAATTTGCAATAAAAAGAACATTTCACAAACCCCAGTAAATTAAGTAACAGTTATTATTTCTCTTACCTAGGAGCTTGCATATAAGGTGGCATCATGTGATTCATTTGCATTGCATGCCCCGGATACATTCCAGGGGGAACAGGACCCATTGGTGTGGGGAGAATACCTGGTGTCACTGTAGATGGACCTGCTCCCAACTGTAAGAAGATCACAAATTTATAAAACAGGTCATGGAACAATTCTGAAATAAATTGAACATTTTGTATTTAAAAGCTTAAACTGAATTATGTTTCTAAAAAACAGAACCAATTTTATACCAAAATAAGCAAGTCTGTAAAATGTTAAAATTTATAGTTAGACTAGCTGACCAGGCAGACGTTGTTCTGCCCTTTGAACAACCTTTCCCAAAAAAAACTCCTGATATTAGCAATAAAAAAATTGAGGGTCACTTATCGGGATAAAAACTATCCTATCTCTCAAGTTGGACCAAACTGCACACAGTCTGCAAATTTTTTTGAATTCGGTTCTAGTACTAAATTGTAGCTTATATTAAACGTTTGCATTTTTAACATAGCGCCATCTATTAAATATTTACTCAATCCAGTCAACAGATATCGTCATCTGACAGAATCGTTTGGAGCTAACAGATAATTGTGACTGTCAAATAATAGACAAATAATTTTCAATAAAATAATATTGTATTGCGACTATAAATTGAGATGTAAGCTATCCTATCTTTTAAGTTGGACCAAACTGCACATTGATCAAAAATTTCATTGAAATCAATTCAGTATTTTACTAGTCCATCGCGGACAAAAAACGTGACACGTAATTTTTATATATAAAGATGTAGTAGATATTGATGGGTTGGTATATAACAAAGCACAGTATAATACTTAGCATAGACCACCATGTGGCTTTGTGATTAGAGTACCCAACTACTGAGTTTAAGGTAGATAGAAACCCAGCCAGAACCAACACTTATACAAATTAAAAATGAAAGTGTTAGTTTGTAGCTTTCCAGTGAAATATGATTGCCTCTAATCAAAACTAAAAATCAAACTATGCAAATATCCCCCTTATGAGACAATCTACAGGGATGCCTATGTACAGAAGTAGACTTAAATGGATGGATGGAAGGAATAAAAAAAAATATTAATCCAATTCATAAAACTTACTGGATTTTGCTTATCCTGTAATACAACACGAAGTTTTATAAGTATTTAATTTACAAAGTAAAATAAATAAACCTCACTGTTAGTTTCTATAATTAAAAACATCCATAAATTGTAAAAAAATAATTTAGTTGATTTGCTGTTGCTATCTATACATGTCCTAACAACTTTAATTTTAAAAAGTATTACCAATGCTGGAGTAGCCTTCTTCTTGGCAGCTGGTTCATCTTCATCACTGTCGGACCCTTTGCCTCCACCTAAACAATTCAAATACAGACAACAAATAATACAATAAAAATACTAATACAAATCGACATACCTTTACTGGAACACTAAGTATATAACTATACATAAATTAACATCTAACACTACAGTGTCCCAAGCAAAATCTTTAAAAACAAATTGTAGGTACATACATTATGATCCATAACACAACTGCTGAAGGTTAAGAAGAATATTTTTATACCTGTCTTCTGCTTCTCATGCTCCTTGACATCTTCTGGTGGTATACCTTCCATACCATATATTTCTATTTCTATATTAGACCTATTTGGTAATGAATTTGGAACTTTGTCTATGGCTTCTTTGTGTACCTGAAACAAAATAAGATAATAATAAGTGGAATTAATCGAGAATATAGATTTAAAAGGCTAGAGATTTCCAAATTACTGTTAAAGAAGCAAAATTATGACGCATATATGATGAGCAAAAATATCTCGACCTATAATCGTGCGAAATAAAAGAGTAACGCGCAATCTGGCCGTGGGCGGGCGGGGCATGTGCCAAGTTAGCAGAACTAACATACCTGCATACAATGTATTGACAATCCGGGCCCCGTGTATAATTTCTTGTGGCATATGTGGCACTTAAAATGTTTCGCTTTTTGATGTTGAATCAGAATTTTTTCATCGTCAAATTCCCTGTTACAGTACCTGAATTTTGTGCTAAGGAAATTGTGCAATGAAAACATTAGCGCTATAAGTATTAGTAAAAATAGAGTGAAAATAGGTCAATCATAATTTCCGAAGGTCAAATAGCATTTGGATATATGTAAAGGATACCAGCACCACGGTTTGGATGCCTTCTTCTTCTTTCTACCCATTGTATTAACAACACAAACTCAACAAGAAGGTAACAAATAAATAAGGACTTATGATTGAATTTATTATTTTAACTTATAACTATCACAGATTGTAATAAGTAAACTTATACTACGATTCATGAATTAAGAACGCAAGGGATAAACGCAACGCAAAATGGCGGCGAACGACGATGGTCAACGAATCAACGATGGTGGCCAAACATAGATATTATTGTTGTTGTTATAATTTGCCAATTAAGACAGATAAAGGTTTATGACTATACAACCTAGTCTGGTGCATGTAGAAACATTAAAGAAATTATAATAATTCGGGGTTTTAATTCTACTATACGCTATGTATTTAAATTATAAGAGTACCATAATATTATAATATTAAATAATCGTGTAATAAAAATATGGTATTAAGGGTGGATTCGACCAAATACTTAGAGTATTCAACTAACAGGAGACGCCATGCGCATAAAGTTCCAAACAAAAAAGTCTGTCACTTCTAGCGGGAGGCGAGGTAACGCACACTAAGCAAATCGTAAACATTGGGCCACGTCGTTACACACGCACACAGCATAATATGAGCACACGATTAAGCAAAACGCACACAACCTTGAAAATCTCTCATAAATGTCTCATCGTTACAGTGCATAAGCCATCAACAACTAGTGCGAGGGCCTTGTCGATATGGATATGTCGATGAAATTTTATGCAAGTTACATTAGCAAATTAAATAAAATAAAAATGAACAAATGTTTGATGTGTAATATTACATTCAAAGTAACTTTAAAAAAATACATAAGGTTTAAAATAATAATTCAAAATAACTAAAATTAAAACAAATTGAAAAAGTATTATATTATATTTTAACTGGTTTACAAAGTGAATAAGTTTGGTTAATATGTGACGAATACACTTTTTAGGATCACTCTTTTTTTGCGAGGTAGCTAATTCTAGTGCTTGCATATTTTTCCATCACCAAGTTTGCCAGTTCAATGTTATGTGGAACGTAATCAATATCGAAATAATGTTCCTGTATGCTTAAAAATATATAATATGCCTAGTCTATGAAATATTTTTACCATTTTTTAATGTCATGATCAACCAAAAAGGTTATCTGTATAGGGATTTTAAACGGTCTAATTTTACAGATTTTACCCAACCTATAGAGTTAAACCGTTTTAAGGCTTAGGGTTGAACTACATCTGGCAGCACGGAATCGCACTTTCCTGTGCTTCTATGCTTTTTGGTCACTCAGAAACGTTATTTACTAGAGCAAGAAAGAGAGGAGTGTATAGTTTCACCCTCAAAAAGCCGATTGTAAACCGGTTTCAAAAGTTTATATATCATTCTTGACAATCCATAGTAATATAATATTATAAATTTGAAAGTGTGATTTTTTGTTTATTTGTTTTTGTCCTTCCTTTACGCAGCAACGGAATGGAGCAATTAAAAAAAAATTAAACATTTTCTATCTCTTGGCCGAAGTTTACGCTTAACCAAACATACTTTTTTTCGTCATTTTACTTAGGATTGAAAAATAATTAATGTCGTCGTAAAAAGCGGTAATATTTTGTGTTCTACAGTACAAAAGTGTAGTACTCTGTATATATTTAATAATAATAGATTATAAATATGACACTGAGATTATTTGTTTGTCCTTATTTATTTATTTAAGCGCTAATAATTAGTGTCTCATCTGAAAACAACAACTTGGTTGACACCATCTAAGACGATATACTTGTAAATAACATTTTAAAATGAATAAATATCATTCACTAAACCTTCCATTTCGATTTGTCACATGTTTTAAATTTTATCCTTCATAATGTAAAATAAACCTGTAGCAAAATAATAAACTTACTTCCAATAATTTCAAAGTCGGTACAGCAGTTTCATTTAGTTTCCTTTTATTATTTGATTGGATTACGAAAACCGATTGGTCAAAATGCTAGGAACAAATAGTGCTTGTTCGTTTAGGTACCCAGGTTATATGATTGCCACGTGCTTTTATCCAAACTTGGCGCCTGTAAAGATCTTTTGTAAAACTGTAAAACCAAAGATCTTTTTTAAACATTGCACAAAAAAGAATTTTAAATAACACCTTGGTATTATATATCAAGGTATTAATTATAGTCAAATAAAAACATCGACACAAAGATTACAGTGAACATCACTATTATTGCCTTGATGATACCATTTTATATACTCGAAATTACCCTTCTTTTCGTTTCATAACGTAACATAATGAAATGAAAATATCTATTTAAAATGTTTTATATACAATAAAACAATTTAAATTGATGTTTTCATTTCGTTAAAAACAATTAAAGATTATTAATGTTGTTTGAAATAATATAGTTTTGCAAATAGATCACAATAATATTAATGAATTTAAGACTATTCAATAACACGATTTTGTCTTGTGAGCAAAATTTAATTATGTCCTAGTGGTGCAAAAGTCCTTACTATAGTATTAATACTTTAAGTTGGCAACACACCCTGCTCAGCTATATTAATCAGAATTTTTGTGATTTAATGCTTATACTAATTATTGAAATCAAAATAAATACTTAGAAATGAAAGGTAACGTCGTCTTTTTGTAAATTTGAGGTCTGTGATCTTTTTTTACAAGAAAACACACTGCAACTCGGCATTTTTCTGGAGGTCAACTCACGCTTACGACTACTTGTTAACTGATGCCGTACGCGGCGCAACTAGTTTTATGATCCGCGCTCTCGTACTTTTGACAGTGGGGAACGCTCTCCAATGTCGTCTCCTGTTAGTTTAATACTCTAAGACCAAATATGACGTTACCAGAGTAACTAACTCTCGAATAATTTTACTCTTTGGTCTTACTCTCAGGTAACTTCGTTTGCGTTTTTCTAAAACAAATATGGAAAAACCAATACCGGGTATTGTTACTCTAAGTTTGTGAATGAATAACAACAGTAACAACAAAAGTAGGTGACTGGTTGTTAACAGACTAGCACTTTTTAATAGTTACAACTATTTAACACACAGTATGGATAGAAATAGAAAAGAACATTGATAAGTATTATAGACAAGGAACTCAACCACCCTACTGAATTTTATTGTTTATCAAAACTAAGTAATACAAAGCCAAACATGTTGGTAATTACGATATTAAGATTAGTAACAAATTTTTAAGTACCGATTTTATCAAATAGTTTTTTTTTAAATATTTGTTGAAAATTCACTTACTTACTTGTGGAATGTTATCCCACTTTCCTTTTGGTAACGAGTTTTACAAACACTCATTATTACTAAAAATAATTCTTATTATATAGAACTAAAATCAAACATATTTAAACTACACAAAATACATTCATTTTTTCGTTTAATATATTAAAGTACAGAAATACTATGTAAACAACACATAGATTACTGTATATCAAAGAGATTTAAAATACTACTTAAATATCTTTGCTGTATATATATTAGAAACATCACAACAGCCTTTGACATATTGGCTTAAAATCGGAACAAACATTTTGTAGGGTATGGCCAGTCCAGCGTATTTGTAAATAGAGAGGTTAGTGTAACATCGTTGGAGTAGCATGCAAATGTGAGTAGGTAACGATCCAAGAGGAAGTTTCATTTGCCATTATTGCGATCTAAGATCGCGATAATATCCTAAACGCTGTAGTACTACTTAAGCGGACTCCTAGGCAGAAAAGGAGTCGTCCTACCATAAGTTATTTTGAGGAATAATTATTTGTTGTCTTTAAAATATTAGGCAACATAGATTTTGATCGAGTTAACGAGAGCTCAAGGTGGCGCGGAGTGTGTACTTACACAATTTAACATGAACACTAAGCTGCACCTGCACTTCCATGATGATTTCAAATTTAAACTCTAACTCGTTTATTTATTTATGAATAAAGTGAGTTAAGTGTTAGTAAAATTTACAGTAGGTATCGTGTATTCTGCCACAGTGTGGTGTACAAATATTCATTTTTCTTCTAGCCAATAGAAATAGAATAGACAGGTTAAACATATAAAATTAAAGTAATCTTTAGTGTTATTCACCGTAACTACTGTAACAAATATGTAAATAGCATTTATTCATAAAATGCTAGGTATATTTTAAGAAACAACATCGTGCTATATAACACACAAGATATTATTCTTATACTATTACTTATACATATATTACTAGTTTTTAGTTTTTAGTTTACGACGGGCTGTTTTCCGCAACTCCACGTCTATGCGCGTATTTTGCGTGTGGGCAGGAATAATGTGATTATTCGATCCATGAGATCTCTCCGAAGAAGCTCAACAGGCCCTTGATGTTGCATGCAACTTCGGGGAGTGATCCCAGCGTGCCGAGATGTTTAGCCCTGTATGTAGCGACCTCCGGACATTTCAGTAGCACGTGGGTCGCCGTTTCTTCCTCCCCCATACATGCCCTGCACAGGGGACTATCTGTAACACCTATAGTAAATAAATGTTTGTTAAAGGTGCCGTGTCCTGTGATAGCACTTGTTACTATCCTAATCTGCGGCTTGTTCAGTCTCATTAAAACTTTGGTTAAGCGACTGTTTATTTCAGGCAGGGCCTCCCTAGCTTGTCTACAGTCTACTAGATTTTTCCAAAGCTGAGCGTGTTGATTAGTGAAGTGTCTACGTACCAGTGAACGAACGTTACCAAAGGGGATTGGTATGATTGGTTCCGGCCCTATAGTGGCCAGAGCCGATCCTCTTCTGGCCAGTTCGTCTGCTGCATCGTTGCCTCTGGATCCACTGTGTCCCTTTATCAATTGCACGGTCACATTGTTGTTTTTACATACCTCATTTAATCGTTGATGGCATTCATATATTAGTCCCGAGTTCACCACATTGCATCTCAGGGCTTGGAGTACCGCCCTACTGTCGGTCAGTATTCTGATGGGGAAGTCATTAACCTTCCTAGCATCTATTGCTATGGCCGCTTGAATGATACCCATACATCCCGCCTGAAAGACCGTGTTATAGGTACCCAGCGGTGTGCATATGTGAATATTGAGGTCTTCAGAGAAAGCTCTAGAACCTACACCTTCATTTGTTTTAGAACCATCGGTGAAAATTCTAAGCTCTTTTGGGCTTAATCCTTCCGGCTGGCTGTTTTCATTTAATTGAATTAAATTTTGTATTTCTTATCGAAAACAAATTGTTTAGGAATCCTATCGTATTTGGCTTGTAGGATAGGAATTTTTGAGTGAATTCTATCAATTATGCCTGTATGAGGGACACTATTCTTACTCCAAAGATTTAGGGTCTTGAGTCTGATGGCAGCTAAAGTCGCTTCTTGTTGTATATGTAGATGAAGCGGAGTTAGCTCCAGCATCGCTTCTAAGGCTGCTGTTGGCGTAGTTCTCATGCAGCCTGTGGCAGCCATACATGCCAGTCTCTGGTAGCGCTGAAGCTTCTTAATTGTGGTGGCTTCATTTGTCTTGGTCCACCATACCAAAGCGCCCTATGTGATCATAGGCCGAATTACAGTTTTGTAAAGCCACAGTATGATTTTTGGCGTCAATCCCCATCTTTTGCCAATCATGTTTCTGCATTGCCAGAAAGTTATACTAGCTTTGTTGATTTTGTTTTCTATGTGTTTATTCCAGTTAAGTTTGCTGTTCAAGGTAAGACCTAAATATTTTACCTCAGAGGATAGCTGGAGTTTTGTGATAAAAAGACTTGGAGGATGATAGTTATTCAGCTTTCGTTTTTGTGTGAACATAACTAAAACCGTTTTATTTGAATTGACGGTTAAGTCGTATTCCCTGCACCATCTCTCCACTATACGGAGAGCCGCTTGGGTCAGGTCGCACACTATGCTTGCTGTCTTTCCAGAGACCAGTATTGTCAGGTCATCAGCATAACCTACTGTATAGAAGTGATTGTCATTTAATTTGCTGATGAGTTCATTAATGACCATATTCCACAGGAGAGGTGAGAGAACCCCACCCTGCGGGCAGCCTTTCTTAATTTGGATTGGTTGAGATTCACCAGCAATCTTAATTATTCGTGTACTGAGCATGTAAACTATCCAGTCGATCAGTGCCGGTTCAACTTTATGTCTACTGAGTGCACCTTTTATGCTGAAGAAGTTTAGTTTGTTCGGTCAAAAGCACCTTCTATATCTATGAAGGGACCTAGACATATTTCTTTGTTTTGGATGGCCTCTTCAATCTTTGTAATTACCTGACGAAGGGCCGATTCTGTTGATTTGCCTAGACTGTAGGCGTGTTGCTTGTCGTGTAGTGGTAAGTTCATTAGCGCCGACCCCCTTAATTCCCTTTCACACATCCTCTCCATCGTCTTTAGGAGAAATGATGTGAGGCTAATGGGCCTGTAGGATTTAGGGTCAGTGTAGTCGCTCTTACCTGGTTTGGCTATGAATGTAACTTTCACTTCCCTCCATCCCCTAGGAACATATTTAAGAGCCAGACAGGCTCGCATTATGGCAACAAGTCTGACTATTAGGGCTTTACCCCCCCACTGTAGGAGTGCCGGGAATATGCCGTCAGGTCCTGCCGCCTTATAGGGGAGGAAACTGTGAATGGCCCAATGGATTTTGTCCATCGTTACCACTCTCTGTGCTAAATTCCAGTCTTCTGCTGTTGGTGTCAGTATGTCGTCATGCCGGTTTGCCTCCTGGGTTACGCAGCAACCTGGGAAGTGCGTTTCAATTAGGATGCGTTGGGCTTCATCCGGCGATGTTGAGTAGCTACCGTCGGGTTTCTTTAGAGACATGGATCCCGACGTGTTCTGTTTAGCTAGAATATTCCTTATCCTATTTGCTTGTTCGCAGGTTTCTATGTTGCCACAGAATTTACGCCACCTAATCGAGCGTCGATACCTGATACATTTTTTGTATTCAGACTTAGCTTTCTTATAGTAGCCAGTCTTCATCCATTGAGGTATTCATGGCCCTATTTAGGGCTTTTCTTACCTTCTTACGTTTTCTATCGAATTCTTTACCCCACCACGGTTGTTTTACCTCGGCATGTCTTGGTGGAGTGATTTCTGGACATGATTCATGGTAGCTGTCTATCATGGCCTTAGTAACAGCTGCTACCTGTTTTTCTAGGAGCGACTGATCTGCTATAGTATTTATCCCCTCAAAATCCGCGAGCAAAGACGTCAGCCTATTTAGGTATTTTGTTTTATCTGTCTTGCGGGGATTTCTCCATGGTGGTGTAGAGGGGATATCGACCTGTAGTGCGAAGCAGATCCATCTATGGTCTGAGCATGAGGCCTCTCTCGACACATGCCATCCCGTAATTAGTTTGGCTGCTCCTTCTGTTGCAAGTGTGAGGTCGATTATAGTGCGACAGCGTTTGTTTATGAAAGTAGGTTCAGAACCTATGTTTAAAATGGTTAGGTTAGTACTAAATAAATATTCAACTAAAACCTTACCTCGTTCATTTGGTTTTTCCATTCCCCAAAGGGGATGATGTGCGTTGGAGTCCGTCCCGATCACAACCTCTAGTCCGGTCCTCTCGCAGAAGTTCACCAGCCTGCTGAGGTCATGAGGGGGAGGAGTGTCTTCCTCCGGCATGTAGACCGAGGCGACGACTAATCTACTCTCCTGTGTGTATTGTATTGCCACGGCAAACATGTCTCTAGAACAGAAATCTGTTAAAGGTTGTGCACAGATATCTTTAGTAGTGTAAATACACGCTCTGGGCTTGTCGTGTTCAGAGCTGTAGAATAACTTACCTTTTAGGTTGTTTAGGCCTTTAATTTTACCAGCCCCAACCCTCGGCTCCTGGATTAAGGCTATGGCAGTCCTTTGAACCTCCAACCACTTGCGTAATTGAGGCGACGCAGTTTCGCTGTGGTGGAGGTTGGCCTGCACTAGGCTAGTTTTGGACGAAGGGCACGCCATCATTGATCGTGTCCTCCCCGTCCCCGCCCAAAAATAGGCCTGCCAGAAGATCTCGGGTTTCATCGTCAGCCACCGAGTCGGAAGTGGTCGGCAAAATGCAGTCCTCCTCGTCACTCAGTGAGCTGCCGCTGAGCCCGATCTCCACTGAGGGCTTCGGCTCAATTGTGCAGGCCGTTTTTTCACTGGACTTGGCCTCCAGTGATTCCGCTGTACCGGTAACTATGGCTCCGGTATCCATAACTTCCGGATTGTTTTCTACCTCTTTGCTCGGTGGAGTGTCAAAGAATTTGCCTCCACGACCCTGGAATTTTACGTATACCGCCCCGCATACACATGCGAGACGGCGTCCGGCCTTCATCAGGGTCGGGATATGATCCTCCGGCACCGAAACAACGAGGAACCACCCGTCCGTCTGCTTATCAGCCTTGAGTAACAGCCAGTCCCTGATGTTAACCCAGCGGTTCTGGTACGCCAGCACGCGACCAATGTCGCGTGAGTCTTTCCAGGCCCCCTGGGCATCAAGGATAAGGATACCACATTTGACTCTTTGTGGTATCTCTGACTGTTTCTTTATTGTCAGCAAGGTGTTGGATTTAAGGTCGAGGGTAGCAATGTTCCCCTTCAACCAGTCCAGAGCCTTCTGATCGTCGCACCACAGTTTCAGGACACCTTCCGTATAAACGGGTTTGCCCCTAAAAACTGGGCCCGACGCATAAGGTCCTGGCTACTCCAGGCCTCGCTGATCATCTTCCTCTGTATTGCTACGAGGATGTCGTCTGCTACTTCCTTCGTAATGTGACCTGAACGCGCACACGTTAAGGCCACACCCAAATCTGCTTTAGCAGCGGAAGCGTAGCTCGTTCTTGCAATCTTTGGTTGCTGTTCGAGTCGCACTTTTTTGTGTTCCCTCTAGGCGAGGTGGACTCTTCCAGCATCCTTTTGGCTGCTCTTTCCTTCTTCCCAGGACGCTTGGCCGCTCGCTGCTTCCTGGCGGATATCCTAGAGCTGGTTCCCGCGGCCGCGACTTCCACTTGGGCTGGATTTTTATCCTTCCCAGCTTCAGCGCGGCTACTGGTTCCAGCGCCAAGCACCCCAGTCGCAGTAGCTTGCCCAGCCTCCTTGGTTTTGGTTTCGGAAGCAGCCAATGCGGCTCGTTCTCTACGGCCTTTTTCCCGCTTCTTCTTGTTCTTCTTTTTGGCCTTTCCACTACTGCCTGCAGGGATAGACCCTCCTGATGGTCCGTCAGGTCGGCAAGTCACCTTTTTGGGTGCCTTGCCTTTCCCCTTACGGCTCCCTTGCCAGGCAGCAGAGAAAAGGTCGTCAGTCCGTAGTGGCTCCGCAGTTTTATCACTTGCGGGCTCTTGTTTCTTTTTCTCATCCAGCTCCTTGGAACTGGTTTTGGAAACGTTCAGCGAGGTAGTTATCCCTTTGGTGGGGACACATACGCTGGACGGTACTGTCCGTGGAACCGTCGGTTTAGTGACGGTTTAGTTTAGGTTTTAGTGAAAGCAAAAGGTCGTTCGTATATATATATATATATATATATATATATATATATATATATATATATATATATATATATATTATCGGGATAAAAACTATGCTATCTCTCAAGTTGGACCAAAATGTACACTATGTGCAAAATTTAATTGAAATCCATTCCGTAGTTTAAGAGTCCATCGCGGACAAACAACGTGACACGTAATTTTTATATATAAAGAAGATATATATATATATATATATATATATATATATATATATATATATATAATTTCTTAGTATTATACATAACGTTAAATATTATACGTTAAATATTAAACGTTATATATATTTAACGTTATGTATAATACCAAGGAATTATTTAACAGAATAGTGAGATTTATCAAATAACAATGTATTTAATGATTTCTTTGTAGTTTGGTTTTTATGCCAAAGTTAATATGTTTATTTCTTTAAATTTTTCTCTGAGGGACTCTATAATTTAGGTTATAAATCACCCGTACGGTTCTCTTTTGCAAAACAAATATGGCTTCACTATCAGTCGCATTACCCCATAGCAAAATTCCATATGACATTACGCTATGAAACTAACTAAAATACACGAATCTAGCTGTCACAACATCTGTGAGACTTCCAATCTTTATTACAGCATATGCTGTAGAATTAAGTCTACTTGCTAATTTAGATTCCATTGCCCATTGAAGTTTCGCGTCAATAGTAATACCAAGAAAAACAGTGGTATCCACAAGATTCAACACCTCCACATATAAGAGCACATTGGTATTCAAATGTTTTACATTAGGTATTGTAAATTTAATACATTTTGTCTTATTGCCGTTATGAGTTTATGAGCTACAGCAACCACTTAACATCAGGTGGAGTGTGTGTTTGTTTGTCACCCTTATCCTATAAAAAAATGTATCTTATTGCAGATATCTATGCATAAGCAGAATATGTTTTTCCGCATTTTTGCTGACTTTAAGTATCTACCTATTAAACTTTCAGTTTTTTGAGCGTTCTATTTTTTTAGATTTTGAACAACGATTGGTTTCCATGGACGAAGACAGGGAAAATGTGGCTGTTTGTCCAGTGCACGTTTTTGATTGCTCAAATGCTTTTTTTGTGCTTTGAACATTTTTTCCCGATGCACTGAGTTTCCCCAAGAAATTACCTACACCATACCTATGTAAGTGTTGACTCGACGTATACAAAATATGCTAAGTATACGAAGTGTTTGTGTATTTCGAGCGTTTTCTGATAAAACTATTATTTGTAATTTTTTGCGAAGATGAGTACAGTGAATATACATTTCGACTTAGATTTTTTCTCAATTTACTGGTAAATTCGACTGTTGGCGACCCGCTTAAAAATAGTTTATCATTTTTATTCCTTAGACTTAACTTTACATTAGAAGACATTGCTATTAAATTGTATAAGGCACTTCGAATAAAGAGATTCAATATAATGTCGAACGAAAGTTCGGGGTTCGATTCGATTTGAGGTCGAGAGTTAATTTCATAAAAGTTTGTTTTTAGTTTAATTTAAAATCATGTGTTACACCGTAATCAGCTGTGCAATACGAATAAAAGTATTATATTCAATTAGATGCTTATTTTAGATGAAAATATATTTGGGTCTTGTGATAAGAGATAAGATTCATTATGGCTGATAAGGATAGCATATGTAATGAACAGAGATAGATGTAATTTAGACAAGGAAAGCACTAGCCTACCGATGTGATAAGGTTCGTGTAGAAATTGGTTGTTCATGTTGTACAAGATCTAAACAGAGTCCAAATCGTATAAAAATAAAAATAAGAAATAAACTATATTAATTTGTAAAAATTTCAGTAATGTATGTAGATTTAAGTAATAAATGTTTCAGATTTACTGTAAGTGCTAAAAAGAACAGATTTGTGTTAAAAAGGGTCTAAATTTGTGCTAAATATATAGATTTATATAAGAAAATTAAAGCCGGAATAAAGTGTAAAATACCTTTAAAATTGTGAATTAAATCATTGTATTAGTTCAGTAAAGATTGTTATTTTAATCTTGTGTGTTAAACATTTAAGATTTCTAACTTTGAAAATGTTCTGTAAAATAGGTATATTTTGTTGAATAACTTAATATGTTTTATGTGATAATGATGTAATGTATGTCTTAATAATAAGACTTTGTGTATGGTTATTACAAATAAATTGTGTAACCATATGTTTTATAGAAATAAAGATATGGGGTAAAATACAAGGGTGCAATGGTGAAAATCAATGTTAAGATATGTCGAAATGGCGCGTGATGGCGGTTCTCTTTCGCGTATAGCTCGCACCTAGGATAGTAAAGTGGTAATTTGGAAATTCGTCACCACCAAGGATCTCCTAAGTGTGTGTTGTTTGTGGATTAGCAGTGGTCCCAAGCAACCGCCGGTACGACATACTCCACCGATCGTCGAGTCCGCATACTCCGTGAGGTGTCGAGGTCACCGGCCCTTAGGCAGATTCTTGGCACTTAAGTGCGTTCGTGCCTTCTGTGCCCAGTCGCGTACCTAAGTGCTCTCTCTAGCACTTCTCTCAACCCTTTCCTGAGGAAAGGGGTAGGCAGTGCGCCCAAGTGTTGCGGTCACCTCTCTCTCTCGCACCCGTTCCGTATCGTACGTCGCGCGTCGCTTGTCTGTCACTCAGCACCTGCAACGTAGATAGGGAACTATTAGACATAGGCACAAAATAGCAATCACCAAAACAGTGTAACAACAGCTGTAACATGTCGGATAAGGGGAAGGGGGACCCCCCCCCACCCCCCACCCCCCCGCGTTAGGAAACTCCCGGATCGCCCGGGTATTTTGGATCGGCCCCTTTTCGTAAGGAACCTGCAATATCCGGAGCGGTCTACGGTCGTGGCATCATTTAGCCACATACCTAAGAAGAAGCCTACGTCGCCCCAAGGACCCGCGTCGAGCGTCGCGCTCACTTCCACCGCACCTGAGCGTGCGAGTGGGAAGGAACCGTCGCCCTTACCTCAGCGGGCGAAGAAAACGGTAGGGCGTCATACCCCTCCGTAAACGGAAGATTCATTGCATGAGAAGCGGCAATGCATTGAAGCGTATAGCCACTCGGACTCTTCTGCAACATCATCAGCGGAGGAGGAAGAGGCAAACCTACCAAGATCACCACTCAAAACATTAAGATCACCACCAAAGTCGCCAAGTCCACGGAAACCTACCCCCCCCCTCCCTCTCGCCGGATCGCAGGAGTGTTGGCTATACGGCCGACTTTGAAGATGGAGGCGAGGAATCGTACGGATGGGGTCAACTAAATCGACGACCTATGCGACGCTAGCCCCATTTGCCGGAGGTACCCTCTCCCCCGCGCCTACCACCAACCCCTCTGGCCTACCAATGGATGACGGCCAGAGGCCTTCAACGAGTTACGCCCAACTGGTAGCTGCCCCGTCAGTACCACGACCGAAATCACCGGAAACCGGAACTAAACCGGACAAGGACCAAGAAAAGGCTCGCTACCCACCTATAGTAGCCGAGTGCCTCCAGGACTGGACGAAGCACTTCGAGGAGCTCAACAAGATGTTAGGACATCCGCCGAATGCTCGTCCGTTCGGGAAAGGTGTAAGATTTGCCCCCCAGAGTCCGGAAGAGTTCCGGACCATACAAAAATACTTAATAGCAATTTCGGAGAAGCAACCATCAATGTCGTGGTACTGTTACACCCCCGAAGAAGACAAGCCCACCAAAGTGGGCATCCGGGGGCTACCAGTGGGCACGGACGCAAGCCAGATAGGAGAGGGCAAAGGGATTTCCTCTTAAGTACGTGAAGGAAATCCCTCCTCGTAGAGGTAGACCTGGATGCCTCGACTTCGCCCAGCTGGACTACCTGAGCCTGGAACAGCTGAAAGAGCTTTACGCAATTGATGAATTACTATACAGGGTATTTTTGGAACGCTCCCGAAAACTAAGACAGGCGACAGCACCAAGTATACCTTTGATCATGGGTCACAAATAAATTTGATCCTGATGAAAAAAAAATCATATTTTTACAACGTTTTATTAGATTTATTCACGCGCCATCATGTTAGTACAGCTAAATGAAACGATAATTTCATAAAAAAAAATCATGAAAATACTGAAACCTAAAACCAGCAGTGGAATAACTGAATTCATATCAGCTGATTAAAGGTCAATGTACGCGCGAACGCAAATTCGCGCGGTCCGCAACTAGCGGGCTATACCACAATACCTAATAATTTACAACACTTGTCTAAATACCTAACTTATCTACTTAATATACTATTTTGCCACTGTACTTGTCTCCACGTAGCCATTTTAATCCGAATTTACAGGTTAAATAACCCAAATAACTGGTTCGATTTCCCGCTAATAACAAAATACATAAATGAAATGTAACCAAGGTTAAAGTCATGCGTTTTTATTCATCGTGTAGGTATGTTTATTATTCTCATGTATTCAGTTATGTATGTATTCAGATTAGTTCAGTACTAAGTTATTTAAAAGAATTAGTTATGAAACAGCTTACCGCTCTAAATCCTCCGTGGTCTTATGAGATGCGGCTCAAATTGTGCTCCATTCATTTCAAGGCAGATTTGGGCTCGGTGTTGCGTCTCCTCATGGAGGCCGGGCATCATCGTGTGATCTTCGACACAGTCCGTACGTAGTTTGTCGAAAACATCCACGATCCTTTTGTAGTTTCGTCAGCACTATCACACTCACGATTAAAAACCCTTTCTTTCACATACCCCACAGAAAGAAGTCTAACGGGGTCAGATCTGGTGCGCGAGGTGGCCAAGCGTGTGGTCCTAGTCCGCCAAATCCAGCGATCATCAAATAGCTCATTGAGGCGCTCACCATTATACTGGAACCATGTGCGGCGATATTCAGCCAACGATAGGTCGTCTAAAATGTCTGTCAACTGTTCTTTTATAAAGTTTAGGTATCGCTGTCCGTTCAGTCGCTGTGGCAGAAACACTGGTCCTAGTATGCGATCCTTAAATAAACCTGCCCATACGTTAACCGACCATCGGGTTTGGTGCCCGGTTTGTCGAACAGCGTGCGGGTTAACCTCTGAATACACGTGTGTATTTCTTCGGTTCCACAGGCCGTTTCTGGTAAATGTTGACTCATCCGTTCAGATAATGTGCTCAATGGAACCAGCCACACGTTGTTGCTGGTATAATAACCAACGGCAGAAAACTCGTCGGCGGTCGTGATCGCCGGGAACTAAAGCTTGCACTTTGTGCAATTTGTATGGGCGCATTCGGTTACGCTTCAACACTTTGTGCACTGCACAGTATGACACACTTGTTCCATCCCGACGTCTTAACAATTTATTTAGCAATACTTCGTGTACCTTGGTTCGGATACATAACATGTTGTCGTATTCACAATCACTATAAACGTACGCGTTAAGCATTATTAAAACAAAAAACGTAACAACAAGTAACAAAATCAACACGGAACTGTTTCAAAAACTACAATTAAACTGAAACCTACTGCGTCACAGCGTGATGCGATGCGGTCGAGTGGAGGGAGGTTACAGTCGCGTTCTAAAGTACTACATGGTATTGGGATATTGTTTTATAATATTATAGTAAGTAATTAATTGTTTTATTGTAGAATCATAATAGGTGCCTTACTTGGAATTAAAAATGGATAATGTTTACTTGAGCATTATTTGTTATTTCTATCGTAAAATATAAAGAAGTAGTAACAAGAAAACTTAAGGTAAGGGTGGCACGCCGTCCATTATGTCGTTTTGGGTCACATGGAAGCCAGATGTTGAAGGTGTGTTGGTGTTACTGGATGCTACTTCATCATCACTTTCATCTTCGCTTGAGCTTCCGTCATCAGGTCGACCACATGGTAATTTTTTCGGTATTCTTCCTCAACACTTTTAAATTTACTGCACAATTTTCCCCATTCACCTTCTCCTATCATATTTACCTTTTCGTTCACTAGTTTAGTCATAAAACAATAGATATAAATAATTTTTCTTTCCTTCCTTTTTAAAACATCGTCGCGAGTCGCAAAGTAAGCTGTGTATGCGACTGTATTTTTGGAGCGAACAAAGCGCGGAAACCAATAGCATGCAGGCACAGTAATACTGGCGGATTGTTCCCCCGTCGCGCCCCCTTCGTACCGATATGTGATAAATCGCTGTGCCCAAGTTCAAGGCCAGCGTTCTTTTTTCACCGTTCGCGCGTACATTAACATCCATTAGTCAGGTGATATCAATTCAGTTTTCACTGCTGGTTTTATGTTTCAGTATTTTCATGATTTTTTTTATGAAATTATCGTTTCATTTAGCTGTACTAACATGATGGCGCGTGAATAACGCTAATAAAACGTTGTAAAAATATGATTTTTTTTCATCAGGATCAAATTTATTTGTGACCCATGATCAAAGGTATACTTGGTGCTGTCGCCTGTCTTAGTTTTCGGGAGCGTTCCAAAAATACCCTGTATATGAAAGGAGTAACCATAGAAGCCTGGCAGAGAAGAGTAGGCCCAGCCCAGTGCCACCGCTGCCAGGCTTTCGGACACGCATCAGCAAACTGTTTCAGGCCAGTGAAGTGTGTCCGCTGCGGAGATAACCATATTCCAAGTCAATGCCCAAGGGGTAGAGACGAAGAGCCAAGATGTGCCAACTGTGGTAACAACCACACAGCGAATGATCGCCGCTGCCCGGTCCTGAGGAGGATCGCAAGGAAGCAGGGGATCACCCTACCGGGGCTACAACCGGAAGCCCCTAGGGGGGTCCCGCAGAGTCGCCCCCGAACAGTGGAAATTCAAGAAGACGGGTGGGCTACAGTTAGAGGGAGGGGGAGACAACCACCCCCCCACCCCCCGCACAGCAACCACATGCAGAGACGCACGAGGCCGCAAAAGCGACTACCGGGATGACTCTGCAGCCACCCGCAAATGATGCAACAGAGAGGCAACAGCCAAAGAAGAGGAAGCGGGTGCGCAACAAGAGGAAGAAGGAACAATCTCCTCAGGCTGCGGCAGCAACCTCTACCCCTACCCCAGCAGTAACGATGGCCCAGGCGCAGGTTACAGCCACAGAACGGATAACCATCAAGAGTAGAGCCCCAGGAAGGACTCTATCAGAAAATAGAGCCCGCTCTACACATAGAGCACGCTCTACCCAAGGTAGAGAAGGTAGAGCAGAAGTACCGACACCACACCCGAGGACAGTACCAGCAACAGCGAACCCAAGAACACCTACAGCTGCCCCAGATACGACAGATGCCATCCAGAGATTGGTTGGCATCGCGATAGAAGTGGGCAGCCAAGTCCTGGCGGATATAAGAGCCGGGACTGACCCCATAACAGCCATTATGAAGGCTCTGGCGCAGCTACTGGCTCGGCACTACAGTGGTGTCGTGTAACCCAGATAACCTGCGCCTCCTATACTGGAACCCGGATGGAATCCAGCAGAAGCTACATGAACTCCGCACTATCGCCCAACAACAGGATATACACATAATACTGTTGGGCGAGACGAAGTTAAGACCTGCGACGCGCATAAAGCTGCCTAACTATTTTATATACAGGAGGGACGAGGTCAACGCTCAAGGAACCGCCTACAGAGGTACGGCGGCTCTAGTAAGAAGAGACATCGTCCACCTAGAGCTGGAACCACCTCAGTACCAAACTATGCGCTCAATCGGCATAAAAATGGAGGCGGCGGTCGAGGAACTAAGGATCTACGCAGCATACCGCCCGCCAGGGACTCCATTTTGCTCCTCAGACATCCGGACAATAATGGAAGGTGAAACACCAACCATTATAGCAGGGGACCTAAACGCGAAACACCCGGCATGGGGATCCAGAATGATCACCCCGCCGGGTCGTGCACTCTACGATGATGCGGAATTAAACAACTACGACGTATTAGGTCCCGAAGAGCCGACGCATATTCCAACCGATCACCGGAGGAGTCCGGATGTGTTGGACATCGTGCTTACTAGGAACATCAACTGACCGATAGTGGTAGAGGTGCTGTACGACACGAACACACAGCACCTCCCGCTACTAATCACCTTAGGCCTCAGGGCAGTGACGTCGCCTCCCAGGGCTTTCAAGACCAAAATCAACTGGAGGCTCTACCAACAACATCTACTGGAGAGACCTCCAGTAACTACACTGATCAATATAGCGGACGACGTAGAGGCCGCTGCAACAAGGATAACCCAGACGATCACAGAAGCTCTCAACGCTGCCTCTACGATCGTCCCACTCACTAAAAAGAGAGAAGAGCTGCCACTACAAATCCAAATTCAGCTGAGGAAAAAGAGAGCACTAAGAAAGCTCTGGGCGCGTACGCGCTGCCCCAGGATTAAGTCGCAACTTAACACCTTAACAGAAGAGCTGTCGGTTGCAATCCAGGCCCACAGAGGAGAGGCCTGGGAGCGGCGCATATGGAAAGCAGAGGAGAAAGATGCGTCGCTCTACAAATTGAACCGACAGCTAACAAAAACAAGATCACCTGTCTGCGCACTATTAAGTAGTACTGGAGAGCGATGCTATGAGGCCAAGGGAAGAGCGGACATCCTAGCTGAGCACTTCGAGGAGCAGTTTATGCCGAACCCAGCAAGTGCGGAGTTTATGGAGCTTCATGCCCAAAAGGAGAGTCGCGTACAGGAGTTCCTGTCGTCGCCCACGCCACCGCTTGCAGGAGAGTGGTTTATTTCCCCCGCTGAACTGCGGAGGACAATTGCCCGCCTGCAAGTGAGGAAGGCGCCGGGGCACGACCGGATCACGAACGCAGCACTCAGACAGCTGCCAAACAGAACAACTGTAGAGTTAAAAACTCTACAATGGCATTCTGCGGACTTCCCACTTCCCGGAGAGCTGGAAAATCGGCAAAATCATCGTCTTGCCAAAACCCGGGAAGGACAGGCGTAGAGCAGCTAGTTATAGGCCGATTACGCTGCTACCGCACATAGCCAAACTGTTCGAGCGCATCGTACTAAGAAGAGTCCGCCCGTGCATACAACTGCGGGCGGAACAACACGGATTTCAGAGTGGACACTCTACAGCTACACAGCTGACCAGAGTGCTGCACCTGCTATCGGCCGAATATAATTTCGAGAGAACGTCGGTCGGCGTCTTCTTAGACATCGAGAAGGCGTTCGACAGGGTGTGGCACTCTGGACTACTCTTCAAGATGAAACAACAAACGAGTGTCCCTCCTGCTATGCTGCGGCTAGTGGCGTCATTTCTAGCTGACAGAAGCTTCTACGTCTGTGTAGAGGATGCCGAGTCCGCAGTCAAGCCAATAAGAGCCGGTGTACCACAGGGCAGCTGTCTCTCGCCGATCCTGTACGCGGCGTATACTAATGATATACCGACGCTAGCTGGACAACTGCAGGAATGGGAGGACGACGTAGAGCTGGCGCTATATGCGGACGATAGTGCCTACTTCACGTCGTCCAGAAGAACCCACATCGCGGTTGCCAAGATGCAGCGCCTGCTGGACCTGCTGCCACCATGGCTGGATGAGTGGAGGATGGCTGTCAACGTGGGGAAGACGGCCGCTCTACTCACCCGGCGTTATAGGAATCTACCACCACCACTGAAGCTAAGAGGCCAAGAGATCGCGTATCAGAAGGCCGTAACCTACCTTGGGTGCCGGATCGACAGCATGCTGCGCATGACTGCGCACGTCGACATCGTCGTCCGTAATGCCAGATGTGCGCGGGCGGCGCTCCGTCCGGTCCTGGCATCCAAGTTGCCGTTGAAAACGAAGATCCAACTATACAAAATGTGCATACGTCCGAAACTCACATACGCCGCTCCGGCCTGGTACGCGCTCTTGAGCAGCAGACAAAGGCAGCGGTTGCAGGTCCAGCAGAATTTATCACTAAGGACCATTGTCGGTGCAGGTCGCTACGTCCGGAATGATGTCATAGCGGCCAACCTGAAAATGGAGACGATCGAAGAGTTTGTGGTCCGGTTGACGCGCGGTATGTTTGACCGCGCAGACAACGGGCCACACCCACACCTGAACAACCTTGCGCCGCTACACACTCGCCCCCCGGACGGGCGACCTCTACCAAGAGAACTCCTCTCTACAAGAGATTAGAGAGTTGAGTAAAGCCCTCAATGCCGCTGACAGGCCAACTTTGACACCTAGGTCGAAGTAGTCGCCATACGACGACTTACCCGACCTAGCTAAATCAATAACTTAGACAACCAACAATGCCGGATTACCGGCTCCCAATGACCGGCCCATAGAGATGGGCTGTGAGGAAGATCCGGGTAATGGGGGAAATGCCCCGAGGCCCGAGACCTGTTGGGGGTGTAGTACACACACCACAACAGACGACAACGTAGAGTAGGAAATTCGTGACTTTTCCCTATATAGATTAGGGAGTCGAGTAACAACCCACAATGTCACAGATAGGACAACTTTGACGCTTAGATAGGCCAACTTAGACGCCTAGATAGGCCTACTTAGACGCCCATAAGCCAAATTAGACGCCCACTGAAACTAACTTACAGCGACCGGGGAATCAAACCCGCGACCGCTGCACTTTTTAAGATAAATGCCAAGAAGGCACCCAAGACCGGCCCATAGTTATGGGCCGTGAGGAAAATCCAGGCAGTGGGGAGTGCCCCGAGGCCTGATACCTTTAGTGCTAATAGCACACAGAAGAATACAACTTAGGCGATTCGTTAGGAACGTCAACTGCCCGACAGTGGTAGAGGTGCTGTACGACCTGAACACACATCACTTCCCGAAACTAATTACCCTTGACCTCAAGGCGGTGACTACGTTGCCCAGAGCCTTTAAGACCAAAATTGACTGGAGGCTCTACCATCAATACCTGCAGGAGAGACTTCCAGTCCATACACCTATTAATACAGCGGACGACGTAGAGGCCGCTGAAACCAGTATAACTAAGAACATCCCAGAAGCCCTCAACGCGGCCTCTACGATCGTCCCGATAACTACAAGAAAGGGCGCACTACCGCGTGACATATGCGCACAGATTAAGTGCAAGAGGACGCTGAGGAAGCTCTGAGCGCGTACTCGCTGACCAAGACTGAAAACACAACTGAACCAACTTACGGATGAACTGTCGGTTACAATCCAGGCGCACAGAGGAGAGGCCTGAGAGCGGCGCATCTGGAAAGCGGCAGAGCAAGATGCATCGCTTTACAAATTGAATCGACGGTTAACTAAAACAAGACCCGCCGTATGCCGACTGACCAACAATGCGGGCGAACGTTGTTATGATGCCAAGGGTAGAGCGGATATCCTAGTAGAGCACTTCGAGGAGCAATTTATGCCGAACCCAGCAAGTGCGGAGTTCATGGATCTTCATACCCGGAAGGAGTTCCTGTCGTCGGCCACCGCTTCCAGGAGAGTGGTTCATCTCCCCCGTTGAACTGCGGAGGACAGTAACCCACCTGCAACCGAGGAAGGCACCGGGGCATGACGGGATTACCAACGCTGCACTTCGACAGCTGCTCAATAGAACACTTGTAGAGATTGGTCGTCTCTACAATGGAATACTGTGGACATCCAACTTCCGGGAGGATTGGAAGATCAGCAAGGTCATCGTGTTGCCGAAACCCGGGAAGGACAGGCGTAGAGCTGCCAGCTACCGGCCGATTACGCTACTACCGCACATAGCTAAACTGCTAGAAAGCCTGCTAAGACGCCTCCGCCCGTGCATACTACTTCGGGTGGAGCAGCACGGATCCAGGAGAGATCACTCAACAGCAACGCAGTTGACCAGAGTGCTGAGAGAGCAGACCTTGCGGCCGAGCACAACCATCGCAAAACAATCGCATGTCTGACGTCTATCTATTTTGACGTGTTGTCATCTGTCAACTTTATTGACTTATTTTTTTGCGTGGCATAATGCTGATTTGCCAATGAGAGTACAATGGTATTGTAATTTAAATGAAAACAGATGATTTCACTGTACCCCAGTTCCTTGTGGCATATATTAATCATAGACATATTTTAAAATATAAACGTTTTCATAATATATTTGAGTTTATGACAACTTTTGAAATATGTGAGTGAAGGTATTGTGCGATTGGCCAAATCACAGGGGGCCATAAACGCAGCACATTAGTATTAAAAAATAGATACAAAGTTCAAAATCGAATAAGTCCTTTTTATTTTGATTTCACAATTCAGAAGTGTCCGTTACTATCTAATGAATGTTATGTAATGCATAATTAAGGGTAAGAATTTTGGTAATTGTCAAATATATGTTGGTTCTTAGGCGAGTTTTAGCAATGCCCCTTAGAAGATAAAATCACTGTTTTATTTCCTGAAGCACCTTCCAACTATAAGAAGATACAGTCCACTGCTCTAGGACGGCGAGACCGGGACCAATTCAGAGGGACCCGTAATCTTAGTCGTCTAACCTTTCTTATCAGAAAGGACGACAGACGTTCTCCTGTGATACTCTTTCAGGCAGGGTCACGTCTACCTCGTTGTTCCCGAACTCAACGTGGTGTGACATATGTTTCGGGGTAGAATGTCAATGAATGATTAACCCCTGTCTGTTGGACCCTTTCACTTACTATTTTTTTTTTATAGGATAGGGTGACAAACGAGCACACAATCCACCTGATGGTAAGTGGATGCTGTGACCCATAGACATCTACATCTATCCTCGTTTACGAATCAAAATGCAGATGCGTTGTCACCCGTGAGGACTAAGATGGAATGCCTCTTTTCCAGTAAATAGGGTCTCCGGTACTCTACACTCACCATACGAAACACAGCAGCATTAAGCTGCTATTTTACGCTGGTATTCTGTGAGAGCGTGGTCCTTCTCCGGTCGAGCTGACCCATTCGTGCTACAACTATACCCGAAATATTGCTGCAGCATGGCTCTACCACGTATGAAATTTTGACATCCTTAGGAAAATCGTGCAGATGACTTAAGAGTACAATCTACCACTTTGTAATCTACCACTACGTAAGGAGACTACGAGAAAGCCTTGATTCCGTCGAAATTTGGGTGGTGCTACAGTCCCTTCAGCGATGCTAAGTCGATTATCGGTATATCGCTGCTGAAATTTCTATACAGTAGGGCTACGATGACGATGTAAATACTGAACCAGAATACTAAACCTATCCAACTGCAGAAAGATGTAAAACAGGGTGACGTTATATCCTCAAAACTCTTCACTGCTGCATTGGAAGCCGTTTTCAAGCTACTGGACTAGAAATGATACGATATCAATATCAATTCATATCCATTTATTGATAAAAATATGAGCTTACAGTATATATAACCAAATCGCTTATATCTATACTAAAATTACAAAAAAAAATAAAGAAAAAAAAATAATCGATTATTAATATTAACATACACAATATAAATTACAGACACAACAATTTATAATGAGATCTTTTTACTTTATCATAGATAAAACTTAATTTTTTTTATAGGATAAGGGTGACAAACGAGCACACAGTCCATCTGATGGTAAGTGGTTGCTGCGGCCCATAGACATCTACATCTATCCTCGTTTGCGAATCAAAATGCAGATGCGTTGTCACCCGTGAGGACTAAGATGGAATGCCTCATTTCCAGTAAAATGGGCCTCCGGCCACCTGCACTCACCAAGCGAGACGCAGAGGTAAACCTCTACTTCACGCTGGTATTCTGTGAGGTCGTGTTACCACCCCGGTTCGAGCCGGCCCATCCGTGCGACAGCAAAAGCTGCCGCGTGGCTCTACCACTGTTAATTACTTAAACTTATACTATTCTTCTTTCTATGTTACGAAATTATTTAAGAAAATTAACACATTTTTATACATTACGCTAGGTTTGTCAAAAAATATATCTGCTTCTGGATTGGCCCTGAGTAAACAGTTTATTAGTCTAACGGCTCTGGAGGTGGAACTGTTATCCGCGTGTGGGGAGCGCCACGTATGCGGACAGGAGAGGAGTCTACGCTTTCGTCTACCAGCGCCTCGCATATATTGGTCCGGTACATAAAGATATATGGTCTCACGTACTGCGGGGTTATCTACTTTGTTAGTTAACAAAAATGGCAAGCCCTCTTTGATTTACAGATGATGTAGTCAGAATCGCTGGAAGAACTAAGCACTATTATTAATGATCTCAATAGTTTTCCCAACGCATTGGTCTGAAAATGAACATGGACCAGACATAGGCCATTTGTTATATCCGTGTCACACTTATGCTGTTGTTGGGAGCACTACGCTTGAAGTTATTATCAAGTATGTTAACCAAGGATAAATTGTCTGCCTAGGTAAAACAAACTTCGACTGAGAGGTCACTCGACGGATTCAACTCGGTTGGGCAGCGTTCGGGAGATAACGACTCATCTCGTCAAGTATTAACCAAAACTCAAAACTTGAAAACAAGCGTACAACCAGTGCACGTTGCCAGTGATGTTAGACACAACATAGATCTTAGACGTGGTTTTTCATTACTGGTCGTATGAGAAGTTCAAGGTCGATCAGACTACTATTATCAGCTCGGAGTTCCTCTGGGTGTTTAGACTTCGTGTTGAGGATATCCGCAGTGTTATTACCAAAGTAACCTAGGTAGCCCAACGAAGCAGCCACCGACAACCGTTGGGGAAAAAAAGGGTTTCGAGGGGCAATTGGGGTTTCCAAGGGTTTAGTACCGGTAATCGAAGTGTGGGTTGGTTTCCCATTAGATGATGTGACACCAGGTAAGAGATACAGAAAGACGATAGATGCAGTTGGCACAGGATCGTGTAATGTGGTATTCCTTGGGCTTTAATGAATGATAATAATGATGATATAAAAAGTTAGTCCATCTTCATATCAGTTAGTCATATTTCTTGGGGTCCATCCAAAAAGTCCATCAACGTTTACTAGAAAAAACAAAAAAGAAATTAACTAATCAAACTCAAATATACATAACATTTTTACTAATGTTAAGCCCTTGCATAAATCAGTAATCCAAAATTTAAGTTCAGATCACTGTGGACAGTTGGTCTCATTGTCTTGCATACACAAAAACAAAAATGAGAAAGTTGTGTTTGTTCCAATAAATGAACATCGTTTAGAGAGGTTTAGAAGTAACATAGTAAAATGACTTTGAATTTAAGAGAAATCTGTAATAGTCGTACTGTACCCCCGAAAAAAGGCGAAGTAACGAACACTGGAGTGGGAACCCCGGTAAGAGTTGGGCGTAACCTCTCTGTTGTAGAGATATGGATATACTCGTATATTTTACATATGTACATGATGATTTCCTTATGTTAAAAAGAATTTGTCGCATTGTTCCTTATGTACCTATAAGGTGAAGGTTTATCTATATCAAGATTTTCTCCAAAATTAAGCCTATCCTGGTATTCCCCATAGCTGAAGCTCTGAAGATAGACTGATAGCGTAATGTATATATAGTATAATCAGAAATGTCAAATTCAAATTTCTTAGACAGGCTTTGTTAGAGGGAAGTGTTTATACCTGGTAAAGTCATACTGCAGCTATATTAATAGTATAGTTGTAGCACGAATGGGTCGGCTCGACCGGGGAAGGACCACGCTCTCACAGAATACCAGCGTAAAATAGCAACTTAAAGCTGCTGTGTTTCGTATGGTGAATAAATAATAATAAAGAACCGGAGACCTATTTTACTGGAAACGAGGCATTCCATCTTAGTCCTCACAGGTGACAATGCATCTGCATTTTGAGTCGTAAACGTGGATAGATGTAGATGTCTATGGGCCACAGCAACCACTTATCATCAGGTGGACTGTGTGCTTGTTGGTCACCCTTATACTATAAAAAAGTGTGTTCTGTAGGATTAACTTTGAAAATCTAATTTCCATTTCTATGTTGGAACGTGGTTTGTTGATGATAGTCAGTAAGTGAGCTTAATAAACGTATTTTTTCCTTAAGTACAAATAGTGGAGGCGCGGCACTAGATAGGTTTAAATGTATTTGTGTAGCTCTTAACTGAGATCATTTATCAGTTTATCTTTTAACATCTTTGACACTTTGTGAGAGCAGCGTGTGCCGCACGTGCACCGCGGGCGTGACACACATGAGTTGAGGGCGTGCATGTTTCTCGTGCTATTATTGGTAGATTGTACATCACAAGTTGCGTATATAGTAGGGTTAGTGTTATCATAATTTGAAGTGCTGAAGTGTGCTGATAGCGTTTGTTGCAGACTTTGCGTATTATTAACTGAGTTCAAGAAACGAGGAAGTTCTATTGGTGACGCGTTGTTTATCTTCACCAATTTTTCGAAACTTTTGAATGCCTCAGGTTGCTCCTAATAATTTAAAGAAAAAAAAAATCCATCCAAGTGTGGGGAACTGGGGGATGAAGAGTTTAATGTAACAATTTTGACGACACTGTAATTGTAATATTTATAAATCGACTCCAAGTGGTAAAATTAAAAAAAATTGTACAAACCGATTTCAATATAAATAAAATGAGAACATCATCAATTTAGTCAAAGTCAATTAAATACGCATAATTAAGTACAACTCAAAAACTACTAGTCAGATCTTGACTAAATATATTTGGGACCACATGAGAAGTACCATCTTTCAAATAAAAAAAAAGATTCATCAAAATCGGTTCACCTAGAAAAAAGTTCTGAGGTAACACACATAAAAATATAGTCGAATTTAGAACCTCCTCAATTTTTGAAGTTGGTTGAAAAGGATTAACTTGTAACAACGTGTAACGTGTAACAAAGAACTAAAAAGAATAAAATTTATTTCATAACCCTTCACAGGTACGCTACTGAATATAGACCTCGACCAAGACATTTTAATTTTTATCCTGAAGTATAACTATTTAATAAAAAATAATCAAAATTGACCAAAATATTACCTAACATAAAGCCTCCTCTTTTTTATGAAGTTGGCTAAAAAGAGTAGGATTGTGAGAACCAAGGAACTACAAACTGATCACACGATACCCATGGTTAGCGGACTAGACTCGAGAACACAAAATAAGTCTGAATTTAAGACTCAGAAGGGCTAGAACCCAGAGCCGTTAAGCCAGTTTAAAAAAAAAACTGAATCTAAGCCTTATTAATTTATTTTTCAATACAGCTTATTTAAAGCCCATTTCTGAAAAAAGGGGGATTTTGTCATAGTTGCGACGCCTGGTAGGCGCGTTGACAACCTCAGTTTTTATTTTTAGTTTTCATCAGGAAGATGTTACGTTCCATCTTCTATTTCAGCAGTTTCCCTCTGTCGCTCTTTACGACACCCACAGGATGATATGGGGTATTCGATCCTCTTACGTCGCTAGTGCACGGTGATATAACATATAAACAAGAAGTTGAGTGCCTCATTAGTCTAGTAGTCATAAATGCGACTGTTGTTCGTGAGGGTTCAAATCCCGTGACAGGCCAAAAACAGTTATTGAGTTTTACTGTCAAAAAATTCTTAACCGGAGGGCGTTTCACTCTCGTGCTTCACGTAATGTTGTTTTTTTGTATAGGATAAGGGTGACAAGCGAGCACACAGTCCACCTGATGGTAAATGGTTGCTGTGGCCCATAGACGACCTAGTTATCCTCGTTTGCGAATAAAATACAGATGTGTTGTCAGCCGCAGGGACTAAGATCGAATTCCTCTTTTTCAGTAAAAAGGGTCTTCGGTTCTCTACACTCACCAAACGAAACACAGCAGTATTAAGCTGCTATTTTACGCTGGTATTCTGTGAGAGCGTGATCCTTCCCCGGACGAGCCGACCCATTCGTGCTACAACTATACTATTAATATAGCTGTAGCATGGCTCTATCACGTATAAAACTGTTGGTTCTGCGCCTGATCTCACACGGGGTTTGTCGTCGTCGTCGCGTCATGAGAGTGCACCTGTGCTTGAGCATACACTGGGACACTATAATCCTGTAATGCGCAAGATGACTAGTCTCTGTTTGATGTTCAAGATTGTGAATTAAATTATGCATGAAGTTACATTCCTTCCTTATAGTAGTTTTAAAGTTTTACACTTTGTTTGAAAGCGACTTTATTTTAAAGGTAGGTAAATAATTTTTAAACATTTGCACGAAATAAATGCGTGCGTTATGTATAATGCTATCCGAAATATTGCAATCTTAAAGTCTTAGGAAATTATTCTAAGTAAGTAATATATTTACCGGACTTTAATATATTCAACAAACTCTGCCTATGTAAACTTATTTGTTTTGAGATCAGAGAGAGATATTATCTCATCTTTGAATGTTTTGCATCACGTACGTATTAACAATCGTACAACGTTGTGTAAAGTAAAAGTTAGGTTACGGGTTACATATACATACTTATTTTCGATAAGGTCATAGAGGATTTAGTAGAAATACTTTATTGCTCAGACATGCAGGTTCTCTCATGATGTATTCATTCACTGCCGAGGACGTGGTACATCAGCACTTAATATTTTTGCCGTTGGAAATCGCACCCGGGCTGCTCGCGTACTGCAAAAGCGGCGAGCGCTTTACTGGCTCACCTTAACCAGCTTAAGTAGTTCAGGAGCTACTACTACGGTTTCATATTTGTATGTATTCGAGTTTTATTAATTGGATTGAGTCATAGAAACTTCTTGTTAACCGTTAAAGGTCAGTCAGTTGGTAGGACAGTTGACAAGACACCCCGAAAAGAGCCCTCGCCTTGGTGAACTAAGAACAACCCACGTGGCTGGCCACTGTGTGTTGGTTCTCCGGTTCTCATTGCTCATTATACGAAACATAGCGGCGTTATGATTTTACTTTACGCAGATATTCAGGATTCTGTGATTTTGAGTAGCTATTCCCCGGACCAGGCGACCTAGCCAAGTTGCCGCTATAATAGAGCTGCGGTAATGGCTCTTCCACGTAAAAATTAAAAAGCGAAGAAAACCATAGAAAACTCAACAGTTTACAATAATTATTAAAAGAGGTTTTATATTGATTTCATAATACGAGTGTTTGAAGTCAATGTCACAGTTCATGTCATCACAATGTCAAAATATGTAGTAATATGTGTTGTGGAGTGAACGTGCTGTTTCTTGTGGTCTGCTTTTTATCTATTTTAGTGAATAAAACTTTTTAAAGTCTGTGCTGTGGTATGAATTTGTTGTTGTAATATGCTGGACAGTGATGAGACAGAGTTGGCACAAAACAGTTGTAGAAAAACTAATAAATATTGTAAGTAAAAGTCGTCAATGAGTAACTTTTCGGAGCTAAAATATAATATTATAATACATTAGTGATCCACCACGGCTTTTTGAATCTGTGTGTGTGTGTGTGTGTGTGTGTGTGTGTGTGTGTGTGTGTGTGTGTGTGTGTGTGTGTGTGTGTGTGAATTTCTGGATCTCGGCAACAGCGCAACTTACCGAATCCAATTGTGAATTTAATCACAATTGGAATTTTTTTAATTATTATTATAATTTTTAACAGTGGTAGAGCCACGCGGCAGCTTTTGCTGTCGCACGGATGGGCCGGCTCGAACCGGGGTGGTACCACGACCTCACAATACCAGCGTAAAGTAGAGGTTTACCTCTGCGTTTCGCTTGGTGAGTGCAGGTGGCCGGAGGCCCTTTTTACTGGAAATGAGGCATTCCATCTTAGTCCTCACGGGTGACAACGCAACTACATTTTGATTTGTAATAGAGGATAGATGTAGATGTCTATGGGCCGCAGCAACCACTTACCATCAGGTGGACTGTGTGCTCGTTTGTCACTCTTTTCCTATAAAAAAAGTTTTTAGTATTGTAGATAAAAATAAGTATTATGTAAATAAATTTAATCACACACAAAATTATTATCGGTCATTCATTAAAATCGGTCTAGCCGTTTAGGAGCAGTTCATTCACTTAGGTACATACGGACAGAAGAATTGTATACAGGGTTATTTTTCAGAGTAGCCAAATTTTAAACTTAAGTTCAAATATATAACTAATGATTTACAGTTATTGCAGTTTTTGAAAATACCAGTAAATAAGGCTTCTGATTTTATTTGGAATTAACCCAAATATAATGTGATTGATGGGTAACAAAGTTTTTGCCTACCGATCGACCCTTTCGAATGTGTGAGTGAGCACTAAATCAGTTAAAATAATGCATTACCACGTATTTTGAATTTAAAATATAAAAAGGACAGAATGTTTGAGATTTTATTTAATTAATTTTTCTTCACCATTTGATTGTATTACTTATTCTGAACCTTTGCGAATTTGACCGGTTATTGCAAAATAACCCTATATGTGTACATATAAAGAACAGGTGATGTCCGTCCATTAGATTTCTCTCAAAAGTTTGTAACCAAACAACTCAACTGACATACTTTAGACGAACTTCCAAGCAAAAACAAAAGCACTCCTACGTGCTTCCAATTACTATTTATTATATTCCTCTCTGTTCCATCATCGGACGGACCACCAGATGATCAGCTGGTCTGTGCCCCCCCTTTGTTGTCGACATACCATGATTTTTTTTTAAATTCACTACATAGTAAATACAGTCTTAGGCTACTTTTGCCAAAATACAGGTCATTTTGACGGATTATCCTTAATAAAAAAATAAAACCTTAGACCATTAAGAACAATTAAAAACAATAATTATATAATATCAAGCAAATGCCAGATTGCCATTGAATTTAATTGTTATGATATTTGTTCTTGTAATATCATAGTTTCCGCTTATTTTATATTCTTCCTTTGTTTGTTTGTCCGTTAACCATTTTATAAACCTAACGCGTAGTTTAAGACTTTTATCTATATAAGTTTAAAAAATACGTCTCTTAACAGGTAATCCATAACTTAGGGCTGAATCGGAAAGAGCATGGTAAGGAATACGAGGACGGCACAGAAAATTTCGGGAATCAAGGAAGTGTGTCACTTCCTTGATTCCCGAAATTTTCTGTGAACATTACTATTTAAAAATGTATTTATTGCTTTTCGAAGTATTCTCCGCGAAATTTTACACATTTTTCCATACGATCGGGTACGATACGGGTCTCCAAAATGGCCGTTTTGTAGGCGTCCACAGCTTTTTCAGGTAATGAAAATCTCTGTCCACGCAATTTATTCTTTATTTTAGGGAAAGTATAGAAATCATTAGGGCTTAGGTCGGGGCTGTACGGGGGATGGTCCACTAATTCTATGTTTTCTTGCTCTAAAAACTCTTTTGTTCTATGTGCGGTGTGAGAACTCGCATTGTCGTGATGGAGGATGATGCGGCGGTTGCAGTTCTCTTTACGGAGTTCAGAAACGACCTGTGGCAAACAAATGCTAGCATACCATTCTGCATTAAACGTTCTTTGTCCTTCAAGAGGAATAGTCGTAACATGGCCGGTTTTGGAGACAAACGTAGCCACCATTTTTTTTGCAACACTCCGTGAACGATCAATTTTTGTTGGCTTTAACTCATTTTCGAACACCCAAACTCGTGACTGGTTTTTTATTTCGGGTTCGTACGCATATATCCAGGATTCGTCACCTGATACGATGTTGTATACAGCATTTGGGGATCCTGCGTGGAATCTTTCGAGAGTTCTGACGCACCAAGTAACGCGAGCCGCTTTTTACTCTTCACAGAGCGAATGCGGTATCCATCGGGAAAACAATTTTTTTACACCTAATTATTCATGCAAAATTATTTGTATTTGACTCATGCCAATGTCTAAAGTTGCCCGAATTTCGCGGTATGTCACATGTCGTTCTTCCTCAATCAGCTTACGCACAGCATCAACGTTTTCTTGGGTGACTGCAGTTTTTGGACGATCTTGACGGGGATCATCACTGAGCTTGACACGTCCACGTTGAAATTCAGCAAACCAGCGATAAATTGTGGTTTTGGATGGGGCTTCATCACCAAATGCAGAAATCATCCGGTCACACACTGTTTTTGTGTTAAACCACTTCGAAATTCATAATAAATAAATCATCGCTCTTGAATTTTCACGAGTCAATTCCATTTTCTCAACGACTAAACAAGTTTGACAAAACCTTGTGACAAGACCGAGAATCTTTTTTTAAATAAATAAATGGTATTCGATTTTTAAAACCAAGGAGTTTTCAATTAAAAAGATTTTAATATGACAGGAACAGTGGAAATTTTCCATTCCCGATATTTTTAGTGCAGCCTATGTATGTAGGATTGAGCTAAGATTAAGTATGTAAGCCTAAAAATATGGTTCTTAACCTATCGTAGACAATGTCAATATGTAGCTTCCAACTAAAATTGCAATCATTTGTTAGCCCTAGGTCCTCTAAATTGTTCACAAATGTAGGGTTTTACATTTGCATACATTTACTACCAATAAAATTAAAATGACGTGGAGTATAATTAAAAGTGAAACGGGCAGGATCAAACCACGCAAGTCGAATTTTCAATTGAATATTAACAATAATTTAACTCAATCTGATCAAGAAGTTGCTATGGCTTTTGAGAAATATTTTACTGGTGTTCCTTTGTTGATAACAAATTCATTAAATTCTTCTCCTACTTTCGCCGAATCATTGGTTAAACAAAATGTAAAGCCTTGTTCAAATACTTTTAAATTCCATAGAGTATTGCCAAAAGATATCGTTAAATATTTTAAAACTTAATGTTAAGAAAACGGCAGACTTATGGGTAATTTCCGTTAAAGTTATTGCATCCATAATAGATACAATAGCACCTTATCTAGCCACGATTTTTAATACAAGCGTCGAATCTGGTGTTTCCAGATCTAATGAAACATAGTAAAGTCATACCTTTATTTAAATCTGGTAGTACATTAGACCCCGCCAATTTTAGACCAATTTCTATACTACTACCATTCAGTAAAATTTTTCAAAAAACTATTTTAGATCAGATGTTAAGTTTTTTTTAATATAAATAAATTGCTTCATACAAGTCAATTTGGTTTTACAAGGGTTCACTCGAATACCGACGCCGGAGTTGAGCTTATAAAACATATTTTTGTATATGGGAGAATTCAGAGGATGTTTTAAATGTATTTTGTGACCTTTCCAAGGCCTTCGACTGTGTTCACCATGAGACATTAATCAGGAAGCTACAGTACTATGGTGTCAAGAACAAAGCGTATAAACTTATTTTTTTTTATGGGATAAGGGTGACAAACGAGCACACAGTCCACCTGATGGTAAGTGGTTGCTGCGGCCCATAGACATCTACA
The DNA here is from genome assembly GCA_033319125.1 of Parnassius glacialis. Taxonomy (NCBI): domain Eukaryota; kingdom Metazoa; phylum Arthropoda; class Insecta; order Lepidoptera; family Papilionidae; genus Parnassius; species Parnassius glacialis. Next base: position 8,962,179 of record JAVANC010000027.1, on the reverse strand, counting down.
TCTATCCTCGTTTGCGAATCAAAATACAGATGCGTTGTCACCCGTGAGGACTATGATGGAATGCCTCATTTCCAGTAAAAAGGGCCTCCGGCCACCTGCACTCACCAAGCGAAATACAGAGGTAAACGCCTACTTCACGCTGGTATTCTGTGAGGTCGTGTGTATTTCATATTTAAGTAATAGAATGTAGAAAATTATTATCAATGTTAAAAGTTATTCCGGGTCGCCTGTACTAATGGGTCTCCCTCAAGGCTCGATTCATGGCCCATTCTTATTTTTAATTTATATTTATGATTTGACTTCCCTTGTAGGAGATAGGCATGATATAGTATTATATGCTGATGATACTTCCTTGATTTTTAAACTTAAACGTCTATCATTTAAATGTGACGAAGTGAATAATGCTATTTATATGAAAATTAGTGCATTGATTTAACGTTAAAAATTTACATTTAAACGGTAATAAAACTAAATGTATTAAATTTACAACAACGAATGTTAAAAATCTGAATACCAGTGTGTTTTTAAATGGGAAAGAACTGAACCCTGTTGGATCCTCTGTTTTTCTTGGTATCACTCTCAACGCAAAGCTTCTGTGGGGCCCCCATATATCCAAACTAGCAAGCAGATTAAGTTCTGCAGCATATGCTGTAAAAATATTAGGGTACTCACCAGTGTCTAGACAACTAGGTTAGTTTATTTCAGTTATTTCCATGAGTAGGCGTTCGACTTCTCCTCTCAGATCTTCTTCTCAGGCGTCTTCCTCTCTCAGAAGAAAGGTTATAAGACTAAGATTACGGGTCCCTGTGGAATGGACCCAGTCTTAACGTCAGTCATTAGTGGACTGTATCACTGGTAGGGCATCGAGAACCGGTCCCTTTTCAGGAACCGGTTCTTTCGGTTCCAAACTTTTGCCAGAACCGGGTACCCGGTTCTTTCGGTTCTTTTCTTTCTTTTAGATTGGGAGGCTACTTTTGTTCAATGTGAATAACGATGTTATAATCATATTCATAAATAAAACAGTTTATTGCAAATCGTAGGTACTATTTCTTATTTTCCTTGTCAAGTTTTCAAGTATTTCGGTTACAATCATTTCTGAGTCATTATGGAATACGAAGTAAGTACTTATTACCTAAGTAATACTTGCAATAGTTTCTTTGTAATTAAATATAAAACACGAAACGCAGCCAGCGTTCTTGGCACGATACCACAGGGAGTAGGGCTGTATGATAATTAAGTTATACGTTTTTTTTTGTTATTATAGTTTTTTAATATTGTATATCATAAACAAATCAAAAATCTTACTAACTAGGAACTTTCATTTTACAATTGCACATTAAGTTCCTCTTCATTTGTTAGGGGGGATTCATGTAATTCAACTTCTTGCAGATCTTGACTTCCAGTTGTTGGCGTTTCTTCAAGGGATAATTTTTGTCTAGCGTTTGTGCGATGCAGTAGCTTTACAACTTCATGTAACATTTCATCACTTGTAGGCCGGAAAAAGATAGTTGCATCTTCGTCCATACTGGTAAAATAACTGTCAGGGTTGGTAAAGTATCGCAGTATTGATGCTCGGATTAGTCGTCGTTTTTTTATAATGTTTTCTCAATTCAGTAACCATTTTATTACTAAGATGAGTATGCATTTCAAATAATTTTCTTATAGCGAATTTTAACGTCTTGGCTTTGAGCCTAGAGTAAAACCGTGCCAAATTAAAAAAAAGTAATATATATATATATATATATCGATCACTGTTTTATCAAACTAAGCATATTGATAAAAAAACAATCATTCAAACAAAATAAAATATTAACTCTACATTGCAGTGATATACTTTTTAATAAATTTTGTAAAGGAACCGAAGGAACCGAAAGAACCGGGTTTTAAATTTTCGGAACCGGTTCTTTTCGTGAACCCTAAAACCGGGAATTCCCGGTTATTTTGGAACCGGGAAAAACCGGTTCCGATGCCCTAATCACTGGTACTCGGTTCGATGCTGGGTAATTTTCGAAATAAAACAAGAATTAATCTTAAAAGCCCCCCTTTGGAAATGCAATATTGAAAATTTCACTATTTTATAACTATCCTATCACCTTTCCTTAATTGCTTTCTTTCTTGAGTTAAAACTGGAAACTGGTCCCGAACGAATTGCCAGTGGTGGTTCTTCTCCTTGTGGAGGTTTTGATGTTTCGAGGAGACCCTCTTTACATGGGCGGCATCTCAGGGAGACACGACCCCCGGTCCTGGGTGCTGCGTTGGCAGCTTGTAGGTTGGTGTCATCTGATTGCATGGCGCACTTCACGCCATCCAATGAGATGTTGGGATGCTCACTCGTCCCCGGCGTCCACTGTGCCGGGCGGTGGGCGTAGTAGTTCACGTGGGAGTGGTCGCCCGTCAGGTGGGCGGGCATGGAGCGGTGCTAGGTTTTGAAGATGTAGATGTGGCCCGTTATCTGCGCGTTCGAATAACCGTCTCGCAGTACGGGCCACAAATTCCTGGATGGATTCGACCTTGAGGTCACGTGCAATGACATCATTCCTGACGTAGCGATCGGCTGCCACGATCACCCGAGGCGTAAGATTTTGCTGGGCCTGCAACCTCTTGCGCTGAGTGGCCGAGGTCAACGTGTACCAGGCTGGTGCTGCGTAGGTCAGCCGCGAGCAGACGTAGGTCTTGTAGATACCGATTTTCGTTTTAGTTGGAAGTTTGGATGCCAGTATAGGATAGAGTTTCGCTCGCGCAGCTCTGGCATGTCTCACGACGTGATCGACCATCGGAGTCATGCGCAGCGAGCGATCTATCTGGCATCCTAGGTACGTGATGGTTCTACTCCTACCCATATCCTGCCCGCGGAGTTGCTGAGTTGGTGGTGTTCTGGCCAGCCTGGTCATGAAGGCGGTGGTCTTCCCGATGTTGACCGCTAGCCTCCATTTGTCCAGCCACTCAGGCAAAAGGTCGAGTACCCGCTGCAACTTCTTGGTATCTATGTCTACCCGACGTGATGATACGAAGTACGCACTGTCGTCGGCGTATAAAGCTAGAACAACGTCATCTTCCCACTTCTCCACATGGCCTTGGAGTGTGGGGATGTCGTTGGTGTAAACTGCGTACAGGTGCGGTGATAGGCAGCTGCCCTGTGGCACTCCCGCTAAAATCGGTCGTGCCGCCGAGACAGCCCCTTCCAGGGTGACATGGAAGCTCCGCCCCTCCAGGAACGACGCTATTAGCCGCACAAGCATTGGTGGCAAGGTGGTATGCTCAATGAGTTTGAAGACTAGCCCTGCGTGCCACACCCTGTCGAAGGCCTTCTCCATGTCGAGAAGGACCCCCACACAGATGCGGCCGAAGTTATATTCGGCCGCAAGATAGTGCAGCACGCGGGCCAGCTGTGAAGTTGTGGAATGCCCCCTGCGGAAGCCGAATTGCTCCTTTGGCAGGGTGACATGTGGAAGAACCCTACTCAGGGTAAGTTTCTCGAAAAGGTTTGCTAAGTGCGGCAATAGCGTTATGGGGGCGGTAGCTGGCCGGGACCCTCCTGTCTTTTCCCGGCTTCGGCAGCACGATGATTCTGCCCTGCTTCCAGATGGTCGGGAAGTGGCCAGTTCTCAGGATGCCGTTGTATAACCTGGTGAGTGCTATTATTACCCTTCTGGGCAGCTGCTTAATGGCTGTGGTGGTAATGCCGTCATATCCCCCCGCTTTACGGTTGGGTAGGCGCATGATGGTGTGCCTTACCTCCACTGCTGAAATAAAGTCGTCGCCCTGCAAGGGCGGCGCTGGGTTTGAAAGGTATTCCTGTACGCGGTCCACTATACTTTGTACATGGTCTGCGTACCCCTCTGCTACACTGTTGGGTATGAATTGCTGTTCAAGGTGCTGTGCCATTAATTTCGCCCTCTTTTGGGCGTCGTAGATTCTGCTCCCCGCGCTGTCCACCAGTGGGCAGACAGGTATTGATGTCTTGGTAAGCTGCCGGTTGAGGACATGCAGGGAGGCGGGCGTCTCTGAAGCTTCGTCGACTCGCCTCTCCGCCTCTCCCATGCTTCGCCCCTGTACGATCTCATTGCTTCCGACAGCTCTTCCGTCAGGGAGTTGAGTTTAGTTTTAAGTCGTGGGCATCGTGTCCGTGCCCAAAGCCTCCTCATCTTCCGCCTCTCGGACGATAGTGTTTGTAAATTGCGTGGGAGTTCCTCCTTCCTGCGCCGCGTGGAGACAGGGTGGGAATGGAGTTGTAATTGGTCTTTTATAGTGTAGAAGATGTAGGGCCGCTGTCTCCACATCTTCATGAGTGGTAATAGGGGCGCAGAGTTGGAAGTCCTCGAGCGCATTACGGAAGCGCGTCTAGTTGGTCTTCATTCGGAGACTTCTGGGCACTACGGCATCCGCACTGGTGTCGATGGTGATCAGCACGGGGAGGTGCTGCGTGTCTACGTCGTACAGCACTTGCAACTGTACTGGGTACGGCAAAAGATGCCACAGCACTATATCTAGGACATCGGGCTGGTGTTCGGGTTTGGCGGGGATATGGGTGGGCTCATCTGAGCCCAGCACCTCGTACCCTCACTCCTCGGCGTCGTCATATAGTTTCCTTCCAGGTGGTGTTATTAACGCGGAGCCCCAAGCGGGATGTGGGATTGAGGTCTCCGGTGATAATAGCAGGTGTTGTTGAGTTAAGGATAGCTCTTATATCCTGGGGGGCAAACGAGGTGCCAGGAGGTCTGTAAGCGGCGAAAACCCTTGTATCTTTAGTCCCCACCTTCAATCTTAATCCTTTAGTCCTCGTGGATGTGAAGTCTGTCCTGGTGCCAACTTCTTCGTTCATGACGTCCCTCCTCACAAGGGCCGCGGTACCTCGGTACGCTACACCTTGCGGATAGATCTCGTCGTGTCGGTACACGAAGAAGGTGGGGAGCTTTAGTTGAGCAGAGCGCGCAGCTTGGTTTCACCCAGCAGCACAATTTGGATATTGTGCTGCTGGCCATTGTTCTTAGGTCGCCAACCTTCCCTGAGATGCCGCCGGGGTTCCAGTAGCACATCCTAAGTTGATGGCCTGCTGACGGTGGTAAATTGGGCTAGGGCACTAAGAATGGCCGAAATGGGGTTGGTACCGGTGGTCATGGCAGTCAAGACCTCTCTCCCAGGATCTTGATTACCACACCCACCAGTTGTGCGAGGGCCTCCTCGATGGTGGTTGGTGCCTGGGGCAGGGATTGGTATGTGACTGTATCAGTCCTTTTTGGTGGCGTGGTCTTTGGGGTTGGGTTACTATAAGCTCTTTCTGGCTTGAAATAGGAGGAAAAGTTGTATATCGCGGTTGCGGTTGTGAATGTCGTTGTTGTGTGGTGGTGATGGGTGGAGGAAGAGGAGTCGACGTACCTCCCACTTGAGGTGATTGGGTGGTCACCTTCTTCTTCGTCTTCTTCCTTCCGCGTTTTCCCTTGGGGCGCTCTGTGCGCTCCGTGGCATCATTCGCCGGTGGGGCTAAGGTCGTCCCAGTCGCTACGAATGTGGTTAGCGCTGGTGTTATTATCGCCTGCCGCTGTTGCGGCTGTGGTTGTTGCTGGTGTTGCTGTTGTTGGGGTTGATGCTGCTGAGGCATTCGAGGTGGTGGTTGCCGTTGCGGTGGTGGTGGCTGCCATTGTGGTGGTGGTGGTTGCCGTTGCGGTGCTCGTGTTGCTTGCGGGGGCATGGGAGGTTGCATATTAATGCCTCTCTTCCTTGCGATTCGCTGCAACACTGGGAACCGCCTGTTGTTCGCCTAATGACCTTTACCGCAGTTTGCGCACTTGGGCTGTGCATCTCGCGGTTGTGGGCAGGCTGAGGCAAGGTGGTCACCCGCACAGCGTACACATTTGAAGGGCTGGTTGCAATTAACGGATGCATGCCCAAACCTGTGACACTGTGCGGGGCCGATTCTGCCCGTCCAGCCTTCGATAGTGACCCCTGGCATGTACAGCAGCTCATTGATTTGGTATAGCCTGTTTAACTCTTCGGGGCTCAGGTGGTTCATCTTAACGTGGAAGAGACAGCCCGACAGGCCGGGCTGTCTCTTTTCAGTGGGATGTGTCGGACGAAGGTGACCAGGAAGCCTTTCTCAATGAGGGCCTCCTAAATATCCTTCGGGTCTGTATCCGCCGGGAGCCCTCTTAGCCCCACCTTCGTGGGTTGCTCCTCCTGCGGGGCGTAACAGTACCACACGAAGGTGGCATCTTCCTTACTGCGGTCTATGAGGTATCTCTGTACTACACGATATTCATCATCGGATTTTGGCCCGAAGCGAACCCCTTTACCAAATGGGCGAGCGTTCGGAGCGTGGCCCAGAAACTGGTGTATAACTTTGAGGTGCTTTGCCCAGTTTGGGAAGCATTCAACTATTATAGGGGGGTATTTGGCTATTTGGTTATCCACAGGTTGTTGAGGCATTTGTGCAGGTGATGGTGGTGGTGATGGGGGTGCTGTTCTCGGTGCTGCCACAATGAGCGCATATGAGTCCAGCGCCGAGGATGGTCCAGGTACGGGCTCCTGGTTTGAGGATTGGACGTCTTGTATAGGGTTAAGGGTGGCGTAGGACGTGTTGTCCCACTCCCTTTCCCCTTCCGGGTCTTGCTCACCGAAATCCTGCATGTCAGCTGTGCAGGCCGGAGAGGTGGTTGGTGACGGTGAGTTTGGTGGGATATTGTGCCTCACCACGGGTTGTGGGGCTTGTCTTTCAGGTGTTGGGGTATTTTCCGATGTAGGGGGCGAGGCCGAGTCAGAGAGTGAGTCTGATCCGGTCCTCAGCCTTTTCTCCTCTTGGAGCTGGTCTTTTTCAATCTCTGGTGGTGTTTTTCTCCTTGAGACTAGGCTGCGGCGTGGTAATCGGTTCGACGCTAGGTGGAGAAACAGCTTCACCAGCGCCGAGCGCGGCGCCAGTGGCCGGTGAACTGCCTATCCGCCTCGGGAGTTAGCTGTATGGTGGGAGCACTCTGGACCTCTCAGGAGCGAAGAGGTCTCGCTCCATGAGGGGCCTTTCCAGTACTCCCGGACGCCTGTCTGGTGGTTTTCGGCGTGGTGGGGGAGGTTTCCTCTTGTCCGACATCTCTTGGCTGTTCTGTGCTCAGCCTTTTGGCTTTCACACACCTTACTCCCCTCGGCGTGTGCAACCACACCAGGTGAAACCTTTGCGGGAGGTCCAGCGAGGCGCCCGCGAGCGGGGAGGGGTGTGTGAGGCTCTTTTGGGTTGGACGTTAACTCAAAACAGAGTGCGGCACACTTGCAATCACTTTTTAAACAATAAAATGAGGGTACAGTGCAAAAGTAAGGTAATACGCAAAGCAGGGCACAGCGTAGGTGGTGCCCTTTGCGCTTACTTTGATTGTAGCTCGACGCAGGAAAAGCGCCAGCGACGCCTCGACGCCAGACGATGCTACGATAATAATTAAAACATTAATATCACATAAAAACATTAAAATATTTTGCAAAATACAACAATGTTACGAGCTATTTTTAGAGTCATAAATCTTAAATATCTATTACACACGTTCAAAACAATGATCTTTATTAATAAACATGAATATTTTAAACAATACAATCGCTTAATTCACAAATTAAAATCTTTAAGCAGCATCAATATACCAATACACAATCAATACACTTTAATTCAACTTTTTTTTTATAGTATAGCGTGATAAACGAGCACACAGTCCACCTGATGGTAAATGGCTGCTGTGACCCATAGACATCTACATTTATCCTCGTTTGCGAATCAAAATGCAGATGCGTTGCCACCCGTGAGGACTAAGATAGAATGCCGCGTTTCCAGTAAAAAGGGTCTCCGGTTTTCTACACTCACCATACGAAACACAGCAGTGTTAAGCTGCTATTTGACGCTGGTCACAGAAGTGAGAGCGTGGTCCTTCCCCGATCGAGCCGACCCATTCGTGCTACAACTATACTACTAATATAGCTGCAGCATGGTACAACGTAAAAACTTTAATTTTCTTATACAATTTTATTATTATTTTACTATTCTATACATAAAGTTAGACATTCTTAACATATTTCTTATCTTATTATTCTATAAAATAATCTATATTATACTCTGCGTGTTGTGGAGCCAATCATACAGCTCTACAATCTATATCTCCCGTTTGGACAAAAGTACGTCGGGAGAAGACGTCCTGCGTTTCGTGGAAGAACGAAGCCGATGCCGCATTGAGGATCCTACCTCATTACATTTGCATCGTCTGGAGTCTAATAGGTCAACGAACTTCAAATCCTACGTACTCCAGATTCCTGCAAAACGCAAAGAGACATTCCTCGCTCCCGATTTCTGGCCCTCTGGGGTAGTATTTCGCTGATACGGGGACGCGCCAATGAAGAAAGTTTCCTAAATAGTGTTATGTCTATATGTCTATATTTTATATATATTTTTAGGTTAAGGTATATAATGCTATGGGCCAATGTTCTTAATTTTTAAGTCCCTGATGCCTCAAATAAAGTTATCGTATTGTATTGTAACATTTATTACATACATTTTCATAAATTTCTGAATTTTTCATAAAATAATAATTTCTCTAATTACAAATATTTTTTATATATTTTAGTACGTTATTGAGACGCTGTTATAATTCCATACAAAATGAACAACCAATCTATACACGATCCTCAGCTCCGCGATAGGAGGCTAGTGCTATCTCTGTTATGCTATACTTATCTAGCTATTATGTAACCTATCTCTTATCACAAAAACATACCATTTAACTCTTTGTGGCGGCGCTGTCGTCGCGCCACAAGCAAAAACATATCGAAGCTTAAATCGCGCTAACAAAGTTCCGAAGTTAAAGTAGTATATATAGAATAGCTTCGAACTGCCACTCGGAGCGATGGCCGCTCCCCGTGGTGACAACCCAACGTGATATGAACACGCAACCATTAACCTTCGGAAACTACAACTTCAAACCTTCGTCATCTTCCTCAAGTACCCCATTCATTCGCTCCCGAGCTGATATTGTTTGCAGTCTTCACATTCTGCAAAGCCATCTAGCTTTACAAAGGTTCATCGCAGCACTGGAATAATAATGCTTCCTGTTCCTTCAAGCTACCCTCTGCGCTACAGTGTTCGGCACGGCTCTGAGCCTTACCGCTCGCCTCTGCTTCACGGCACGCTCGCAGATTACTTGCCTTCTTCTCGACTCACCGCAGACTACAAGTTAATTCCTTGGCAGTTGCAAATTTGTCGACATCTAGACTGCATTATCGACCTCCGGTCTGAGCAGGGGGGTGTTGTGGCGGCACTGTCGTCGCGCCACAAGCAAAAACATATCGAAGCCTAAATCGCGCTAACAAAGTTCCGAAGTTAAAGTAGTATATATAGAATAACTCTGAACTGCCACTCGGAGCGTTGGCCGCTCCCCTGGCAAAACACTTTGCCCGGCGGGAGGTCTCCCCTTTTCCTTCCACCGGCCAAACTCCAAACATTACATAGCTGATTACTATATAACGCATAAATCTAAGTTAATTCACAATAAATTTCTATGAATTTGCATCTCTGGCGGGGAATCGAACCCCGGTCTCCCACGTTTTATTGTAACTTGTACTTAATTCCTGATTGCATTTTGATTATTTATTGACTTTTCTGTATACGGGGCACAGGATCTACTTATCATTAGGTGGACTGTATGTTTGTTTGTTACTCTTAAGTTTTATTTTATACAAAATGTTATCTGCAGCTACCATTAGAAGCCAGGACCCGTGACAATGTTGCCAGAGAAATTCTGACCATAAGACCATGAAAAATGGATGAAATAGTCATGATTTAAAAATAAAAACCAGTTAAAGTATTATGAATAAGGCAGTATCATTATCGTGTCATCCGTTCGCGGAAATCATTAAAAAAATATTTGCATAACGAATTGTCGTCTCAAAGCGTTTTCAATAGCAGGTATTCTATACATTCTGACGTGTACACAATGGGCCGACGGTATTTTTCTTGCTAAATAGATAATAGTTGGTATAAAATTTATTTAATATTCATTATTTTCATAACTCTTATTGAATGTACATTTTTTAATTTATTACGGATTCGATAAATGATTCTTGTTTCTTGAGAAAAACTATCTAGAAATCTTTATTGTGTTTATTTAAACTAAGGCTGAAATGACACTTCTGTGTTACTGTTGTTGGATATATTTTGAATAGTAACGTCGAGTACTTAGTTGAAATAATTGTAATATATTGTAACATCGTAAATGTATGGGACTGCAGTGGACTGTATGATTTTAACTAACTGATTGACTAACTAACTGTGTGACGACTGGTGTTACAAATAAAAAAAGAAAATTATGGACTCAAACGTTCTACCAACTCTTACTTACGGATGTTAAACTTGGGTCTGCAAGGCAGAAATAAAAAGAAAAATAAGATCATTTCAAAGAGCTACAGAAAGAAGTATGTTAAAAATCAAACTACAAAATCGAATCAATAGCAGCAAAATTAGAAGGAGAACATAAATTACAGATGCCCTAACGACGATAGCGAGGCTTAAATGGAAATGGGCGGGACATGTCATAAGATCCAGTGACGGTAGGTGGAGCGAGCGCATCCTACATTGGTTCCCTCGTGATGGTAAGACAGACCGTGGTTGACCTCTTAGAAGATGGAAGGATGATATAGAGGCAGTAGCGGGAAACCTGTGGACATGTACTGCAAAAGATAGAGACAAATGGCACGAGATGGAGGAGGCCTTCATCCAACAATGGATGATCCCTGAATAGAAGATGGTAACCACATATTGAACGAACACACAAATACTAGCATATTCACGCAAAACATACACACATACACGCGCAAACACACACACACACACACACACACACACACACACACACAGAGTTAAATTTGTTAAAAGTGGGAATAAAGGCTTTTTTATTTTTTTATTTTATTTTATTTATTTTTATTTATTTAAATGTAGGGGACTGCAGTGGACTGTATGATTTTAACTAACTGATTGACTAACTAACTGTGTGACGACTGGTGTAGACGATTATTTATTCAAACTATTTACAAGCGGCTTTTCATTAAACTATATATACACAGAGGGGAGTCTTCAATGGAGTATTCTTTCTTGCAGTTTTCTCTCTTGAGGTTTTCTCTCTTGAGGTCTTCTTCCTTGATGTAGTATCTCGTAGTGCCGCTGTCGAAATGAACCGCCGAAATGAACAGCTCACAGACCAAAACGCCCTTCTTATATTTCGAAAGAGAGTGTCTCGGCATGTGAGTGGTATTGTGAGGTGTGCCGTGCGATGATTCGTCGACGGCATCACGTGATATTAGGGCGGTGTGCGGGGTGCGCGGGGCGCAACGGGGTATGAAGGGGCGACGGGGCGGCGGCTCCCCTCGCCGTCCGTAACAGTAAAGCTTCAACTAGGTGGTAGGGACTCCTTTTCTGTCGTAGAATCCGTCTGGGTGGATACCATTCTCTTAACTATTTCTGCCGCCAATTGCACTGCTGTATTAAGGTCTGAAGGATACAGTGAGTTAATATAATTACAGGTTGTGAGGCATTCCAGCTCAAGTGGCAACGCATCTGCAGCCGTCTTTGTTTGAAGTTGGTTGCAGGCTTGCATGTCACCATGGACTTGAATGGTCACTTACAATCAGATGGACTGTGATTTCGTTTGTCACTTCTTCTTAATAAAAGAACTTGGCGTGAGATATTTTATTTGTTTCAAATCGGCTGGGCATCGTTTGGGAGATTACGACACATCTTGTCGACAGTCAACTCAAAACTTGAAAGAAGATTGTACAACTAGGGCGTATTGCCAGTGATGATATACTATAAGACGTGGACATCACTGCTGGCCGTGTGAGGAAACTCAAAGTCGCTCAGTGAGCTATGGAGAGGGCTATGCTTGGGGTTTCTCTGCGTGATAGACTTAGAAATTAGGATATTTGGAGTTGAACGAGAGTAACCGACAAAGCCCAAAAAATTTGAATGTTGAAGTGACATGAGCTATATAACTCGCTAAACCGATAACCGCTGGGAAAATAAGATTCTCGAGTGGCAACGTCGTAAGTGACGTGTAGGACGGCGTCCCACTAGATGTTATGATGACCTGGTGAGATATATAGGAAGTAGACGGATGCAGGTGGTTTAGGATCGTGCTTTGTGGCATTTCTTTAGGGAGTGATGAATAAATAAATGAAATGAGATATTGTTTAAAAATGACTTTTTTGGTCAATATACTGAAAGGAAGGGCATTGAAGATACGGTGATGGGAATTGTATGAGACGAGTGAAACGTCTTTTTTAGTCGACTTCAAAATAGGGGGAAATTTTCAATTAAGTTGTATGTTTTTTGAAGTGGAAACTTCGTTGTGATTTGAAACTCGATGAAACGAAAAAGCAACACTAAAAAGAGACAATACATGTTTGTCTATAGAATTAAGCCTGTAAGAGAATGAGATAGAAAAACAGTATAGCAGGCGACCGTAGTCTAATAGCAGGGTGCGAACCGCGAACTCAAAAGGTTATGGGTTCGAATCCGTCATTCGACTACTGTTGTAAACCACACGTAACACAAGCATTGTCATCATACCAGTAGTGGTTAAAGGGAATACTAATAATATTAATAGCATTCCTAGTTTTTTTTTAAATAATCGGTCTCCTCTTTGTGCGGTGCATTAAAGGTGGTTACTACAATTTTTAACTGTAAAATAAACAGTATAAAAATTCATTAAATAAATAAAATTAACCATATTGAATAAAATTATATCCCATCCATTCATGAAAATCCACGATTTCATAATTTCAGGCCATATAGCGTCTATTTTACGTACCACCTTGAGAGTCAATCCATTTTTGTTCCATAAAATGACTTCACGTACAGAATGAAGTAAATGGCGGTATTGCAAAACAATTTTATTCGAAAGAAAATATTTTTTCGATTTATTACACTAAATTTTAGTTTAAAATAAGGATTATTTATTATTCATTTATTCGCTATAAAATTAAACTTTTTTTCTTATATTTGATGCCGTAATTGTGGTTGAAAATTATCAAATAAAATAAATCATTTGCCGTGAAATGTTTTTGAAGTGTTATTTTTATTTAACCGTACGAAATGATTATTTAACTCATAGGTGTTACGCATTTGGCTGAATTAAAAAAAAAACTTGCAAGTGTGGAACACTCTGTTGGAACGAAGTTCCTTTCGCAGTATATTATTATTGATAAACGTATTATATTATTGATAAAGAAATACAAATAAATTAATTACTGTCATCATCATGATTATTATCCGATTGATAAAATGAGTCTAATAAATCATTTACATAAGCTAAATAATTTACGTAATTTTATTTTACGTAATTATTCTGCGAAACAAACTAAATCTAAAACTCAAAGCTTAGAAAAGAAAATGTTCATAAAAATTACCGTTTATTAATATCTCTTTGTTGAAAAATTACCGCATCATGTAGTGGCGGTGCAAGAATATCCACTACCCCGTATCAGCACGTTGATTTCCTAAGAGGGTACAGAGGGATACATGGCAACTATGGCAAATATCTCCTCTATAAGGTAGCCTTATGTGGTAGAGCCATGCTGCAGATATATTAGTAGTATAATTGTAGCACGAATGGGTCGGCTCGACCGGGCAAGGACCACGCTCTCACAGAATACCAGCGTAAAATAGCAGCTTAACGCTGCTGTGTTTCGTATGGTGAGTGTAAAGAACCGTAGACCCATTTTACTGGAAAAGAGGCATACCATCTTAGTCCTCACGGGGGCCGACGCATCTGCATTTTGTTTCTTTACTGAGGATAAATTTAGATGTCTATGGGTCAGAGCAATGGCTTACCATCAGGTGGACTGTGTGCTCGTTTGTCACCCTTATCCTAATAAAAAAAATCTACGGGGGAGGTCTATGTTCAGCAGTGGACCTTAATAGGCTGTAACGATAACGGTTGAAAAATTGAACTTTGAAACTGTTCTCCTTCGGAACAGCTACAGATTAATATGTAATATTTTTATTTTCCACCATAAGCTAATATGAATCGAATATAAATAAAATCGGAACGTGTAATTTATACTTTAAAAATCATGGTTCAAACTAATTATGACCTGTACCGTAGGTACACTTGATGACGTTATTTTCCCTCCGTGGTTTGGATATTAATTTTAATATACATAGTTATGCTATTAGCTGATAAATATCCGAATCCTGATACACTGCATTCATCCCATTCTCTTGAAGTTTAGTTTTCTGAAGGTTTCACTTCTGTGTTTTTTTTTTAATTAAACAGCCTATACTTCAGAGGGACTAGTAACCAACCATATAAATACGGAGATAAAATTCCACCCATTAAGGTGGAAAAATATGCAGATATTTTACTAAAGAGTTCTTTAGTTATTAAAGAGGGTCAAAAATTAAACTTAAAAAAAGTGTAGCGCCGATTCCAAAGAACTAAAATGTAAAAAAAAAACAAATAAAAGCTTCTGCAGTCACGGCTTTAATTCATAGAGTCTTAGCTATGTCTTACACTATGTCTTATCACCGACTTCTGAAGCTATTATGTAAAAATTATTTCTTATTTTTCGTTTTTTGCAGTCGGCTTTTAATTTTTAATACAAGTTTAATGTTCACTTTTGTTCGTCAGGTCGGAATTTTAATATATAACAAATGGTTGTAGCAAGAATGGGTCGGCTCGACCGCGAAAGGACCACGCTCTCACAGAATACCAGCGTAAAATAGCAGCTTAATGCTGCTGTGTTTCTTATGGTGAGTGTAGAGAACCGGAGATCCTTTTTACTGGAAACGAGGCATTCGATTTTAGTCCTCACGGTGATAACGCATTTGCATTTTGGTTTTTAATCGAAGATGAATGTAGATGTCTATGGGCCGCAGCAACCACTTACCATCAGGTGGACTGTGTGCTCGTTTGTCACCCCATTCTATTGACAAAAAAGCTTTTAACACGCTTCTATTAGCTTCTAGTGTATCTATCTATGTAACGGAATCTTTAAGTGTAAGTTTCACAAACTTGTAGGCGGCCGATTAACTTGAAAATTTGCTCGTATCAAGGATCGATAACAATACAATAATTTTTTTTATAGGATAAGGTGACAAACGAGCACACAGTCCACCTGATGGTAAGTGGTTGCTGTGACCCATAGACATGTATCTACATATAACCTCAATAAAGTATCAAAATGAAAATGTGTCTCCGGTTCTCTACACTCGTCATACGAAACACAGCAGTATCAACCTGCCATTTTAAGGTGGTATTCTGTGAGAGCGTGGCCCTTCCCCTTTCGAGCTGACCCATTCGTGCTACAACTAATAAAATTTAATAATTTTATCCTAGTATCCTGATCAGGCTCGCCAGGATAAAATGAAATAATATTAGGATCATTACAGCTCATAATCAATGCGTGTTGTTTTTTATACATCGTCGGTGTACATACAGAATATGATTATATATGTACACCGACTTCTATCCGTAACTAAGGATAAAAACACAAATGCGTAGTCCGTTTACTAGACAACAAGGCAGTTCTTATCCTGTTAATTGCATCCAGTTTAAGTTAATAAAAATTTGGGCAATGACAACTGTCGGTTACTCTATTTGTACATATTTCGTATAATTACAACCTTCTATTAAGATTGCTTTCTTAGTATGTCTTTCCGGTTCAAAATTTGTAATCATTTTCTGAAGCACTTGATGATTTCCGTTTAAGTTGAAACTTGGCGTACTTATGTAACTTTCATGAAAATGCAATTCCATGAAGTTGCTACGACGATGGACCCGGATGCTGACACAATAGCAATGGCCATAAAAAGCTTGTTTTATAATATATTTTATTCTTAGGAATACTTTACTTGTCTTTGCCTTCTATCTAACTTGCATCTACGAGTAATTTAAACCGTATTACCAAGCTCTCTAGATTGACTTTAGCTATACTTTTTATTTTATGTCACATGTGCTAAAAATCACATGTTGTAGCTGTTTTTTAGCACTACGACCGCAACAGTAACACGAAAACAACTCGTAGTTAATTCATTTCTTATAATTACGCAATCCATTTTCTAACGAGTTCAAAAAGGAGCCGGTACTTAATTCGACTGTATGTTTTCTTATGTGTGTTACCTCATAACTTTTTACTGGGTGAACCGCTTTCGATGACTCTTTTTTTATTTGATTTTTTTTTAATAATTTATATTGAAGTCGGTTGTACAAAATTTTAAATTTTAAATTATTAAACGATCGGTACGTACGTTACGTAATAATATTAAATTTGAAGTATTATTATAGTAATGTATACATTTAAATGCATAAATAAAATTGAAGTGTCTATTGATATTATTGAAATAACTTTCTTTTATTGAGTGAGCGCAGGGGATTATTTGTATGCCAATAAGACATAAATAAACATTTTATAATTTTTGTCTGTCTGTCTGTCCGGGCTAATCTTCAAGAATAACTGAAACGATCACAATGAAAGTTCGTGAATAGATAGAGAGCAGCAATGCCAGGCGTGACCTAGGCTAGGTATCATGAAGAATTTAAAAAAAATATGTGAGCGTGATCATTCTCTAACCTATTGGTAATGCAGTCCTTGTACAGTTGCAGTATGTCCTTGTATGGTAAGTAATTTTAACGGGGTGGAGCTACGCTGCAGCTACATTATGACTGTAGGCTCGACCGGGATTCGACCACTTTCTGACAGAATATCAGCGTAAAATAGCAGCTTAATGCTGCTGTGTTTCGTATGGTGAGCGTAGAAAACCGGAGGCCCTTTTTACTGGAAACTTATCATACCATCTTAGTCCTCAGGGGTGACAACGGATCTGCATTTTGATTCTTAATCGAGGATATATGTAGATGTCTGTGGGCCTCAGCATCCACTTACTATCAGGTGGATTGTGTGCCTCACCCTTATTATGTAAAAACAATTAAAATATTTAATATTATTTCATTCCTTTGTGTTTTAATCTGTTACCTAAACTTCATTCGCATTGGTAAATCGTGTATCTTTAGAAATTGTTTAGATAATATAAAGATACTTTATAATTTTTTTGGTTAGCGAGAAGAGAAATATAATTTTTTTAATTGGCTTATTTTAAACCGAAATCCCATGCTTTTGATGCTCATTTTCCAAGCCCATAGCCTCCAGTGGTCGACACAGGGGCTGGAGTACGCTGTGCAAATAAATATGAAGGCCATATAGTAAGGTTTTATTGTCAAGTATAGAATTTTAAACAATTTTCCCCTGAATATTTTATTTCAAACTCACGATGATAGTAAGAAAACTTCATGAAAATCTCGGGTGTCAATTTTGAAAATTTTATAAATATAAATATTTGTAATAAAATAAAAATCATGACATTTAGTGTAACCACTTTCACACTGAATATTTCCATTTCTACCGATATATTTTTTAAATAATATTTTCTCAGGTTGATTCTTTACGAGTAGATATCGTATAAACCTCCAACAACATTGCATATTATGTGCATTATGCCTCTTATGTATCTAATCTCTTCTTAAGATATGAAGAGCGGTGATTTAAGCTGACGTAAATGCATTCTATTGAAAGTATAGCAGATTGCTATCTTCCACTTATACGTGTCAACATGTGAAGCTAAGTTAAATGTTCTTAGTTGCAACTTGCAACGACTGATTTAGCTCTCACGTAAAATATTGATATGAAATTGAACAAGTACTAGCTTTTTCTTTCCTAAAAAAATGTAGCAGGTCTCGTAACATGGCGTGTCTGTTTGGATACAGAATATAAACTATTTATTAAATATAAATTATATTGCTACTTTGTCTGTGTTTTAGGTTTTATGATAATTTAAAATTGAAAATTTTGTACAGCCGACTTCAATATAAGTTATTAAGAATAACTCAAATAACTCAAAAAATATTAGTCTGACCTTGATTAAATTCATATGGGACCACACGAGAACTATCAGCTTTCATATAAAAAAAGAATCATCGAAATCGGTCCACCCATTAAAAAGTTATGCGGTAACCATTGAGTTATTATGTACTACGTACTAGAGGCGACACTGCACTAAGTTACGCTGTTCCATTCAACTGCGGCAATGTCACCGCACTTTAATCAGTCGTTCGCTAGGCGCTTGCAGAGTAGCCACATGTTGTGGTGATTTAAAAAAAAATATCTTGATAAAATATGCCAGGGTGTGACAAAAAAATCACGAAATGTTAGTAAAAACCAATGAATCACTTTTCATCGGTAAGTAAGATACTTAAATAATAAAAAACATTATAGATTAATAATTAAAAAGTTATTTCTTTGGCGCCAACGTGTGTTATGGAATATAGATTATGAAATTATTTTGTTCAGATACGACATTTCTGTGAGCAAGTGTAGGACGATTATAAATATTATGCACAATTTTTTTTGTAGAAATAATTGAAATTAATTTTCTGCAAAAACAACAAATAAGTGTATACGTATAATTCATTTCTAAACAGAAATGGTAGAAGTTTTTAAAGTTTTACTATGTTTTCTCGCAGTAATTCATAAGGCATTATATAAAAAGTATCAGCTCTGTGTCCATGCCTCACGCGAACTTAGGTTAGGGCTTTTGGGGATCCAGTTCTAGATTTAAATAAATATATTCCATTAGCTTCGATTCCTTCCAATTTATATAGTTATCTGATAAAATATTTATATAAAAATGTAATTAAAATGCTGTTGTGATAATATTATATATTATCGTATTAATTTACCTCATATCATGCAAAATAAATGACAAATTAGTAAAAATTGAACTCGTTTTAATAAATTATAAATTAATTAACAATATATGTACTCTAAATAAACAATAATTAAATACCTACTGATCATTCTACCTACGCATAATCTATTATGATAAAAAAACCGCGCATGCGCGGTAACATGCGCAACGACATAGAGTAGCGCACAGTTTTTGTTTGAAATAGCTGTTCTAGTACGTAAGTACATTATACTTCAATGGCGGTAACACACATAAAAAAAACATACGCGTCGAATGAGGGCATCCACGACTTTTTCTGCCACCAGGGCGGCGCCACTTTAGAGTGAGGTAAAATATTTGACAGATTTCATAGCGGGAACGATAATTTCTTAGGAAAGTGTAATCTTTAAGGTTTCTTTCTGTATTATTAGTTATATTTTATATTAATTACATTAGAAATGAATAAACCAAACTATAAATATAACTAAAAGCCGACTTTTAAAAAAAAGGAGTTATAAAGTGCAAAAAATTAAAAATCAAAACACTGACGCATTGTGTTGTGTATTAATATAATACTCTAAATAATGATAAACTATTATTTAAAACGAATTTCTCAATTAACTGACACTGTGTAACAAAAACTTTACCTCAGTCATAACTAGCGACATCTGGTGAGTGGAAGATTATTAGCCCTCATTGAGTACCGTCTGCTTTTTGCAAGTCGGCAGAAAAAAGTTAAAGGTGTTACCCCCATAGAGCCAAATATCATGTTAATATTTTATGTGTAAGTATATGTGTAGGTGTTATCTATATAAATAAACATTTATACATCTGTTAGCTAGGTTAGTTTCTGTGTATGTATGTGTTATCTATGTCGTTAGCCCTACTCTTTAATCGTAATTATTACTCGTAATAACTCTATAACTCGTAATTGGAGGATCACACACCGACTCATCAGCGAAGTCACAAGGCTTCAACTAAAAACAAGCGCTGACTTTGCTGCATGATGCTGCGTTGGAGATCATATTTGGTGTTCTATATATTTAAATATATAAATTAATTATCAACGTGCATGTACCGCTTCATAATTGTTAAAGACTGGTGCATGCATATTTTATAGTTTTTATATTTTATATTTTACAGTCAGGCTTCGCCTGGTAGGTATTTGGTAATCTGGCGCTATTTGTATTTTTTAAATAATTACAAATTACCATATTTTCGATTTTACAAAAAATGCTCAAAGTTTTTCGTATACAATGTACCTGACCTAGATTACTTTCACTAGACATTTCTCCGTATCTGTTCGAGAAGTTTCACATAATCGGATCAGCCGTTCCGCCGATTAGCTCGGACAGACAGCCGGACAGATAGACAAAGAGATAAATATACTGACAGGCAGGCAAAATTTTACAAATGGTTATTTATGTCCTAATGGCACGGAAATAACCTTGTGAGCTCAATAAGAGGCATTTGTATCGATATTACAGACAGACACTTCAATTTTATATAAATGTTTATTACATTTTAGTTTTAGCAGCTTTCACTGTTGAATCCATATGGTTTTCTGCCGACTTCCAAAAAGGAGACGGTACTCAATTCGAGTGTATGTTTTTTTTTTTGCTTTTTTTATGTGTGTTACCTCATAACTTTGTACTGGGCGAATCGATTTTGATGATTCTTTTTTTATATGAAAGCTGATAGTTCTCGTGTGGCCTCATATGAATTTGATCAAGGTCAGACCAATGGTTATTGAGTTATTCTTAAATAACCTATATTGAAGTCGCTTATATTGAAGTCGGCTGTACAAAATTTTTAATTTTAAATTATTTATGATTGGACTCGTAAAATCCGTTCTAATCTTCTAATTAAATTAGAGCTTCTACATTGCGAAATGAGTAAGTATACTAAATTGCAAGTCAATCGGGTGTATAGTTGTTTAACGAGATGTCGTGATGAGTCACAGTCAGACAGTCAGTCAGTGGTATTTCGCTAATATATGTATAATATACTCCCCGTGGTATCGTGTCTAGAA
The DNA here is from genome assembly GCA_033319125.1 of Parnassius glacialis. Lineage (NCBI taxonomy): Eukaryota > Metazoa > Arthropoda > Insecta > Lepidoptera > Papilionidae > Parnassius > Parnassius glacialis. The sequence goes on along the minus strand of JAVANC010000027.1, from coordinate 8,941,417 downwards.
CTGCGTGTCCTCGCTAATTGAGTATAACTAGCTTTTGACCAGTCTTTTATCACCAGCAGCCACAAGTCGCGTAGTTCCTTTAGGAACTTCACCGCACGGACTGATAGTCTCTAATAGCAAATGGCACAAATACGTATTCGTCTCTCAGAGACTCATATTTGCGCCACTTAGTTTATCAGCCTCTGATGCCGCCCTGACTCTAAATCTAATCTAATCTAAATTTTTTTATGCTCAAGTTTTCTGAATACAATAGCAAATGACGAGTAGCATGTTCCGTTATTTGCAGTATTTGATTATATCATGTTATTAAATTACTTGATTATATTTTAAATTGAGTGATTGGCGATATTTTGTAATCGAGGTTATAATCACATATTTGTGAAGATATCAATGATCAATGAAGAGACTTCTTTAGATACTAGTAATCGTTCGTCAAATAATTACACAATAGCAACTGATATCTTTATTACGTTATTAAATAGGCTTGAATGATATTTTATCCGTATGTGTACGATGAAAATGTATTAAAGAGTCGTATAGAACATAAGTGGAATTTCATACGGAGTAAAATTGCTCTTACAATATATATGTCGTCCGCAGATTGTATGATTCGTCATTGTACAAACTGCGTGGTCTGTTTGTGGGTAAACTCCCGCTGGCTTGTGAATTGCCGAGTGTAAATTATAGAGTTCCTCGTCCTTTTGTAATATTCTATGACATAGTCTATGTCGTAGTGCCATCTTTAGAGCTGGACAGATCGTAATCTGCCTGGGCATTTTATGATACGTCGCCATTTCATGTTTGGCCGATAATAATTTATAACGTTGACTTCTGTTAAGCGTTAGCGATAGTAGGTTATTTTATTTATTTTACATTATATACATTAGGCCCAAAGTATTATGGTGGTTAAATTATCAGCCAAATCATGAAATGGCGGCGTATCATTTTTTTTTAATTTATTTACCAACATTGACAAAAACGTAACATTATTTTGTAACTTCGCCAAACTGTTTAGACAGTTTGTTGGCGAATATATGCACTCTTATGTTCTATTTCATAATTCATTAAGTACACCACCCACATAATATAGCAAATGCAAATAACAAATAGCAAATAAATCCTAAGTATAAACACTATTATTTTTATATTCTAATTATTCTAATATTACAACTTTTACAAATTGTCATATAAATACGCTATCACGTATCTTCTATTTTCTCTAAAAAGTACTTCTTGAGCTTCTTTTTAAAAAAAGCTGTTATTTTGACATTACAAACAGACACTTCAATTTTATTTATTTGTGTAGATAATATATATAAGAATAGAGACCCGCACAGGCTACGCACGGATGATTTCTGGATATCCTCGACAACAGCGCCACCTAACGAGTCCAACGAGACATTCTTTATATTTTTGAGAAATTTGTATAAATCGACGTACTTACCACTAAAAATACTTATTATAATACAAACAAATTATACCTCTAAAAAGGAGATCATGAAATGGCCAGACACATAATGAGCTGCCCATTTCCACGATCGAACGACGACATATCAATTTGCCTTCGGCATTTCACAAGCCAGCGAATGCTTGCAAACAGACGACGCAGATTGTATGATATCTATCATACAACCTGCCGATGACATATTCATTGTAAGAGCGATTACACTATAATACTCGTATATAAGATTGTACTGTAGACGACATTTACATGTAACAAAAACCCTGTGGTTCCCGTCAATTGCGTTATCTAGCACTAACTAGGACCACAGGGTTTTTGTTACATTGGGTGGGGATCGTAGGTTCTACTACTAATAATATATTATGTAAACTAGCTGTTCCCCGCGATTTCGCCCGCGTGTAATTTAGGGTTTTAAGTTTGTTGCGCTGAACCCTAATTATTTTTCTAAAATATAAGTAGCCTAAGTTACTTCTTATAACCTAAGCTATCTACCAGAGAGTCCCATCAAAATCGGTCCAGCCGTTTCGGAGATTAGCCGGAACAAACAGACAGACAGACAAAAATTTTAAAAATTGTGTTTTTGTTACTGGTACTGTATATGCTTTTATATGCAATTAGAAAAAGGCTTTTACTTTGACATTACAAACAGACACTTCAATTTTATTTATTTGTATAGATAATATATATATATATATATATATATATATATATATATATATATATATATATATATATATATATATAAGAATAGAGACCCGCACAGGCTACGCACGGATGATTTCTGGATATCCTCGACAACAGCGCCACCTAACGAGTCCAACGAGACATTCTTTATATTTTTGAGAAATTTGTATAAATCGACGTACTTACCACTAAAAATACTTATTATAATACAAACAAATTATACCTCTAAAAATAAATCGTTGCGCAGGTGACGATGGAGGACGTGCAGGAAGGCGCTTTTGGCTAGCATGAATGAGAGTGGAGTTTTACCCTCTTCGGCAGGGGACGCCACCCGCAAAGGTATGGTTGCGGATGTGTGCGAAATAGTTCCCGTTGCCTCAAATGGCTTTTAGTTGGGCAAGTCTGACATAACCAATATTTGTCCTCGCGAGACTGGTATGCATTGACATTTCCTAACTTACGAATTTTTATTTATGCAGTATTCGAACTCACGGCTTTTTAGTTCTGCAATACAGTATACAATAAAGACAATTTATTTATTAAAACAAACACCAACAAGTATGTTATAAAAGACAAAACTACAGAGCTAAGAAATATTTAATTTATACTTATTAATAAAATTTAAGTATTTGTCTGTAATATCGAAATAACTGCCATATATTGAGCTGATCTGCCTGTCTGTCGGTCTGTTTGTCTGTCGGTCTGTTTGTTTGCCTGCCTGTCTGTCTTGGGCTTTGGAACGGCTGGACCGATTGTAATGAAAGTCCACAAACATACAGCAATGCGAAATGTGATGAGGTTATTTTTTTTGGAAAAAATTAAAACGTCACATTAAATAGATCTGACCCAGGCGAAGTTGAGGCGGGTCTCTGGTCCTGATTAAAATGAAAGCAATGCAATTATAAGCTTTGTGTGTGCGGGTTTGGTATTAAAGTAAAAATAAATTATGCTGTGATTAACACAGCATAATTTCGTGGTGTTATCCACGGATGGTTTTCAGTGCGTCCTCTGGTGGAGTCGATTACCACCAGCGATTTTTCCGGACCGATACGACTTACTTCAAGAAAAGGGCCTACTCCTTTTTAAAAGGCCGGCAACGCATCTTCAATTCCCCTGGTGTTGCAGTTGTTCACGGGCGGCGGCAGTAACTTATTTATATATTTATTTACTCTTTATTATACAATATACACCAAAATATAAAATATAAAATTATGACTTATAGAGTTAATGAAAATTGCAAACAGGAGAGGAGATAACACGCCACATTGTGGTATGCCAGCCGCTGTAGTAGTCCAGGTGGAAAAACCATCTTGCACCTGAATGCGCTGTCGGCGACCAAACAAGTAACTTCGAAACCAGTACTTCTGATGTAGTCACTTACCATCAGGTGAGCTGCATGCTCGTTTGCCCCCTCTCCTATAAAAAAAAACTATTACTACAACTACAACTGTTTCACCTACCATACGTAAACATATTGTGAGCGAAAAAGAAGCAGATGTACATATTACAGATTTCATAATAATTTAATACTCATATGCACTCTTAACCACTGGACCACTGTCGTCATTGCTTGAAGTATTGTGATTTGACTGCCACAGATAAGATACTTATTTCCTGAAAAATTTTTTCTCACTATCACGCGCGTTTCACGCACAAATTACGTTCGATTTTCATTTATCACGCCTATCATTGATATGTCAGGTTCTCTAGGATGTTGACGTTGTCATCATTTATATTTATACTAGCTGTTCCCTGCGACTTCGTCCGCGTGTTATTTGGGGTTTTAATTTCTTTGCGCGGAACCCTAATTCTCTTTCTAAAATAAAAGTAAGTCTAAGTTACTCCTTGTGACATCAGCTATCTGCTAGTGAAAATCCCGTCAAAATCGGTCCAGCCGTTTCGGAGATTTGCCGGAACAAACAGACAGACATACGGACACACAGACAGACAATAACTTTAAAAATTGTATTTAAGTTATTCGTACCGTATATACTTTCATATGCATTTATTAAAAAGCTGTAGTTTTGACATTACAAACAGACACTTCAATTTTATTTATTTGTATAGATGAACGCGGGATTTATTAGCCAGCGTGTACAAAGTTTGGAGATCGTATATTGATTTTTAGACTATAAGACTTTTCCTTGAGGGTGACGATGATGATGAACCCCTGGTTGCTTGAAAGAGCCGTGGTACTTAGGGGAATGTCCGCTTGTTAAATGTTACATTACGCGAGCGGTCTGTCTTCGATCTCTGCCGGAATCACTTATACTGTAAATAGCTCGAGGCCTTGATGAAGCTGTAAGAGTGATGAAGCTCGAGTTTTATACGTGGTAGAGCCATGCTCAGTTATATTAGTAGTATAGTTGTAGCACGAATGTGTCGGCTCCACCGGGAAAGGACCACGCTCTTACAGAATACCAGCGTTTCGTGTGGTGAGTGTAGAGAACCGGAGACCCTTTTTACTGGAAAAGAGGCATTCCATCTTAGTCCTCACGGCTGACAACGCATCTGCATTTTGATTCGCAAACTAGGATAGATGTAGATGTCTATGGACAGCAACCTCTTACTGTGGACTATGTGCTCGTTTGTTACACTATCCTATAAAAAAAGAGGCACACAGGCGCTTACATCACAGAAAAAAAAATGGAACTTAAATTGTGCACAATTTTAAGTACCGATTTATTACGTGATCGGCGGTGAAGGAAACTTCGTAACGAAACCTGCATGGACATGTGAAGACTGTCCGATACCTTAGAGTATTAGTACATACAGATAGCTTGCTTTTGTACACTCTAAAGTCGATATGCATTGGGACAGCCATCTCAGGATTAAGAAGAGGCTTGTAATCAGCCGTAGAATATATTCTAGTCAGTTTGTGGTTAACTGACTTCCCTCGATGTGTCCTGTTTTAGAGCCGAGCTCCGTAGTATCTTAAGGCTTAAGCCCTAGACGTAAATTTCACAGTATACGAGTAATCTTGGTTCGATCTTCGATTCCTGCCGGCCTCAATGAGATTGTTACTCAAGTGTATTTAAAAGAAATCAAGGCGGTGAAGTCCGCTAACATTCTAGAGCGTCGCGGCGAACGTTGCTTTTCTCTCGTGCCCCGTTTCTAGCTACGCCTATTCGATAGTAGGAGGTTTATTTATTTATTTAATCTTTATTGTAGGCCTTAGACTAAGGGATACAATAGGCGGACTTAAGACCTTGTGGCCTGCCAGAGAAAGAGAAATAAAAATTGGTAGTTATTAAAAATATATTACGTAAATAAACATTAAAAATATACGCATAAATACAAATATAGTACGTGAGGGTAATATGGTCACTTTCTTATAACTCAAAAATTACAGCCTTATTTGCATAGATGGCTTTGTGATACGATAGCTTTTCATCACTCATACAAATAATAAAGGGTCAAAAGACGCTGCTTTATCGACGCCATTTTGACAGTTTATATTATGCTAAATATTTTAGTCGATTTTAGTACATATTGGGTATGTAGTGTAGTTAGTTTTTTTAAGTTGATTTTTCGAAGTGTTTCTAATTATTGTCAAGGTTTGTTTGTTTTTTTTTCTTAATATATTAGTTATTAGTATACGACTGTATGTTTTTGTCTCTGTCCTCCTCCTAGTTTTGGTTTTATAGGCCGGTAAAGCTTAACGTAACCATATTACCCTCACGCAAAACAAAAAACTCTTTTGCAAAAAGATTATTAAATTATTTGATAATTTTAGACAGTCTTATATTATCTATAATTTTGTAAATTAATAAGTTTTGTATGAAGACTAATGAACGAATTCATTCCTGCTCAAAACTTAACAGAGTTCCCATCATTAAGGTGTGAGTTTTTCCAAACATGTTTTTAAAAGTGCTCTTCTCATCATCGTAGCAGTCGTTGACATCGGTCTTTACCGTACAGAAATTATCCTGGCTTCATCAGAGAACAATACTCTATCCCAGTCTTCTTGAGTCCAATTTCCAGTGAAGCTAAGTCTAGCTACGCAGTGCTCACGGAGTAATTTGGAGCCGCGGGCTAGGCGATAACTACGTAGGTATATTGGCAGCAAGAAGCCTCCTCCTGACCATCCATAAACTAATTTACACATTTCTTACTTCTTCGAGGTTGTTCTTGAGGTTTACATACGAAGATTTGCGATTTCTCAACGCATGTACATAGGTTTTTTCCAGAACCAGGCCTTCTCTTGATAGATTCACAGAACCGGTCTCTTGATAGCGCAGCCAAGTCTGGACTGTTGAATTACTTATATTTAGCATCTGAGCCTCGAAGCATTGCCTGTTCAAGGAAGCGCAACAATTTTGCTGGCTTTTATCAGTTTATCTTCAAGTTTCAAGACCGCTAAACAGCAATAACGATATTTTAGTCAAGGAAATGATATAATTCAATAAAAACGGACTAAAAAATAATTAGAGTCGATATTAACTTTCGGGAGTTCGTGTTACAAAATGTAGTAAAAAATTGTTTTTTTTTAAAACCACAGCCTCAGACAAAAATTTTAATTTGGAACCTACTTTTATAAACACCAGGAACTTTTATAACCGGTTAGTAACATGTTTAAATGGTTAAAACCTTTTTCGTAATGTTTCTTCACGCAGGAAAAAAATCAAAACAGCCTGTTATTTTTGCATTGTACTTATAGGAATACTTACTTAAAAATAAATACTATTGAATATATTATCACATAAGAAATGCTTAAAATAAAAATAAAATTTAAGGTTAGATGTAGATAGAGGTTCTATTTGTTAACCAAAAAAGGCAATGACACTCATGTAGAAATCACAGTCTTAAGCACATTACGCTAACTTTAGATAACGACGATAAAAATTAGTGTTCGTAATGATAAAATTACAATGATTTGTTTGACTACAGACATATTTTCCAGTTGTTCAGAAGTAGTGCGCTCAGAACACGGGCAAACAGTGGCTCTGTTTCAATCACTCGTGTTTAGGGTTCCGTAGTTACACAATAAGGAACCCTTATAGTTTCGCCATGTCGGTCCGTCCGCCGTCTGCGGTTTTGCTCAGAGACCCTAGGTGCTACAAATCTGTAATTTGGCATAGTTATAGATATTAATCACGCCTAAAAAACTGTGAAATTAAATCTTAAAAAACATTTTAGTTTGTGTACTACCCATACAAGTTAATGGAGGATGGTTTTTTATCACCCATCTATTCCATCATGTGGGCTATTGTTGAATAGGTCTTTCAAAAATATTGGGGGCGTGAGTTACGATTTGGCGGCGATCAAAAGACTTTTTAAAAAGAATAAAATTAATTTAATTCACAAAAGTTACAAAAGTAATAAATTCAATTAAAATGTAAAGTTACAAAGAAGTTAAGTTAAGCGTGGATGGTGTCAGACTGTGAGACAGTTCCATTGTCTCCACGGCGATCCTTTCCGCAGTGCAAGCATTCCTCATTTGCCCATTGTTCAGTGTAACTGCTATGTCAGCCCGATTCCAGGTTTACGACACGTTAACTCTTCCCTCCTTAAGTTGGAAGCTGGTTCTGCAGCTTCCAGGAGCGTCCTCGCGACTTGCTTTACTCGAACGCTTATTCCAATTGTATATCTTCCAGATTGCAATAGATGCTGCTGTTATGTAGAGGAGCACTGTAGACCAGCTGGGGATTGCCATCATATAAGACCAGTTCCAGTTTTCTATTTCTTGAATATCTTCAACCTTGTTCATAAGTTCATGGACACTATCTAGTGAGATGTCTTCCAGACGTATCTCGTACTGGACTTCTTCCTGGTGTATTAAGTTCTCGTTGGGTAGGGGGATGACTTCGTCCATCGAGATGCTACTGGTGTGTGTTCTTATTGTTGCATTCATGATATTAACTTGACAGTCCTGTGTTAGGTTGATGAAAAATGTTCCTGATAGTTTCCTATATTCTGTTTTCTGTCCGCATTGGGTTTTTATAATTTCTGGTTCCGTTGATACTACCAACCACTTATTTTCTTTAATCTTCTGCAATTTCCCTCGCTTCAGATTCATGAGTGCACGAGTGCAGTTACCATCTTTATGCTTGATGAGTGAGATGATGCAATCTTCAGATTTCTCTATGGCTCTAGTATCCAGTGATTTGCAGAGCCAGGTGTCTTCTGACAGCTTCTTGCAATCTTCTTCCAGGTAGGCGTACTCATCGCTTCCAAGTGCGAGGAATTTGGATTTGTGTATAATGGTTAGGTTTAGGTTGTTTGGCAGGGAATATATGTGTATATAGTCATATAATATAGGTTGGATGGATGGGATTTCTAATATAAATGTTAAAGAATGTTCTGTACTATAGGCTTTAACGCTAATAGACTTTTCTATCTTATGAATATTTTCAATACTGATCTCCTCGACTGGATGAAATGGGAAGTTATTCTGCAAATTACTAAGTTCCAGAACTAAATTTCGTGGGCTTATAATACTAGGGTGCATAATACCTAATTGCGAGAATGCCATAGCATCTTCTAGCAGCATTAACTTATCTAAAATAATCTGTAAACTAAAACTTATTTGAACATAAATCTCTAAAAAGTGCAACTGGTTTTTTATTGTATCGGAAGTAATCGTTATATTTTTCAGTATAGATGTTAATCTCTTTTGGTTATCATCTATTTTGCTTAGTTGTTTCGAAAATTCCTTTGTAGTACTTTCGGCCAAAGATAGGGTTCGCTTTTGTGAGCTTTGGGTTTTAAAGACCGAATTACGAATTTTATTAATTTCGTTTTCAAATCGAATTGCATCTTCGTTGTCTAAATTACCAGTTATCCAGTTATTGCCTTCACTATGGACCCTAGTCCATTTATAATACCACGCCTAAATCTAATCCTAGGTGCAATAAAAATTATTTTCTTATTAATTAAATCTAACTTATGTTCTATCTGATCCCTATATGTTTTATGTAATTCTTCTGAAGTGCTGTTACTTTCAGTTGTCTTAGCACTTGCGTATAATGCCATTAATTTTACCGATATTAGATTCAAGTGCGTAACATTATACACACAGGCAAGGTTGAAGGAATCAGTCTGCTTCAGAATATGGCCTTGTCTAAGTAATAGAACTCCGTTCGTATTGTCTACGGGTTGAAATGTTATGTCGGATCTTGCCTGGAACACGAAGGCTCCGAAGATGGTTGTCCTGGAACAAGATGGGGTCTTCGTAGAAGCTTGAAATGTACCCGAATAGACTTAGAATTAGGATGATTCCCTACTATTTCTGCTACATTATTAGGATGTAAATGAATAATCTTATACGGTCCTTTAAATACCGGTTTAGTTTTGTCGTTTCTCGATGTTTTGGCAACCTGCTTATAAACTGTTTCACCTACCTTGAATGTTATCTTCTCTGCTGCCTGGTTTCGCTTCGCTATTACCTGTTCCTTGTTTTTGGCCATGTGCGCTGACACACATTCCTGAACGGCTTCTGCATGCATTTTGTGCTTGATAACATAGTCCTGGTAAAACTGCTTAGGATAATGTAACTCTAGTGGATTTCTAGAAGCTGTATGTCCAAATAGTAACTCGTGTGGAGTATATTCTGTTGCCGAATGAATTGAATTATTGTAAGCAATGACTGAAAATTTCATAATTAATTGTATGGGATCGTCTTTGTTTGTCATTCGTTGGATTCTGATAATCTCTCCTATAGTTGAATGAAAGCGTTCTATGGGTGAATTCGAATTTGGATTATATGGAGTCGTGAAGTGAATATTAATACCATGTAAAGCGCACATCTCCTTTATAACTTCATTGTCAAATTTACTGTCTGAATCCGTTGTAATTTTATGAGGGATTCCTAAAACTGAGAACACCTGAAATAAAGCTTCAGCTATATGTACACTACTAGTGGCGTTTAACGGTATTGCTTGTGCAAACTTTGAGAAATTGTCTATTATAGTGAGGAAGGTGGCACCGCCTGTCGAATATAGGTCCATAAATACATGTTGCATGGGTTTTGTTGGCGTTTCCGTTAAGGCTAAGGAGGGCCTAAGAGGGTTTCTTTCATATTTAGCTTGTAAACAGATACTACATTTATTTATGAATGCCTGGATAGTGAGTAGCATGTGAGGCCAATGGTAGTTTCTATGGATTTGCTTGTATGTCTCCTGGATACCACGGTGTACAGTTTTGCCTTCATGATATTTCTTAATTATTTCTTGTTGTTCTGTCTTATTTTCGACAAGGGTAACACGTGAAATACATCTAAAAAGCTTAGGGCCTCTGTCATTAAATACCGTCGTGTAAACTCTGGAGAATGCTAGGTATAGTTCTTCGTTATAAAAGTAGCAGTAGAATACACGATCAGCAATAGTGTGTTCTTTTAAGAATTGGATAATTTCCTTCTCTGTGTTATTGACTGGAATAAATACATCTTTGATTACTGTTCTAGAATTAGTAGACCTATTTTCTACTCTGTATGTTGATCCTGGAGTTGACCTGATATGGAATTGTTTTAGTTGTCTGTCGATCGCGTCTGATAAAATTGGTATCCCGTTATTTTCATTGTCGGGTTGCGTATGGTTTGTCGATACTAAACGATCAGGATCGAGTGTAACGATACTCATACTATCGGATTCTATGTCTGTTAGAGGAGGTTGTACGTTGGGCCTAACTGTCACGTTATTGTTGTTGCTATCGCTGTTGTTGTCGTTATTATCCACAAGATGTTGTATTCTTTCTGTCTCCGTATTTACCTCTTGTCGTATGTTGTCGAAAATTCTGTTTATGATGTCTTCGTCATCATTGTCATCTAGATTGACTGCTAGTGAATCGATACTCTTATGATAAATTTTAACTCGGGAGAGAGCATCTGCATTGGTATTTTGCCGTCCTTTTTTATAAACGACCGTGTAGTCATATTCAGCGAGCTTAAGTCGCCACCTAGTCAATTTAGAATTAGGGTCTTTTAGTGACATTAGCCATGTTAGGGGTCTATGGTCGGTATATATAACAAATTTTCGTCCATAAAGATAAGGCCGAAAGTACTTCACTGCCCAAACGATGGCTAAGAGCTCCTTTTCTATTGTCGAGTATTTCGCTTCTGTGTCCGAAAGTGTCCTCGATGCGTATGCGACCGGTTTGTCTGAACCTATTTTACCTTGAGACAGTACTGCACCAAGGGCTACGTCCGATGCGTCTGTTGTCAGTATGAATAGTTCGTCAAAGTTTGGGTACTGCAGGATAGGTGCATTGGTTAAAATCTGTTTGCAATTATTGAAGGATTCCAAAAATTCCGGGGAGTGTATAACTTTACTATTTTTCTTAAGACATAAGGTCATTGGTTTCGTAAGCTTGGCAAAGTCTTTTATGAACTTTCTGTAGTAGCCTACTAGTCCTAAAAAGCTTTTAATGTCTTTCTGTGTTTTTGATAGTGGGAAGTTTAAAACCGCTTTAATTTTATCCTGATTAGGTTTTAGTCCTTGATCAGTTAGTTCATGGCCCAGAAATGTGACGTGTTTTTGAAGAAACTCTGACTTGTCTAACTGAATTTTGAGATTATGTGTTTTAAACCTTTCAAATACTTGTTTCAGTTTTTCTATATGCTCCTGCAATGACGTTGATATTATTATGACATCATCGAGATAGGTGAAAACGTTGTTAATACCTCTAAGGATGTGATCCATGAGCCGTTGGAAAGTACTGGGTGCATTTTTTAGGCCAAATGGCATTCGAAGGAATTCGTAATGTCCTCTCTCTGTTGTGAATGCAGTTTTCTCTATGTCATCAGGGTGCATCTCCACCTGATGATAGCCGCTAGCCAGATCTAAAGTCGTAAAATATTGAGCGCGTCCAAGTCTGTCTAAGATGTCATCTATGTTGGGAAGTGGGTACTTATCTTCTACTATTCTATCGTTAAGTCTTCGATAGTCTATGACTAACCTCCATTTTACCTTACTTAGTGCGTCCGGTTTTTTAGGGACAATATGAACAGGGCATGACCATGGGGATATACTTTCACGAATAATACCTTGTTTTAAAAGGTTGTCTACTTGATTCTGTATTTCTTGGCGTTGTTGTGGGGCTTGCCTATAACTTCTTACAAATATCGGAGTCTGGTCAGTCAGTCTTAATTGATGTTTAACTGCATGCGTAAAAGAAAGTGGGATATTTTCGGAGTAGAAGATGTCTCTATACTGATAGCAAATCTTAGTGATTTCGCGTTTCTCCTCTTCATTCATATGGTCTGTACGTATTTTATTTAAATTGTTACGTAATTCTTTCTCTATATCCGAGTTAACCTCTATGGAATTTAAACTGCATCTAGCTCTATCAGAGTTCTCACGGTATGGTTCTAGGTATATCTTTTCATTATTATTAATTATTCGTTTTTCTGAATTAAGATTTATAATAGATGTTCTAAATTTTCCCTCTTTAACCTCGACCATAGCTGCGGGAGATTTTAAGCCGTTAGACCATATGAAATCATCGTGAATGTACTGACCGTCAGAATAATTAGTTTTCACTATTATAATTTTTTCGCATTTTGGTTCAATCTTGAGTTTTTTACTGGGATAGTCAAATGAAATTGGTATCTGCGAGTTAGCGGTGTGTAAAAGTCTATTTTTTATATCTATGTTACACGATAGCGTCCTCAATAAATCCAATCCTATTAAGCCTTTATATTTGGGGTCGAAATCGAATATAAGGAACTTATGAATTATATCGCTGTTAAACGCGGGTGGCAATGGTAGATATGCCACTTGATCGTGCTGTGTAATGGCATGTGCTGTTTTTACCTCGAATGGTTCGTACTCTACAAGGTGTTCGAAAATTGTGTTTTGTATTACACTAGGTGATATCATAGAGCGCGAGGCTCCGGTGTCTATAAGGAACTTACCTTGAAATTCTGGCAGCTCAATATATGGCAGGTGGTCTTTGTCATGGTTATTTAGTTTCACTAACTTTGGTCTGAGGGCACCGGACCTTGGTAAAAATCCTGCTGAACCTCAACGTCGTCCATTGGGGGTTCGTATACCTGTTGGTTGTGGTTGTCACTACAGTATGCGTACTGACCTTGTTGATACACGTAGTCCGTGTCGTCCTCAGAATATTGTTGTTCATATGGTTGTCCAGGTGAGCCTGTGTAGAATAGCTCCTCAGCTGCAAACTGTGGTTTTTGAGGCTTAGAGACGGATCTCATTGTGACGTCTGAAACCTTCTGTGCAGGATTTGCTTGTTGCTGGGGAATATTATTCCTAAAATTTCCTGGAGATGCCCTAAAGTTACCTGATGATGGGCGGTTCTTCCATGGCAACATGGATTGCGCCCACTGCTGCCTCTGTTCTGGAGTCAAATTATTTTGTCGCAGAACTGGAGCTTTATTACTAGTCAGGTTTTGCATAGGGCCTGAGTTATTAAACCTAAGCGGTTGAAAATTTTGAGGCTGATTTACAGCCCGTATTGGTTCTCTAAACTTTGCCTGAGCCGATGTTGATGGTGCACTATAATTATTATTATTAAATGTCTTATTAAAGGAAAGTTTAGCTTCCTCTTGTCTCGCTATTACTATGGCTGATTCTAATGTGGTGGGTTGTGCTATTCGCACCGCTATAGAAACTTGGAAATCTAAATTGCACGTGTATTGTTCTATTACCATGTTTTCGTAGTACGACTTATTGGTATGTGTGCCTACAGAAAATAGAGTATCTAGTATTTCTCGAAGCCGTCTACCAAGTGTCTCGGCGTCCACGTTTCTGTTGCGCCGCACCCTACTAAGCTCTTGCATAACCTGGATTTCATTTCTAGGTTCCCTTAATCTACGTACGAGCGCATCCTTAATAGTTTCCCAAGAATTAAGGGTTTCTTGGTATGCTATTGCATCAATCGCAGTACCGCTTAATCTACTCTTTATGAGACATATAATTGCCGGATGTACCCTGGCAGTATCGTCCAAAAGATTAAGAATATTTTCAATTTCTCTGATATAATGGTTTAATCTCTTTGTATTGCCATCGTACCTTGGTATCAATTCCGCGATCATCTTAAAGTTGGCTGCCTCACCGTTAGGAAAAGCCATTTTTAAATTAAAAATTAAAAAAAAAACGTTATAAGTTAAAAAAAAGTTGGGTAATTTGTGTCTGCCTATTTGCGATTTTAGCTATAAGACGTATACACTATCGAACCTCAACTCTGAGTCTGCAGCGATTTTTAGCTGTTAGACTTATATCCTATGATAGCTAATATGAATCTATAAAGGTTTGAGCTATAAGATGAATACCTATACTCCTAACTAAATGTCTATAGCGATTTAGCTTCTAGACAGAATCACATATACTACTTAAACTAAATACGGGAGGAAATAGAGCAAAGGGAACTTGAAATAGCGAGAGTACTCACCAAAGCACCTTCTGCATTTCCTCACGGGTCTGAGTCAGCTCCACCTGAAGTCTTCGTCCGTGCCGCCGTCGTAGATTCGAAGTCGCGATTTATACGATCGAAACCGTTCAATTGGTCGAAGATTCTACCAATTGTCGCGAAAGACCGACTGCGCCAGTTACGATATGGCGGCGATCAAAAGACTTTTTAAAAAGAATAAAATTAATTTAATTCACAAAAGTTACAAAAGTAATAAATTCAATTAAAATGTAAAGTTACAAAGAAGTTAAGTTAAGCGTGGATGGTGTCAGACTGTGAGACAGTTCCATTGTCTCCACGGCGATCCTTTCCGCAGTGCAAGCATTCCTCATTTGCCCATTGTTCACTGTAACTGCTATGTCAGCCCGATTCCAGGTTTACGACACGTTAACTCGTGGAACAACATTTTTTCGATTCAGGGGTTTGCGAAATATTTAACTTTAAAGTGGTATTTTTCACTAGAGTCATGTGTCCCCCTCCCCTCTACCAACTAAACCGCTGTTTTTGGAAACGTGAAAAGTATACACATTAGTAGTATATATACTGAAGTTAAAAAAGAAAACTATCACAACTAAGTACAATTAAGAAGTCAACGAGTAATAGTCGACCAACTTATAAGGTGCACTAGAATTAGTAAAAATTTTGTTACAACTCCATAGAAAATGGCCTAAAACTAGCTGCATTAATAACTTTGTAATGTTATTGTAAACTGTTAAAAATAAAGTTCATAAAGAAGAAAACGACTTATATGTATAACTACTATTAGATTTACTTTTTCTTTTGCGGGATAGGTAGGGTATTATTATTAAAATGGAAAAGTTTTTTAATCTTTTTTGAATACCACTAAGGCTGATTTGAAAATAAGTCCTTCAGTTACGATCTTTCTATTTGGGCCTATTTTTAGTAGTTATAGCGGTCAATAATATAATATAATATACCCTTAGCATGCTCATTATAAAGGAAGCCCACGTATTGTGACGGGCAACTACGGAACTCTACCTCTACATTGTTCATGGCCCGACACGTACTTGGCCAGTTTTTTCGTTCTAGTGTTAGGAATATGGTTGAAGGAATGCTGCGAGTATTGCACCAGTTTTTACCGTTACAGGCTATTAAAAATCCACTGCTGAACACAGGCCTCTCCCATAAATTGCCTTATAGGGGGGATATTTGGCATAGTTGCCACACTTGATACGTTGGTCGGCAACCGCAGTGTTTTACATTTTAGTTGTTATAAGAAAAACTCTGCTCCCCATCTCCTGTTCTGTTTTCCTCTATCGCCTCTTACGACACACACGGGATGATACTACGAGGGTGATACTGAAAGTTCGTAGAAAATCAAAAACTGAACGAACTAGCAAGTTATCAGTTTTATATATTGTTTAATACATCGTTGCGTCCGATGGAACCACTGAGAAAAGTACTTTGCCCACTCGTCCTAGGTCTCTTCGACGGCATTTTGAAACGCAGCCACTGCTTCCTCGGCGTCCTAAGAAAAACGTTTTCCTCGGAGTTGTTTATTTTCGAAAATAAATAAAAATCGCAAGGTGTGAGATCGGGGCTATAGGTCGGGTGACCGAGTAATTCCATGTCTGACGTCGCCAAGTATTCGATTGTTTGCTTGGCGGTGTGCGACGAGGCGTTGTCGTGGTGAAGGAGGATCCTACTGCGAGGTCGTTTCTCCCGAACTTTTCCAAAACAAGTGGCAAACAATTGTTAGTGTACCACTCTGCAGTAACTGTTTTTCGATCTTCTAAAACAATTGTTGCGTTATGACCAGTCCTTCCGAAGAAAGAGGCCACCATCTTTTTTCCGACGCTTCGACCTCTCCTCACTTTAGTTAGCAACTCTTCGAAAGGAAACATCCAGACAGCAGACTGTCTCTCAGTTTCAGGATTATAACAATAATCCAGCTTTCGTCATCTGTAAGTATGTCGAACACTGCATTTGAGTCACTTCCGTTAAATCTTTGAACCATTTCACGACACCAATCAAGACGACGGAGTTTTTAGACCTCTGTCAAATTATGAGGTATCCACCGGGCACAAAGCTTCCTGACCGCTAAATGTTCATGGAGGATTTTGTGCACTTGACTCATACCGATGCCTAAGCTTGTCCGAATCTGCTGATAAGTCACTCCTTTGTCAGTCTCTATCATACGCCACACAACACTATGATGTTATCTTCAGTCGCCGCCGTAGAAGGTCATCCCTCACGCAGATCATCGGTGAGATTAGTGCTACCACGTGTAAACTCATTAAACCAGTTAAAAACAGTGGCACGAGATGGGGCTTCATCGTGAAAGGACAATCGAAGTATATCATAACTTTCTTGTTGACTTAAATAACCTCGAAAGTCATAAAAAATCACTGTACGAAAATTTTCTCGCGTTAAATTCATGCTGACGTGACACAGACAATTTTCAATTTGCCGCCAAATAATAAACAAATGACAAATTAATAAAATACATACACAATGATATTGGCGACGAGTTCCATTTTCAAAATTTGAACTTATTTTTTTATTATATCGTTTACAAGTAGCCAGTTCTAAAAACTTTCAATGTCGCCCTCATATGTGGTAGTGAATATTCTTACACCACCATGCGTAAAATACAATTTTTAATAACAGCGATAATATGATATCGCTTATCGAAATTATTTCAGAAAACAAATGATTCTTAAATGATTAATGACATTGTATAAAAATAGTATACAGTGTAATAGAATTTTTACAATTATTGTGTTTTTTCCTATATTAACAGTTTTCGCTTGAGTCATGCCTTAAGTAAGGTAGGTATGTAAATAAGTTTTGACATGAGTAACGTAGTAAATTTACTTTAAAATATTGCCTATGTTGTTTAAAAAAACTCGAAGGACTCACTTCACAGAATCAGTGTAGTATGTAGCTAGGATTAGTGAGAAGAATCGCAGTTCAAAAATTTAAAAAAGTATTTTTTTTTTATAGAATAAGCGAGACAAACGAGCACACAGTTCACCTGATGACAGATGGATACTGTGGTCCGAAGACATGTGAATCTATCCTTGATTCACAACCAAAATACAGATGCGGTGTATACCTCTGAGGACACTAAGATGCAATACCTCGTTTTCAGTGAAAGGGGTCTCCGGTTCTCTACACTCACCATACGAAACAGCACCATTACGCCGCTATATTACGCTAGTAATTTGTGAGAGAATACGTTTAGCGGCGGTGTAAGAATATTAAATACCCCATATCGTCCCGTGGGTGTCGTAAGAGGTGACAGAGAGGCGGGTTGGCAACCGAGTTGCCAAGGCAATCAATGGGGGGAAGCATATTTTCAGCAGTAGATTGTAGGCTGTAATGGGTGGATTTTGTGTAAATCCTTCCACGGTCGAGCCGATCTATTCGTGCTACAACCGCAATTTATCTGCAGCATGACTAATACGTAGAAGTTATATTTTTAAGTTTTTTTTGCGAAATTACTCACACCATTATAGGAAGATAGACGCCGTGACACACACACACACACACACACATCCTTCTCGTACCTCTAATTAAAAATTAAACTATAACTCTTGTGAATATTACTTTAAAGCACAAATTTCAACAACAACTAATATATTAAGTAAGTTTTATATTACTACTATCTGTATGATTTTGTTATCACTATCGAGATTATTAGTTGTCAGGTATCCATCAATGTTTTGAGTATTACTTATATAAGATAAAAAAGGTATCTGTAAAATAAAAAAATGAAAAATCTGGAGAGTGATAAAACACGATTAAATCAATTTATATAATCCTTTAATGCATACTTATTTTCTTGTTTTAAAATATCTAAAATTAAATGCAGGTTATATACGTGTAGGTAGGTACTCTCTTGCTGCCGTCCAGAATAATTGTCTTAAAAATTTTGTATAATCTATATTATAGATAATAGAAGATTCTTTATTGCACTCAAAACAATTTGGTACAAAGGCGAAATTAATGCCGAAAATGCATTCTCTGCCAGCTAACCTTTCGTAGTGTGGTGAGAGCTATGGATAGAGCCGCGATAGAAAAGGAAACAGGCTTCGTTAAGCATATTATTTAAAACGCATTATATAATATAAATATGTTAGTTTATACATATATATATATATATATATATATATATATATATATATATATATATATATATATATATATATATATATACGTGGATATTATATATATCTCGGAAATTTCAACAGAAGATTCTACTTGTGTTCTCGGAAATACATCAGGATAGCGTTAATTGTTAACAATAGTAAAAGTGTGAGAGCGGATGTTCAACTTGCTCTCTTGCTTACGCAGTTAATCATTATCAGTAGTAAGACAGCGTAAACAGCGTATTTTATATATATTTATACTATATATGATTAATTAAATAACAATAAAATACACACTATATAATATGTAGTGTAGGAAATTACAAAATTAATGAAGTAATTTTAAATATTGTGCCTCAATCTTACGTATAAATGAATTTATTGAGGATCCATCTTTTATATCTCGAGGAAAGTTATTTCAATATGTAATTAATGATTCCGCAAAGAAATCTGATAGGTAATAGAGTAATCTGTGGATATTATTTAAAAACAACAGTGGTAGAGCCACGCGGCAGCTTTTGCTACCGCACGGATGGGCCGGCTCGAACCGGGGTGGTACCACGACCTCACAGAAAACCAGCGTGAAGTAAAGGTTTACCTCTGCGTTTCGCTTGGTGAGTGCAGGTGGCCGGAGGCCCTTTTTACTGGAAATGAGGCATTCTATCTTAGTCTTCACGGGTGACAACGCATCTACATTTTGATTTGTAATAGAGGATAGATGTAGATGTCTATGGGCCACAGCAACCACTTACCATCAGTTGGACTGTGTGCTCGTTTGTCACCCTTATCCTATAAAAAAAAATCAATTAAACAATATGAAGTATTTTCTACACTTGTCCCTACCCTTGGCAGGAGTGTGTTAGTTCAAGATCCCAGTGCCACCAGACGTGACTTATTTTCTGACGAACGAAATGTGTAAGATTGAGTAGTGTTAGTATGTACTATGATCGCATACCTATCTGCTAAATTGCGTATTAATTATCGTTATACCTGTCTCTTTCTATTGTCATTTAGTGAAAAGAGAGAGTAACTTTAAGCATTTCTTAAATTGACGTCGATTTTTATGAGCAAGTCTGTAGGTACTTAAAAAACTGTAGATGTTCGTTATATTATGTAAGAGATACTACGTTTTCAATTCAATTTTCTATGGTTCTTTATAATATTGTCAGAAGAAATTACGTAGTAACTATTAGTTAATCTATGGTATAAGGTCTTACCGTGTAGTGACCATGTAAGAATATCCACTACCTCATATTGTAGGTGTCATGAGAGGTGACATGGGGAAAGCGACCCAGGAGATGGGCAACACCGTCTTACAACAACTCGAAATAAAAACTGCAGTTGCTAACCCGCCTGCGAAACGTGGCAGTTATGGCCAAATCTTCCATGGGCCAATCTATGGGGGAGGCCTATGTTCAGCAGATGATTTCTATGGGTTTTAATAGAATATAATGGATTTCAAAAGACAGGACGCTGTTGAGAAAAAAGAGACTACTCCATAATGTGGAATCGTTTGTTACGACAGAAAGAGACGTCAAAAGACATCAACGGGTGTGTCGTAATATGGTAATATTGCATTTTTTTTTAATTTTTAAATTATTTTATTTATAAATTTTATTTAAAAAAATATTACAACATCAATCGGGAAAGCGCTGCGTAATATACTTGTCAGTAACTTGAAGTAGAGGTATTCCTTCGACTTTCTTTGACTGCAGCAGCGTGTACATTTGTGCTGGGTATTATTTTCTTTTTAAAACTACATAATATATTATGTTTTTCCTTGTCTCCGGTTCGCTGCACTCACTATTATTGTGTTAAAGTCCTAACCCGGTCGAGTCGACTCATTTGTGCTACCACCATAATATAGCTGCAGCGTGGCTCTACCACGTAAAAATATATGGTGTACCCATAAAATTTGACTTAGTGGTGGAGAAATATATTTTTTTATATAATAATGGTGACAAATGAGCACACATTTATACCTTGTAATGATAAGTGGATGCTGTAAGGATCTCTCTCCGATTAAGAATCAAAGGTATATTGCGTATCCACCTCAGAGGACTAAGATACAATGCCTCATCACCAGTAAAAGGGGTGTCAAGTTCTTTACACTCACCATATACATATAGAAAGTAAAGACAATAATTTTTTGGAATTAGGGTGACAAGCGAGCACACAGCCCACCTGATGGTAAGTGGATGCTTTGGCCCACAGACATCTACATCTATCCACGACTAAGAATCAAAATGCAGATTCTGTTTCACCCCTAAGATTAAGATGGAATGCCTCGTATCCAGTAAAAAGGGTCAAAAGGAAAAAATATGAATATTTATATATATTTTTAACAGTGGTAGAGCCACGTGGCAGCTTTTGCTGTTGCACGGATGGGCCGGCTCGAACCGGGGTGGTACCACGACCTCACAGAATACCAGCGTGAAGTAGAGGTTTACCTCTGCGTTTCGCTTGGTGAGTGCAGGTGGCCGGAGGCCCTTTTTACTGGAAATGAGGCATTCCATCTTAGTCCTCACGGGTGACAACGCATCTGCATTTTGATTTGTAATAGAGGATAGATGTAGATGTCTATGGGCCACAGCAACCACTTACCATCAGGTGGACTGTGTGCTCGTTTGTCACCTTTATCCTTTAAAAAAATACCACTTTGTGAAATGAATTGCTAGAAAATCAGACGAAGCTTTCTTGAAATTACACTAGCGTAGTTACAATTTTTAAAGAAAGAATAAAAAATTAAAAAATAAAAGAATTACCTCTTTAAAAAGCTTTAGTATAAACAACAATTGGATTAAAAATAAATGTACCATACCAATACCATGAAAAATTTATTTATAATCATATTTTATTAAAGTGATAGCTACCCGTGTGGTGACGGTGATAGAATATCCATTACTCCATATTATCGCATGGGTGTCGCAAGTGGCGACAGAAGTAAACTGAAACGAGAGTATCTTCCCGATAACAACTCAAAATAGTAAAAAAACTGCGCTGCTGAAATCCACTGCGAAGTCCAGCAACTATGGCAAAATCTAGGCAAGTATTGGGGGAGGCACATGTTCAGCTGCATGCAGCCTGTTTGTAGGTTGAAATGGAATGTAAAATAATATCAGCTAAAAGTAAAAGTTACAAATAGAAATACTAATGGTTATATAATTATATACATTAATAGAATTGTCGATAAAACGATAATGACCCTAGAAAAATTCGACGTAATATTAATATTGATTTTTAATTAAAAAAACTGGCCAAGTGCGAGTCGGACCTGCGCACCGAGGATTCCGAACAAATTTGTAGGTATATAAGTTTAAAATTATTATAAATATTTTTATTATAAAATGTAACTAAAAATTTATGCTTTTCGCAATGTTTCCTTTATCTGTGCTATAAAACGTTGCTTCGTACCAAATTTCAAGATTCTGAGTTCACGGGAAGTACCTTGTAGGTTTTGATTCCCTTTTCAATGTCGAAAATTTGCGGCATAAACGGCTGTATCTTTGATTGCGTTGGCTTAGAAGTTTGATTTTTTCACAGCTCTAAGGGACATTAGACTTGAGTATTTGATATGAATTTCAGCTTGATACCTCCACTTGTTCCTGAGAAAAAGGGTCTTGACAGATAGTTGCTCAACAAAGTGATCCTATAAGGGTTCCGTTTTTTCCTTTTGAGGTACGGAACCCTAAAAATATGACAGATACAGGGTTATTTTGCAATAACCGGCCAAATTTTCAGAGAAAGATCAGAATAAGTAATGCCGTCAAAAACATAACTTGTAAAAATAACCAAATCTCGCAACTCAGTTCTTCTACCGTAAAAAGTTGTGAGGTCCATGTAATACCAAGCCGGTTAATTTATTCAGTCCCTACTTAAGGGTCCTTCTGTCTTAAGTTATTACGTAATTAGCTAACCTAACTACATTTTACAGTGACCATATCAATATTAAAAATCTTTTATGTTTTAAATAAATAGATTGACTTGGCAAATTCAGGCTTCTAGTTTTATCCACAACGAAGCTATAGGCGGTCGAAAATGGCCTGAACTGCATGGAGAAAAGGATGGTACGGCCGTGCCGCTTTTTTTTGCTCGACTTGGCGACAGATAAAGGAAAATGGTGAAGAGAATTTAATTTAAAAAAAATATCAATAATTCTGTCCATTATACATGTGTTTTATATTCAAAATGCGTGGTAATGCACTATTTTCACTGATTTTACTGATTTTACACATTCGTAAGGGCCGATCGGTAGGCAAAAACTTGTTGCAAAACAAAATCACATTTAATTTGGTATAATTTCAAATAAAGGTCTTATTTACTGGTATTTTCAAAATCTGCAATGAGGGTATATCATCTAATATGTAAAATTCTCGTGTCGCGGTGTTTGTTACCAAACTCCTCCGAAATGGCTGAACCGATTTGTATGAAATTTTGTGAGCATATCGCGTAGGTCTGAGAATCGGCCAACAGCTGTTTTTCAAAACCCTAAATGATAAGAGTGACCCACCCCTAAATATTTTTTAAATTTTTTTGATAATTTTTTATTTTTATTTTACTATGATTTAGCATTGAAAAATACATAAAACTTCAAATTTTCACCCTCCTACGATGTTACGATGTCTTTAACCCCTGTTTTTAATCGCGATTTTTAAAACTAAAAAATATTTCCTAGAAATAATGTATATGGCAAAACAACGTTTGCCGGGTCAGCTAGTTATTTATATATTTGAACTTAAGTTTAACATTTAGCTACTGGTGTTCTTCAAAACGTGCAAAAATATTGTGCTGAGAATTATTTGGCTATGTAGATATATTCAAATTATTTTTGTTAATTAGTACATAAATCAAACTACATGGCACATTAAAAATAGGAAGAAACATATATTGCTATAAAATTTTAAATGTCAATATATATAATATATATATTCACTACCGGTGCTGAGTTTCAACAGTAATGTTTTAGAAAAATATTTCATAACAAAAAACTTGTCTAGAGAACACTGATTTTATGTTAGTCCTTAATAGTCAGTAAATCGTTTGAAAATATTTTAATACTCGTCATTATATTATAAACATTATATTTATTGTCGAAAAAACATTTTAAAACTTTGTAATAGTAAAAAAATAGTTACCGTAACAGAAACTGTATTTTCTTTTTTTACCCGGTCACCATCGTTTTATAATGTCATTTCACTATTGAGAAATGGGCACCATGTTTATTTGAACTGAAACTGCCAATTCCGATGCACGTGCTGTTGTATTTTTATTAAGAAGATTTTAGCTAGTAATGAAGTTTTATTTTTTTGTAATAATTAGCACGTTAAGTTTGAAATATCAACTAAATAATAGAGAAGTTTACATAGATTTGAAACGGGGCTTTCAGGGGCATTACAATATTTTAGCGAAAATTCAACAAATTTGTTCATTGTTATAAAATTAAATGCTTTTTTAGACAATACTCAAAATAATAGCACGGCAAATAAATAAATAATTAAACAGGAACAACTAGCTAAGCGCCGATTAGCAAAACGAAAGAGATACGCGGCCTTAAAAGAAAATTTATTTATTTATTTATTTCATTTATTACAAAATAATAACATCATTAGTTATATTAACCCATGCGATGCTATAACTAACTTAAATATAAGAAACTACTGACTTATAAATAATGACTATACAATAATGAATAATAATATTACATAACATGATTATAAAATAAGATATTAATTTAAAAAATTACAATTTTCAACGCATTTGTATGCTGCAATTGTTAACTTCGTCTAACTACATGTAAATATGTCAATATCCTGTGAGATGATATTAACTTTGTGTATGTATATTGAAGAACTATATGCAATAGAAAAAGAAAAACAAAGGTTGAGATATTTACAAAGGAAAGAAGCTAAAAAAAATTGTAAGCACAAAAGAGATGAATCCCCGTGCTCAACGAGAGCAGCGAAAGAGATGGCGAGAAAATAAATGCAAGCACTTGAACAGAAAACGAAGAAAAACAAATTCAAGAAGTTATATAACAAAATAGTATTGGTAGTAAAGAAGTATTCCCTAGTATTTCTCTAAATTGAGATTTAATCGAAGATGTTATTAAAGTCAAATGGTATCAGAGAAAAGTACACAGAAAGATGTACCGATATTTAAATTAAAATTAAAAATCAGTCAGTTGCAATACGCCCGTATAAAACAACAGAAATTATTTAAAGTAAAATATGATAAAATGAAGACAGGTAATTGAGCGCAATATTAAATATAGCAATGAGGAAGAATTTTTTAAGAAAATAAAAATTAACGAAATTTGTGAACAAAAAATAGAAAGCTTAAAGTGAAAGTTGAAATGATAATAATATTAGTTGTCCGTAACTTTTACAAGGAAGATAGAAATAGTTAATTAGCAGATGGCATTAAAGAATATATAAATAAAAAATAAAATAAAAAAACGAAATAGATACCTAACGGACACACTAAAAAATTTATATAAATTGTTTCAGATGGAAAATCGTAACATAAAAATATCTTATTCTGTTTTTGTAAATGCTGCCTTTTGAGTGGTTTTTTCTAAAAATAATAAAAATACTAGCCAGTGTATTCTGCATGAGAATAATGCATTGAGTTATTATGTACTACGATTATACTTCAATGGAATAATGAATTGTTAATTAAGGCTTTGAACAGAGCAAAAATATTAAAAGTTCGATAACGAGTTACTGCAAAGTTTATGTTGCGACAAATATAATGTAAAATGTCTTAAAAGACAATGTGACAACTGCAAAAATAATAAATTAAGTTACAGCCAACTCAATTATGATATTAAAATATTGTTTAGTGAATGGATAAAAACTACTGATATTGATCATAAAAGCAATCAAATGAAGCAAAAACGAATATGGAACAAATTAGAGAAGTTAGAGACTCCTTCAGCCCTGATCGAAGAACTGGATGAATCAGTGCAAAAATTCATGCCACATTGTGGCAATATATTAGCACAATATAAAGAGCTGAAACAGTTAAAAATGACTTGAAGAATAATGTAGCTCTAGTGCACGTAGATTTCAGCGAAAATTACTCTCTGAAATTTCACGAAGAAATACAATGCTTTCATTTGTTAACTATACAAGCGATTATAAAACTTATGAAGTAAAGCCATTTTGTTTTTGCACACTTTCAGAAAATCTAAAACTTGATTCATCTGCAATTTGGGCACACATTATACTAATTTTAAATTATATTAAAGAATGATCACCTTTTATAGACACTATTCATTTCGTTAGTGACAGTCCAAGTAGCCAATATAGAAATAGATTCATGTTTTACGCATTGACTCAACTGCACAAAGAATTTGTTGCACTCCGTTTAGTATCGTGGAATTATTTCGAAGCAGGTCAAGGAAAAGCTGCACTTGCTGCACAGCTGCAAGCTGGCCTTGGAGCTGTATTGAAGAGAACAGCTGATAGAATAGTAAAACAAGGAGAGAATATTGGCACATTTCAGAAATTTGTAAAAGTTGTTCAGACCAACGTACCACATATCACATACTCTTGTGAGAACGTCTGCTCTATTTAACAATCCACATGGCTAGAACGTTTGAAATAATGCATGCCAGTCGAAACATTACTGGAAAGGTCCTGTATAATGAAAGTCTTTTTTGTTATTTCATTTTTTAGAAATAAGAATTTATCATGGTAGGTGGATACTGCTGAACATAGAAGATGTCTATGGGCAGTAGTATCCACTTACCACAACCATCATCGTTTAGGTATATGATACAAATAAAAACAAATAAAAAAGTAATAACTATTGAAATTGTAAGCAGTGATGATATAGTAACTAAAGAAAAAAATAATTTCAACAACTGAAATCCCACTATTTAAAGGGGCAATGAAAACTCACCAAGTCTTGTTTAGTTGTGATCATAATCAATTTGCCTTTAGAAATAGGAGTTGCTTTACCTGTCTAAGTACCGGGTATCCTTGCATCCATGATAAGCATTTAGGTTCTTTGAAATACTCATTTATACATGAAAGTAATAAAGAAGATCAGATCGATATGATAAATAGAAGAAACTCAAAACAAAACCCAAGTAAAAACTATATTGTAATAGGAACTCCTAGCAGTATAATAATTAGAAAAAACGAACGACTAGCCGTCAACTAGTAAAATGAAGGACGTTTATGATAATAACAAAATAGTAGAAGGGAAAACTTTACAAAGTCTTAATAAATTTGATTCGGAGAATACTAGTCTTATGGAAACACCAACAAAAGCATTTCTAAATGCTTTGTTAAATTATTGATAAGGTAAATAATGATGAATTTATTGAAAGATTAATGACAGTTGAAGATAATATTGTAAAAGACTAGATAATAAAATTATACTGTCTGAGTACATCCATATAATTATTGTATATTTACTAACATAATTCTGAATTTGTTACTAAGCTTTTATTTTGTTTTTAACAGGTAAGAGGAAAACATGGCTCAAAATGACCAAAATCACCATCAATTCTTTCTGTGTTTACTTTCACAAAACTATATAAAAGCTATGCAAAAATAGATGTTGACTAAGTTACAAAAGAAGTTGGCACACAGACAACGTTTGGAGAGCCGATAGATGCTGATATTTACTTTAGAAGTTGCGACAAAACCCGAATATCTTTTCAAACCCATCGGATGTAAGAAATGAAAATTGCGCTCGATTGATTGCGTTCGGGTTAGAAAGAGTGCCTGAACAGAATCGTTCGAATTTATATACCCAAATTATTAATATCATTAGACTATTCCGCGGCGGTTTAGATTTACACGAATGTGTAGATTTCGTACCCATAATCGAGTGATTCTGAGGATAGTAACGGCCACGAACTGCCATTGAATGTTCGTTACAAAAAAATGTAATAGTGAAGACTGTAGCTACATTTTATTCCAAATAGTAGATTAAGGATTTTAAAAATTATGAAAACGGATACTTTTTAATTAAATTGCATTATTTTGATTTGTTTAACCATAGTTCTAACATAATTATGATTGAAAATATAATTAATATAATTATAATGGATATTTAATTTCTTAAGTTGTTATTTAGTCAGTAAGTTAAGCATTTGTGATTTAAATTAATAGATAACTATTATAAATTTAAAGTATGTTTGTTACATAGAGACCGATACTTACCAAAGTAGTGTTTATTTTTTTTTTACTAAAAGATTATATCAAAAGTTTCTAATTTTAAAACTATTAATGTTACAGTTACTGTTCTAATACTCTATATTATTAATTTTTCTATTGTTTGATTAATACTTCAGTGGCTGTTGAATAGGAATTCTTTTTTATATTTTAATCGCTTTTTTTTAAATTAATAATATTTTGAGTTAAGTTCTTTCTTTCTTTCTTTTTTAAAAAACGTTAAGTTATATCTTTTGTACTTATATTTGATTATTATTACCGTTCATTACCGTCTCTTCTAGGTAATTCCCATATCTATCCTTTTCATTTCCGTATAAGCCTAGTTCATTACTAGTAATATGAGAAAATTAAAAAAGTTGATTATCTAAAAACAAATCTGGATTAATATCTTCTTACACTATATAATATTATAAAGAGGAAATATTTGTTTGTTTGTTTGAATTGAATAGGCTCCGAAACTTATTGACCAATTTGAAAAATTCTTTCACCATTAGAATTCTACATTATCCATAATGAATGAGGCTATAGACTATTTAAAAAACGTTAAGGGTCTGTATGAAAACTTCGTTATTGTAACCCAAGGTGTGAAAAAAATACTAAAAAAATCCTTATATCGCGAATCGAAATTATTGACAACAGAGCAAAGTGATGTAATACATTTTTATACAAAACATCAATATCTAAAAAAAAAGTCCATGAGACCACGTCTCACTTACAGTTGTCACAATAACTACTTTTCCATGTTAAAGTATGCAATAGTAACGTCGAAAATTCTTTATATCGCGTACGCTGCGGAAACTATTGACAATAGAGCAAAATGATATACTTATGTACTACACTTTTATACAGAACATCAATATCTACAAAAGATCTGCGATACCATACGTTTAACTATTACAGTTATGTCATATTAACTACTTTTTCATGTTAAAATATGCGAATATGTTAAAATATTTAGTGGTAGAGCCATGCTGCAGCTATATTAGTAGTAGTATAGTTGTAGCACGAATGGGTCGGCTCGACCGGGGTAGGACCACGCTCTCACAAAATACCAGCGTAAAATAGCAGCATAACGCTGCTGTGTTTCGTATGGTGAGTGTAGAGAACCGGAGACCCTTTTTACTGGAAAAGAGGCATTCCATCTTAGTCCTCACGGATGACAACGCATCTGCATTTTGATTCGCAAACGAGGCTAGATGTAGATGTCTATGGGCCACAGCAACCACTTACCATCAGGTGGACTGTGTGCTCGTTTGTCAACCAATCCTATAGAAATGCAATAGTAATGCCGAAAACTCCTTATTATGTATACACTGTGGAAACTATTGACAATAGAGCTAAGTGATGTACTACCTACAGTTTTATAAAGGACATCAATATCTACAAAAAGTCTGCGATACCATATGTCTAACTATTACGGTTATATCACAATAACTACTTTTTCACGTTAAAATATACAATAGTAACGCCGATACAAACTAGACCACATTATTCGTACCTTGGTATTAGTCCTTATATCACTCCGTATTCAAGGCTATATCAGTACCTGTACCATGAATAACCACCAGTTACGTTAACCATGTGATTTAAGTAACATTTTTCACTTTTTAAATCTTTGTTAATTCAGCAACCGTCCGTCGTGTTGTCTCTCTCTCTCGAAGTTCGCTTGTCGCGAGGCGCAGACGCGTGATATACGCAGGTGAAACCGCGGGGCATGGCTGGTATTTAATAATCCGAAACTATATTATTGAGCGTAGGACTATTTTTTTTTATTTTGCTTCCTTGATAACAAGGTATAAACATTAACAGTTTCACTGTCCGGTTTTTAGACACAATAGTAAGACAATAGCAATGACCTATATGTAGTGCACGGGACAGCGAAAGGGTTAAATTAAGATGGCACCGATCATAACGCTTATTTTGAAGAACTATCCTGCTAACTAACACTACTTGCTTTGAAATAAACCTTGAAAAATTAATGAATTCGCTTTGCTTTTATAAATTTTCCTGTGAATTAAACGTTCTTATGGAATATACGTCACCATAGGAAATTGCCGTTAAAAATGTAATATTTATCTATACATCTATACAAATAAATAAAGTTGAAGTGCCTGTTTGTAATGTTAAAATAACAACTTTTTAGTAAATGCGTATGATAGTATGTACGGTAATTATAACAAAAAAAAAACGATATGTAAAATTTGTGTTTATCTGTGTGCTTGCTCCGGCTAATCTCCGAAACGGCTGGAACAGTTTCGACGGGACTTTTTGTTTGTTTCACCGGCAGATAGCTGCTGTTTTAAGGAGTAACTTAAACCTTTGTTTTAGAAAAATAATTAAAGTTCCGCGCAAAAAAATTAAAACCAATGAAATAATAATAATAATAATCATTATAAAAACATATAGGTTACAAACAAATTGTTGCACTGATTCCTAAACTAGGATTAATCCTGTATCTTAGGATATCAGTACCTTCCCATACAATTTTACAACATTAAATTTTAACGCAGACTTTTATAAAACAATTTTTTTTTAAATAAAACTAAGTTATTTCTCTTCTACCGAGTGTATATATGTGTGTGTGTGTGTGTGTGAGAGAGAGAGAGAGAGAGAGAGAGAAATAAATAAAAATAAAAGTAAATCCAATCGTAATAAATTAAACGCGGGCGAAGTCACGGGGAACAGTTAGTTATAAATAAACATTTTTTTTGTAAAATAAGTCGATAATAATATAACATATTTATGTATTGATAATAATGTATATTACACATACTAAACATATTTTAATATTATTATGTATTAATAAGTTTCGCAGTAACAAATAACTTGCGACTGATGACAAGATTAATTATACAGTATCGTAAATATATACGTCAATATTCTTCCTCCATTTTATTAGATCCACGCATTCATGTGTTTTCTTTACTCATTTACTCGTGACGTTCTTTTGTAGTTTCTTTAAATCTCTGCGGTTTTATGTCTTACTCCTCCGATGGTCGAGCCTTTGGAACGACCTCCCATAAATTTTGTTTCTAATTATCACAACATGACTTTATTGTTGTCGCCGATCTCTCCTGCACAATGTCGGTAACGATGGCTACTTTTTCGTTGGTTCTATTAAAATTTTTTTTTAAATATATTTTGATGAATAAGATAAAAAATATATGTATTTTAATAACTTTCAATGAAGATTGAATTAAGTATGATGTGTCTTTGAATATTCTACAATATTTCTCCTTCATATAGAGAGAAGAGATTGTTTCGATATTTACAATAATTTTGCCAATCTTTCGATGTAAATAAAAAAGTAACGGCATAGGCAGCAAACTCGTTTCATCTGCCAGTTGTTCCAAATTTGGCAGTTCATAAAGGCCTGTTTCTTCAACTCTATAAGGTTGTCTCAACGCCTGTTGCATACGAAATAATCCGGTGGTGCTTGGTTTAATATTTTATTTCTGTTTTTTGGTTTAGAAACATATGAATATTGTTCTCTTGTGATTCTTCGGCTAAAAACTTCAATTATAATTTCAACCAGCTGTTCCCCGCACTTCACCCGCGTGTAATTTAGGGTTTTAATTTATTTAGCACGGAACCCTAATTCATTATTCTAAAATAAAAGTAGCCTAAGTTATTCCTTATAATGTCAGCTATTTTCTAGTGAAAGTCCCGTCAAAATCGGTCCAGCCGTTTCGGAGATTAGCCGGAACAAACAGAGAGACAAACATTTTAAAAATTAAGTTTTTGTTATAAGTACCGTATATACTTTCATATGTATTTTTTTATAGGATAAGGGTGAAAAACAAGCACACAATCCACCTAATGGTAAGTGGTTGCTGCGGCCCCTAGACATCTACATCTATCCTCTGTTACAGATCAAAATGCAGATGCGTTTTCACCCGTGAGGACTAGGATGGAATGCCTCATTTCCAGTAAAAAGGGCCTCCGGCCACCTGCACTCACCAAGCGGAACGCAGAGGTAAACCTCTACTTAACGCTGGTATTCTGTGAGATCGTGGTACCACCCCGGTTCGAGCCGACCCATCCATGCGACAGCAAAAGCTGCCGCCTGGCTCTACCACAGCTGTAATTTTAACAAGAAGCTGTTATTTTAACATTACGAACAATCAATTTTATTTATTTGTATAGAAGGTGTATAGATTACAATCACAAAACTTTAAGGAAACAGAAACATAAGCATATTATGAACTTACTGTGGTAGTATCTACTTTCTCTCCCCCTGAATGGGTTCCCGCCTTGTCGTGGCTTAGTATAGCCGTGGCTTGGTAGCCCACGGTGAACAAAAAGGAAAAACGCATTCAGTGTACTCATTTTATAACAGAGCTCATTAAGGCCTGTTTTCACTTTCATTGGTGATTAGTGCAGGTGCTTAGTGTTTAGGAGTAAACACGTGTGGACAGCGATTGATTAGTGCAAGTGATTAATAACCTGTGTCTATGTCTGTGTCCATACTTCCTGGTCGACTGCTAACAACTGAATTGACTAAACACAGCCACTAAACAGAATTGGACACTACTTACACTACACACCTGCACTAATCAACCGCAAAACTAATCACCTGCACTCGCACTAATCAAAGTGAAAACAGGCCTTTACTTCTGAGAGGTGACCACGCATCTTTAACCTACCTATAGATATTTTACAAATCATATTGTCGCATGAGGTGTATGTAAAGTTAAAGGTATAATGCCAAATGTTAATTATTGTTGTTATTGTTTATACATGGTAGAGCCATGCTCGACCGGGGAAGGACCGCTCTCACAGAATACCAGCGTAAAATAGCAGCTCAACGCTGCTGTGTTTCGTGTGGTGAGTGTAAACAACCGGAGACCCCTTTTACTGGAAACGAGGCATTCCATCGTAGTCCTCACGGGTGACAACGCATCTGCATTTTGATTCGTAGTCGCGGATAGATGTAGATATCTGTGGGCCACAGCAACCATTTACCATCAGGTGGACTATGTGCTCGTTTATCACACTTATCCTATAAAAAAAGAAGTTAAATTAAGGGACGAGAGTCTGGTGATTAGTCATACAGGTCTTTCCTGATACTAACACCAGGCTCTCATAAATTATAATTATTGTTATACCTCAAACAAAATTATATAAGACAATGTAAACTTGTGAAAGCAAATAAAGTAAATATTATTATTATTTCTATGCGCGCGTTTTACAACTGTACCACTCTATAGTTCCTGAAGTGGAGTAAAAATTTAGATTGTGAATTAAAAATAAAGCTACACCTTATAGACTAGGAGATGATGACAGAAAATAGTCTCCCATTTTCTACTGCATGCCTTTTTAAGAATTGATAACTAACCCTAAAATATGAAAGACAGAGGGGTTACGAGCCCTTACGCGCTTGCACGTCATAAATAAAATGGCTTCTCTTTGTGTAAAGAATTTTAGTATTTTTCCGTGATAATATCACATGCCTTTGTAATATAACGTAGTTAGAACAAATTTATTATCCATATTGCATGCCTTTGTTATATAACGTAGTTGGAACAAATTTAAGCTGTAATAATTGATGGCATGCAATAAGCAACGGCCGACGGGACTCCGTATATTCCGTCGGGGTTATGTGGAAATGAAAAAAAAATTGAACATTTCCGTGTTTACAAATTGCATGCCGTTGTAAAAAATTAGTTTTTTTTTATCTCAAAAATACTCTACGAAAGTTGGCATGCACCCCTCGTATGACCATGGGTGGAAAATATTAGGAAAATGTTGTGAAAACTTAAAAAAAACTCAAGTGCTTACTGTGGAAAACTCAAGCGTATACTGTGGAATTTTTCGGCGAGCATTTAGGCTAACACGACTGAGCCGCGATAGCTATTAGCTATTAAAACATTTGTTTTAGATGCTGTGAGAGAAATGAAATGTACCTACATTTGTGATGTTGTTTTATGTGGACATGTTCAATATTCTCACAGCTTCAGTTTCATTACATTCGGTTAGTACCACGGCGGCCAATTGGCCGCCGTGGTACTACAAAATCTCTTAGTGTCCTCATTTAGTGCTATGTTTAAAAATTAATGTAAAAAGGATAAATGGATGTTATGGAAAACTTTTAATTTTGAATTAGACGCTATTCTTACAAAATGAACATTTAAAAATAAGCAAACCAGCAAACAAACTGCAGACAACAGTCTGCTAACGTATCTTAATATCTTTTCTAGAAATAAGTATAATTTGCATATAAATGAAGGTTGTTTGTTTTTTTCGTTTTTCGTATAATTAATGTATTAATGTAACAAATTATCATATATTGTAAATATAAATAAAAATGTAAATGTTCGTTTGTATAAAATCTTAAATCTCCGAAAGTTCGTTGACAAATACCTTAATATAAACAATGAATTACAAAGGCTGAACTTAACGTCTTTTGGCATTTTCGGTCTCTCTCTCTCCCTCTGTCTCTTTGTGTGTGTGTGTGTCACGTTTGAAAAACTTTTGAACCACAGCACCGCATCTGGGTACAGCTAGAAAGTTACAAATATTAATTATCTATCCGTCTCATTTTTTTCCAGAAATATGTGTTAAGTATTGAATGGTATTTCGTTAGATAAACATTTGATAATATTTTACATCAATTTCCATTTCGCAAGCGTATTTCATCATTTTATAATGTATCAATACCCGATAGCTGAAGCGAGTCTCTGAGGACAGGCATCACCTGCATTTGTCAATTTGAATGATCTCGCTCCCTATCTGACTAGGTTATCCATAATTTTGATAAAATTCCCATTTTTGACGTAATCTTTTTTTTCCTACCGCAGAATAAATAATAGTACGAAACAGCATTATGCAACGTCGTTATTCTGTGAAAGCGCGGTCCTTCCCCGGTCGAGCCAACCCATTAGTGCAAATATAATATACGTAGGTCACTCAATAAGTTTTGAGATATACAAAAAGTATTCTGGATACTATTAATATTAATTTTACATCTTTTCAAAATATGCTCCATCATGCTCTATACAAAATCAATTTATACAAATCTCTATACAAAGTTCCATTCGCCTAAACCAACTCTGAAAACACTTTTGCCAGTCTTGCTTGATCTGACAGGTCGGAAATCGCTTCTTCATATGATCTTCATTGACTTTTGGGAACAAAAAGAAGAGCTAAGTCAGGGCTGTAGGGTGGGTGACTTAGAGTTTCAACACCAGATTCCTCAATAAATGCTTTTGTTCTAAGGGAGGTATGTGAAGAGGCGTTATCATGATGCAGCATGATTCCCCGAAGTCCTGTCTTTGCTCTCCCGCACAGCTTGAAAAGCTTTGGGTAATGCAACTGTAGTATACCATTCACAGTTGACTGACTTACAATTTTCCAGCAGTAACGTCGACAAATGTCCGCTCCGCGGATAAACTAGCCACCATTATTTTGCCGACGTTGCGAGGTCTTTGCAGTTTTGTCGGTTGCTCCTTCTGAGTAGACCCATACCGATGATTGCCTTTTATTTTCGGGATTATATTGGTAGATCCATGTTCCATGATCCATGTCTCGTCACCAGTAACGATTTCTGAAACACGCCCAGATGCCCCGTTTTCAAAACGTAGACGCATTTCGTGGTACCAATCAACACGAGTCTGTTTTTCGCTTTCGGAGAGCAAACGAGGGAACCATCGACAACAAAGCTTCCTCACTCCAAGATGTTGATGTAGGATGGTATGAATGCTCTGCTCCCCTAACTAATGCCTACAATCTTTTCGATGTCCGTATATGTGATTCGTGGATTTTCTGCCGTTACTACTGTTTGCGGGGCCCCGGTTCTTTGGTCATCTTTAAGATTAAACTCACCGCTTTTGAATTCAGCAAACCACCTAAAATTGTTGCGAGTGTTGGAGCTAAGTCTGTGTTGTAAACTTATTTGTTCGGTTAAACCAAAAAATTTAAAATCATAATATATCACGGTTATATATATTCACGGTTAAGATCCATCGTTTTAAATGAAAAGCGCGGTAAGCGTTGCAGGTAAATTAATAGAACTTTGTTTTTTTTTTAATATTGAGGAAATGGCTTATGGAGTTCTATTTTTGCATAAATTTGCTTTTTAGAGACATATAACACGGGTGCGTTCCATTTTTAAATTTCGAGCATCTCAAAACTTATTGAGTGACCTACGTAGCTGCAGCATTGCTCTAGGAGTCATTTACGAGCTATCTATTATACGGCATACATATTTTGTTCATTCAAATGTTATATAAGTACTCGTAATTAAGCGTGTTTGCGTATTATAACGCCGTTTTACTCTACAAACTCTCGCAAGAGTCAGCTGAGACAAAAGGTAGGAAGGTTTCATAGTCTTCGATAGGTGACCGAATAAGATCTGAATATGTCAGGTGTAAAATTATTATATCGGCTATGAGGACCAGGGTAAAATATTATCGACATTGGTACTGTCCTCACTCATTCCACTGGTAATAATTTAGCCCAAAATTAGGAAAGTCTACGTTCCGTTCAGAAATTACTAACAATGGACTACACACGGTC
The DNA here is from genome assembly GCA_033319125.1 of Parnassius glacialis. NCBI lineage: Eukaryota > Metazoa > Arthropoda > Insecta > Lepidoptera > Papilionidae > Parnassius > Parnassius glacialis. The sequence continues at coordinate 8,905,079 of JAVANC010000027.1, read as the reverse complement.
CTAATATTAATTGAAATCATGGTAAATTTACACCTGACTGACAGTTTACTCGTACGGTGTACGAGCCGCGTGCCTGCAAGTCGCGTGCCTTAAAAACAAGGTTAGCGTATTGTACCGCGACAGTCGAGTGTAACCTTCGTATCGGAGTATCGCTTCGCCCGCAAGCATGGCGATCTGACGCGCAAATTATATCGTTAAAAAAATAAATGTCATATACACCAATAAAAAATATAGGCCAAAAATAAGAATTGCCCGTGTAAGAAGCCTAGAAGTGACAAATTAAGTTGCAAATTTTAAATCGAACGCGCGAAATTTTTCTTATTTTTTTCTTAGTTTAAAAAACTGTTGAAGTGAAAATGGGTCTGAAAACTGAAGACGATAAACGTCCGAGCAAGTTGGCGATAATGGATGATATTTCAGATACGCCAAGTAAGTTGGTGAAAATTTTATTTTTAATTTTAATAATTAGTTTTTTTTTAAATTATTATTTAAATATCAGTCGAATGACTGGAGATAATAAAAAAAGAAGTATATAACTTAGCATGGATGTAATCTAAGTTTATATACATAATTACATATAACATAGCATTTAAATACTTTAAAAGAAATAAATAGTCATCTATATCACATGTTGTGTTTAAATTCACAATGAGGAACCGATAAATATGAAGCCTTTTTTGTGAACAGTGGGTACTTTTATATATAGATATTTTTTGTAAACTGAATTACTTATATTCGTATTTATTTTTTCTAAAAAATACGTATCGTTTAGTATCATATTCTTTAAAATGTTTTTGTATTGTAATTATTTTATAATTCACGTATCACAAGAATCACTTTATAGTTATAATTTTGGGAACAGATTTTTATTAACTTGGACTAAACGTATATTACATAATATGTAACTTTTATTCTACATTCTTTTGGTAACATTTAAAAAAATCTACATATATTACAATTATCTGATATTTTCATGTAGGTAACCAGCAATATTTTTAAATAAAATATTTTATGGTCTAGTGGATACACATATTTAAAAGTGATTCTTGTGATTCGTGAATTATAAAATTATTACAATACAAAAACATTTTAAAATATATGATATTAAATGATACGTATTTTTTAGAAAAAATAAATACAAATGTAAGCAATTCAGTTTATAAAAAATATAAGTAGGTACCTCCGTTAATAATAATTATTTAAAAAACGTAGGTACCCACTGTCCACAAAAAGGTGTCATATAATTGTCGTTCATATTATAGTTACATTTAAATTTTGATCGCGTGCCAATTTTTTTACATTTATTTGTCACCATGTCCGCGATATAACCCATTTAATTAAAAAAAAATTAAATCAGTTCCACTGTTTCCGATAAATCGGTGAACATATTTATATGACGTCGTTACGCGTCGAATATGAATCTTCCCGTTTTGGAACTCTGTTAAAATAGCTACTACAATAATAATTTGTGTAGCTGCATTTTCCTTTTTTTATTACAATATTTTTTATCTCTAATAAAAATCAATTGCTATCTATTAGTCTCGCTAACATTTAATAAAACAAAACATATGCGTTGAATTTTCTATACCTTCTTCGTTTTTGAAGTCTGTTAAAAATAGTGCAATTTGTACAGCTACGTTTTACTTTTCATAATAATCTAGTTGTTCCCGGCATGCATTGCAATGCCTCTTTCTTGTCGAAAACTTTTGCGGGAATGCCCACAAAAACTCACTAAAGTTTTATCGTAATCTGATGAACGGTATAGCCCATAAAATACGAACAAACAAAGATCGATTATTATGTATTAGATAAATCAAAATGGGATAATTTAAAATTTAAAATTTTGTACAGCCGACTTCAATATATGTTATTAAGAATAACTCAATAACTACTGGTCTGACCTTGATCAACTTTATATGGGACCACACGAGAAGTATCAGCTTTCAAATAAAAAAAGAATCATTGAAATCGGTTTACCCAGTAAAAAGTTATGAGGTAACACGCATAAAAAAAAAGAAAACAAGAACATAGAGTCGAATTGCGTACCTCCTCGTTTTTGAAGTCGGTAGAAAAATAATAATAATATAAATAAAATAAAAATAAATCTCCATCATGGTGTAGGTATTATAAAGTTTATTTTGGCGGCATTTTATACAATGCAATTTAATAAATGTACAAAAATATAGTGTAATGAAAGTGTAGCAAGGGTGTTCAAGGAATGTTCCTTGTTCCTTGTTCCAAATTTTGCATTCAAAGTTACTATAGCAGTAATTATTAAACCAAATGTGAAATGTTACAGCCATTTGTGCAAGTCCAAAACTAAACAAGAAATTACATAAACTGGTGGAGATGTTATCTCTTTATACTGTCTGTACTTTGTAGGGTCTGTGCTCAGTGAGTAACGTAACTAGCACAATCTATTGATTGCGTTTATAGTTCTATTCAACCTGCCATTTCCACTTTCATTTAATTTTACGAGATGTATAATCTATCTATACATATACATTCAAATATAATAAATTGAAGTGAATGTTTGTAATGTCAAAATTCAAGCTTTTTACTAAGTGCGTATGAAAGTTATATTACGGTATTTAATACTTATAACAAAAAAACAATTTTTAAAATTTTTGTCTGTCACTCTGTCTGTGTCTGTTTGTTCCGGTTAATCTCCGAAACGCCTGTACCGATTTTGACGGGACTTTCACTGTTAGATAGCTGATGTAAAATGGAGTAACATAGGCTACTTTTATTTTAGAAAAAGAATTAGGGTTCCGCGCAAAAAAATTAAAACCCACGAAGTCCATCGTAATAAATTCCACGTGGATGAAGTCGCGGAGGACAGCTAGTAAAATAATAAGATTAAAACATTTGTTTTAGATGGTGTGAGAGAAATTAAATGTACCTACATTTGTGATGTTGTTTTATGTGGACATGTTCAATATTCTCACAGCTTCAGTTTCATTACATTCGGTTAGTATGTTAATTACGTATGTAAATATGGCTTAGCTTTCTATTGACTCCCGTCGAGTTGGGGGTTGAGACGTACTTAAAGTCCAGTAGTTTCGATGATTAGTCGGAACAAACAGACACATACAGACACACAGACAAACAGACAAAAATTTAAAAATAAATATTTTTTTGTTAAAGTAGCGTATGTTCTTTTACATGCATTTAGTAAATAGCTGTTATTTTGACATTACAAACATACATTTCAATTTTATTTACATATTTGTATATTATATGTTACCAATTACTGCCAGCATCGATAAAATTTTTAAATTGTAGTTTTAGTGTTGTTTACCCAAGGCTCGGCGGTAAAAATACAATGGTGATGAAACTCACATGTCTGAATATTAATAATAATAATGTCCTCCAGACCGAATTTCGGTCACGGCGGCCAGCCTTAACGGAAACGAGCCATCTGCGCGGGACAGGATTAAAGTGCCCAAGTGTATGTGCAAGCACAGGTGCACTCTCTATTCCTTCACTCTCATAGTCCGGTGGGACAGTCATCCGACACAACTGGAGAAAGATCAGGCGCAGGACCACCGGCTGTACGCGCTTTCCGAGGCAAGGGGGCGAAACACCAACTTCCTGACTCTGAGTATTTCGTGACAGAAACACCCAATAACTAATTTTGACCAGACCCATAATTCGAACCCGGAACCTTATGATCGGTAATCACGTTTACCACCACTAGATCAATGAGGCCAATGAGAATGTCTGAGGGATAAAACTTTAACAAGCGGTCACTAGAAAAAGGAATATGGTACAAAACCATACAGTGTCAGCCTCTTCATGTGCCCTGGTTCATGAATACTAGATTAAGTAGGAAATTAGTTACTACTGCTCATAGACTCAGATCTGGACACGTTCCATGTAAGAAATTTGTATTTCTGATGAGAAAAACAACTTCGCCCAATTGTGAAGACTGTGGAGTTATAGAAGACCTATACCATATATTGATGGAATGTGTTCGATTTGAGTCTATTAGAAGTAATTTCATAAGGGTCTTGAATTTGAACAGAACTGACGTAGGCACATTTTCATAATATTCTATACCAACCAAATGGCGACGATGCGAAAGTTCTGTTCGAATCCATGGCCCACGTAGTATAATAAGTATTAAGTAACGTTTTATGAGTAAGTCATGTATGTTAGGGTATGATGGGACTGACATACGCTAAGCGGTAAATGTCCCTTAAATTATAGTAGAATAAAAAAAATATTTCGAAGACACGTGAAATCCGCCAAAACACACTGGACTAGTGCGGCTGTCTAATTAGTCGAAGTGCTTCGTCCAGTCCGGGAGGCATTCCGCGACAATGGGCGGGTATCTTGCCTTTTCGGCCTCCTCTGTTTGTTTAGACTCTTCAGCTACGTTGGGTGTTGCTACTGCAGGGGCTGCTGCTAGTTGAGCGTCTATATATAGCTGGTCTATGACCTTTGACCATAATGCGGTGGTAAGCCAGATGGCTTGGTAATGGGCGCGGATAATGTTTGTCCTGCAGAGGGCGCTAGGGTAGCGTACCTTGTGCTTTCCCAGCCGTTCGATTCCTCCCCTCCTTGCTCATACTCGGCCACGTTGCTACGACGGTCCGGTGAGATGGGGGGGGGATTCCACTGAACATAGGCCTCCCCAAAGGAATGCCACGAAGCACGGTCCTGACCTACCTGCATCCATCGACTTACTGCATGTCTTACCAGGTCGTCACTCCATCTAGTGGAAGGACGCCGCTCTTTATACAATACAAGGTCTGAAACTACTAATATATTGGCTTTAGCTCGGACCCAGAAGTGACAACCTAGTCGCTAACTACGTAGCTGATTAAATTACTTGTTTGAGAAAGTATTGCAGACTGCATAAATTGTCTGAGAAAGTATTAGTACCATTTATCATGGCTGAATATTTGTTACCACTACCGCGAGATATTATATAGAGTAGATTTGCAACGAATAGTACATTCGGACACACGCCGAGTACCGAATACACTGCGGACTTCTTGGCCGAATATTAGGCAAAAGTATTCGGCCGGGAAGGAAGTAGTATTTATTCTTCAGAGCGTCTATTCTCTGAAGCTGGGAGTGTCTACGAGAAGTAAAGGAGTAAACTACTGCCTAAAAATGCAGAAAAATTTGTGCTTCTGCACCATTATGTTCCACTTTAATTACGATAATTGAAGTGTTTAGACATTTATCTGATAGTCATTTTTTTATTTTTATGATGTCGAAGTTGATTATGAACCTACGACTACTTTAATGATTACAAGAAAGAAGTTATAAAATAAATAGATACTTTCATTTTACAATAAACTGACTACAATTAAACCTCTTACTTAAGTATTCGGTATTTGACCGAATATGATAAAAGTAAGCGAATAAAAACAGAATACCGAATAATAGCCGAATATCCGTTGCAATTCTAATATATACCTATTTAATATCATATTAAAATAGTTTTCTATCATCATGTAAGTTCATTCTATTTTAGACTATCACCTAGCTATTTTATTTTACTCTATTTAGGGTAACTCAACAAAATTTGTTTCTGTTGCTGATATAGAAGTTTCTGAGCTTTAATTAAAGCAAACTTGTTTGGAATGTGAACGTTTTATAGTGTTTCACATTATGCACGCGGTGATTACACGTGGCAGATCCATGCTATAGCTATTGTATGATTTTAGCACGAATGGGTCGGCTCGACTGGGGAACGACCACGCTCTCACAGAATACCAGCATATGGTGAGTGTAGATAACCTTGTCGCTGGTAACGTGGCATTCCATCTACGTCGTCAGGGGTGGCAATGCGTCTGTATTTTGAATCTTAATCGAGGATAGATGTAGATGTCTATGGGCCACAGCACCCACTTACCATCAGGTGGGTTGTGTGCTCGTTTGTCACTCTTATTCTTTACAGAAAAACGCCCGAACTATTCGATTTATATCATTATCATCGTTACAGCAGTTCATGTTTGTGTACCTAAATGAGTAAATTAATAAAAAACTCGCACACAAGCCCATGGGCTCTAAGTAGTGAGACCTGTTTTATGCCGAGGAGTCCGTGTGGTTAGACACCACCCTCTTACCAGTTTCTACCGCTGAGCAGTAGGGCGTGCAACGTGAACTGCTGGGTTTAGGTCTGTAGCTATAGAGGTTATAGATACAGGCCGTGATGCATTCCATTTTAGTCCTCAGAGGTACCAACGCGTACAACTTCTTTGAAGTAGGTAACAAAATACGATATTGTTGTTCCGAATCTATTAGTCAAGTTAAAATAAATTATATTTTACGAGAATATGCCTTGAAAGTACTTATAATCAGTTGAAAAACGACTTTAAGTTCGTAGATTTATATAATATTTTCGAATAATTATGAATTGTTTTTAAAACAGCGGTAACCGATAAGTTATTTTAATACTACACCTGAGTCAATTGATTATCATCGGAATTTAATCTCGCTACAGTCGTTCTGGTATTCTTTTAAACCAACCGTCCTCGATACAAACAAACCTTATTTGTGTATGTATAGTATATTTTTAATTTCCTATTATTCCTATTTTACGATGTTTTCCTTTACCGCGGAGCGCGTGGTAAATCAGCACTTAAAATTGCAAATTAAAATTTCATTGCCGGGTTTCAACTCGGATAACTCGGTGCGCTATGAAATTTTAAGTAGAGCGCTTAATTTTCTATTTGTATTTTTTTTTCTTTTAAATGTAGTAAACAGCTAAAATTTTTAACTGAACTTATTCAAGAATTTCTTCAATTTAAGTGACTTAACTAATTAATATATTATAACTAAATTAATGAGATTTTTATGAATATGAATTTTAATCATTATTTCATATTTTTTCATCATATTTATTCTACCTTCGTACTTGAATACTTTTACATTACTTTAATAGAAGCCGTTTGTTTTCATATTAGCATGTGGAAAATGATTTTTTTTTATATTGTACACCAAATCCCCAAATGATGGATCACAGCGCCACTGAATTTCTTCCTTGTAAAATACATTATAACCTGTTGATCACAATGAAATTGATTCGATTTTTTTTTTGTTACGCCCACACTAGGATCTTCTCCTGTATCGTGGAGGAAATTGACATATATCAATTACAAATGGACGTATTTACTGCTGGTTCCTTTTTTAATAGAACTGAAGTAGCAAACGAACTTACATACAGTCCACCTGATGATAACTAGCTGTTCTGTTGTCCATGAACGTGTGCAGCCAACTTTAAACAAAGTTTTAAAAACTTCTATAATTTTATCAGAACAGTCGGTATAAAAAACTTGGATTGAAATATAAAAGAAAACTAAAGCTACTAACAGACTGAGAACTTGACTGTTAGAAAACGCCTTAAAATGTTAAGTCCGCATTTGTACTTTTTGTTCGAGAAAATATTAAGAAAAACCGGCCAAGTGCGAGTCGGACTTGCGCACCGAGGGTTCCGAACAAATCTGTAGGTATATAAGTTTAAAATTATTAAAAATATTTTTGTTATATGATGTCTAAAAATTTATGCTTTTCGCAATTTTTTCTTTATCTGTGCTATAAAAAACATTGCTTCGTACCAAATTTAAAGATTCTTAGTTCACGGGAAGTACCCTGTAGGTTTTGATTCCCTTGCGAATGTTGAAAATTTGCGGCATAAACGGCTGTATCTTTTGATTGCGTTGGCTTAGAAGTTTATTTTTTCACAGCTCCAAGGGACAGTAGACTTGAGTATTTGATATGAATTTCAGATTGATACCTCCACGCGTTCCTGAGAAAAAGGATCTTGAAAGACAACAAAGTGATCCTATAAGGGTTCCGTTTTTTACCTTTTGAGGTACGGAACCCTAAAAAATTACTTGTTAGTATATTTCAAAGAAATGGAGTCCCCCTTCAGGTATTAATGATTCTTGCCCTAAAATCTTCTAGGGATTGCGTGTGTATTGCTACTCCTAAGTAATTTTGTAAATGTCCACTGCTGATAATAGTCTCTTTCTTTTAGTCCAATAAGTCTAAGTCCAAAATACACAGTCTTTCCGTACACATAGCGCTCGTTAGGTGGATATATTAGTGGCAAACACTAGTATCGACTGGAATTTATATAATTGAAGTGTTAAATTTTTGGCAAATTTTTTCTGATAGTTTCACTCACAGTTATTAATTTGACGTGGCGCAGTGGCTTAGCAATAAGTTGCAGCGCTACGGGCCGCGTGTTCGAATCCCGCACGGAACAAGTATTTGTATTGTCTACAAATAATTGTTCCAGGTCTGGATGTTTGTCCTTGTGAAATTTATCTATGTAAACTGCACCCATGATGCAGGATAAAATCTTAGCGTGGAGGTAACGTTTTTAAAAAAATATGATAAAAATTATTAAAAAATGTACAAATTGTGAAATATGTAGGAAAAAGGAAATTATATGTAAGGATACTCCAGGCATACGAAATTCTACATTTAGATTACTAAACTTGCTTACAGCTTAAAATAAACAAGGGTTATCCGCAAAAAATATAATTTAATAAACAGTTATCATTGCTTGTTCAGTCATTTCGATAACCCTGACATAACGCTTCAAATTGTCAAGTAGTCTCTTTTAATCCAAGACAAACTGCTCCTTATGTCAATATGAAGAAATATTTCTATAATCTTATCTTTGTTGATTTTCCCTTAAATTAAAACAAGCCAAGATTTTAATTTTAACCTATTATATATGTAGCTACGGCGTGACTCTACCATGTAGTATTTTGTCCGTTTTTCTGCCCAGAAGTTCTGCTGGGCGACAGCGCCCTATTAATTACAAGTGGTAAAATTAAAAAAAAATTGCACAGCCGACTTAAATACGAATATAATGAGAGCGTCATCGATATCGTTAAAGTCAATTAAATACGCATTATTAAGGATAACTCAAAAACTGCTGGCCAGATCTTGATATGGGACCACTTGAGAAGCACCAGCTTACAAATAAAAAAAAGAATCATCAAAATCGGTTCACCTAGATAAAAGTTCTGAGGTAACAACACACTTAAAAAATACAGTTGAATTTAGTATCTCATCCTTTTTTGAAGTTAATTAAATTACTTCCTTTGAGGCATTCTATCGTAGATTTTTTTTTATAAAACTGAAGTGACCAACGAACGTTCAGTTTACGTGATGGAAAATGGCTAATGAAGTACGATAGACGCCTTCAACCAAAATTAAATAATGATCATAACACAGCAGCGTTTTGTTTAGTTTTATTCATAATGTCTAATTCAGTTATATCATAAGATGTTCTATAATGCCGTTTAGGGGCTAATTTAGTTGTTAATTGATTGTGTTGTGTGTTTCTCGAACATTCCTTTCGTGATGTAACAGACGATGTAGCAATGGTGTAGTAGCAGACATATATCTTAGTGTGATTATATAACGAACTTTTGATTGCGTGAGAAAGTAATCTTAACTGGTCTTAGAATGTGTACCAAGAAGCCAAGAACGTCTCAAATCTTTTGAGGCTGCAGGTTTGCGATCATCGTCGCCAAGAAGATAAAACAAATCAAATTTAAAAGACATCAAATTTGCAATTAAAATGACAGTACCAGTATTACTAAGTTTTTCCTTTTAAAACATATCAGTTATGTATTATGTATGTTAAAAGTAAGTCTACTGTTGCGTGGTGTAGCAGTCATAGAATAAAAATAAAATTAAATACTTTTTTATATTATTCAGCCTATTATAAATCCCACTGTTGGCCAAAAGCCTTCTCTCATTTCTGCAAGCAAGGGTGTTTCCATCGCGCTGCTCCAATGCGCGTTGGCGAACGTCGTCGAAATATTTTTTTTTTAATTTTCAGACATCATGCCGGTATTTTCACGAAGTTTTCCTTCCCATTTTGTTTATCGGTTATTAAGGCGATATGAGACAATCAGATAATAAGTATCTACTCACTTGTAACATGTATTCTAAATCTCTGGGCTCAATTATAAATTGAAGTTATTGGCACACAAGTGTACTCCAAACTTAAACCACTTAAACCTTTCGAAGTGTGTTAAGAAAAAGTGTTAAGTACACTACTTTTAGAAATGATTAGGTCAGCATGTCGCATTTAGAATGCAAACAATGGGGCAAATACCTGCATCCTTATTTTTATGCATTTTACTATTTTATACCTTGTTTATGAATAGTGTTGAAATAGGTATTAAAACAAAGACAACCTCTCAAATAGTATTCTAATTGGGTTGTGGAACTATTGAATATGAAATAATATGTAAGTGGTACATATATAAATGTAGTGAATCATTTTGTTTCAAACTCGGTGTCGATCTTTATTGTAAGGTTCTTTTATAAATAATATTGAAGTGTAATATCGAAATAACCGCCTTTCATCGAACTCAGAGGCTTAATTGCAAGTCATTAAGACATCAACAACCATTTGTAAAAAGTGTGTAGCATCGCGGCTAAGGGACTTTTTTCTGCCGACTTCCAAAAAGGAGACGGTACTCAATTCGGGTGTATGTTTTTTTTTATGTGTGTTACCTCATAACTTTCTACTGGGCGAACCGATTTCGATTATTCTTTTTTTATATGAAAGCTGATAGTTCTCGTATGGTCCCATATGAATTTGATCAAGGCCAAACCAATGGTTATTGAGTTATTCCTAAATAACCTATATTGAAGTCGGCTGTACAAAATTTTTAATTTTAAATTATCATGAGAAAGACTCTACCATAGTTTAAGCTCAAGACTATCAATAAACCGTGTTTTGGAAAATTATGGCTAGTCTCGGATTACGACTTTTGTGCATACGAACCTAATTAGGTAGTACTTAAGAAAAAGTTAACTCAAATTTCATTAAAAAAATCGTTATTATTTTATTACAAAATCAATTCTATAACAACATAAGTTCATTCACGTTTCACTTAAACAGCCACGTGCTCGTGCGTTAGTTTCGAAATGTAATTACTGGAATAGTTTTATCACGCTATCGATACTAACAGTTCGATAACGGAGCCAGCCTCTTGAGAAATGTTTGCTTTGAAAAGTTTGTCATTATTTTCAATATTATGAAAATACATGTCAAGGATCCGTTCTTACATAACACACGTCTTACAGTTATTGCAAATAAATACGCCTCGGATTCAATTGTTGTTCGCTTTACACACTTTAAATAATCGAAAATATAAATAATATATTATTGTTGGAAATGAAAACAAACCAACTTAACGTGGTTTAGTTTGCGTTTTTTAAATAAATTATCAATCTCATATTGGAGTTAACCTTTTTAAATCTAATATGTGCATTAGTAAACCTAAAATAATGAAATGGCGCTATTTACCCAGTTCGTTATAGCGTCCTTATCGTTTTGTACTTTTGTATTTATTTAAAAATGCTTATTTTTAATAATGTAAAAGAAAATAATAAATAATTGTAATAAATACATATTATAATTTTAAAATTAATTTTCATAGTTAAGTGAAATCCCAATCTGTTTTGAAATACCTATTCTGTGATCTTGCTGAAAATTACCGCCACTTAGGTTTTAACGGCCCGTGTACTTAATAAGCCTTAGAACCAAACATATTCATTAAGCAATCTATGTGCAACTCGAACATTAATCGAACGCGACGTATAAATCGGATACATGAGTATTTATTATGAACTACACTCATCTACACTATATCTACATTGTTTGAATGTTGTATTTGTAGGAAATTTCTGGAACTTCTGATCCAATTCTGAAAATTCCTTCATTGATAGAGAGCTACATAAGGTAGTGGACATGGACATGTTTTCCATTGTTTTCCAATCGTTATTTTATGTGTAGAAGAATAAAATTAACCAACCTCCATGGTTACACTTGCTACTTTGTTTTCTATTATGTAATAGCGATCCACCCCGGCTTCGCATGGGTGATTTCTGGATATGGACAACAGCGCCACCTACTGGGTCCAATTGTAAATCTAAACCATCCAGGGCCCCTCAATAGCATACAAAAAAAACCATCAAGATCATTCGAGCCGTTATGGAGTTTTAGCGAGATTAACGGAGAGCAATTGATTTTTATATATAGAGATAATATTTAATTATATAACATATAATATGTGTTATATGCGTTTTAGTTCTTCGCAAAGTGTAATATTATAAATAATTTATTTAATTCATGAATTATTATAACATATAGAATAAATTAGAAGTTAATCGATAAAAGGAAAATCTTTTTATTTTAATCATATACAAATAAATACTTTTTCTGCCGACTTCCAAAAAGGAAGTACTCAATTCGACTGTATGTTTTCTTATGTGTGTTACCTCATAACTTTTTACTGGGTGAAGCGATTTCGATGATTCTTTTTTTGTTTGAAAGCTGGTGCTTCTCGTGTGGTCCCATATAAATTGATCAAGGTCAGACCAATAGTTTTTGAGTTATTCTTAATAACTTATATTGAAGTCTGCTGCACAAAATTTTTAATTTTAAATTATTCATAAACTAAGTAGAAGTCAATGAATTAAAGTGACATAAAACATTTGTTATACCACAGAATAAATAATAGTTGGTTATACTAAGCATAGATATAGTCTAACGTTAGTTAGTTACTAAATCTATGATACCAAGGATGTCGAACTATGTTGTTTTAGCACATTGAACTATTATGTATGTACTCATGGACCTTTCTAGTTCCATGTATGTACTACGTACATTGATTGCTGCTAAAACATTGAAGTATAATATATGAAATATTCAAGTATCATGGTGTACGTAGCACATTATACTTTAATGTTTTAGCAGCAATCAATGTACGTAGTACATAATAACTCAATGTGTTAAAACAACATACAGTTCAACATCCTCAGCATAAATAACGTTTTATGTCACTTTAATCCATTTATTTTTACTTAGTTTTAGCACCAGAATATGGTATCTATGACCTAAGGGTGTGACAGTATTCGTTTGTAGTTTCGCATCACACCGACGACGATGTGTCTAAAGTTCTTCTTCCATTCCACAACGCGTGAGCGTGACTTCATTTGTTTATGACTGCGACAGGAAGACGGTTATTTGCTTGGTAGTTTCAACTAATCTATGCTATAGGAAAACTATGCGGATAGACCATTGTATTGTGAGTAAGGTTTTGAAACAAATCGTTCCGAATAAATGTTTTAAATCAGTAAATTATAAATGACCGGAAATGGTTAGTACAAGGAAATGTAACTGGCCATTTATATTTATTTCACAAAAAAACATAGATCTAAAAAAAAGGTGTTTTAGCGATACTATAAAGAAGTGTAGACAGCAAATTAGTTTGAAACAGTAATTAAATGTAAGTGTGGATTCAAAGGAGGCTTCTAAATTCCTGCAAATTTTAGATTCGATCTTTGTTTGCTTCATGCATTTGATATAGAATATATTTATGCAGTTATGAATACACACACACATATATATATATATATATATATATATATATATATATATATATATATAATATATATGTGTGTATGTATATATATATATATATATATGTATGTATATATGCAAATTTATTAAATAAACTATTTTTACATAATTCGTCTATAAATTTAAGAGCTCTACGCTCTTGTCGGTGTACTAGTTGCCAGTTTTTTTTTCTTTTGACCATTCTATAAAAACAAGAGAATGCAGAGTTTCTTCTTACTGATGCCTCCCTTTCTTCATCTACGTCTTTTTCTCTTCCTCATTGTAAATTACACAACTAAAATTAAGATAATGTGTCACTCCAAACTATAATCTTGTTATTATGTTAGGCAAGCAAAAATTAACCTTAATTTGTCAACGCAAAAACTTTGCGTGACTAGTACAAATACAAAATTTTCATAGCGAGTTTTCGCAGCTCGATCCTAATTCTTGGAAGATTAATAGCATGACCTCCGTCGTGACTTCTCCGGTCACGTGCGATCTGTATAGGCTATAAAAATCATTTCTTTAGTGTATTTTTATGTTTGTTATTTTTTTTACGTGGTAGAGCCATGCTGCAGCTATATCAATAATATAGTTGTAGCACGAATGGGTCGGCTCGACCGGGGGAGGCCCACGCTCTCACAGAATACCAGCGTAAAATAGCAGCTTAATGATGCCGTGTTTCGTATGGTGAGTGTAGAGAACCGGAGACCCTTTTTACTGGAAAAGAGGCATTCCATCTTAGCTCTCACGGGTGACAACGCATCTGCATTTTGATTCGCAAACGAGGATAAATGTAGATGTCTATGGGCCACAGCAACCACTTACCATCAAGTGGACTGTGTGCTCGTTTGTCACCCTATCCTATAAAAAAAATTTAGTCTTTCTTCTCAGGCACTAAGCGCTTGTTGTAAATTTCACAGTACACTAGCAACCCGGGTTCGATACTAGCCGGCACCAATGAAATTGTTCATTGCTTAATGCTACTTCAATTTTTATTATGTGTGAACAAAATTACTTACGTTATATGTAAAAATGTATGGATGATTTATTCCACGTATTATGTTCTTGATTTTATTGTATAAAATTTAAAAAAAATAATATTTAAATCCGAAAACAGTCCAAATTGTATTTCATAAATAAGTTATTATTATGTGAAGTAGAAAACGGGCGTATGAGAACGGGAACGGATGAGAAGAGTGCAAATTCAGAAAAAAAAATCAAAAATAAGGTTTTAAGAAATTAGAAATAAGTTTGAAATTACGTTAAAAGAAAATGGATTGATGCTATTTAAAACTAGAAGACGGCCTATACTACCAATTTATTGTTATAAATAATTAGAGTAACATAAAAACAACAATTTAAAATTGTTACGGTGGTTTCGGATAATATCCTGAGTTTTACGTAAGTCGTCGATATCGTTGACTTAGGCTTTGCTGAGCGCGCACTCAGCACAACTTCGAAGTTAGCTCTATAAATACCGACATTGTCTTAGCTCGAAAGTAAAGTCTGAGCAAAGTCAAAGTCCGCTCTAATAGATCTCAGCTTAAAAACGGATTAAATAGAATTCTCTACAATTAATAATTTTGCATTAGAGTTACCTAAAGCAAAATGCTCATAAAATATTGTTATTTTTTCATTACATACTTCGAAAAGTTTTTAGGTTTAGAACTTAGAAAGTATTTGTTGTTTTTTTTTTAATTCAGTATATCACAATCTAGCCGTTGTGGTCTTAATTTATGTTGAGCACAGTGGCGGATTATCCTTAAGGCGAACTAGTTACGTGCCTAGGAGCGCAAGGTTAAAAAGAGACGCGCGCAGTTGTTTTAAAACGAAAAAAAATTCGTCTGTTTGATTACTCCTCGTATAGGGAGATTACTCCTACATCACCCTCACTCTCTCATCACATTTTTCATTCACGCCCACCTGTTAAGTGTACTCGTGTCCTAATTATTTTGCAACTATAAGCTATATTATAAATTATAATATAGTATATTTGCAAAATGAGTAGTTATAATTTATAATATTTATGGCCGCTATAGGGGCGCCGATGAAGTGCTATGCTAGGACGCTGTCGACATTTAGTCTGTCTCTGGTTGAAGCAAGTCTTCATTTGGGATACTTAACAGGATTTAGATTTGTGAATATTGCTATGTAGGTAGATTGTTTTAACAGTGGTAGAGCCACGCGACAGCTTTTGCTGTCGCACGGATGGGCCGGCTCGAACCGGGGTGGTACCATGACCTCACAGAAAACCAACGTGAAGTAGAGGTTTACCTCTGCGTTTTGCTTGGTGAGTGCAGGTGGCCGGAGGCCCTTTTTACTGGAAATGAGGCATTCCGTCTTAGTCCTCACGGGTGACAACGCATCTACATTTTGATTTGGAATAGAGGATAGATGTAGATGTCTATGGGCCGCAGCAGCTACTTACCATCAGGTGGACTGTGTGCTCGTTTGTCACCCCTATCCTATAAAAAAAATTATTATAACGTTGATGATTATAGAAGTACCGTGATCCGTGATATTATACCCAAAATTATATTACACTTAATATTTTATTAAGTACTAGAAAATCAAAATTAATAAATTAAGTAAGTAATATTGAATAAAATAATATCACGCACAGAGGTTACTAAATTAATTAGGTACATTCATTTTGATAAATTATTTCGTACGAACTACGAAACGTGTCATTGACCTCCACGAGCACAAATTGAAATTTGTTTTAATTCTGGCACGTTTGTAAACTAAACACCACTTATTAAAAATATTTATTTGTAATTTCCATTTACAATACAACTCAAGTCATACTAATACATGTCTCATAAGAGAAATGAAAGGGTTTTTGAGATAAGCCCAGGAGAGTTCGCCGCGCTGCTAAAGAGAATGTAGTGTAGGTAATATAATGTGTGCCGTCACAATGCTTGTTGGTGGACCACCGTCTGCATTATAAGATATTATTTCGATCGAGTTTAAAAAAGGAGGTTACATATTCGACGCGTATGTTATTCTGTGTGTCCACCGATTTATTTAGAAACTGCAGAACTGATTTAAATGAATATTTATGTATTGAATAGGCTACAAGTGTACTTTAGGGGTGGCCCTCATATATATTTGCAGAAATATTCTTACTCCAATTGAGGAAAAATAGGGAATGAAGTTTTTAATACAACTAGATTAAGACGACATTCTATTTGGTACCTTAAATTTGTGATATTGTTGAGACCACAAAAAAGGCTAAAAATTATCTATACAAATAAATAAAATTGAAATGTATGTTTGTAATGTCAAAATAACAACTTTTGACTAAATGCATAGGAAAGTATGTACGGTACCCATAACAAAAACACAATTTTTACAATTTTTTTTTTTATCTGTCTGTTTGTTCCGGCTAATCTCCGAAACGGCTGGTCCGATTTTGACGGAACTTATGACTGACTGGCTTATGTAACTTGGATACATTTATTTTAGAAAAAGAATTAAAGTTCCGCGCAAAAAAATTAAAACCTATAAAATCCAATCGTATAAATTCCACGCAGACAAAGTCGCGGGGAACAGCTAGTACTTAATAAAAAGTAAAAATCGACATCAAAAACTAAAAAGAATAAAACAAATAATATTTCCACATCATACATAGCTTCTGAAGTCGCGGTCTTAATGTGGAAATTATTTTAATATTTTTAGGTTATTTTCACTTTTTATAAAAAGTTAGATTTTTATTAACTCTGATAATACACGTTTCCTCTCAATTTTTTTTACTGCGAGGCACGTAGTCATCTTTTTTTATTGATTAACCTCAGAGCTACCACCACCACAGCTTACTTATATTCAACTATTTTAATTCTATTTATACATTTACTTATGTAGTTTTTTATTGTTATAAACATTTTTCTATTAAAACAATCTCACTATTTAAATTAAATGTGATAATGTAGTGCACATAGCGTGATTATACTCAATAATTTGTATATTTTTCTGTTTTTCTGCTTTTTACTTTTTTTTATTATACACAAAATATTAGGTTTTTTTAACGCTGGCAACCCTAAAACAGGTAATTTCATATGAATCCATTAAAGTTTAAATTAGGAATCGCATCCGCTGACAATATATTGAAAATTCAAACCTGTAACGCTCATATTGGAGGCAAGTAGGTCTAGGTAAACCTTTACCTTTTACTTCATTTGATTACGACACAATTTTGACATAATACACATGGCTGCAATACATAGGTAGTGGAGTTTTACTTTGCAAGCATTACATTGGTTTCCTTTAAAAGTAGTTTCATCGTGCTTTATCAGTAGAAACAGTTATGGAAATGTAATGAAGAAATTTACCTAAGCTGCTTATTTATTACTTTACATTGTCATTAATTTCATTATTATATGATGTTTGAATTGTTTCTAATGAGAAAATTTCTTAATGTTCAATGAGTTAAGTAGGTGCACGTGCACGTTGCCAGCTCTTTATGCAGTATACTCCTAAAATAGGATAAAAAAATAAACACGTACCTACTTATTCGTAAAAATATCTGCTAATTTCGACAATATAATATTTGTAAAGTTACGAAACTTATCTTCTTTTTCAGATAAATAATTAGAATTAATTTGTATGTTTTAATTTTTACTTGAATATCATGAGAGAAGTGTGGGAAAGAGCAATGAGTCATGAACGTGATCAAAATGCTTTCATTTAATTAGTTAAAGCGTTTTGTATGGAATGTATGTGTATATTCACTTTATTTTTTTACCTGTCTTAATGAAAACATACACAAAATTTTCTTTTTTGTGCGCCTACGAGTAGTAGAGTTGAGTAGTATAAGTTTAATTTCTCTCCTTTTATAATAAATACTACTTGATATAGTATAATTGATACTGAGGAGTTCTCAAATGGTACATCAATTATAGATGTGCACGTATTTATCATAGATTAGTATTTAGGTCCTGTTTTTAGAATGGTGATATCACCATCAATGAGGGTACCTACTACTTGTTCTGCCACCAGGGCGGCGCCACTCTACAATGAGGTTAAATAAATATTTTATATTCATAGAGAAGATAAAAATGTAAATGCTAATTTTGCTTTCTGTAGTATTATATATTTATATTATATATTTTATGTTAATTAGAATAGAAATAAATAAACCAAATTATAAATATAAGTAAAAGTAAAAAATTAAAAAAAAATGTTATAAAGCACAAAAAAATTTAAGATCAAATCACTGACGCATTGTGTTGTGTATTAATATTAGACTCTAAAAACTGATAAACTATTATTTAAAACTAATTTCTTAATTAACTGACATTGTTTAACTGAAAACTTTACCTCAGTCACAACTAGCGACATCTGGTGAGTGGAAGATTATTAGCCTTCATTAAATGAAAAGAAAGAAAGCGACAGGAGATATTTATAATAAGATTACCCCTGGCCCAGGATGAATGGCAGAACAATGCGGGGTCTCGATTGTACAATTAGTATCGTTTGTATATTGTACCTATGTGGCAGCCAACTAGTTTAATTAGCCTTTCAGTCAGTCAAAAGCTTAGTCTTTTTACTAAACGGTGCCGTTTAACTAGCGGCCTGAATGATATTTCATGCCTAATTATGCACATGTTCTATATTATATAAATATATAAGTAGCGGCACGAAAGTCTAGCGGTGACCGTTATTGCCAAGTCGCGCTGATTGGCTTATTGCGCATAAGTCGCACTGATTGGCTTTACAGTCGCATTCGTTTTCAATTCGTGCGCGTCCCCTCCTCGTTTCTTTGTACGCTAAACTTACGTACCGCGACTTGTACGCGGCTTTAGGGTGACCCAAGGGCCACCCCAGTCGTACCTTAACCTACTATCAGTGTAAGACTGTAAGTATGTAAGACAGTTGCAATGTTGTATTAGACGCATCGACTGAATATCATTCAGGCCGCTAGTTGAACGGCTTAAGGCTAGGCTGTTAACTGAAAGGCTACTTAAGCCAGTTGACTGCTAGATCTACATTAATATAATATTATTAAACAATTAGTGATAGTAATCCGTTTATTCTTTAAGGTTTGTCTGCATTAATAGGTACACGATGTATTTTTTATTTTACATAGACATAATTAACATTATTTTTCCATTAATTAACATTATTTGGCCTATTTCCAGCAGTGAACTACTGTAGACTGGTGATAATAATAACATTACGAGCTGGTCTGCCTTTAAACACGTAGCCGTGTTTCAAAGCCTTAAGAATTATTCCCACTCTTGCGCTGTCACTCGAATACATATGGCAGGCTAGGCATGTGTCATTCATTCATTTTTCTGACCCAATCATTCAAGTATTGATTCGACTTACGAACCGAGTCATTCGGGTCGATCATTCTGTCGTCAATCTGTGAGACCAGTTCGATAATGTCGGTCATCGGGCATTACTATACTTTTTGGTCCTTAGTCCCGTCAATCGTTTGATCCGGAACGTTCAAAAATGTTATTGCAACCATTTTAATACTTTGATGTGAATCGGGTCAAATGAACGAATCATTCACGATTAACACATATCTATACATATCAGACACCTAACTTCACGGACATTTCCGTATACAGTGCCTACATTGTAATTAATTATGTATACGCATCGTTTTATTATTTACTTTTCTTTCCGTGTGTTAATGTCCTTCGTGCTCAGAGTATTTAATGAAGATTATAATGTCATCTGTTTAATTCTATATCAGTAATACACAAATTAGGCGTAAGTTATTGTTAACAATTCGTATAAAACAAACTGTACAGTTAGGTAATTGCTTGTTTAAATATTAACCTAGTTTCCCTTCGATAGCTCGACTACCTGGCTGCACATGAATATGGTAGGAGTGAGTATTAGACCCTACAGACCCTAACTAAATTCCCTATACCTAGGAGTCCCTAACAGTCTCTAATACCCTAACCCTACCATATGAATATACATAAATAAATAAATAAATGCGGGATGTCTGCACCATGAGACCTAAGGTAACAGACGGACAGAGAGAGGATGTCAGGGTTAGGTGATGGGGTTCTCTCACTGCCAGTCAAGCGGACTCACAACACTGATCAGAGGTTCTGAGGGTTAAAAGTGTCTTGGCCTCAGTGTGAGGTAGGTCTTACCAGGATTCTCGGCGGTAGTAACGAAGACGTCGTTCAGCGTTGAAGGATTTTATTTACAAATCATTAAAATATCATATACAATTTAATACACGTAGAAATTTACATCACATGCTAATATTACTCAGCAACAACTATTAGTGTGCGTGAGTTTTGGTAATATGGTCAAAGGGGGTGCTGCGTTGCAATGCTCAGAGCTGAGCACAATCAAATTAATCAATCAAACCAATTGAGTCGAGAGAGAGAATAAAGTTGAGAGAGAGCGTTAGGGCTGGCTGTATATTAAATCTGTTGGAATTTTTTTATAGAATTAGCTTGACAAACGAGCACACAGTCCCACCAATGGTAAGTGGGTGCTGTAGCTCATATACAGCTACATCTAATCTCGATTAACAATTAAAATGCTGATGTGTTGTCACCCGTGAGGACTAAGATGGAATGTCTCGTTCCCAGTAAAAAGGGTCTTCGGTTCTCTACACTACACCATATGAACACAGCAGCATTGAGCTGCTATTTTACGCTGGTATTCTGTGAGGCTTTATGGAACACACATGCACAAAATACCAGCAATTGTTATTGAAGAATATTTTACTAACATCCCAATTTTTACTACAAAGTCATTGATTTTTTTGCCGTTAGCAGTAATTGACGTTATTGCATAAATAAAATGTTAATGCGTTATTATGAGAGGATATTGTAAAATATTTCAAGTCATTGATTTAAAGAAAATCGCAGATCTATGAAGGAATTCCGTTAGAATTTTATACGTGGTTGAGCCTTGCTGCAGCTATATTTCAGGTATAGTCGTAGAACGAATGGGTCGGCTCGACCGGGGAAGGACCACGCTCTCACAGAATGCCAGCGTAAAATAGCAGCTTGATGCAGCTGTGTTTCGTATGGTCAGTGTAGAGAACCGGAGACCCTTTTTACTGGAAACGAGGCATTCCATCTTAGTCCTCACGGGTGACAACGCATCTGCATTTTGATTCGTAATCGAGGATAAATGTAGATAGATGCCTATGGGCCACAGCAACCACTTACCATCAGGTGGACTGTTAGCTCGTTTGTCACCCTTATCCCATTAAAAAAAATTAAAAAAAGAATTATTGCGTCTATATTAGTAATAATAATATTATATACAATCGCCTCTTCTTTCAATATTTTAAAACTAGTATCGAATTTGATGTATTTCATGTTTTAATGAAGCATAGTATATGGAACAATGAAACATAGGAATCCGCTTTCGATCACCGCCGGCACCAATTAAATTGTTAATTGAGATTCCATGTGCTGAATTACCTTGTGCTCGGCGGTGGAGGAAATCGTGAGGAAACCTACATGTCTGAGAAATTAAAAAAAATAAGCCTTGCTTGTGTTGAAACAGCTAGATTAGATTATTTTAGTTATTTCCCATCCATATATAGTACGTTGTACTTATAACTCAATGTTATTTCCATAGCATAATGTCATTGGAACCTTACTATGGATTAATGCAACTCATTTTGACAGAGTTGAGATAAATAGATAAGAGCTACTTACAACCTAAATACGACAGTGTCCCTTAGACAAATATTTAAAGAAATAAATATATCTACCTGTTAAGTTTGGCCGCTCAGTATATTTACGAATATTTAATTTAATAGTGCTGTACATTCTGTAAATACTGGAAACAAGCACAAGCTAGTTATACCAGTTACTAGACTCCAAAGAGTAAGTAATTCCTTCAAAAGCTTATAAATTGCCCCATTATACGCTTTTACAAGAGTCCTCGATAATATGCAAGGCTTATGTATCAAGATTGTCTGTGTAACTTAATAACTTTAGACAGTATCGTGGTTGTTTTTGTTTTGATGTTTCTAGTTTGATTTTGTTGTATTGTGCACTAAAATTTACCAGCCAAAAATGTTATTTTTTTTTTTTTATAATATAAGGGTGACAAACGAGCACACACTCCACCTGATGGTAAGTGGTTGCTGCGGCCCATAGACATCTACATCTATCCTCGTTTGCGAATCAAAATGCAGATGCGTTGTCACCCGTGAGGACTAAGATGGAATGCCTCATTTCCAGAAAAAAGGGCCTCCGGCCACCTGCACTCACCAAACGAAACGCAGAGGTGAACCTCTACTTCACGCTGGTATTCTGTGAGGTCGTGGTACCACCCCGGTTCGAGCCGGCCTATCCATGCGACAGCAAAAGCTGCCGCGTGGCTCTACCACTGTTGTGCTCTGTTTGGACTACGTCGCAGTAAGGATAAACCGTTGCAAGAATTCAATTTTAATAATTATAACAAAGATAATTATTATATCTCCCAAGACTAAATTTGCAAACATTATCGAACAGACAATTTAAGCGTTGAGAGGCTTTATTGGAAATGGCATCAAGTGTCAACTTTCGCTTCATTAGGCGAGCCGGTCGTGCAGAAGTTCATTAAAACGCCGGTTTAGCCTAGTCTTGGGTGAGCCTGCATAGTCGACCCCAAAATGACTGATCCATAAAATATAATAAATTACTGAGATAATTTAACAACAATAATATCTTTATAGATTCTGTGTTATATTACTGTATATCTTATTTAGGAAACAATATTTTTAAATAAAAAAAAAACAGTTGCGGAGATATTCCTATCAGCAAACGATTCCTACCATAGTCAGATGACCCGAAAATAATCAATATGTGTTTCTGCACAAATAATGACATTCAAACGAATATTATCGTTGGCAATATTCGGCCAGCGTGAGGGCTATCTGACTCATTTTGAGACTCAATTTGCACCACCCTCCTAATTACATTAGCGCAACGAGAAAATTTATATTAAAAACAAAAGACCCGACTGCAGTTATATATTGTTAGCAATTTATATAATATAAATAGGTACTTTAACAAATATTATAAGATTTTAACAGTTCTAGTCCGCCATGTTTATTTTATGCCGACGACGCCGACGAGTCTACGTACTATGCTATCAACGCAATTGCGACGAAATAATTGAAATATTATTTGTTAAAATCTAAGGAGGGTTTTCTAACGACCTTTTCTACCGGTTTTTTTTACCGACTTCAAAAAGGAGCTAGAAAAATAGGTGCTAGTGAGAGTTTTGCACATCACTCTCCTTACGTATTTAGGCGGCCATTGTGTATGTCGTGTTCTAACATACGCCAATAAAACACCTTTACTATTATTACACGCCTTGTGTGCTCAATAAAATTAACATAAACAAGGAGCTATATTGCTAAGTTTATAGCATTTTCAATTATTTTAACTTGCATTGTGTAGTGACTGCATTATCACAGTTACTATTAATAAAATACTATATTTTATTGTCATACGAGTATAATAATTATACTGAGAGAATAATAATTAAAGAGAGAGAGTAAGAGAGAGATCAATATGATCTCATATCATATGATAGATGATATATATATATATATATATATATATATATATATATATATATATATATATATATATATATAATGAAAATTTGTAACTGACGAGACGTGGTTCAATATACAATAATTTAAAATTTAAAATTTTGTACAACCGACTTCAATATGAATTATTAAGAATAACTCTAAAACTATTGGCCTGACCTTGATCAAATTTATATGTGACCACGTGAGAAGCACCAGCTTTCAAATAAAAATAGAATCATCGAAATCGGTTCACCCAGGAAAAAGTTACACATAAAAAAACATGTAGTCGAATTGAGTACCTCCTCCTTTTTGAAGTGGGTAGAAAAAGGACAACTTTCTATTCAACACCGGCTATTAATTTAATCTTTAGAATATCTAATAAGAAATCTGGTTCGGAGGGCTGTTATAAAAAGGAGATCGTTAGGAAATTGTTGTTATAGATAGTGGCTTCTAGCTTACCTGGCAAACGTTGTTCTGCCCTTTTTGGTAGACAGCGCGTTGTGTTTGATTTGAACATAAAATTTATTAATAATGTGACTTCAACAGGTGGCGTTGTCAGGGTCAGAATTAGTGATATTTTTTGGCATTAAACCAACATTTATGTTATTATATGAGTTATTTCAGTACATAAATAAAAACAACTAGACTACAGCGCAGTCATCGGACCCTTGCATAGCTATGAATCATCGTCTCGAATCTAGACTCTAGTTAAAATAAAAATATTCTATATGACCTCAATTGATCAAGCCGTACTAACAGATGTACCAACGATTAAAGATGGCTTCTTGACTAGTGTTATTATAGTGTTAAGGAATATTTTATTTGATTGCAATATTATTAAATGTGTTATATAATTTATTTATTTTGAAATTATGTACAATTAAATTTGATTATTTTAAGATATATTTGCACACCGGTACAACTCCCGGTAGAATATTATTGAGACTTACTCTTATACTAAATACCTGTATTACCTAAACATTTTATTCTGCAAATAAAGACTTTGACTTTGACTTTGACTCTGAAAGATATGTCAGACAAGTGGTAAAATTAAAAATGCTGTACAACAGACTTCAATATAAATAATTAAATATTAATAATGTTGTATAACCGACTTCAATATAAATTGTTAAGAATAACTCAAAAACTATTGATCAGACCTTTATCAAATTTATATGGCACCACACGAGAAGCACCAGCTTTGAAAAAAAAAGAATCATCTAAATCGGTTCACCCTTAAAAAGTTATGAGGTAATACACATAAAAAAGAAAGAAAAATACCATACAGTCGAATTGAGTACCGTCTCCTTTTTGAAGTCCATAGATAAAATGAGGACATCTTCAATGTAGTCGAAGTCAATTAAATACGCATTATTAAAGATAACTGGTCAGATCTTGATCAAAAATATATGGGACCACATAAGCACTAGCTTTCAAATAAAAAACGATTCTTCAAAACCGATTCATCTAGAAATAAGTTCTGAGGTAACACACATAAAAAAACGCAGTGGAATTGAGAACCTCCTCCTTTTTTGGCTGGAGGTTGAATCCAACAACAGTATTCCTGATTTTTATCGGTTGGGCTTATTTTATAAAAAGTAATTTTAAAACTATATTACTTACATTGGAGGAGTTTTTTGTTCTTCAATACTCATGCACCATGTCTACTACATGATATTATGGGCTTCTCTCAAAGAGAAAATTCAGTTCATATACACACATACAATTATATAGATAACAAAAAAATTAAGGATTATAAAAAATTACTTGCCTTGCCATCCTAAGATCTAGGTAAGAAGTAAGAATATAAAATGATGTGTCTTATGTACAACCTAATTTGACTTATTTATTTTATTATTATTTTCCCCATTATCACCACTACTCCCAGCACCACTACATTAGAAAGGAGTGAATGAGTTGACGGCTTCGTGGCGCAGAGGCTAGCATTGAGTTGCTGCTCTAGGAGCCGCGGGTTCGAATCCCGCACGGAACAAGTATTTGTATGGTCTACAAATAATTGTTCCGGGTCTGGGTGTTTGTCCTTGTGCAATTTGTCTTTATTAACTGCCTCCACGATACAGGAGAAAATCCTAGTATGGGGGCAACGTTTTTTCACAAAAAAAAATGAGTCCATTGTCTGATAAAGACCACCTGTTGAACCCACAATATTTCTTGAAACACATATGATCTTGAGGCTCTATTCTTTCGTTTTCTTCTGGTCGGGAAATATGTGACAATATTAACTTTTCACCCCACAGTACAGGACTTTTTTACTGTGCTGGATACCAATTTTCGCACCGTCAGACGAATCATCGTGGCTTGTGCCGTATGAACATTTACTCAACATTCGTTGCATACGCACGTTGAGTAAATGTTTATTGTTATTAAGGCTATCACTGGTATTCCTTTAGACGAAAAATTTCCGATAAGTTTATCTTGCTAGTCTTCTACTTTCCCAGCCTCAAAACCACTTTGCTCCTTTCAAAACGCTACGCCGTTTGTTTCCATCATTGCCAAACTTGATTATTCGTTGCTTCATACAACCGTAGAGGCACGGCATGATGTTCTTGCCTATGTAATTCCAAATTCAAACTCAAATTTTGAATTTGAATTTTCCTTTGGAGAATAGGCAAGAACAGTATTAAGCTGGATATATCCAGCACTAGTGGATATAATTCCTGCGCTAAACTTCCTGATTTATGCCCATATCGTCTTTGAGCATTGTTTTGAGCTTATAATAAATATTGTCATCCATGAAAAATAATAATAAAATGTTTTATTTACTAAAGGACTAAGACTTCATCGATAACAGTATAATGGTGCACTATCCCGGTATGTCAGACGTCAGACAGAGCATCGGCGCCGATCGACGCGTCCTCTCTCTGGAAAGGGAAAGCCGGCGCGGCGGTCTAATTTGAATTGATCCATCCAAACGCAGAGTTTTATATTTTTTTTAAATATTTATAGAAAAATAATAAAGCTATTTTATCTTTAATAAAAAAGGATAAGTGTTAAAAAAGATGTTCTTCTCAAATATAAAGCTGTTATTATATTAAATTAAGTAATAAATTGGTGAAAATAATAGTTTTATTGATAGCATTTTCTTAAAAATTTCACATGGTTTGAATTTTTATTTTCTTATGAATATAACCATAATCAAAATATATTTCCAACTAACTATTTTCTTTGGAGTCTTTCGAATTGATTATATTATTTTGTTTCTTTAATTTGTCAGTGATTTTAGATTTTTAAACTTAAAAATTGAGGCTAAAAACGAAATTAATGAAACCTCTGTTTAGTTTTCTTGATAGCATCCACAACTACTCTATTAATCTTAAAAAAAAAATTCTACTAACTATCTAGACCGTAAAATTTTCGAAACTCAGGAGTAATTAACATTAATTATGTAACTTATCTTAAGCGGTTGATGGACATTAAACTGTTTTGAGCTAATTTACGCTTGGAACGTGAACATGTCCATAAACAAGTAAAGGTTTATTTTAGGATTAGTTGCTTATTTTTTACCAATAATTCGAATAAATATAAATTTTAATTATCGCAACACTACT
Source organism: Parnassius glacialis (assembly GCA_033319125.1). NCBI lineage: Eukaryota > Metazoa > Arthropoda > Insecta > Lepidoptera > Papilionidae > Parnassius > Parnassius glacialis. The sequence goes on along the minus strand of JAVANC010000027.1, from coordinate 8,877,571 downwards.
GCAATGTTAAAAAAGTCAAAGTTACAACCTATATACGTCCCACTGCTGGGCACAGGCTTCCTCTAATTTATGAGAGGGTTTTCTGTTTGCAAAAACTGCACTGTACCATCGATATATTGAAACGTAAATAAAAACAGTGAAATACGGAGTTTTTACGTTCTTTGAAAAAAAATATTTTAAATTAGAGATTAAGAATTAAGTATACATATTGTGATGAAATATAAATAACTTCATAACTCCTTGGCTTTACGTAAAAGATTGGTTAAAGTCGTCTGAGTAGCTTGTACAAGTGTTCAGAGCAATGCTGTATTTTAATTTTTTATATGTCAACTGATGTTTAAAAATGTATGATTGATAAAAAATGTTGTTTATATGTGTTTAATTTTTTTAGCATAACTGCAATATTAAAAATAAAATTTACTTCCTTGTAAGTGAGCTCGACAAGTGAACGTGTCCTTTTTGACCTGTAAATTTTGCTCAATAAACTTATTAAATTTAATTGTAGCTTCTATCATTTATACATACACACCAGCGGCTTATGGATATAACAAAAATACCTTAATCTGTCATTGCTGAACTAAAAGCATTATACGAAACGTCTTTTACTTCCACAACGATGACTCTAAACTAAAAACATTATACGAAACGTCTTTTACTTCCACAACGATAACACTAAACTAAAAACATTAAACGTAACGTCTTTTACTTCACAACGGTGACACTAAACTAAAAACATTAAACGTAACGTCTTTTACTTCACAACGGTGACACTAAACTAAAAACATTAAACGTAACGTCTTTTACTTCACAACGGTGACACTAAACTAAAAACATTAAACGTAACGTCTTTTACTTCACAACGGTGACACTAAACTAAAAACATTAAACGTAACGTCTTTTACTTCACAACGGTGACACTAAACTAAAAACATTAAACGTAACGTCTTTTACTTCACAACGGTGACACTAAACTAAAAACATTAAACGTAACGTCTTTTACTTCACAACGGTGACACTAAACTAAAAACATTAAACGTAACGTCTTTTACTTCACAACGGTGACACTAAACTAAAAGCATTAAACGTGACGTCTTTTATTTCACAACGGTGACACTAAACTAAAAGTATTATACGAAACGACTTTTAGTTCCACAACGATGAAACTAAACTAAAAACATTATACGAAATGTCTTTTACTTCCACAACGATGACACTAAACTAAATGCATTATACGAAACGTCTTTTACTTCCACAACGATGACACTAAACTAAAAACATTATATGAAACGTCTTTTACGTCCACAACGATAACACTAAACTAAAAGCATTAAACGTAACGTCTTTTACTTCACAACGGTGACACTAAACTACAAGCATTAAACGTAACGTCTTTTATTTCACAACGGTGACACTAAACTAAAAGTATTATACGAAACGACTTTTAGTTCCACAACGATGACACTAAACTAAACGCATTAAACGTAACGTCTTTTACTTCCACAACGATGACACTAAACTAAAAACAGTATACGAAACGTCTTTTACTTCTACAACGATGACACTAAACTAAAAGCATTATACGAGACGTCTTTTACTTCCACAACGATGACACTAAACTAAACGCATTAAACGTAACGTCTTTTACTTCCACAACGATGACACTAAACTAAAAACAGTATACGAAACGTCTTTTACTTCTACAACGATGACACTAAACTAAAAGCATTATACGAGACGTCTTTTACTTCCACAACGATGACACTAAACTAAAAACATTATACGAAACGTCTTTTACTTCCACAACGATGACACTAAACTAAAAACATTATACGAAACGTCTTTTACTTCCACAACGATGAAACTAAACTAAAAGCATTATACGAAACGTCTTTTACTTCTACAACGATGACACTAAAATAAAAGCATTATACGAAACGTCTTTTACTTCCACAACGATGAAACTAAACTAAAAGCATTATACGAAACGTCTTTTACTTCTACAACGATGACACTAAAATAAAAGCATTATACGAAACGTCTTTTACTTCTACAACGGTGACACTAAACTAAAAGCATTGTATGAAACGTCTTTTACTTCCACAACGATGACACTAAACTAAAAGCGTTATACGAAACTTCTTTTACTTCCACAACGATGACACTAAACTAAAAGCATTATACGAAACGTCTGTTACTTCCACAACGGTGACACTAAACTAAAAGCATTATATGAAACGTCTTTTACTTCCACAACGATGACACTAAACTAAAAGTATTATACGAAACGTCTTTTACTTCCACAACGGTGACACTAAAATAAAAGTATTATACGAAATGACTTTTAGTTCCACAACGATGACACTAAACTAACCTTTGTAGTGAAGGATCCACGAAATAAAATCGTCGTGTTTCTGTTTGTTGTCCTTTTCAGCGGTAAAGAGGTCATCAGTTGTATACTAGCTACAGGTTTTAATAAAAAAAAATGTGTGTAATAATTTCTTTACCTCACTTTACGTGGTATCCCACTATCAATATAGTTATTTTGAAAAAGAGAACTTAACAAAAAGTTATGGGGCTATACAAATATGAAATGTCAATATGTATTTCCTTAGATTTGCTGCGATATAGTTTAACTATTTATCGATTATTCATCGACGCTTTTGACACGTGTTAGTCTTTGACTTGGTCTAGCAATTTTTTTCCCGGTAACACCATTTGTAAATTACTGTAAAAATCTGTCCTATATCAAATAAACTAATCAAGACATAGTTGCACATTGCATACACGACTAAAAGCCTGAATACAACAGAATATATAACGGAGATTTGTGGTCTAACAAATCTGATGTAATCTTCTAATATACGTGGTAGGTGGTAGAGTTATGCAGCAGCTATATTAGTAGTATAGTTGTAGCACGAAAGGGTCGGCTCGACCGGGGAAGGACCACGCTCTCACAGAATTCCAGCGTAAAATGGTAGCTTGACACTGCTGTGTTTCGTATGGTGAGTGTAGACAACCGGAGATCCATTTTACTGGAAATGGGGCATTCCATCTTAGTCCTCACGGGCGACGATGCATATGCATTTTGATTCTTTATTGAGGATAAATGTAAATTTCTAAGGATCACAGCAACCACTTACCATCAGGTGGACTGTGCGCTTGTTTGTCATCCGATAGAAAATAAAATATAAAAAAGTTTTTGTTAATTCGTATTTTATGTGCTGCCATACCGTTCATCAGGTTGCTGTAAAACTTTGTTAACTTATTGTTTGCACTTGTGCGAAATGTTATAAGCATATTACAATTAACTTACACTAGGTGGCACGTGTATCGTACAGTCAAATTTATTTAAAAGCTATATATCATTCAATGAGTGTATTATCTTTCGTAATTATACAACATAACTTTTCCAAATTTAAATTATTTCCACAATCATTTCTTCTGCGGCAGCAATGCGCCGAATACCAGCTAGTAAGTTATAAATATAAGTTAAATTAAACGCGATAAAATCCATGAAATTAGTTTCATGCATTATTATATAACCACTACGTTCTATACGATGCAATATCCAGGCTTGGTCTTAAAGCCGCGTCTCCACCAAAGTTTTGTTACCAACTGTTGTGTTGCCAACACGTGTTGGTAATAAATGTTTCTGTAATTACCTAGTGTTGGCAACAAAACTTGAAACAATGTCGGGAACCATGTTTCCATTTTTGGCGGCAACATCAATGGAATACACTTGATGCAAACATTTGTTCCCTCAGTGGAGACGCTTGTTGGAAACATATGTCAGCAACATCGGAAACAAATGTTGGTAACTTTTTTGAGTTGTAAACAGTTGGAAACATAAATGTTGTCAACATTTTTGGTGGATACGCGGCTTAAGAATACCTTGCTAATGCGTACCTAGTTGTTTTGTAAATAAAGTCAACAATCAACAAAGTAGTACTTCCAGTATTTACTTACTCCAAAGTGGACGATTGTTTTCGCGCCGATGTTTGTTGTTTACATGAAAAGAAACTTGACATCTCCCAAGTATATTTACTACTAGTGGAAAGTGTTTGGACTTTCTTCAATGTGTTTACCAAATGTCAGAAGATTACGTGGAAAAATACTCTTACTTTTAACCAACTTTAATAAAGGATGTCATTAACTCGGCTATATGTTTTTTTTAAATGTAAAGACGATATATCGTCGAGCTTCGAAGCTAGTTAAATTATTTAGTTGACATATTTACTTACTGACAGAGAGAGTACACTTCCAGTCCTCCTATATAAATTTTGTACCGGATTTCAAAGTTGATTTATATATTTTTAAGTAATCCAATTATTAGCATTTAAATCTTTAAGTATGCAAGTCTTGATTTAGAATAGACTCACGTTGGTCAATTAATTTTTTTAACGTTAAACTAGAATTGTGTAGAAAGTGACAGGGCGTGACACTAGGAATTTCTTCCCTATCGTGGAGGCGTTTAAAATACATAAATTCCACTTACAGAAACATCGAGATCCGGAACAATTATTCGTAGCCCATATGAAGACTAATTCCGTTCAGGCTACGAACCCGCGACCGGCTTAGTCACTGTGCTACTGGAGTACTATATGATATAATATATTTATATTAAATTTAATACACGCTATATAAATATCGAATTCTCGTTGGGGATTGGAGGGGCTCCTTTTTATTTATTCTTTATTGCATTCTTTAAAACAAAAGAATAAAAAGGGCGGACTTAATGCCGTGAGGCAATCTACAAGTCAACCCATTTATTTGTCTACTTAATGATAATCAAATTATTGTTTTAGAGTTTCACTGTCTTACAAGGAATACTAATTTTAAACTAACTAACTAACCAGCTAACCACTAAACCACTAAACACCACCACAACTAAACCACTTAACTTTTAATTGAATTAGATAGTCGGAATATGGATAAATTTTTCAGTGATTCTCCTACACGAATCCGGGGTGTTAATTTTTTTGATTTTTTTTTTATAACCGGATGTTTTTAGCAAATAAGCATCTTTTTATTCAACCCATAATAGGCCGCGAATGGACATGGGCTTCTTTCTTTAGAAAGGGTCATTTTCTACAATCGCCCCTCTTACCAGGCGAATAGATAGAATAGAATAGAATTATTTTTATACAATATAGATTACAGTACATAATACTTATTGAAAGTCATTTTTTACTTTTAGACCACTGGAACCACTGGAAGATATGAAATCTATCTGGCATAAACATTAGATAATTCCTATACAGCTGCGTATCGAAAGTCACAAGATCATAGAGCCTCTCCTAAGAATAACATTTCTAGCATCATATTAAAAATGTTTTTCATAATAATAAGAAGATATTATATTCATTTTAAAAATATTATAATTTAATTGAAGTAGAAAATTTTAATATAAATAAAAATATTTTTTTGTTATAGACCTCTTAAACTTATAATTTTTACTAACTAGTCATGTAGCGTATAAAAGAATAAAAAGGGCGGACTTAATGCCGTGAGGCAATCTACAAGTCAACCCATTTATTTGTCTACTTAATGATAATCAAATTATTGTTTTAGAGTTTCACTGTCTTACAAGGAATACTAATTTTAAACTAACTAACTAACCAGCTAACCACTAAACCACTAAACACCACCACAACTAAACCACTTAACTTTTAATTGAATTAGATAGTCGGAATATGGATAAATTTTTCAGTGATTCTCCTACACGAATCCGGGGTGTTAATTTTTTTGATTTTTTTTTTATAACCGGATGTTTTTAGCAAATAAGCATCTTTTTATTCAACCCATAATAGGCCGCGAATGGACATGGGCTTCTTTCTTTAGAAAGGGTCATTTTCTACAATCGCCCCTCTTACCAGGCGAATAGATAGAATAGAATAGAATTATTTTTATACAATATAGATTACAGTACATAATACTTATTGAAAGTCATTTTTTACTTTTAGACCACTGGAACCACTGGAAGATATGAAATCTATCTGGCATAAACATTAGATAATTCCTATACAGCTGCGTATCGAAAGTCACAAGATCATAGAGCCTCTCCTAAGAATAACATTTCTAGCATCATATTAAAAATGTTTTTCATAATAATAAGAAGATATTATATTCATTTTAAAAATATTATAATTTAATTGAAGTAGAAAATTTTAATATAAATAAAAATATTTTTTTGTTATAGACCTCTTAAACTTATAATTTTTACTAACTAGTCGCTACATAGTATGGTGCAATTGTGTTGCGCAGTTATATTAATAGCTACCTACAGTAGTTATACATTTTTTATAGAGCCGGTTGTCCTTCCATTACCCTCCATAGCTTTTAAGTATCAAACGGAGAATTCCAGCCAAAAATAGACAGAAATCAATAATAACAGTATTATTAGGTATTGCCTTGAATAAATAAACGTATTTTCCGCTTTTTGTTTTCAATTTGATTCTACAAAATTTTTTTTAGGTTTATTTATAGTAACTTCTATGTTATGGTCGATACAGTAACTACAATTAACATGAATTATTAAATTTGTCTTAAACAAAAAACGAAAAAATATGTTGAACATAAAAATGTATTTTCCACTTTTTGTGTTTTAATTTGATTCTACAATTTTTTTTAGATTTATTTATACTAACTTCTATATTATAGTGGATACAGTAACTACAGTTAAAATTAATTATTAAACTTGCCTTAAAATTTTCATTATTTTAATATTTTAATTTTATTATGTTTCCTTGTAACATCATAGAATATATTACATTTTCTACCGACTTCAAAAAGGAGACGGTACTCAATTCGACTGTATGTTTTTTATGTGTGTTACCTTATAACTTTTTACTGGGTGAACCGATTTCGATGATTCTTTTTTTTATTTGAAAGCTGGTGCTTCAAATGTGGTCCTAGTTTTAGTCGTAGACGTATGTTGCTATTTCGTAAGTAAATATTTACAACTTTGGCACATCTTAATCTTCTATCATTATTTTGTATCTAAATCTCAACCAATATCTCTGATTATCTTTTATGTCTGCGTCTCTCTATTGTTGTTCGGTAAAACATTTTCAGTTGTTGTTCACATGTAAATATTTTTTTTAAAACGTTGCGCTCACACTAGGATTTTCTTCTGCATCTTTTACACAACCTCCAGACCAATTATTTCTATGCCATGTAAATACTTATTCCGTGTAGGATTCGAACCCGCGACTCCCAGCGCTGCAACTCATTGTTATAAGCCACTGCGTCACGGAGCCGACTAAAGGTACAATTCCGTAGCCGACCGCACGCAGCAGCAGCAGCAGGCGACGTGTCGTCGCGTCACGACTGGTTTCTATGTAGTTCTATGAAATACCTTCCGTAGCTAGCGACACGTCGTTTGCCGGAGCGGCAGACGACATGTCACCCGACCGCAGATCAGTAGTTGAATTTTGAATCGTTGAATTTTTTCTCAAAAAAATGAGTTTCACCGATTCCGTGGAAGAGAAACTGATAAACCAGTTGGCCCAATATCCCGCACTGTACGATGCATCTCACAATAATTATTTAAACAGTGTGACAAAAGAAAATGTTTGAAAAAATATAGGAAAGGAGTTAAATAAAAGCGATAATATATATATATATATATATATATATATATATATATATATATATATATATATATATATATATATATATATATATATATATATACTAGCTCGCCAGGCAGACATTGTTCTGCCCTTAGCGGCGAACCTTGCACTATAAAAATCCTTTTTTGCAATAAAAAATATGAGGGTCACTTATCGGAATAAAAACTATCCTATCTCTTAAGTTCATTGAAATCGGGTGAGTGGTTTCGGAGTTCATCGCGGACAAACAACGTGATACGTAATTTTTATATATAAAGATAGTACCTATTTTTTTACATAAATAGAGTACCCACAAAACTATCGCAACAGATTGGAACACGTGCTGCTGCCGCCTGCAGTCGGGTTCGGAATCATGACCGCAGCGAGGTGTCGTCGTGACACGACGCGACGATACGTCGCCTGCTGTTGCTGTTTGCGGTCGGCTACTTAATGGTACCTTAATTCACAAAATTCACAGTTTTTTTACCAATTTGTTGCCTTTGAATTTTTTCCATTAATTTTATATCCTTATATAACTCCTGGGTCGCTTATCACATCATATTACGGAAACTCCAAGAGAGGTCACGTGTGCTTGGGTGTTAAAATTGTAAAAGCACCTACATTTTACTTAACTATTATTTATTCTGTGTTCTTAGTTTCACAGTCCACACTCTTAACTTAACCTAACGTAGCTTATTGTCGTTTAGTTATATTTGTCGATCTAATGTTTCTGCGGTTTCTGAGTGATTATCAGTTGTGGTTTCTGAGTAGGTAAATAACGTGCGGTTTGTGGGTTTGCGTAATCAAATATTCGTTAGGTTTATTTATTGCATTTTGATTATTTCGCGGGCGATGTTAGAACTCATTAATATAAATAACTGTCTGGTCTTGGCACGTTGCTGCCGCAAAAAAATAATTGTGGAAAAGTCGTTTCAAATTTGGAAAAGTTATAGTTAATTAGAAATGATAAAACATTTATTGAAATATATGGTAATGATAAATAAATTTGTCGGTACGTTACGGTGCGCCACCTACTCTAAGTTAATTATACTATACCTATAACCTTCGCGCAAGTGTAAGCAATAAGTTGACAAAGTTTTACCGGAACCTGATGAACTGATGAACAAACAAACGTTATTTTTTATATAAAAAAAAATTAATAACTTTTTACCTTTTTTTGTGGATATGTAGGCTAGTGTACACTGTACAGGTATTGGACACGAATACATAGACAATATATGTGCGATAATATGTGTTTTCTGCATGACACCATTTTAATTAATCGAGTTTAAGTTAATCATTTGAAAAACGCTTGACTTTGGTTTTCCTAAATTTTATTTTAAGAACTTACACTTAACCCTAAAGCCGCCCTGTAGCTATATTATGATTGTAGCACGAAAGGATCGGCTCGACCGGGGAAGTACTACGTACCACTAAAATAGCAGCTTAATGCTGCTGTTTCGTATGGTGAGTGTAGAGAACCGGAGACCCATTTTACTGAAAATGAGGCATTCCATCTTATTCCTCAGGGGTGACAAAGAATCTGCATTTTGATTCTTAATTGAGGATAAATGTAAATGTCTATGGGCCTTAGCATCCAATTACCATCAGATGGACTGTGTGCTCATTTGTCACTCTATTCTATAATAAAAAAATGAGCCCGCGAGAAGTGTTAGATGTTGATTATGTTGCCTATGGTAGGGAATTTAAGTTAAATGACGCTTTTGGATCAAATTGTTATGTCTATGATATAACAGTGAAAGAGTTTAAAAATAATCATTACTACACCATATGAATGTTATAGTAGGTCGTATAATAGGTTTTCGTATTTTGTTTCTAGGAAATTGAAGAAAAATCTCTTTGGTTGTACTGTTTGTATCTGACTGCTTTTAATATCAATACATAGTATAAGATATCAAGAAAAAGAAACATAAAAAGTAAAAAATACTTTCCCGCTATTTTTAATTGTTTTTCTGTCCGGCAAAATAAGTAAATCTAACGAAGAAATTCGATATATTTTGAAGTTTTATTACAAAAAAGAGGAAAAAGCGACTCAAGCCGCGAAAAAAATTTGTGAGGTTTATAGACCTAATGCAGTATCAGTACAAGTGCACTGTCACAGATGCAGCTCGCTCGATTACAATATTTGCGATTCTCTATCGAAACGTCATGAAACCGAACCATTTTTGAAAATATTGATCACTGATGATGAAAAGTGGATCACCTATGACAAGACCGTGCGAAAAAGATCATGGTAAAAAGGTAATCAAGCTCCACAGACTGTAGCGAAACCCGGATTAACACGCAATAAGGTGATACTGAGTTTATATAGTGAGTGGGCTTAGAAGGGCATTGTTTATTATGAGCTTTTACCGCCGGGCAAAACCATCGATTCGGATCTCTACTGCCAACAACTTTTTTTTTCCAGTCCACCTGATGGTAAGTGGTTGCTGTGGCCCATAGACATCAACATCTATCCTCGTTTTCGAATTAAAATGCAGATTGCGTTGTCAGCCCTGAGGACTAAGATGGAATGCCTCTATTCCAGTAAAAAGGGTCTCCGGTACTCTACACTCCACACGAAACACAACAGTCTTAATCTGCTATTTTACGCTGATATTCTGTGAGAGCGTTGTCCTTCCCCGGTCGAGACGACCCATTCGTGCTACAATTATACAATTGATAGAGCTGCAGCGTTGCTCCACCACGTACAAAATGAGAACTCAAACAATAAATTGAGAACAAACGGCCGGAATTGATCAATATGATAACGCCAGACCACACACATCTTTGGCCACTCAGCAAAAATTGAGAGAGCTTGGTAGGGAAGTGTTAATGCATCCACCATATAATTCTGACCTTGCACCCTCAAATTTTCACCTGTTTCGGTTTCTTCAGAATTCTTCGGGTAGTGTTAACTTAGCTTCAAGGACTGTCAAAACTACCTGTCGCATTTTTTTGAATAAAAAATCCCAAGATTTCTACAGCAACGGGGTTATTTCACTACCTACAAGATGGCATCAAGTTTTCGAACAAAATAGCGCATATATATATTGTAATTAAATGTAATTAACTTTGAAAAAATGTCTTGAATTTGTATATAAAATACGAAGAAACTTTTTCTCCGACCTTATACTTTATTATTTATTATGTTAATACTTGAAGCGAAAATAAAAAGCGATTCTATTTGATTTTAGTAAAAAGGCGAGAATCGTACTAAAATGAGTTTAAATTAGTAAAAGATACTGTTTTCACGTTTCTACTAATATATTCTTCTAAATCACTCTCGTAAAAAATAAGATAACATAGAGCGGCCATAAGACATCAATGTAATTCATTTTGGTACCGAGTCTAAAACGTTTATATCTGATATTACATAAGTTCGTCTGCGATCACTGAAGTAAAATAATATTTTCATTGCAAAACTTTATATTATATTATTATTCAATGAGGATGTATTTTCGACGTGGTAGAGCCATGCTGCAGCTATATTATGGTTGTAGCACGAATGGGTCGGCTCGACCGGGGAAGGACCACGGTCTCACAGAAAACCAGCGTAAAATAGCAGCTTAACGCTGCTGTGTTTCGTATGGTGAGTGTAGAGAACCGGAGACCCTTTTTATTGGCAAAGAGGCATTCCATCATAGTCCTCAAGGGTGACAACGCATCTGCATCTTGTGTCTTTATTGAGGATAGATGTAGATCACACACACAGTAACCACTTACCATCAGGTGGACTGTGTGCTCGTTTGTCAACCGATCCTATAAAAAAAATATCCGCAGTAAAACCAGTGACCGACATAGCCCAACGGATTAGTAAGCTGAAGTGGCGAGGGGCCGGCCATATAGCTCGAAAAACCGACAAGCGATGGGGAAGAAAGCTTGTTGAGTGGTAGCCTCGTAACGGTAGGTGAAGTGTAAGGCGACCACTCACGAGATAGAAAGACGACCTGGTAAGACGTGCAGGAAGTCGATGTATGCAGGGCTGAGGACTGTGCTTTGTGGCATTACTTATAGGAGGCCTATATAAGGCCTATGTTTATATATATATATATATATATATATATACATTGTGTGTGTGTGTGTGTTCGTGAAGGACTGTAATGAATGAATGAAATATTCCTATTGCTTTGAAAGCCATTCTGTTACAGACAAAGAAATCGGTAAACATTCTTTTTGGTGTATGCCAGAGATCGAACAATGCATTTTCAGGCAATTGAATCACGTAGGTTTACAATATTTTTTATAGTTCTCATTGCAATGCGCCTCGGTGTTGAGCTTGTACAGGCTTTGTTATCGTTCAAAGCTATAGGTACGCCAATTAAAAAAATATATATATCCAAAGGATATAAATTTTTATTTAAATTGGCACAGTTACAAATAAAATTAAAAAATATATTTCTTAAATCCTTGTCCGATTTACTAATAAGCAGTAATATTTTTATACTATACTAAGCCAGCGCTTAGCTACAATACCACCTGATGGTAAGTGGTGATATAAGCATTTTTTTTTAGTCGCTGAGAATATATTTCTAAACACACGGCGGGGACTTTATTCCGTAAATTTGGAATAATGCTGGTTAAGAGCTGAAAAACCCGTGTGCTGAAAATACTGTTGATGAAAAAGGCAATATGAGCTGTCATGGTTCTTCTCTCATATTATTTTACTATTGCACACTCCTTACAATAATTCTAAGTCCGCGGGGGCTGAATAATTTAAAATTATTTTCGGTTCAAATTCGGACGTATAATTTTACATGATTGAATGGTTGTAGCACAAATGGGTCGGCTCGACCGGAGAAGAACCACGTTCTCACAGAATACCTTCGTAAAATAGCAGCTTAATGCTGTTGTTTCGTATGGTGATTGTAGAGAACCGGAGACACTTTTACTGGAAAAGAGGGATTCCATCTTAGTTCTCACGGCTGACAGCGCATCTGCATTATGATTCGCATACGAGGATAGATGTTGATGTGTATGGACCACAGAAACCACTTACCATCAGGTGGACTGTGTACTCGCTTGTCACCCTTATCCTATAAAAAAATATGATGAAGTAAAAAAAGCAAACTTGAAAAATCAGTCATTTTATTAGATAAGTTAATTTTATTCCGTTTGATTTCATGAACAAGTATTCCTATGTGTGAGCTTATCGCTCTTCCTAACATTACCAGCTAACATAAAATGAACTCAAGGTCAGAATTCTGATGACGATGCTCTCTTGTTGTACTCACGTTGTCTAAAACTGCAAAAAAATAATGGCTTTGATTAAAGCAATAAATAAAAATGTTTCAATATAAATATGTGTTGTATTTCAGACGGACTGTATAGGTGATCGGCAGGATTGAGAGTACCTACTAATTTGCTGCGTTGTTTCGAAAATAAAATAAAAATTGAACCGGATTTTTTTTTTGTTTGTGACCGCTCTCCGAAAACCTGTCACATGCACTATAGGTCGTTCAACCGTAATTTTATGGATTTCTTTTTTTATTAAATTTGCGCGGCGACGAAAATTGCATTCGGCCAGAAAATTAGTGTCAAGTAAAAACTTAGCCCAGGTGAAGTTTGTTTAACGTATGCACTGCGTGGTGTATAACAAACTTGCAAGGGATAGTTACGGGTATTGTACACCCGTTGGGCAAATTATCGTCACAATAATTAATAAAAAATTAGAATTTTAAACACCACAGTTTACATTATATTTATTTTTTGTTAGAGCCATGCTCCAGCTATATGAGTAGTATAGTTGTAGCACGAATGGGTCGGCTCGACCGGGGAAGGACCACGCTCTCACAGAATACCAGCGCAAAATAGCAGCTTAACGCTGCTGTGCTTCGTGTGGTGAGTGTAGAGAACCGGAGACACTTTTTACTGGAAAACAGGCATTCCGTCTTAATCCTCACACATCTGCATTTTGATTCTTTATTGAGGATAGATTTAGATGTCTATTGGCCACAGCAACCACTTACCATCAGTTGGACTGTGTGCTCGTTTGTCACCCTATCCTATAAAATAAACCGAAAGTATTTAGTGAAAACTTTATGTCAGATATTTTTCATTAAAATAATTTAGTCACTGGATTTTTTCATAATTTTTAATTTAAGTTTAATTTTAAGATTGATTTATCAGGATACTTAAAGTACGCTACTATTAGTGGGTGCCTAAAATATTATTTTCTTAGTGAGATTAAATAATTATTCTCTTTAACTTTTATCACAGTCGGTCAAATGTATAGAATAGAATATTGCATACCTTAAGCGCTTAAGAAAGCGCAAGGTATGTTCTACTATCGCCTAAAAATTGAGATTCCAACGTTTTATCGAATAAAATCGTATCTAGCAATCATATTATACATATAAATTATATAAAAAGCACATTGTTAGAAAGATAAATGATTGTTGAACTTATTAATATTTTTTTTAAATCGATTAATTGCTATTTTTAAATAAAAAAGGGGTTTTAGTGGCTTATGGTGTGGATTTATCAAGTCCGGAAGGCTTGTAAACACTCTAACTTTTGAAAATATCAATTGTTTAACTCAATCTATTTTTTAATCTGTTCATCTATCATGTGGGAAGCCACTGAATGTAAATGGCAATGTAATTTTGTTTTGTTTAGCTATAATTAATTTTTTTCGGCTCCAAAATGGCGAAATTTTCGTTGATTTGGTAGCCTTGTATGTAAATTAATTCTGTAAAGGGAGCTAAAGCCACAGAGTAGTTTACTCACTCACTCAGTTCGACGCACAGAGTACTTTTTATATACTGGTCAGTCGCCGTCGTGAGAGGACATTGTTTCGGATGTTTGCAGCGGCTCAAAAAGATCGCTGTACAAATATACAATATACGAATATCCACATTTCTTAAATACTTGATTATAATAATAATAAGAGATTTTTTTATTACAATATTTTAAAAGCACAGAATAAATAATGGTAGTACGTACTAAAAGTAAGTAGTATCATTTTTTTTGTCATGGGTGACATTTCATGGTTTTCGAGTGTTGGAAATATGGAGTGTAGAGTAGAAGGAGAACCTTCTTATATGGGGCGAAAGTTGAAAAATTGTCCTACTATTTACTGAAAATAGAGGTTCCAAAACCTACCACAAGAGCGCTGGCGTCTGAAAAACTACGATATGAAGATAGCTGTTGTGAACGGAGTGAAGTCAGCTGAATTCAAATATTTAAAAAATTTCATGACTAGAGTAGTTAGTAAAATGCCAGTATACAAAATCTCAACTATTTACGTAGTACAAAACCAAGCGGATTGGTCGGTCCTTGTTTATTTCTCCATCTTATTCCAATTCCTTTTGGCGCTTTTTTTTAAATTTATTCTATGCTACTGCAGCGCCACCCTTATTGGACATGTTTTTAGGGACACTTTTCGTATACAACGATGGTCCTCCTCCTACTCTACACTCCATAGTTGGAAAGATGAAACCGATAGGGTTGTCGAAATATAAATCCAAGATGGCGGCCGCAATAGGTATAAATTTTTTCATCATGGGTGTCATTTTCATGGTTTTCGAGGGTGTTGCAGCCGATAGTGCTGTCGAAATGTAAATCCAAGATGGCGGCTGAATTAGGTACCAATTTTTTCATCATGGGTGTCATTTTCATGGTTTTCGAGGGTGTTGAAGCCGATAGTGCTGTCGAAATGTAAATCCAAGATGGCGGCTGCAATAGATATCAATTTTTTCATGTTGGGTGTCATTTTCATGGTTTTCGAGGGTTTTGAAGCCGATAGTGCTGTCGAAATGTAAATCCAAGATGGCGGCTGAATTAGGTACCAATTTCTTCATCATGGGTGTCATTTTCATGGTTTTCGAGGGTGTTGAAGCCGATAGTGCTGTCGAAATGTAAATCCAAGATGGCGGCTGCAATAGATATCTTTTTTTTTTCATCATGGGTGTCATTCTCATGGTTTTCGCGGGTGTTGAAGCCGATAGTGCTGTCGAAATGTAAATCCAAGGTGGCGGCTGCAATGGGTATCAATTTTTTTTATCATGGGTGTCATTTTCATGGGTTTCGAGGGTGTTGAAGCCGATAGTGCTGTCGAAATGTAAATCCAAGATGGCGGCTGAAACAGGTACCAATTTTTTTATCATGGGTGTCATTTTCATGGTTTTCGAGGGTGTTGAAGCCGATAGTGCTGTCGAAATGTAAATCCAAGATGGCGGCTGCAATAGATATCAATATTTTCATCATGGGTGTCATTTTCATGGTTTTCGAGGGTGTTGAAGCCGATAGTGCTGTCGAAATATAAATCCAAGATGGCGGCTGCAATAGATATCAAATTTTTCATCTTGGGTGTCATTTTCATGGTTTTCGAGAGAGATGAAGCCGATAGTGCTGTCGAAATATAAATCCAAGATGGCGGCTGCAATAGATATCAAATTTTTCATCTTGGGTGTCATTTTCATGGTTTTCGAGAGAGATGAAGCCGATAGGGTTGTCGAAATGTAAATCCAAGATGGCGGGTGCAATGGTTATCATTTTTTTTATGATGGGTATCATTTTCATGGGTTTCGAGGGTGTTGAAGCCGATAGTGCTGTCGAAATGTATTAAAACTACTTTAAAAATTCCGTATAATCATGTTATACGTATTTTTTTTATGCGCTTAAGGTATGCCCAATTGGTTTTACCAATTATATTATTTTCCTGTGAGCTCTGATACATGAGGCTGAACTAGACGGACAGAACATTGTAAAAGAAGTCAAGCTGCCACGAGGCAAGGACGATACTCATTCAAAATATGCAAAAAAATAGCGGATGATATGTAATGCACCGCACACACACCTGCGTCGCGATAGTGAATGCTTATTGTTTTACATTTCACAGAGTAGGTACTTTTAACGCCGCCGCGACCGCTCTGCGACTATCATCTCTGTGGGTTTGTAACTTACAATAAACAATTAGTTATCTATATTGTCTATGCAAACAGTATAGTGCATACGTCATAGTATGCATAGACATCTAATGATATGCCTTATTTATTTGTTTTCCTTTCTAGACCACGAGAACAGAAAAATTGTAATTGAGCGTTGCTTTTGCAATATTGAGCATTCTTGCGTCAAAAGTCAAAACATTTGCAGTTCGCGGAGTGTGTTATTTTTTTTTTAATAGGCCAAAAGTATGACACTAATGCGATGTGGTCGGAGGTACAATAGATTTAGTGTCATACAGCGGCAATAATTAAACGTCATTCGTTATGAATATTCACTCCCACATATCGTTCCGCGTATGCCGAAAGAGGCGACAGAGGAAAACTGAAACAGGAGATGGCCATCACCATCTTCCTGATAACAACTTTAAATAATAATAAAAAAACTGGAGCTGCTAACACTCCTACCAAACGTGACAACTATGGCAAAGTGTCCTATGGCTCTAATATAACATATGCGTCACCTTACAGATTGCCTATCGGTGGCCCATGTTCAGGAGTGGATTTGTATGGAATTAAACGTCAAAAGTAGAAAACCAATAATTCGTAATTTAATGCAAGTGTGAGCAAACCCGTTTGCTCGGTCTGTTATTCGGTAGCAGTAAGCAGACCGAGCAAACAGGGTCCACAGACAGGTACTATAACGACTACATTCGTTAATTTTTGCAATGTTCGCTTAATGTGATTTCGTTTCTAATAATGTTAATAAAAAACAGTTATTCTTGACGTTTAGTTTTCATAAATAATAATATTCATCAAGCATTGATTAAGTGCCGTTATTTTTTTTTTACGCTAATAACCGATTTTATAGGTCTTTGCTTTCACTTTTATTATCAGACGTTACATTGATATAAACTAGTTTTGTCATATTAGGACTTTATGATTAAAAACTTGTTTGATTTAAATTTGCCCAAATACTTAAGCGCTGCTCAATTTTAATATGCTGTGAAATCTGCTATCACTTCACTACATATCTATCACTATAACTATCACTAGTCAAAGTGATTGTGTAGCGTTTGAATATTTGACCATTAGTTATAACACTTAAATTAATTTAAAACTAATGACCCAATTTACTAGATGGTTCCTTTCCCGCCAGTTAGTCCGTCTGAGTTTGTACTAAACGATATCTACCGTCAAACGGTGATCTGGTTTGAAAGGTAAGAAAGTCACTAGAATATGTATGTAAATACAGGCGAGGGATATATATATATATATTATATACGTGGTAGAGCTATGCTGCAGCTATATTATGTTTGTAGAATGAACGGGTTGGCTCGATCGGGGAAGGACCACGCACTCACAGAATACCAGCGTAAAATAAAAGCTTAATGCTGTGTATGTTTGATGTGTTTCAAAAGTGTAGAGGACTGGAGACCCCTTGTACTTTAAACGAGACATTCCGTCTTAGTCCTCCGGCGTGACAACGCATCTGTATTTTGATCAAGGATAGATGTAGACGTCTATGGCCCACAACATCCACTTAACATCAGGTGGATTGTGCGCTCGTTTGTCACCATTATTAAGTGGTGAAGCCGGCTGTCCCACGATTATATCGAGAACGGTTTCGAATTTTCAAATTCTGTTTTCAGCAATCGATTACTGATCACCCAGGCACCTGAACCTCCTATTTTGAAACTGATTGCTCAACGGCAAAAAAAAAAAGAAAAAAAAGCTGATTGCTTCGCCACTTTTCTATGCTGTTAGCTTGCTAGGTTTATTATATAAAAGAAAATCTTAGTCGTCTCCAGAGGGAAATCTGTGATCTGTTTATTTGAAGCAGCTTGTAGTGTTTTGATATCCATAGGCTGCAGTAGTCACTTACCATCACGTGGACTATTAGTTCCTTTGCCATAACAATGTTAAAAAAATAAATAAAGTTGCAGCCTTTATATACGTCTTTTACGGAGCAATCAGTCGGCCGCGTTGCTCCAATGCGTGTTGGCGCACTTCATATGTCCTCAAAATATTTTATTTCTTTGATATGCAAATTTCCTCACGATTTTTTTATTCACCACCGAGCAGCTGATAAAAAACCACTCAACTTTGTAATTCGTAAATATAATTTTTTTTAATTTCTTACCGGCATGGATCTAACCCGGGTTGCTCACGTTCTGTGAAATTTACAGCTCTCTGCTATCCTGTACAGACCGTGACAAATGCTATTAAAATATAAATTACACTGATTGTGAGATAAAAATATTTTTTATGGTATTTTGATTAATTTAAATTAAATCATTTTAATTTTTAGTAGGCTATTGGAAGGTATAGTTTTCCCACGATGGGAGAATAGAATCCACTACTCATGTCGTTCCAAGGCTGTTGTTAATTTAACTTAGGGAATTGCCAGCTATCTTGGACTACGAGATAAGAAGGCCCTTTTATCATTTACCAATCACGGAAATAAAATGACAGGACCGCCGCCAATTGTGCGCGATTATTGCGAACGTCAATCTGGTTGAATACAAATACAGTGAAGAGGGTGATCAATCAATCAATCAATCAGAAAGAGTTTTATCTATATTTATGTAGTTCTGCATAATAACGATAACAAAGTTAAACGAGATAATATGCTTCCAAAACTGAGTCCGCGAATTTGTTCGCATCTCTTTTGAATTTCTGGTTACAATTTTTGATGTGAAATATCTATTGGCATGCCTTGACAGTAAAACCGACCCATATGCCATGACGGCAAACGACGCTCTTTTATGCCGTCATGCCCTCACAGAGAACCAACAAAGTGTATGTAGCGTAGAGACGCTACGTACACTTTGTTGGTTCTCTGTGAGTTGTGTTCTACGTGTACCTGTCTATTTCTTTTTTTACTCCATAATACTTTATTAGTTTCTATTAATTATAAATTCCAACATCAACTATGATTTTTTTCACATCTGCCGGGCGTCTCGTGAGGGCGTACATACGCATGTATTTTTGTTTATCTGATATGTCATAATAATGCTTCATATCTTGCATCAACAGATCAATCAATGTAATCTTTATTGTATGCCAATAGAGAATAAACTATTGTTTGTTTTTATATTTTCTTTTGTTCTTGTGATTTCGTGGTAATTTAAAATGTCATTATCGTTACCGTTACCGTTGCGACTTATCAAAAGTCAAGTGTTGCCAACACGTGTTGGTGACAAATGTTTCTGTAATTACCCTAGTGTTGGCAACAAAAATTGCAAACAATGTCTGTAACCGTGTTTCCATTTTCGGCGGTAATATCAAAGGATTACCCTTTTCGCAAACATTTGTTCCCACTGTGGAGTCGCTTGTCGGGAACATTAGTTGGCAATAATAATTAATAATGAAAATATATTATGGGATGTATGTAATGAAAATTATAAAGATAATAAATGGTATGGTAGAGAATGCCATAGGGCATTAAGTCCGCCCTTTGTAACCCCTAGTTGTTGTGTTGCAATAAAGGATAAATAAATAAAACTAAATAAATAAATAAATAAAATAAGTTCAACAATCATTTATCTTTGTAACAATGTGCTTTTTATATAATTTATATGTATAATATGATTGCTGGATACGATTTCATGCGACAAAACGTTGGAATCTTGATTTTTAGGCGCTTAGTAGAACATACCCACGCGCTTTGCGCTCGGCTTGAAAAAGGATGAAAAATATAATTGACGCTATGGGGCTAAATGAACTAGAAATTCAAAGTAAAATAAAAAATTTAACGGGACAGTTTTCCAGGGAGAAAAAAAAAATTAAAGAAGAAAAAAATGAAACACGTGTAAGTAACTATACAAAAAAATTATATTATTTATTACTTAACCTACAATCGAAAAAGGAAGTACTTATGTGACGTGTACAGATTAAAATGAAGAAATTGGCCTTATTGTTTGATACCAACTGTGCTTATAATGTTTATAAATTGGGTAAAATATGATATGAATAGAGATGACGCGAATACTCGCTGTGATGACAGAACAAATAATAGTACAAGAAGAGAAGAATCACTCTATCATAGCAAACTTGCGAGTTTAAACCTAGTTACTAATGTTCATAATACTTCGTTTAATAAAAGTTATAAATACTGCGGCTGCCTGCATAATATCGTCGCTTTAAAACATTATTGCCAACAAAACTTTGGTAGAGATAGCAACTTGTCAATTAAAATGTTTCTCAAATTGTTGGCGACTTGTTTCAATTCGTTCCGGAAACAACGGAAACAAAAATTGGTAATTTTTGTTGAGTTGCAAACAGTTGGAAACATAAAAGTTGTCAACATTTTCGGTGGATACGCGGCTTTCTGGCCTTCATATTTTATGCATCCCTAGACCCTAGAGATTATTTTTCTTACCTCCCATCCTCTGCTAAATATATTATTTTATTCATAATAGCTGTTAAAAGCAGTCGCAACAACGTGCAGAAGGTCGACATAAAAATAATAAAGGACGGTTCCTTACATATCCAGTGGCCTTTAGGTAAATAATGTATGATATTTCAGACTCAGAGATAAGATATTTTGTTGTTGTTTTTTAATGTCTTATGTTTAAAATGAAAGCGGATTTTTTCTTTTTATAATATTGAAAATGCTAGCAGTGGTGTTACCAGTGCTTACTTTTAATTCCGTTAACAACTCTTAAGTAGCTTAAAATGATTGTATTGGAAAGTTTATAACAGTAGGCGACTGGCAGACTATAATGTCCGTAACCCTTATGACGCTGACTAGACCCAAATAGGCTAGTCTAAAACTATTTTTAGTGAAATCTTTACAATTTATAGCAACGGAAAAAATATATTAGGTTACCCTGATGAACACGTATTTGAAAAAATTTCGTCAGATACTATTTGTTATTGTAGAAATCTCTCGTTATTTTTAGGGTTCCGTACGAAAAAACGGAACCCTTATAGGATCACTTTGTTGTCCGTCTGTCTGTCTGTCTGTCTGTCAAGACCCTTTTTTCTCAGGAGCGCGTGGAGGTATCAAGCTGAAATTCATATCAAATGTTTAAGTCTACTGTCCCTTGGAGCTGTGAAAAAATCAAACTTCTAAGCCAACGCAATCAAAAGATACAGCCGTTTATGCCGCAAATTTTCGACATTCGCAAGGGAATCAAAACCTACAGGGTACTTCCCGTGAACTCAGGATGTTGAAATTTGGTACGAAGCAACGTTTCATAGCACAGATAAAGGAAAAACTGCAAAAAGCATACATTTTTAGTTACATCATATAATAAAAATATTTTTAGTAATTTTAAACTTATATACCTACGGATTTGATCGGAACCCTCGGTGCGTGAGTCCGACTCGCACTTGACCGTTTTTTTATTAAAAGTTCAATTTTCATATTACACTAGCTGTTACCCGGCGCGTTGCTACCACAGAAAAATAACTGTCGAAATATCGTTTTAAATTTGGAACAGTTATATGATAACACATTCATTGAAGTTGAATGATGTACATATAACTTTAAAAACATTTGTTGGTACATACGCGCGCTATCTATTGTAATTTATTTGTACTATGCCTATTACCTTCGCACAAGTGGAAGCAATAAGTTGACAAAGTTTTTTTTTTTATATATTAGATCATTAGATTCTCAAATATAAGAAGCCAATTTTCCTTCGCTCACCCTCCGGATGAACCATGCAAATCCCTCGTCAAAACTCTACTTACCTACTTGCCTGTCCATAGTTCCGGTTTTACTCCTATCCCTCTTCTATCCATGTGGTTAGTTTAAACTATCTACTACTACTATTTAATTTATATATATAATACTGGTTGGTGGTCGACGCGTTGCTATCGTAGAAGAAATAATGTGTAAATATCTATTTAAATTTGGAAGAGTTATATTGTTTAATTACGAATAATTATACATTCATTGAAGTTGAATGATATATATATAACTTTCAAATAAATGTGTCGGTACGATACGCGGGCCACCTACTGTAAGTTAATTGTACTACTTATGCCTATAACTTTCGCGCAAGTGCAAGCAATAATTTGACAAAGTTTTAGCGCAACCTGATAAACGGTATGACAGCGCATAAAATACGAATTAACAAAAAATATTTTTATATATTAGAAGATTACATCAGATTTGATAGACCACGAATCTCCGTTATATATTCTTTGACATCGCGGCTCCCGATTCCGATTCCGTATTGGTTGCATGATCTCTCTTTTTTTTTCTGATATCCTATCTAAGGTAAATTGTACAATTTAAGCTTTTAGTCGTGTATACAACTTGAAAATATGTCTTGATTAGTTTACTTGATATAGGACAAAATCTGATGAACGGTATGACAGTGCATAAAATTCGAACAAAAAAAAATTTTTTTTAAATATTACATTTTTACGCCTTAATAATTGTTTGCCTTTTTTACTGGAAACGAGGCATTCCATCTAAGTCGTTTCGGGTGACAACGAGTCTGCGTTTTGCGATTCGTAATCGCGGATAGATGTAGATGTCTATGGGCCACAGCAACCACTTACCATCAGGTGGACTGTGGGCTTGTTTGTCACCCTTATCCTATAAAAAAATCATTGAGTGTATGCAATACATGGACAGGTGAACTCTCTTTTCCTTACTCTCATAGTCCGATGGGGCGACAATCCGTCACGAACAGATAGGGGCGAGACCTATCTGATAGACCTCAGTTGGCTTTACGTACTTGTCCGAGGTACAGGGGTGAAACACTTCTGATGTCGTTCTGGGCGTTTACTGAGAATTTCTTAATAAAAAACACCCATTGTACTGTGTTTTGTTCTGAATCCGGATTCAAACCGACTACCACATGATCGGCATTTACGCACACTAAACCAACGAGGAAATAACCTAAAAGCCATTGGCTCGCAGTCTTACGGTATTTCAGTAAGTTTTATATTTTCTCCAGTCATACACCCAAACCTGCTGCATATGAGAAGAAACTCATGCGCTCGACAGACGCGACGCGACAGTTCGTATTAAAATTTTAAACGTAGTGACTCATATACTCGTTGGGTCGTATAGTCACCCAGATCCGCATTGCGAATGTAACTCTGTTGAGAATTCCTAAGTAGTAATGGCTTTAATTTACGTGCTGCAGCTATATTATGATTGTAGTACGAATGGTGCAGCTAGAGCGGCGAAGGACCTCGCTCCTACCACCTGATGGCAAGTGGATGCTCTGGTCCATATACATCTACTGGTACATCTATCCCCGATTAAGAATCAAAATTCAGATACGCTGTCACCCCTGAGGACTAATAAAGAATGCTTCGTTACCAGTGAAAAGGAATTTCGGTTTATCTGCCGCTTCACGCTGGTATTATTCTATTGGAGCGTATTCATAGACCGGTAGAGCCAACCCATTCATGCTGCAACTATATATTATGCTGCAGCATGACACTACTACGCAAAAGTCCTCTGTTTTCTTTCTGATAATGACATCGACTACTAATAAAAAACTAGATACACAATCCCATGCAAAAGTTCTCTAAGAACTGTCGCCTATTGTTTTGACGTAATTCTAGTTGAAATAAATATACATTAATGTAAATTCCACCTTAAATACATTGTCTAAAGTTGTATTCGCAAAGCTGCGTACAAATTAAAAGCGCACCCAAATTTTCGGGTGGGCGCTCATTCGGTAAGGACATTTTTTGTCAATTTTGTATCTAGTTTTTTATTAGTGATCGATGGATAATGACTGACGCTAGAGCAAATATTTTATTTTACGTTACAATTCTTATCCACCACTGTCAAGTTAATATGTTTTATTTTTTCGTATTACATGTATAATTTTAAAAAATACAAACCTAAAATATTTTAAACTGCCTCTTTATATCGCTGTTATTAGATATGCTGCTAACAAATTGAACGCACAAATAATAAAAAAAAATCATGCAGACAGAGACGTAATTAATTTTAGAATAGGAGTTACGTTTATTAACAATATTTCTTTTTCTTGAAACTCACGCTATTCGTTATTTTACTTTAATAAAGAATTACGTTTATTAACAATATGTTGTTCTTAAAACTTACGCTGATTTCTGTGTCGCTTCAATGTTATTTCTTTTACCTTAACCTTACTATACGCCTTTTGGCTTTTCCTCAATTCGGCCCTGGGGAAATAACCTTAGTGATTCTCAATTCGACCGTTGCACCTTGTAAAAGTATACTTAAATGTGCAGGATTATGATTCATATTATCCAAAGACGTTATCCCCTAAGTTACACGTTTTCTGTCAATAATTACTGCAACTACTAATAATAAAAATAATGTCCTCCAGACCGAATTTAGTTCACGGCAGCCAGCCTCAACGGAGACTAGCCATCGGCGCAGGACAGGATTATAGTGCCCGAGTGTATGCGCAAGCACAGGTGCACTCTCTATTCCCTCGCTCTCATAGTCAGATGGGATGGTAAACCGACCGCAGGACCAACTGCTTAACGTGCTTTCCGAGGCACGGGGTTGAGACTCCGCCGATTTCCTGACTCCGGGCAAATACTGAGAGTTTCTTGACGGAAAACCTATAATAACTGATATTTTTTATAGCCCGACCGCATTTATCACTAGACCAAAGAGTAAATCATTGTAACTACTACACAATACTTAACTATTAGCATTTGAAACTACTTTAACTGTTAAATAAATAGCTACTGGGTTATTTTTTCGCTCAACTCCACGCGATAAGAGATTACTGTTTGTACCTACATACTAAACTGAAATAATCGCTTATGAGTCATCATTTAAAGCCACTGAAACATGTATGTATCTACATATAAAAGCTTTTAAAATCCCTTAGTTAATGATAATAATGGCAGTGAAAAATACTATATTTTAAACGACTTCAAAAGTTGGATGTTGTGCATTTTGACAAATGTGCATGCAGACTACCTGACGGTCAGTGGATGTGGTGTTTCATATTCTCGTCACTTACAACACTATTCTGATATTTCAAGCTGGCAATATCTTTTCGAAAGACATGCAGGCAACATCAAAACCTCGTTCTGAATTAGTCCCTTAGCGGAAGGTTAAATCCAGAGAATACCTCTTCGCTCACTTGGGCCGCTTTAACGTTAAAGTGGAAAGAGGCAAGAAGAATATAATCATCAACTATAACTGAAACTGCGAGGTGGTGGGGCTGATAGAAACGTCGTGAATTAAAAAGTTAAAATTAAACGCCCTGAAATCATTTAATACTATTGTGGTTATTAAGCATAGTGCTGAAGGCCTCCAGCACTTCTGCCATAAGGAATATATCGTCGGTAAATCGAAGCCGAGTGATGTACCCGCCATTGATGTTAATACCGTATCCTTTCCAGTCCAGTAGCGAAAACGTCTTCTTATGTAGGAGAAAAGAGATCCCGAATAAATACCCTTTCTTTTTCTTTTTTTTTTCTGCCGCAAAGCAGCGGGCGTGTACTGTTCTAATATGGTTTAGAGGGGAAAGTAGCCAGTAATATTACAAGCTATGAGTACAGAGCGTTTCATTACGTGGTAGAGCCATGCTGCAGCTATATTAGTAGTATAGTTGTAGCACGAATGGGTCGGCTCGACCGGGGAAGGACCACGCTCTCACAGATTACCAACGTAAAATAGCAGCTTAAAACTGCTGTGTTTCGTATGGTGAGTGTAGAAAACCGGAGACCCTTTTTACTGGAAAAGAAGCATTCCATCTTATTCCTCACGGATGACAACGCATCTGCATTTTGATTCGCAAGCGAGGACAGATATAGATGTCTATGGGCCACAGCAACCACTTACCATCAGGTGGACTGTGTGCTCGTTTGTCACCCTATTCTATAAAAAAAGAGCAACAAAGAAACAAAGATGGGCCTATATTTCAAGTGACGCAAAAACCATGAGACAAACATGTTCAACTTATTACAAGAACACGAACAACTTACGTGTACATAAGCATCTAAACAGCAAACATAAAATCATTTGGAAAGAACATGGTTTTATGTGCATAATATGAGTGCAGTGTACAGTGAGTACAGTGAACTGCTACAGACTGAGAAAGAAAGAAGAAAGATGTGTGGGTGCGTGCGTGTTTAGAAGGTGAGCATTGTTCCGCAATAGTTTAAAATGAAAGCATTGCTTTCTTTGTTATCTAAGACTATGAGGCAATCCACCTTAGTCCTCAGGAGTGACAATGCATCTGTGGCCTTTGTTTGAAGTTGGTTGCATTTGCCATTTGCCACCAGGAAGATTATAGGCTCATTTGTCACTATAATATAAAAATGTGATAGGATTCGAAACAATACTGTCAATAAATATTCAATACCTACACTCTACCAGTGTTAACTAACGGTGTATCTCACCGTTTATTGTTTGCCCGTCGTGTAATGTATAAATGTATACTGTCGTTTTCTTCTTTGTTTGAGTAACATCTTTGTTGCAGCTGTAAGGTGGTAAACACGTCACAAGGGGCCGTGTGCGAGTGGATGATTTCATACGAATGTGGCAACTGAATTTTACTTACACATGTAGTAACGGTTCTTTAACTTATTTCTAGAGATGGTTTCGCAATTAACTTGCTGTCTACTTTATCATCTGACCGACAAGGAGTTACGAGATGTCACAATCAAATGTTTTTACTTATATTTACGCGGATGCTACGAATGGAATGAAACAAATGCCAAGCTGCAGCTATTATATGGTTGTAGCACGAATGGTTCGGTTCAACCGCGGAAGGACCACGCTCTCACAGAATACCAGCGTAAAA
This sequence comes from Parnassius glacialis, assembly GCA_033319125.1. Classification (NCBI taxonomy): domain Eukaryota; kingdom Metazoa; phylum Arthropoda; class Insecta; order Lepidoptera; family Papilionidae; genus Parnassius; species Parnassius glacialis. The sequence goes on along the minus strand of JAVANC010000027.1, from coordinate 8,850,331 downwards.
TAGCAGCTTATGCTGCTGTGTTTCGTATGGTGAGTGTGGAGAAACGGAGACTCTTTTTACTGGAAACGAGGCATTCCATCTTAGTCCTCACGGGTGACAACGCATCTGAATTTATATTTTTAATTGAGATAGATGTTGATGTAAATAGAGGAGTGAGATTTCTATGGGCTAAAGCATCAACTTACCATAAGGTGGACTGTGTGCCCGTTTGTCACCCTTCTTTAATAAGAAATCCGATTTTTTTGCATTTGCAACACGATACTGAGGATTACAACAGCTTATTTAACACCTTGAAATTTGAAAATAGTTTAAACAACATCGGTCAACAAGTATCGGTCCGGAAAAATCGCCGGTGGTAGTAGATTCCACAAGGAAATTGTGCGAGGAAGAAATCTTCTGTTTTATTTTTTGCTGTAATTAAGAAGAGTATTGCTGTCCATCTCCTGGTTTGTTTCCATTTATCGCCTCTTTAAGACACCTACGGGACGATATGGGGTAGTGAATACTCTTGCACCTCCACTACGTTTTTCTACCGACTTCAAACAGGAGGAGGTACTCAATTCGACTGTATGTTTTTTTACCTTATAATGTTTTTCGTTGCTTCTTACGACACCCTCTATATGAGGTAATGGATATTTTATGCCGCCACTACCCGGTCATGGTTAGTAACAAGCAACAAGGTTAAATAACTCTTAATGCAATTATGTTATAATAAGAGCAAAAAGTTATTTTATAAATAATCTCGTTTTATATTGTAAGGTAATGAATAAAGATCCGTTATTCATTATGAATTTATTTAATAGCGTGTAATTAACTAGATAACTGTTGGCTGGACGCCATCCTGAACAATTAATCAATTTGCAAGTTATAGCCATTTGTTCTTTTGATAGATTGACCATTGTTATTAATGTTATTTAAACCTACATAAAAATATCAGTGTCAACGATTCGACATCATTGTTGACTACAGGTAAAACGCACTGGTTGAAGACTTAACTTCAGACTTTGTGGTAGAGGCGACGAGAAAACCTTACGTAGATTCTCCAAGTGCTGGCCAGCCTAACTGAATCCCACTAGCGACTTTTTATTTTTATTTATTTAGTTACAATTTCAGATAATTTAACACGGGCTAGTAACACTATTTTACACGGGCTAACTTCGTTTCCAATTATTGAATACACATCAAAATAAATAGTTCTATCCCCAAAAGACACAAGTTTGCGCGTTTACCACTAATAAGAACCCCTTTGTTGTATCTCCTCAGTTTCAAGGCACTCCCCTTGCTGCCTCAGCTAGCATCGGAATCCTCGGCGTCGACATATCGAACAGTGTGCAGTTTCGTGGTAACTTGGAAGGGAAGGACAAATTGGCCTCTAAAAAGCTTGGCGTGCTCAGCAGAGCTGACAGTATTTCATACCGGCACATCGCTTGCAACTTTACAAAGCGCAAGTTCGGCCTCACATGGAATACTGTTCTCATCTCTGGGTCGGGGCACCCCAGTGCTAGCTCCTTCCACTTGACCGCACCCAGCGCAGAGCGGTTCGAATCGCCGACGACCGAGTTCTTTCTGATCGACGCGATACACTGGCACTTTGTGGGAGGGATGTTGCATCCCGTTGCATCCTCGTACAACTTCTCTGTGGAATTGATTTTTCCGGACCGATACGACTTAGGAACCTTCAAGAAAAGAGCTTACACCTTTCTAAAAGGCGGGCAACGCATCTGCAATTCCCCTCGTGTTGCGGTTGTTCATGAGCGGCGGTAGTCACTTACCAACAGGTGAGCCGCATGCTCGTTTCTCCCTCTTCTATAAAAAACAAAACAATGCTTCAGTGGTTTCATTTTTAAGTTTTTGCACTTTATAACTCTTTGTTTAATTTTTCTACTTTTCGTTATATTTATAGTTTGCTTTATTCATTTCTAATGTAATTAATATAGAATATGACTAATAATACTGAAAGAAACATTAAAGTTTAGGTATACTTTCCTAAGAAATTATCTTCCCCGCTATGAAATCTGGCAAATATTACACCTCATTGTAAAGTGGCGCCACCCTGTTGGGAGAAAAAGTTCTGAAAAGTCGTCATTTTGAAACCCCTTAAGTTATGTAATATCATATTATGCGACATTGCACAAAACGTGTCCAATAGCACGTTTTAGTTTTTTCTTTTAGTATGGCACTCCGGCTGTTATTTCCAAACAATTATCTAAAAAGTATTTAGAAAAAAATATTTTTGTGTATTAATATTTTTGAATTAACCCGAGAGATGACGAAAATTTAGAAACAAATGATGATGGTGATCGAACCCCTTTACTTTGGTTTTTATTTTATTTTTTAAACATGAACAACGGGAACGACTTTCAACTTGAAACTGTAAACGGTGGAAAAAAACGCGGTAAAAATCTATTGTAGTGTACAAAAAAACATAGTGCCTCATAGGAGGATATTTGCCATAGTGGCCACGCTTGGCAGGCGGGTTGACGATAGGGATGGGCAAGACAAAAATATATTTTTTAACAGTGGTAGAGCCACGCGGCAACTTTTGCTGTCGCACAAATGGGCCGGCTCGAACCGGGGTGGTACCACGACCTCACAGAAAACCAGCGTGAAGTAGAGGTTTAACTCTGCGTTTCGCTTGGTGAGTGCAGGTGGCCGGAGGCCCTTTTTACTGGAAATGAGGCATTCCATCTTAGTCCTGATGGGTGACAACGCATCTACATTTTGATTTGTAATAGAGGTTAGATGTAGATGTCTATGGGCCGCAGCAACCACTTACCATCAGGTGGACTGTGTGCTCGTTTGTCACCCTTATCCTATAAAAAAAATATCGATATATATCGTATCGATATTTTTAAACAGTATCGATATATACCGCGTGATAAATATCGATATATCGTCATCATTTTCATGATGTAAAGAAAATCTCCAAAATTTGGATTTTGGACCTTTGGCCGGTTGGACGACGAAAAAAAAACGACAACCATCCACACAAGAATACTTTATAAAATACATTTTAAACTCTATTGAAATTGATACGAATTCGATACTCTAAAATAAATATCGATATTTCGAAATATCGCGATTTAAAATATCGAAGATATATATCGATATTTTTTGCCCAAGCCTAGTTGACAACCACAGTTTTTAATTTTTTTTTGTTGTATTAGAGTGACGCTACTGATCTACTCACAGAATACCCCCTAACTGTGGATCTACTGTAAGTTTGTTTCCCTCTAGCGCCTTTTACGGCACCCACGAGACGATATGGGGAACTGGATATTCCTACACCGTCACTAGTGGTATTTACAGTACTGTACTATGGTAGAGCCATTTCGTATCTGCTGCATCGTGCTGTAGCCACAATATGCATGCAGATTATGGCTACAGCAGCTGCTGTACGAATGGGTCAGCTCGACCGGGATCGAAAAAAACACTCTCACAGAATACCAGCATGAAACAGCAGGATAACACTGCTGTGCTTCGTATGGTGAGTGTAGAGAACTGGCGACCCCTTTTTACTAGTAACGAGGCATTCCATTTTAGTCCTCATGGATGACAACGCATCGGCATTTTGATTCGCAGTTCAGGATGTAGATGTTTATAGGCAGCATCTTCTTACTATTAGTAGTTGTTGGGAGCACTAAGCTCGAAGTTGTTGACGAGTATGTTTACCTGGGACAAATAGTCCGACCGGTAAGTCCAACTTCGACCGAGAGGTCAATCGACGTATTCAACTCGGCTGGGCAGCGTTCGGGAAACTACGACACATCTTCTCGTCAGACATACCTCAAAACCTTAAAACGAAATTGTACAACCAGTGCGTGTTGCCAGTGATGACTTACAGATCTGAGACATGGTCCTTCACTGCTGGCCGTATGAGGAAGCTCACGGTCGCTCAGCGAGCTATGGAGAGGGCTATGCTCGGGGTTTCTCTGCGTGATAAACTTAGAAATGAGGATATCCGCAGTAGAACCAGAGTAACCGACATAGCCCAACGGATTATTAAACTGAAGTGGCAATGGGCTCGCCATATAGCTCAAAGAACCGACAACCGATGGGGAAGAAAGGTTCTCGAGTGGCAGCCTCATACCGGTAGGCGAAGTGTAAGGTGACCCCCAACGAGATGGAGTGACGACCTGGTAAGACATGCAGGAAGTCGATGGATGCAGGTGGCTCAGTACCGTGCTTTGTAGCATTACTTGGGGGAGGCCTATGTTCTGCAGTGGACTTATGAAAGGCTGTAATGATGATGATGATCTTCTTACTATTAGGTGAACTTATAGCATAAGCAACACAAAACGAGTACGTTTTTAAATGTTTATTACCTATTTACTTGTACTTAATGAACTTACTACTAAAATTGCACTAATGTGTCAAATATTTAAATATGTACAATCGACTACTTTAGGAAATTAAAAGAATATAATGCATAGCTTGATACAAAAAATATCTCGCTATGAAAAAATATAATCTATGAATCTATGAATTAGAATCGGGCAAAAGGTTTACGACCTCAGTGATGCCGTCACCATCCTACTACAAAAGGTGGTTGTATCACAGAGTAAAGACGGTTTCTTTACTCATGTGGTTGTATGATGATATTGCTGGTGGTGTATTTATAATAGGTAGCTACGATGGTATTTAAATATAGCAGGAAAAAGATACTTAACTCTTTTGTTATTTGCCCACGAAACCCTAAAAAAATCTTAGTTAGTTTATATTTCAAAATGTTAGATTGTTCCTACCTGATTGAGCAATGTCCCTTTACCTACTCGTCATTTTTCCACCATTTGATAAGATTGTTTACACTAGATAATTCGTTTATTAATCACTGGCCGGTGAAGGTTCGGCTAGTTCTTACGATTGTTTTTTTTTACCCGGACTTTGTCATACTTTCCAAGGTCAAAGGCTTGGCGTGATTAAATATACAGTCCACGTTTGCGTTTTCGTAGGATTCCGACCACCACCTACGTTGAGTAAAATGAGTAAACAGGAAAAAACTGCATGTCTCTGTTGCCTTTGTCAGCTGTATTTTTTTTTTGGTTTAGTAATATTATCTTGATAGGTGTACTCGTATTTGCATATTATTACGTATAGAAAGAAGGGTGCATTTTTATTTATCGATCTCGAACAGTGAAATAAAACATATGAAAAAACCTAAACATTTAGAGGTATTATAATGTCTCAACTCTGAACAGGTAATCAAAATATGGTTTAAGATTGAGATTTCGTATGAAATTCCCCGCCCATACTGCATGACTGCATCCTACTATTCCCATTCTCCGCTTTCTGCCATTCCATTCTCCTCGAAGAGGTATAATACTATAATATAATAACCTTATGAATGAATTCACTCACATTCCTGTATCTATATTATTTTTCCAAAGAAAACGTATAAGAACTTTATGCAATAATATCTTAATTTTATGAACACAGACCAGCAAAAAAGAAAGACGGCGCGCTGCATACCTACATTTCGATTGACGCAAAAACCAAGCCTAAGCGCAAAGAATGAAGAAAGATATTACGAGAGTGTGTGCTAACAATTTGAGCATGGTTTCGGCATTACTTGAATTGTACGCAGCGCTCCGTCTATATTTCTATGTTGAAAGAAACAGGGAAAAAGGAATATGGTATAAAACAATTCAAAGTCAGCCTCTTCGCATACCGTGGTATAATAATATTGAAATGAATAGAAACCATATAATTGCTATTCATAGGTTAGGTTCTGGGCACTATCCCAATAAAAAAAATTGTATTTTTGATGAAAAAAACAGACTCGCCCAATTGCGATATTTGTCACATTATAGAAGATGTCCAACATATGTTAGCTACTTGCGGAGCCACACTCAGCGGTTCCAAAATCATTCATTTCCATTTTCTTACCACATTGATTCCCCCTTTCTAAATAGCATTTGTGTAACAGGACCAAGTTAGGTTACGATAAGGCTGACATATCCTTGTAGGATAATAGCCTTTTTAAATAAGATAGATAATTAAAAAAAAATATTTTTATGTTGGTATAAGTTTGTAAAAAACTTTAATCTATAAGTATACAAATAAATAAAATTGAAGTGTCTGTTTGTAATGTTAAAATAACGGCTTTTTACTAAATGCATAGGAATGTATATACGGTACTTATTACAAAAACAAAATTTTTAAAATTTTTGTCTGTCTGTCTGTCGGTCTGTCTGTCTGTCTGTTTGTTCCGGCTAATCTCCGAAACGGCTGGACCGATTTCGACGGGACTTTCACTGGCAGATAGCTGATGTTCTAAGGAGTAACTTAGGCTACTTATATTTGAGAAAAAGAATTAGAGTTCTGAGCAATATCATTAAAACCCTCAATTACACACGGGCGAAGTCGCGGGAAACAGCTATTCTAGAATAAAAAGCTCCTTTTGTAAAACAGACTTTATCTTTATTTTGGGCTAAATTATTACATGCAATTATTACAGTTGATATGCGCTTAAAAGGATCTTTATTAGTATGTTACATGCTCACTTTATATTTGAATTTCATTATTGTGTAATAAGAAACATTGTGACATCATTTGTCAATTTATTGATTCATGACATTTTGATGTTGTTTCTATGTCGGCTTCAGCTTAGTATTCTTGACGTAATGTGGAGTATTGATTGTTTTTATTTACATAATAATGTCCCACGGACCCATGATTTGTACAACTCTTCGTACGGCTCGTAAGAAAAGCTATTTTTATTTTTTTTATAGTTTTAAATAACAAAATTGTTAGATGTCGCCGCTTGGAGCAGTGGTAAATCAGAGCATAAGCTCTCGCTCTAAATTTGACAGTACGCGAGCAACCCGGATTCGATCATAGCGGGCACCAATGAAATTGAGAATTACAATTTTAAGTGCTGATTTACCACGTGCTTGGCAGTAAAAGAAAACATCACGAGGAAAACGTATGTCTGAGAAATAAAACAAAAAATATTTCGTAAAAATTGGAAATCCACCACATTCATTCGTGTAGCGCGGCGGACATTTCCTTGCCCTACAACCCTTTCAGAAGAACCCTTGAAGAAGTAGTCCTGTGCCTGTGCCTGTGCCCAGCAGTGGGACGTATATAGGCTATAACTTCTCTTTACTTTTATCTTACTCGTATTTATCATATCATAATCGCGTACGATAAAGGCTTTGCACATAATAATTTCATTTTTTATAGTATCACATCTACAACCGAGCACACAGTCCACCTGATGGGAAGTGGATGCTGTGCCCATAGACATCTACATTTATCCTCGATTAGGAATCAAAATACAGATGCGTTGTCACCCCTGAGGACTAAGATGGAATGCCTCGTTTCCAGTAAAAAGGGTCTCCGGTTCTCTACACTCACCTTACGGACGCAAGCAGCATTAAGCTGCTATTTTTCACTGCTATTCTGTAAGAGTGTGGTCCTTCTCCAGTCGAGGTCGAAATTTACTATTTCCTAAAAGATACACCGGAACGGATATTCTTTACAAACTTGCGTCGTAAATACCTAATATTTAATTGAAACAGCTAATTCAGAATTATGTAACAGTTTTACGCAGGTACTTCAAATAATTATAACATTGTGTAACTTTTACATAATTGATTAACAATTACAAGGCACTTAAGGCATTTATTCAATAGGCTTTATTACTGTAAAACATGCCACACTATGCCTATTGTTGAACTAACAATCACTAGGTATAAATGTTTTAAACTGTTCACTATATAGGATTAAACATTCAAAATGATCTCCTATATATTTATCGTTTTAAGGATGAATATGGTGACGTATAGTGGCGGTGTAAGAATATCCACTACCCTATATCGTCCCGTGGGAGTCTTGAGAGGTGTCAGAGGGAAACTGAAACAGGAGGTGGACAGCAGCGTCTTCCTGATAACTAATTGCGGCAGCCAACCCGCCTGCCAAGCTTGGCAACTTTAACAAAATCCCCGTTATGAGGTAACTTTTGGGAAAGCCTATGTTCAGCAGTGGACTTTTATAGGCTGTAATGGATGGATGGATATTACGTGCGTGTGTATGTTATTCGACTCTGCCTTCATTGTACAAACATCTCATAATAATAAAAAAATTACTATTCTAAACCAGTGTATAACTACAATCCCTTCTAAAGGTTAAGTGGTGATGCAGTCGATGATGGTGAAGCGCACTGATTTAACAGAAAGCCTATTTAATCTTGCCTTGAAGACACCCACATTGTGATCGGATGGAAAGACAGATGTTGGCAACTTATTCCACTCCTTTACTGGCTGTCTCCACGCACGCTGATTGTAAACAAGCCAGCCAAGTTTAGCAATTACAAGAATATGCCCCATGCGAGGCACTCTATGGGTAAGGCCTATGTTCAGCTTGGACTTGCGATGGACTATAATGGTAATCTTAACAAGTGAGCTGTAGTTCGAGCGCTTAACGTTAGCCGTAAACTTCACTTTTTTATAGAATAAGGTTGACAAACGAGCACACAGTCCACCTGATGGTAAGTGTTTGCTGTGGCCCATAGACATCTACATCTGTCCTCGTTTGCGAATCAAAATGCAGATGCGTTGTCACCCGTGAGGACTAAGATGGAATGCCCCGTTCCCAGTAAAAAACGGTCTCGGTTCTCTATACTCACCATAAGAAACACAGCAGCGAAACGATGCTATTTTACGCTGATATTCAAATACGCCACAGTACGCGAGAAACAAGCATTCGAGCGCCACCGGCACCAATGGAAATTGTTAATTGCAATTACAATTGCTGCTCGATGGTAAAGGAAAACATCGTGAGGAAACCGTCATGTCTGAGGAATAAATATATTTCAAAGACATGTGTAGTCCTCAAACATTTGACTGCTCCGTGGCGCAGTGGCTTAGCAATGAGTTACGGTGCTGTGGGCCACGGGTTGGAATCCCGCACGGAACAAGTATTTGTATGGTCTACAAACAATTTTTCTTGGTTTTGGATATTTGTCCTTGTGGAATTAATGTATGTTAACTGCCTCCACGTATATTACACACATATTTAAAAAGAAAACATGCACTGACACACCGCGGCGGACTAAGTGCTTAATAACCTTAAATTAGATGCAGCATGTGCGTGTTACTTTACATTTATAAAATTATAACTCATTAAGTATTCTACCAACATAAAGTATGTATTCTAAAGAATAAATATACCGTAGATACGAGTTGTAAGGTTTTAGCAATGTCACGGGCTGGAAGCGTTCATTGTTTAAAAAAAAACACTTGTGACTCAAAGCGCATATTATCAGCGCGATATCACAGATTTTTTCTTATATTGCATGCGAAACACTTCAGTAGTAATCCGCTAAGCCGCTAACTAAGAATATAATGTTAGCATAGATTATGTTTGTAAGCGCTGATTTTTCACTCAACAGATAAAAGATATTAATATAATAAACTACAACATAAAAAAAATTAAATTACAGATATATATCTCTGTAATTTAATTGTATAATTTAATTTGTGTATATATACATATACATATATACTTAATCGTAGACCATCAGGAAGTTATTTAATAAAAACGTGATAAAATACATGGTAAAATAATAATAAAATATTTATTCTTCAGTTGTTTCACTTTTATATGGAATTATATTTTTATAATAATATCAAAATCAGATAAAAATTATTCAAAGAATAAAATACAACATAAAAATTATAGTTGTATGAATACACAGTTAAATTTTTTCACTTTTGTATTATGTCAGTCTATAACTTAGTTGACGGATCACTTTTATTTTATTATGTATTGAAAACTCAGCCCGAAGTCTATGTACTTTATTCTTTCAATTTGTCGAGACTTATTCAACAAAAGTATTACAATTTAATAAAATATCGTTGGAATAGGTACCCCTCTTCAATTAAATATTATACAAAAATTTGCTTTATTTGATTTAGCAATGTATTTCTGTGTGTTATTAATGGTGATGAACCGCAAGAATTAAATGTCCAATTGGACATTAGTCAATTGTAATGTTGTCAAAACAATTTTTTTGTTATTTCAAGTTACCAAAGTTTTACTTTATTGTAAATGTAACCGAATGAATGGTATAAACAAGAACGCAGAGAAAACAAACAAATATTTTTTTTACCAATAACCTTTATAAAACAAAAACTCACTAAAGATTCATCGTAGATACTCGAAATAAGCGTGAAACATACAAAAAACATTCGTTTTATATATATCTTTATATATAAAAATTGCGTGTCACGTTGTTTGTCCGCGATGAACTCCTAAACTACTGAACTGATTTCAATAAAATTTTGCACTCTGTGAGCATTTCGGTCCAACTTGAGAGATAGGATAGTTTTTATCCCGATAAATGACCCCCAAAATTTTTAATTGCGAATTTAAGGATTTTTATAGGAAGGGTCGTCGGAAAGGGCAGAACAACGTCTGCCTGGCGAGCTAGTACATGTATAGAATGTAATGGCATCCTAGTTTTTATGATAATCAAATATCTAGTGATAATCAAAATTAGATTATACTTTAATATAACTTAAAATGGAAAATCGACCAAGTTTTAAGACAACTTAAATAAGCGAATTCGAAATAAAAGTAGCAGTTAGCAGCAGTTCTGTTTTTTTTTTCAGATTGTTTACGGTCACTGTTAAATTATGATTATTTAAATTGTCATAAGTATATATAATCTATATATTATACTAGCTGGCCAGGCAGACCTTGTTCTGCCCTTTCCGACGACCCTTCTTATAAAAAAATCCTTAAATTCGCAATAAAAAAATATTGACCGTCACTTATCAGGATAAAAAGTATCCTATCTCTCAAGTTGGACCAAACTGCACACAGTGTGCAAAATTTCATTGAAATCAGTTCAGTAGTTTAGGAGTTCATCGCGGACAAACAACGTGACACGTTATTTTCATATATACTAGCTGGCCAGGCAGACGTTGTTCTGTCCTTAGCAGCGAACCTTTGTACCTACTATAAAAATCCTTAAATTCGCAATAAAAAATACTGACGATCACTTATCGGGATAAAAACTATCCTATCTCTCAAGTTGGACGAAACTGCACACAGTGTGCAAAATTTCATTGAAATCAGTTCAGTAGTTTAGGAGTTCATCGCGGACAAACAACTTGACACGTACTTTTTATATATAAAGATATAATCTACGAGGGTGGATTGAAAAGTACTCGGCCTAACCAAGAAAATAAACACATACTAAATCAGTTATATTTTTATTTTTCTACATAATCACCATCAAGTTCAATACACTTTTGCCACCTCCCCTTCCAAGCATTTAGACCGTTGAAAAAAAATGATTCTTCCTTAGAGTCAAAATATGCGTCTACAGCTGCTTTGACCTCGTCGTTTGTCGAAAATCTTTGACCTCCCAAGTCCTTTTTTAGGTTAGGGAACAGAAAGAAGTCTGATGGTGCCAGATCAGGTGAATACGGTGGATGCGGTAACAGTTCAAAGCCACAGTTGTGAATTTCAGCCATTGACTGTACTGACGTGTGAACACGGGCGTTATCTTGATGAAACAGGACTTTTCTTCTGAGCATTCCTCGACGTTTTTCTTTTATTTCCTCTCGTAAACGACGTAGTAAGGTGCAGTAGTAATCAGAGTTTATAGTCTGACCTCTTTCAAGATAATCAATCATAATCACACCTTTCGAGTCCCAGTATACTGAAGCCATCACCTTATTTGCCGACAAAATCGACTTAGCCTTTTTAGGGGGTGGTGAACCAGGTCTTCTCCACTGTTTTGATTGTTGTTTTGTTTCCGGTGTACAGTAATGAACCCATGTTTCGTCTACAGTAACAAAACGATTCAAAAAATCATCTGCATCGGCTTCAAATAACTCCAAACAGTCGCGTGAAATAGTCAATCGCGTCCTTTTTTGTTCAACTGAAAGCAGTCGCGGAACCCACCTCGCAGACACCTTGTGGAAACCCAACTCGTTGACAATGATGTTTTGAGTTCGTTCATAAGAAATGCCTATAATCTTGGCTATCTCTCTAATTTTTAATTGCGGTCTCCCATTATTAAATCAAGTACTTTTTTAATATTTTCGTCAGTAGTTGACGTCGAAGGCCTTCCAGAGCGGGGTTCATCTTTCACACTCTCTCTACCACGCTTAAATTCTGCTATCCATTTTTTGACGGATGAATATGACAGAGCACAATCGCCTAATGTACTGACCATGTCATCATGGATGGCTTTTGATGATAGCCCCTTCTTATGGAGGTACTTAATGACGGCACGCTGCTCGATTTGCTCCATTCGCGGAAATTATGTCCGATTACTTTGTTAATAAATTTATAAAATCACAACTAATTATCGCACACGTTTCGAACTTCACACAATGAACTAGTCTGAACTGAACTAAATAATGTGGGTAGATTTGATTTTTAGAATTGAATGGATCTGTGTTAGGCCGAGTACTTTTCAATCCACCCTCGTATATGTCATAAGTATATATTATCTAAAATATTTGTTGGATTCCGATTTAATTTCGATATTAAATACTGACCTTGTGCCAGGTCGAATAGATTATTGGGTTGCAATGAACTCTCCGCTCGGATCACGCACCTCGCGAGTCAACGTGTCAAATCATTTAATCCGCGTCCTGGATGTGGCCACTTCAACTGGTCGCGTTCCTAACAAACACTTCGGTTTGTCCTCCTTTTTTTTATAGGATAATGGTGACAAACGAGCACACAGTCCACCTGATGGTAAGTGGTTGCTGCGGCCCATAGACATCTACATCTATCCTCTATTACAAATCAAAATGTAGATACGTTGTCACCCGTGAGGACTAAGATGGAATGCCTCATTTCCAGTAAAAAGGGCCTCCGGCCACCTGCACTCACCAAGCGAAACGCAGAGGTAAACCTCTACTTCACGCTGGTATTCTGTGAGGTCGTGGTACCACCCCGGTTCGAGCCGGCCCATCCGTGCGAGAGCAGAAGCTGCCGCGTGGCTCTACCATCTTGTTCCTAATATCAGCTTATCTGTTTTAACTGGTTTAGGACATTCATTCAGGTTGTCTCTCATAGGGGAGATATTTTCCGTAGTCACCTCGCTTGGCAAGCGGGATGCAAACCGCAGTTTTTATCACTTTGAGTTGTTATTATTGGAAGATGCTGCTGCCCATATTCTATTCCAGTTTTCCTTTGTCACCTCGAACGACATACACGGAACGATATCTCGCCTTAGGCTACATTCATCAGGTCCCTTCGTCATGTCTATCAAAATTTTTAACAAACTCCCAGACAGAACATTTTTAACAGTGGTAGATCCACGCGGCAGCTTTTGCTGTCGCACGGATGGGCCGGCTCGAACCGGGGTGGTACCACGACCTCACAGAATATCAGCATGATGTAGAGGTTTACCTCTGCGTTTCGCTTGGTGAGTGCAGGTGGCCGGAGCCCCTTTTTACTGGAAATGAGGCATTCCATCTTAGTCCTCACGGGTGACAACGCATCTACATTTTGATTTGTAATAGAGGATAGATGTAGGTGTCTATGGGCCGCAGCAACCACTTACCATCGGTGGACTGTGTGCTCGTTTGTCACCCATATCGTATTAAAAAAAAAGACTCGATAAAAAACATAGAAGAAAAGAAACAATTTTTATAAATAAAATTAAGGATTTTTTAATTTGTAAATACTACTACACACTAAACGAATACTTAAATTTTAAACATTTTAAATATCTTCAGCTTTTTTTCAACAATATTAGTTAGGAAATTAAGAAAAACACGATTTTTAATTAACTAAAATGGCAAAGTATTATAAGTATAATAAGTTTGTATTGTCTATTGACATTAACTAATGTTGATTATCTGTATTATTAATTATTATACATTAATGAATTTTTTCTCTTTTGTTCGCAGGTAAGTCCGAAACTGAGAATAATATTTCTATGCTGAGAACTCACTACAAACGACTTCAGTATAGTCAGTACCACAGCCGTGTTAATTAATATAAGAATCGCAAATATATCAATCTCATATGCTGATTTAGAATATTTTCTTTTAGACTAAAAAAAATGTTTTAAGCTATACGTTCATAAATTTGCCTTACGTGAAACAGAGTGTTAAGCAAACGAAAACTCATTGCCTATTTGTCTTAGTTTACTAATGTTTACACAACTTTATCCATGTCGCGGTGTCTACCTCGATGATAAGGCTAATTTTGAGTAATTTTTTCATGAGTTTACGCCACTCGTTTTAATGATAATAGACTATTTACAGGCTGCAGACGATGATGTAATTCACAATCAAATATTTGTATTTGTATGTAAAACCGAAAACTAACTAATTACGAGTTCAAACCTAATATATAATACTGCTGCATTTCGTGTGTGATGAGAACCGGAAATCCTTTTTACTAGTAAAGATAAAGAGTATTCCATCTTAGCACTCAGCGGTAATAACGCATTTGAAGTTAGATTCCTAAAAGAGGATAAATGCATGTGTCTATGGGCCACAGCGTTCACCTAATAATATCAGGTCGATTGCGTGCTCGCCTGTCAACCTTACTATTATAAAAAACAATTAACAATATAAGATGTAGACGCCTATGGACTACAGGGACCACAGCATCCAGTTACCGTCAAGGGAACTGCGCACTCGTTTGTCATACTTATAAAAAAAAAAAAACATACACTCGAATTGAGTACCGTCTCCTTTTTGGAAGTCGGCAGAAAAACACTTAACTTGGTTTCAAGGTTACTTTTTTATTTGATAATCGCGTGCAGGCTTCGCATTACTGCTGTAATTAACTTCTATTTAAGTACATGCGGAACACAAGCTTAGACTTTGTTGTAGACATCGAGATTTGACCAAGAAATGTTTTCTATTTATAATATAAAAACAGATTAGCTTTTACGTGGTAGAGCCAAGCTGCAGATGTATTATGGATGTAGAACGAAAGTTTCGTGCCGCTCTTACAGTTTACTAGCGTAAAATAGCAGCTTAACGCTGCTGTGCTTCATACTTACATACTTTTTTACTGGAAACGAGACATTCCATCTTAGTCCTCAGGGTGACAACGCTTTTGTATTTGGATCATCGATTGAGGATAAATGTAGATTGACAAATGAACACGCAGTTCACCTGTTTAGAAGTGGGTGCTGTTGCCAATAGACATCTACATTTATCCCCAAGTAAGAATCAAAATGAAGATGCGTTGTCATCCTAGAGCACTAAGATGGAATGCCTCGTTTCCCCAGTAATAATGATCTCCGGTTCTCTACACTCACCATACAAAACACAGCAGCATTAAGCTCCTAATTTACGCTGGTATTCTGTGAGAGAGTGGCCTTTCCCGGTCGTGCTGACCCATTCGTGTAACAATCATAATATAGCTGCAGCGTGCGTGGCTCTATCACGTATATGTTCGTTCTTTATTAGGAGTTTATTAGGGGACGGATACGGTTTTAGTAATTGGGTAATTTTGCTAGGTAATAGGACTTCTTTTCTTCCCAGGTAACCCTCTGGGTAGGTACCACCCTGTTACCTATTTCTGCCGCCAAGCAGTAGTGCATGAACTTCTTCGGTTTTAAGTGTATAGAACACCAGTGTAATTACAGATTTTGTTTTATAGGATAGGGTGACAAAAGAGCACACAGTCCACCTGGTGGTAAGTGGTTTCTGTGGCCCATAGACTCTACATCTATCCTCGATTACGAATCAAAATGCAGATGCGTTGTCAGTCTTCAGGACTAAGATGGAATGCCTCGCTTCCAGTAAAAAAGGTCTCCGGTTCTCTACACTCACCATACGAAACACAGCAGCGTTATGCTGCTATTTTACGCTGGTATTCTGTGAGAGCATGGTCCTTCCCCGGTCGAGCCGACCTATTCGTGCTACAACTATACTACTAATAGTATATGTAGCTGCAGCATGGCTCTACCCGTAAGCACGTTACGTATGTTAAATATTCCATCTTAGTCAAGTCAACAGTCTTAGTAATTTTAATATAAAATAAAAATAAGTTCTAGTTTGTATTGTTGAAGGCGTTGACCGCCTCATGCGTCATATTTGCGAAAGATCATTAATGCTGCTTGAGTTTATTATTTTTAATTATTGTTTACTTCTCTTTGGTTTTGCTATGCGCTGATGAGTCCTGCAATTTTCACATCTAGATACTTTTAATACGAAAAGTGGGGTGTTTTATGTTTAACGTGTTTATCCGTGTATCTGTGTATCTGTATGTCTGTCTGTGGCATCGTAGCACCCAAACAGATGAATCGATTTAGATTTATGTTTGTTTTTGTTTGAAATGTGACTTAATCGAGAGTGTTCTTTGAATATGAATTGAATCATAGATTCAATGAAAATCTTTTCAGCCATTTGAAGGACGTCACCTCTTTTTGTTTAGGGGATTATTTAATATTTCATCATACAACATATATCAGGCTTCATTTACCATAATGTTTGATTTATTATATAAATTTATTTGTTATACTAGCTGTTCCCCGTGACTTCGCTCGCGTGTTAGGGTTTTTATTTCATTGCGCGGAACTCTAATTCTTTTTCTAAAATAAAAGTAGCCTAAGTTACTCCTTATAACATCAGCTATCTGCCAGTGAAAGTCCCGTCAAAATCGGTCTAGCCGTTTCGGAGATTAGCCGGAACAAACAGACAAAAATTGAAAAAAATATATTAGTTATAAGTACCGTATTTACTTTCATATGCATTTAGTAAAAAGCTGTAATTTTGCTATTACGAACAGACACTTCAATTTTATTTATTTGTATAGATTTGAAAATTATAAATCCAGATCACTAACAGGTATCTAGACTAAATGTAGGTGATCGCCGAGACAAGTGTAACGAAAAAGAAAGTGTCATACTCCATAGTATAGTGGGCGCTACACTTCTTTCCATTCATTTTAGGGCATTAGTACCATGTGGTGGCGAAGTAAGAGGATACATAACCCCATTTTGTCTCATGTTGTGTGTTGTACGTGTGAGACAACTATGGGAAATTCCAGAAGATCTTATGTTGCCGCTAGATGGCGCTGTACACAACGATTCGATTACCGTTACTGTTGCAGCCTATCAAAGTCCACTGCTGAACATAGGCCTTCCTCATAGATCTCGATTACGCTATTATAATTTTTGACAAAAAGTAAAAACCGACTTCAAATTGCTAAAATGTAGGTTTTTTGTTTGTTACCAAAAAATTCCTTAGGGGTGGAATTTTTTCTCCAAATTTATATGGACCACCCTTGAAGTATAACCTATTTAATAAAAAAATAATCATCAAAATTAGTTCACAATCTGCTAAGATATCGCGTAACATACACACATAAAATCATACACTCGAATAGAGAACCTCCTCCTTTTTGAAGTCGGTTAAAAGTAACACACCAAAACTAGCTACAGGCAGCCGCGTCAAAAGTGCGAGACGTCTGGCAGGATGATCGTCAATCCGAATATTATACGCCTGGACTCCAATTGGCGTTTTTTATACATTTTCCTTCACTTTGTGGTTTTCGATTTTACGCGAGGAAGGTATGCATGAATATGCCTCCTACTTCCATTTATTGGCGGATTACCCTCGAGCGAGGCCTTGGCTAGAGCGGCAAAATTTAAAAACGTGATAATATTCCAACTAATTGGGATTTGACAACTATAAAAACTACTCAATTATTTTAGGTTTGATGTGAAGTTATTTCACGAGTAGTAAATAGAAATATTATATATAAATATATAAAACATACTATACCCGGCATGCCTTGCAATACCTTATATTGTCAGACACATTGCTGCATGCTCGCAACAACTCACTAATGTTTTAATCGTCATCGATTCATTCAATATTAATTATAGAAAACCATAGAAAACCAACAACAAACAAACATTTTTTTGTCAGCCGCGCACACAACAACTTACAAGTTACAACATATCTATCTATCGATTACAGCGTAATCAGATCGTAATCAGGATTTATATAGAACGGGACAATCAAAGAAACATTCATTTTTATAAAAGAGTAAATACCTAAGTAGAAAAGATAAAGGCGCTGTTTAGCGCTGAGCCTAAGACGCGTTTTCACTTAAGTTCCATGTTTTTCCCAAGCATTATGATCAGAACACTTTCGACGGTTCAGAAATGGTTTAAATATAGAACTTATAATAAACGTAATACCGCTAGTTGTTCGTAGTTCGTACTGTTCCGCGGGTAGGACAATGTCATGGCGCAGTCGGCCGTGTTCCAACGGTACCCTCGTCCTAGAATGTGTCGCATCGCAGAGACAAGACAATAATATTGTCTGAGCTTAGCACGTGAGTAAATAAACCGAGTAGAGTACTTTTTAAATACGTATTTACTGGCGTATTATTGGAGCCTTTCACATTCTGGAATGAAACATTGTTAATACACTTATCGTCAGATAGATTGCTAACCCGTTCGTTAATTTGTGTTATTAAAAATAGCTAAATTCCATACTAATAAATAGCAAGTGCTTAAATTAAAAATTTTGTGAAACCAACTTTAATATGAGTAAAACAATTTATTGTTGATTTTTTAAAAACTGCTCGACCGATTCCGATAAAATTTATATGGGACCACCTGGGAAGAATACCCTTTGAAAAAAACAAAGAATTTTCCAAATCCGTTCAGACATCTTCGAGTAATCGGTGAACATATATACATAAAAATATTCCGACGAATTGAGAACCTCCTCGTCCTTTTTTTGAAGTCGTTTAAAAACGATTTGCGTTCTTGTAGTGATAGAATTATTACGTACGGGTAATAATTCTATGCTTGTAGTGATCTGTACTATATTTTCATTTTGTATAATTTAACCCTACTGTCTCGTTAGTCCAGTAGCCGCAAACGCGGTTACTAATCATGACGTCGCGTGTTCGAATCCCGGATCGGGTCAATATCAGTTACTACGTTTTTCTATCAGGAAATTCTCAGTAACAGCCGAATTCAAAGAGTTGGCGGTGTTTCAGGCCCGTGTCACAGAAAGCAAGTAAAGACGTTGGTCCTGCGTATCATCTCTCTCGTATTGTCGAATTTTTAATTTTTTTTTATAGGATAAGGGTGACAAACGAGCACACAGTCCACCTGATGGTAAATGGTTGCTGTGGCCAATAGACATCTAAATCTATCCTCGATGACGAATCAAAATACAGATGCGTTGTCACCCGTGAGGACTAGGATGGAATGCCTCGTTTCCAGTAAAAAGGGTCTTTAGTTCTCTACACTCGCCATACGAAACACAGCAGTGTTAAGCTGATATTTTACGCTGGTATTCTGTGAGTGCGTAATCCTACCCTGGTCGAGCAGACATATTCGTGCTACAACTATACCAGTTATATAGCTGCAGCATGGCTCTACCACATAAGATTAATTATCTATGTATGAATTACCCGTGGGACTAGGAGTGCACCTATGCTAGTGCATATACTCTGGCACCATAATCCTGTCCCGCGCAGATGGCTAGTCCCCTTTGAGTCTGGTTGCCGTGATTCGGTCTGGAGGACATTATCATCGTACAGCCTCACACAACACATATATTTAAATAAAACTAGTTTTACGGATTTTATCGCGTATCATCATTCATCATCATTACAGCCCTTCACAAGTCCACTGCTGAACATAGGCCTCCCCCAAAGAATGCCACAAAGCACGGTCCTGAGCCACCTGCATCCATCGACTTCCTGCATGTCTTACCAGGTCGTCACTCCATCTTGTGGGGGGACGCCCTACACTTCGCCTACCGGTACGAGGCTGCCACTCGAGAACCTTTCTTCCCCATCGGTTGTCGGTTCTTCGAGCTATATGGCCGGCCCACTGCCACTTCAGCTTACTAATCCGTTGGGCTATGTCGGTTACTCTGGTTCTACTGCGGATATCCTCATTCCTAAGTTTATCACGCAGTGAAACTCCGAGCATAGCCCTCTCCATAGCTCGCTGAGCGACCTTGAGCTTCCTCATACGGCCAGCAGTGAAGGACCACGTCTCAGTTCCGTAAGTCATCACTGGCAACACGCACTGGTTGTACAATTTTGTTTTAAGGTTTTGAGGTATTTCTGACGAGAAGATGTGTCGTAGCTTCCCGAACGCTGCCCAGCCGAGTTGAATCCGTCGATTGACCTCTCGGTCGAAGTTGGACTTACCTAGTCGGACTATTTGTCCCAGGTAAACATACTCGTCAACAACTTCGAGCTTAGTGCTCCCAACAACTACCGGCATAGGTGTGACATGGACATTAAACATAATCTTTGTTTTGTCCATGTTCATCTTAAGACCTATCCGTTGGGAGACACTATTGAGGTCATTGAGCATAGTGCTTAGTTCCTCCAGCGATTCTGCCATGAGGACTATATCGTCGGCAAATCGAAGGTGAGTGATGTACTCGCCATTGATGTTAATTCCGTATCCTTTCCAGTCCAGAAGCTTGAAAACGTCTTCCAATGCAGCGGTGAAGAGTTTCGGGGATATAACGTCACCCTGTCTTACACCTCTCTGCAATTGGATAGGTTTCGTACTCTGGTTCTGTACTCGGATAGCCATCGTAGCTCTACTGTACAAACACTTCAGCACTTCGATATACCGACAGTCAACTTGGCACCGCTGAAGGGACTGCAGCACCGCCCAAATTTCGACGGAATCAAAGGCTTTCTCATAGTCCACATACGCCAGACATAGCGGCAAATTGTACTCTTCGGACTTCTGTACAATTTGCCGTAGGGTATGTATGTGGTCTATGGTGCTAAAGCCTTTTCGGAAACCGGCTTGTTCGGGAGGCTGGAAGTCGTCGAGTCTGCGCGCGAGACGATTCGTAATGACTCTCGAAAACAGCACGTAGACGCGGCTCAGAAGGGAAATCGGTCTGTAGTTCTTCAAGAGAGCGTTGTCACCTTTCTTGAAGAACAAGACCACCGCACTTCTGCTCCACGCCTCCGGTGTAATGCCACCATGGAGGACGGAATTAAAGAGCCTCTGAAGGACTTCAAGTACTGGTCTTCCACCCGCTTTCAGAAGCTCCGCTGTAATTCCATCCTCGCCTGGGGCCTTGCCGTTTTTAAGGTCCTGGAGAGCCATTCTAATCTCGCTCAGACTGACGTCCGGGATATCTTCGGAATAGTGTCGAATAAGACTCGCTCTTGGATCGTTACTCACACTTGCGTGTGGCTCCAACGATGACGTGTACAGCTGCCCATAGAACCTCTCAATCTCACTCAAAATCTCAGGTGCCCCGGAAATAATGCTGCCACATTCGGTCTTCAGCTTTGACAGTTGGCTCTTTCTGGCAGACAGATCTCTGGCAAAGACTTTGGAGCCTTGGTTCCGCTCGATCGCTTCTTCAATACGAGCTGTATTGAAGTTGCGTAAGTCTCGCCGCATGCATTTAGAGATCTGTCTGTTCAGTTGCCTGTATGCTGTCAAATCTGTTGAAGAATGTAGCCTCATCTCCCGTCTAACAGCCATGAGATTAAGAGTGTGATCGGAGAGTTTTCGTGTTCTTCTGCGGCGGGTCTTGCAGAACTTAGCTCCGACCGCATGGACAGTTTCCACGAGCTTGTCATTCATATCGTCCACTTCATTGCAGTCTACTAGGCACTGAAAACGGTTTTGTAACTCGAGCTGAAAGGTTTCGGGACTTTGGATTAGAGCACGAGGGGGACGGAGCGTTGACTTCATCAGACGAGACCTCTCCAACTTAACATTTAGGTTCAGTGTGCCTCTAACCATTCGGTGATCGCTGCCGGTTTTCACCCTCGCGATCACTGAGACATCACTGAACAGTTGTCGTCTGGTCGTCATAATGAAGTCAATCTCATTTTTTGTCGAACCGTCGGGGCTCGACCAGGTCCACTTCCTGTGGGGCCGCTTCTTGAAGAAAGAGTTCATCATAAAGAGTCCCTCTTTCTCCATGAAGTCGGCCAGCTGCTGGCCCCTTGGGTTCCGTTGCCCTATTCCAAATTTCCCTACTTTCAGCTCACCGTTCTCTCTTGGATAAATCCGACACCTCCTTGGGACAGATGGTCGCCCTCCCGGTGATAGAGCAAGTTGCCGGATTCGAGGATTACCGTGTCCTCCCCCTCTCTTCGGACTTCGGATAATCCTATAATATGCCAGCGCAACTTGTCTATCTCTTCTTCCAGCTCCACGATCTTCTCGTCAGTCCTCAGGGTGCGTGCGTTGTACGTTGCCAGGTCGAGTCGTCGTAGGTGGCAACCGAACCTCCACCGGAGATTCTTTGCACCCCCTGCCCCGCCGTTACCATGGTCGCCACCGTAGCCAGGAATAGCGGGGCCGCCGGGGACTAGGGGCCGTCTATTTGTTGTTTTCATCATTGGGGGGTATTTGCCATAGTTGCCACGCTTGGCGAGCGGGTTGGCAACCGCAGTTTTTTTATTGTACTTTCGGCTTTTATCAGGAAGATGCTGCTGCCCATCTCCCGCCTGTTTCCCTTTGTCGCCTTTTACGACACCCACGGGAGGATATGGGGTAGTGGATATTCTTGACCGCCACTACACGGCATTATTATCGCGTATATTAACTTATTTTATATTCCCGACGTTTCGAGTACTTTACAGCACCCATGGTCATGGGGGCGACTGAGGTGTTTGACGTCTCAATGTCATAGTTAACCACGGCTACCTCCAAATTAAAAATTTTTTTTTTATCTTTTTAATTTTTTTAAGTTAAAATAATTTAATATATGCCATTAAATCCGTAAAACTAGTTTTCTTTAAATGTGTAGTGTTCGTGTAAATATAAGAAATCACAACACATATAGTTAGAGAAATGTGGCTTGTTATAAGTGGCCGTGTGGCGGTGGGAGAATACATCACACCGCTCTTCGCCCAATGGGCTTCGTAAAAGACGACTATGGGATCTGCATAAAAAACCTTATAACTTCCGATATACATATAATGAAGAAAAAGTTTAGTACATAGATAAATTTAAGATAAAATACGTGCGCCCTGGACTGAAACAGTGAAAGATGTAGTCATAGCTGGATTGTTTTGTGTGAAGGGTCCCATTGATAAAATTCAATACGTGTGTTGTTGCGCAATACGTTTTTGTAAATCGTACAAAATTTCCATAAAAAGGATATAATACAACGGTATTTTGAATTTACCATTGAAGTCAAACTAACTTTTGCCGTGCGCACCGTTATATTTGACCTTCTAATGTTTAAAGAATGTGATGATTACGTTAATATTCTGTGTTGATAAAATATTTATTGTTTTCTTATTTCGGTATAATTATAAGCATGTCTTTTAACCGACTTCGAAGAAGAAAGAGGATCTCAATTCGTTTGTATATATTTTTATGTATTTTCATGTATCTATTATATCGGGTATTATAGCTACTACTAATATAGCAACATGGCATCTACCACTTAAGTTGTATACTTACCGTTCATACGTAAAAATTTACCCCAAAAGGATGGACAAATAGAGAATGAAGTGTTCAATGTAAAATTAAGACGACATTTTAATTGCCACATTGAACTTGTGGTACTCCTTAATTTGCTCAAAAGTGGCAAAAATTAACTTAAGCAAGTGGTGAAATTAAAAAAAAATTACAACCGGCTTCAATATAAATTATTAAGGATAACTGAAAAACTACCGGTGAGATCGTAATCAAATTTATGAGACCACATGAGAAGCACCAGCTTTCAAATAAAAAAATCATCAAAATCGGTTCACATAGAAAAAAATTCTGAGGCAACACATATAAAATACAGTCGAATTGAGAACCTCCTCCTTTTTTGAAGTCGGTTGAAAAATAAATTGAAGCGACCAAAACATTTTAAAGACTTGCAGCGTTACTTTTAATTCCGATAGAAAGGATTAGCACTTGTAAGTACCCATATATTTAAAAGAAATATCTTGTTACCTTGATCACCTTTAGTTTTTCTGGAAATAACCATACAATGGGATTATATGAACTTAGGGGGTTGTATTGATGATGATAATGATTATAATTCTGTAAATACATACTCGTTATAGTCGTGAATCATACTTTGTTAAACATGCAACCTGACAATGACCTGCAATTTCCAAAATACGTTTGAATTTCGCGGGCTATCTTGGCGCTTTCACCTTAAAGTGGAATATCTACGTTTCTTTCTTTCATTTACAGTTAAAAGTTTAGCTAAAAAATCTAGGTAATCAAAAAATTTAAAAAACTTGAAATTTTTAAAGATTTTTCAAAATTTTAAGTGACAATGTTGATTTCATTCATATTTATTGCTTTCTTTTAGCGATAATTATTGTAGAATGACACACCGCTGGTTATATTACCATCTATCGTCATACCCGAAATGCAAACAGCAAGTCTCCTGTTCAAAAAATTTATAACTTAAAATTAAAATTTTTGTACTGCCGAGTTCAATATAAATTATTAAGAATAACTCAAAAATTGGTCTATTGGTCTGACCTTGATCAAATTCATATGGGACCACACGAGAAGTATCAGCTTTCATATAAAAAAAGAATCATCGAAATCGGTTCACCCAGTACAAAGTTATGAGGTAACACACATAAAAAAAACATACAGTCGAATTGAGTACCGTCTCCTTTTTGGAAGTCGGCAGAAAACTAATTTACCGCAACAAAATTATTACTGCTGATTAACAACCGACATAATCCTTGACATATTCTCCAGTAAACCAGAAGATCTGAATGTCGCGGTAAGAAAATGTCTTTTAAATTAATGTTCTTTAAAAAACACTAACCTTGTGTTTTGAGCCGACTTCACAAAAAGAGAGGCGTTGTATTCGCCTGTATGTTTTTGTGTGCGTATGTTACGATATCTTTGCGAATCGTGAACCAATTTTAATTATTCTTTCTTTTATTTAAGAGGCTACCTTCCCCGTTACGATATCTTTTTTTATCAATAATTAATTTGATAAGTAAGGTATGAAGTTTTAGTAAGTTTAAGACTTTTTTTAGATACGTGGTAGAGCCAATCAACAACTATATTATGGTTGTAGCATGAATGGGTCGGCTCGACCGGGGAAGGACCACGCTCTCACAGAATACCAGCGTAAAATAGCAGCTTAACGCAGCTGTGTTTCATATGATGAGTGCAGAGATCCGGAAACTCTTTTTACTGGAAACGAGGCATTCTATCTTAGTCCTCAGCATATGAAAGTACATACGGTAGGTACTTACAACAAAAACACAATTTTTAAAGTTTTTGTCTGTCTGTCTATCTGTTTATTCCGGCTAATCTCCGAAACGGCTGAACCGATTTTGACGAGACCTTCACTGGCAGATAACTGATGTTATAAGAAGTAACTTAGACTACTTTTATTTTAGAAAAAGAATTAGGGTTCCGCGCAAAAAGTTAAAAACCCATGAAATCCAATCGTAATAAATTACGCGCGGGCGAAGTCGCGGGAACAGCTAGTATAAAATATAATCAGTATGGAATCTTTTGACAGCCTCGTTTTTTTTTATAGGATAGGGTGATAAACGAGCACACAGTCCACCTGATGGTAAGTGGTTGCTGTGGCCCATAGACATCTACATCTTTCCTCGTTTGCGAATCAAAATGTAGATACGTTGTCAACCCTGTGGACTAAGATGGAATGCCTCTTTTCCAGTAAAAAGGGTCTCCGGTTCTCTACACTCACCATACGAAACACAGCAGTGTTATGCGGCCATTTTACGCTGGTATTCTGTGAGACTCGTTGGTTGATCTATTGGTTACAGTGGTGCGACTGCTGATCGTGAGGTCCCGGGTTCGAACCCCGGGTCGGGCCAAAACATTTCAGTTATTGAGTTTTTCCGTCAAAAAATTCTCCTGTGGTCCTGCACCTGATCTCTCTCCAGACGTGTCGCAGTCGGACTACGAGAGTGAGGGAACAGAGAGTGCTTTAATCCTGTCCTGCACAGATGGCTAGTCTCCGTTGAGGCTGCCCACCGTGACCCAAAATTCAGTCTGGAACACATTGTAATCTTTTGAACTGCCTATAAAGTAATTCACGGTACGAAATAGTTCACCGTACCGTGTGAATCGGTTCGCAGCGCGGACGGTTTAAGGTGTGTACAGGCACAATAAACCGCCTGCATCCGGTCTCTGTAATGAGTGACCGACTCAATGCTTGTTATTCAATCTCGCCTCACCCGCGCTGACAGTACAGCAGCTATATAGCCACTACCACACCTGGCAATATAATACTTATTTCGTACGGTGTTCGGCTTAAATTCCTATCACTAGCTCCTGCGTTTTGTTATTGTATTGTGTGCAATTTGAGATTTTCGCAATTGTCTCTCGTCTGGCGCGAACAATGCCGGTAGACAGACGCAACGAATGAAGTCTTATAAACACGTGTTTCGGTGATGTTAATGCAACTAGAGTGCATAATTATATAATTCAACTGGAATTATAAATAATATATATTTTATACATAGGTATCTAATACGTGGTAGAGTCACACTGCAGTTGTATTGTTTGTAGCACTAATGGGTCGCCTCGGCCGGGGAACGACCACGCTCTCACAGAACACTCCTGGCTAATAACGAACTCACATGCATGTTGTCGGACGGACCAGCTCGTGAGCACCCTGGTGATGTAACGATTGGTCATACAGACGAGACAGATGAATGGATATACGAATACGAAGCAGTAAAAGCCAGATTGGTCACGAACCAAATCCTAATAATTCTGTTTTATGACAGCTGTCCTGAGACATATGAAGCAGTAAAAGCCAAAATGCTAACAGTTACGTAATAACATGATTTAATCTGTGCTAACGGTACTAACACTCAGAATATAAACGTATTGGTACTTATCGCTATATATAAAAATCGATTGCTGTCCGTTATTTATTTGTCAGTTTTTATTGTTGTCATTATGTGAATCATGACGCGGAGTAACGTGATAGCTGCTTATATGGATTATTCTGTTGAGCTCTTCCGAACTTCCGATCGCTAATAGCGTCAGCAAAATAAACAATCAGCAGCTAAAATTGCTTAAAACATTAAAAGAATAATTTGAAAATACATTTCATTTATATTATTGTTTTTCCAGTCGTACCAATTTACTAATTGATAACATTAATAGTAATTGAATGTAATTAAAAAATATAAAACGTGACTGGTACGTGATCATTACTCGTGTTGCTCGATCTGTTAGCTCTGTGAGCTCTTGTGATCGCAAATACAGTCAATAACACAAACATCCGGCTAAAACATTATTATTTAAGAATTAAAATATTTACGATAAATTGGCTTACGGGAAAATAATTATACCAATAAAGAGGTTATTTGTACTGTAAACGAGTATTATGCCCAGATGGAAAAAAAATCAGAGAGAATAATAAACTGGAATCTTGCTGGATCAAATGTGTCGAGCTCAATGGAGATTATGTTGAAAAATAAGTAACGTTTTTAGCTTAGAACTATTTTTTCTATGATTTTTACCAAACTTTTCGACCCACCCAGGTAACGGCACATCTAATTCGTTATCACTTTTGCAACTATTCTTACTTATTTATTACTGTCATTTTTTGAAAGTATAAGACTATCAAACGAGCACACAGTCCACCTAATGGTCAGTGGATGCGGTGGCCCATAGTCATCTACATCTATCCTCCTAAGAGTGAAAATATAGATGCGTTGTCACCCCTGAGCATAACGATGGAATGCCTCGTTTCCAACAAACAAAAACAATGGTCTCCGGTTCTGTACACAGCTTACCATATGAAACAGCAGCATTATTAGGCTGTTATCCTCTGAGAGCGGGGTCATTTCTCGGTCGAACCAAGCCATTCGTGCTACAAGCGAACATTAATAGCGTCAGCGACACAAAATGGCAATTACTTTTGTGGAAGAAGAAATAATTAAATTGTGCACGACGCAAACAGCGTGATACAAACAAAAGACATTGTAACCGGCACTAGTTGAACAACCTAGGAGCAGTGGGCATGACAACGGTGTAATTATCGGGCCACGCCTCCGGTTCGACAACTAGCTGGGGTTGTGCGGAAGAACTAGGCGCAGCCTTATGCGGGATTAAAATATAACTTCGTGTAAATAATTGTATTACTTATGTTGAACGATAAAAAATAATGTTATATTATAACTATGTTTAAGGTTGAGTTGTAACTATGCAATAACTCTCCCAAATAAAGGCACCGTATGAACAGGGAGAGTTAGCATAGACTTAAAATGTAAACTATAATTATTAAATATAGTAAATATTTACTTTTTAATATAATAAATATATTAAGCCATTAGGCACATAAGATAATGACCAAAGAGCATGTTATCGTAACGCGGCCGCGGAGCAAATGAAGCCACGCGCACCGCGCCACGGCGTTTTATATTTATAGTGCTGAGGCGGGGGGAAGGATCCTCCGCCTAAAGCAGCTGAAAATTATGATTTAGCACTGTAAATAAATAAAAATATTGTTATGAACACCTTAGTATAATAATTAGTTGTAAGAATATTATATAGTTAATTATGTTTGTTAGCTCGTAAGTTTATTGGATAAATAAAGATAGGCGCGGGGGTGAGGCAAGGGTCCGCTGGCCAGCAGCGGCCAAATCATATAAAAGACGGGCCGGCCGCTAGGGTCGGCAGTCGCTCTCCAGCCACCGAAAAGGCACCAGCAAGAAAAGAAAGTAAAAGTTCCTCCTCACCGCCGCTTGCCTCCAGTTAAAAGCAAGACCAGCGCGTTTTATTCCATTTTTCGCACGGCGTTACGGCGATCCGTAATATTAATGGTCCTTCGAGAAGCCGGATTACTAGAAGAAAAAGACAATATCGGTCTTGGTATTGCCGGAAGAAAGAAGCAAACCGCAAGAACGAGAAAAATATTATTGTGAAGAAAAATGGTGATTACGCGTAGTAACAGCGGAGAATCATCGAAGCGTCGCAAGGATGAACAAACAATCCAGGGGGCCA
This sequence comes from Parnassius glacialis, assembly GCA_033319125.1. Taxonomy (NCBI): domain Eukaryota; kingdom Metazoa; phylum Arthropoda; class Insecta; order Lepidoptera; family Papilionidae; genus Parnassius; species Parnassius glacialis. Next base: position 8,821,437 of record JAVANC010000027.1, on the reverse strand, counting down.
CAGAAGAGGCCTCCGGGGGTGACTCAGCCGCTAGTGGTTCAACAAACGCCACTAGTGAAACCACAACGGTTAGCGATACGACCGCTACCTCTGCAACCGATAGAACGACCGCAACGGAAGAAACCCAGCAAGAGGGTGATGAAAGATCGCAGTGCACATTGAAGCCGGGCGAGACTAGGTCACGCCGCTCCGTAGCCTCACGCAAGAGACTCCTCGTGGAGTTAGAGGCGAAAGAGCGGTTAGCCGAACTCAAGCTCGAGCAGGCTCAGTTGCAAGCAAGAACGGAATTGCAAGAAATACACGTGCAGCGACTACAAGCAGAAGCCGGATCAACCGATGATGAAGATGAAGAAATAGAAGACGATTTGGCACCAGTGCGCATTAGTACATGGTTGCAAGAAAAACCTGCATCGCAACCCGCGCCACAACCAGCACTACAGATCGCACCACCCGTACTTCAACAGTGTGCGCCGCAATACGCTCCGCAGCATACCGCGCCGCAGAAAAAAGACTATGAACAGGCGCAGCAACAAATCGACGTCGCTACCTTAGCCGCTGCTCTATCACAAGCAGTACGAAGCACAAGGGAGCCGCCGAAATATATACAAGAGCTGCCCTCATTCAATGGTAGCAGCAAAGAATGGCTCAGCTTCAAGACAATGTACGAAGAATCTTCAAAGTACTTCACGGCGAACGAAAACATAGCGAGAATACGCCGAAGCTTAAAAGGGACAGCAAAAGAAGCCGCAGGTTGCCTACTTATAAGCCAACCAGATCCCAAAATTATAATAGAAGCTTTGGAAAGGAGATTCGGACGACCAGAAGCGTTAATTCACTTGGAAATAGAGAAGCTGAAGCTGCTGAACAAAGTTACGGACAATCCCAGGGAGCTATGCATATTTGCAAATCGCATAGCAAACGTAGTGGGCACCGTGGAAGCACTCAAGAAAGCACACTATCTGCATAGTCCAGAAATGACGCGAGTTATCACAGACAAACTCACGCCCATATTGAAAAGCAAATGGTACGACTATGCAGCCAGAAAGAAAGAAGATATCCCAGAGCTTAAGAAGATATCAATGTTCTTAAACGAAGAAGCGGATAAATGCAGCGCGTATGCCTTGCCGGAGTTCATCACAGAGGACAGCGAAACGAGAGAGCGAAGACCGAGAAAAATAGAACGTGCCTTCGCCACAAGCAAGAAACCATATGAAGAACGCTGCCCTCAATGCAAACAAGAACACAAACTGCCCGATTGCAAGTCATACGCCGCTCTGTCCACAAATGACAGATGGGAAGTAGCAAAGAAGTACAATATCTGCTACCGCTGTCTGCGAGGCAAACATCGTCGATTGCTGTGCAAAGCTCCACCGTGCGGAAAAGACGGATGCATGATGAAACACCATAAATTGTTGCATCACGACAGAACAGCAGTAATGGAAAAAGAACCCGCTATGGAAACCGCAACATCGGCAAAGGAGGTCAACACAGCGACTCGACCGTACAAGCACCGCCGCGCTTACCTAAAGATTGCGCCCGTAACAATAAGGGGGCCGCTGAGCTGCGTCGAAACATATGCATTATTGGATGAAGGAAGCACGGTCACCTTAGTCGATGCCTCAATCGCCGACGTCATCGGCGCCGACGGCCCAGCCCACACAATGTGGATAAAAGGGGTCGGCTCGGAGGTGAAACACGAGAAGAGCAAGATCGTCAGCTTTAAAATAAGAGGAACGTACGCGCAAGAAGAACACAACATAGAAGCAGCGCGTACGGTAGAGCGGTTGGACTTCGCGCCAGAATCCGTGAATGAAAATCACTTGGAGAATTGCCCACATCTGTTGGATATCAAAGAGGATATCACCTACGAACGCGCCTCACCGAAAGTACTAATCGGGCAAGATAACTGGCACCTCATAGTGTCTAGAAAACTGCGCGTCGGCCGTCGAGACCAACCAGTCGCCTCATACACCAACCTGGGCTGGGTTCTGCATGGCTGTCATAGCTCATTGACGTCGACGGTCACCTTCTGCGGCAGACTACATCAGAGGGAAGATGCACCACCGATAGAAGAAGAAATAAAAAATTATTTCAAATTGGAGTCACTGTGCATCGAGCCGAGAAGACCGAGAGAAGATCCCGAGCAGCGAGCCATGCAAATATTGAACGAAACCAGCCAGAGGTCAGCGGACGGCAGATTCGAGACAGGGTTGTTGTGGAAACAAAAGGACTTCCAAATACCAAATAATTATAAAGAAGCGGAAAGGCGCCTGCACACATTAGAGAAGAGGCTCGACCGAGACAGCAATCTCAAGCTACAGTACGAAGAACGCATAGAGAACCTCTTCAACTCGGGTTACGCAGAGCGCGCGCCAATGCCACCGCCGCAAGGAAGGACATGGTATCTGCCACACTTCCCAGTCATCAACCCTGCGAAACCGAACAAGCCGCCGAGATTGGTACACGACGCCGCAGCGAAGACAGCCGGAATATGTCTCAACGATATGCTTCACTCGGGGCCCGACTTATTACAATCATTGCCCGGAGTGATCATGAGGTTCCGACAGTATCCGTATGCAGTGAGCGCCGACATAAAAGAAATGTTCATGCAGATTAAAGTGCGCAAAGAAGATAGAGACGTTTTACGTTTCTTGTGGAGAGGCAAGCGGCGGGAGGACCAACCGGAGGAATATAGGATGACGTCAATCATCTTTGGAGCGACATCATCACCATGCACAGCATTATACATCAAAAATAAAAATGCTGAAGAACATGCTGAGGCGTACCCAGAAGCTGCGGTCGCCATAAAAAGAAACCATTATATGGACGACTACTTGCAGAGCTTCCACTCTGTCACGGAAGCTCAGCAAACTGTAAAAGCAGTCGATCACGTCCACAAACAAGCGGGATTCGTACTCAGCGGGTGGACATCGAACGAAGAAAAAATAATAGAAGAAATAACGACAGAGCATAGACAACACGACGCGACCGTGTGCCTGGGCGGAAAAGAAACTGAGAAGACGCTAGGCCTGCTCTGGCATGTACAAAGCGATCATATTGGATTCAATACTAACAATATGAAGATGCCTGCCGACGTAAAAGAAAAACAGCGCTTGCCAACTAAACGAGAAGCGTTGAGCGTCATAATGGCATTATTTGACCCGCTGGGGTTAATATCACCGGTGACCACCCCAGCGAAGAGAATATTTCAAGACACATGGCGTTACAAGGCGGACTGGGACGACCCTCTGCCAACAGAATTAAAAGAAAAATGGGAAGGCTGGATTACTTCACTTAACGCCATAGAACAACTAAGAATACCGCGATGCTACGATTACAACCCGGTGTCGACGCGCCAACTACACACATTCGTCGACGCAAGCGAGGAGGCCTACGCAGCAGCAGTGTATTGGAGGACGGAGCGAGCAGACGGCAGCGTTAACATAACATTGGCCGCCGCCAAGAGCCGCGTAACACCACTGAAACCAGTCTCCATACCACGGCTCGAGTTACAAGCGGCACTGCTGGGAGCTCGTCTGGCGCAGACCGTGGTCGATGAACACGATGGCGACATAGCGGGCAAGACATACTGGTGCGACTCCCGTACTGCACTGGTGTGGATAAGATCGGAGCCTCGCGCGTACAAAGCTTTCGTCGCTCATCGCCTGGCGGAGATAGAAGATACAACCAAAAAGAACGAATGGCGTTGGCTACCGTCTAAAGACAACGTGGCAGACGACGCAACCCGAGCCACACCAGATAGGTTCGACGACTCGCACCGATGGTTCCGAGGGCCCCCGTTTCTGCAGCGTCCACCGGCAGAATGGCCGCAGGAAGAGAAAACGACACAATACGACACCGGGGAAGAGCGAGAAATATGTAGCATCGCTGTTAAAAGTGAAGACTCGCAGACAACACATCTTCCACAAATAGGAAGATTTTCTAAATGGATTCGCCTCATAAGGGCGACAGCGAGAGTCCTCCTATTCATCGACATGTGCAGACCAAACAAGCACGTGGTGAAGGCTGGGCGTAAACGCAACAAAGCGAGACAAGGTAGCGACCCTGGCTGGCAGAGAACAAACAAACGTAACACCCCCGCCAAGGAGAAAAAGGCGACTCCTACTGCCTCATCGCTTGTAGGAATACCGGCCGCTTATCATATGAGAGCCGAACAACTGTGGGTGCAAGCCAGTCAGCGGGAAAGCTTCACGAAGGAGCTCAAGAGGATCACCAGCGGAAGTGTGCCGGGAGGCGACGACAAACTAGGCCACCTGAGCACATACATTGATGAAGAGGGGACCCTACGCCTTAGGGGTCGAATAAAAGCGGCATCAGAAGTGGAGGACGACATGTACGACCCTCCCATATTAGACGGGAAGCACGCGTACACTCGTCTGTACATAGCACACGTACACGAGAGGCTGCATCACGGAGGCGTAGAAACAGTTGTGAACGAATTAAGACAGAGATTGTACGTAAGAAAAATACGTCCAGTAGTGAAAACTGTCATCAAAGGATGCCTACCGTGCCGTCTAAGAAAAGCCAAGCCTGCATCACCGTCTACAGGAAACCTGCCGTCCGCACGCCTCGCTCATCACGCACGTCCATTCACATACACCGGACTAGACTACTTCGGGCCAATAGAAGTCACAGTGGGACGACATCGCGAAAAGCGCTATGGCGCGTTATTTACCTGCATGACGTCGCGAGCAATACACATAGAAGTAGCCCACTCGTTAAGCGCAGACTCAGCCGTGTCGGCGCTTAGGCGTTTTATGAGCAGAAGAGGATGCCCAAAAGAAATATGGAGTGACAACGCTACGTGCTTCAAGGCAGCCGACAAGGAGATGGCCGAAGCAGCACTCACAGCCCTCGAGCACGAAACCACATGTCAACAGATTGTGTGGAAGTACATACCGCCATCAGCACCGTTCATGGGCGGCGTATGGGAGCGAATGGTTCGCTCCGTGAAAGAAGCCCTACGCGTCACCCTCAACGAGCGCTATCCCAGTGACGAGACATTGGGGACCCTGCTCGCCGAGGTCGAAAACACTGTCAACTCCAGACCCCTCACACACGTCTCAGTCGATCCAGGAGACCCTGAAGCCATCACGCCGAATCACATCATCATCGGTCCCAACTCGCACGTACCTGCGCCGGGGCACTTCAGCGAGAGTGACGTGACGGCCCGCCAGCAGTGGAAACGAGCTCAAGCCCTAGCCGACGTGTTTTGGAGAAGATGGGTTAAAGAATACCTGCCCCTACTCCAACACCGGCGGGAGCCCAGCAGCATAGGAGTATCGCCGAAGATTGGAGACCTAGTCATCATTTGTGACTCCAATCTACCACGCAACACCTGGCCCAGAGGGAAAATAAGTAATGTATATCCTGGCGTCGACGGAGAGGTACGAGTAGTGGACGTAACCACCAGCAGTGGGCATGTACTAAGAAGACCAACGAAGAAGATCGTCGTGCTACCAGAGGGATCGCAGCGTGGCGACGGCGGGAGAATGTGCACGACGCAAACAGCGTGATACAAACAAAAGACATTGTAACCGGCACTAGTTGAACAACCTAGGAGCAGTGGGCATGACGACGGTGTAATTATCGGGCCACGCCTCCGGTTCGACAACTAGCTGGGGTTGTGCGGAAGAACTAGGCGCAGCCTTATGCGGGATTAAAATATAACTTCGTGTAAATAATTGTATTACTTATGTTGAACGATAAAAAATAATGTTATATTATAACTATGTTTAAGGTTGAGTTGTAACTATGCAATAACTCTCCCAAATAAAGGCACCGTATGAACAGGGAGAGTTAGCATAGACTTAAAATGTAAACTATAATTATTAAATATAGTAAATATTTACTTTTTAATATAATAAATATATTAAGCCATTAGGCACATAAGATAATGACCAAAGAGCATGTTATCGTAACGCGGCCGCGGAGCAAATGAAGCCACGCGCACCGCGCCACGGCGTTTTATATTTATAGTGCTGAGGCGGGGGGAAGGATCCTCCGCCTAAAGCAGCTGAAAATTATGATTTAGCACTGTAAATAAATAAAAATATTGTTATGAACACCTTAGTATAATAATTAGTTGTAAGAATATTATATAGTTAATTATGTTTGTTAGCTCGTAAGTTTATTGGATAAATAAAGATAGGCGCGGGGGTGAGGCAAGGGTCCGCTGGCCAGCAGCGGCCAAATCATATAAAAGACGGGCCGGCCGCTAGGGTCGGCAGTCGCTCTCCAGCCACCGAAAAGGCACCAGCAAGAAAAGAAAGTAAAAGTTCCTCCTCACCGCCGCTTGCCTCCAGTTAAAAGCAAGACCAGCGCGTTTTATTCCATTTTTCGCACGGCGTTACGGCGATCCGTAATATTAATGGTCCTTCGAGAAGCCGGATTACTAGAAGAAAAAGACAATATCGGTCTTGGTATTGCCGGAAGAAAGAAGCAAACCGCAAGAACGAGAAAAATATTATTGTGAAGAAAAATGGTGATTACGCGTAGTAACAGCGGAGAATCATCGAAGCGTCGCAAGGATGAACAAACAATCCAGGGGGCCACAGAAGAGGCCTCCGGGGGTGACTCAGCCGCTAGTGGTTTTTAGTGGTCCAGTTAAAAGCAAGACCAGCGCGTTTTATTCCATTTTTCGCACGGCGTTACGGCGATCCGTAATATAAATAAAACGTTTTAAATTACAACATTTAAACTTCAAAAACATGTGTTTTTGAAGTTTAAATGTTGTAATTTAAAACTAAAACTAAAATAATAATAAGCTATGCAAACAATGCCGCAAGTGGGAGTGACTTAGCCATCCTGTAACTGAAAGCCACAGTTCTCTTTTTCAGTTATATTAAATGAGTTTTATGACTAAAAGAGAACATTATATGTTCTTTGCCTAAAAAAAGGAACAATTCCAAAATTATCCACGGTTAAGCAATCCACGCAGCATCCACGTACCTCAGGTTGACTGTAATTTCTATTTAGAAATTACAATCTACCTGAGGTACGTGGATGCTGTGGCCCATAAACATCACCTACATTTATCTTGTCGTAATCGAGAGTGTGGGCGACTCGATCATCCTGCTACTGCAAGCCACAATGCTGGTTCTCAGTTATATTAAATGATTTCCATGGCAATAAGAGACTGTTATACGTTCTTAGCATAAGAAAACAACATTAGTTATCCATGAATAATTTTCGACGGTTTTAATTAATAATACGAAATAGAAATTGTAAGTGTTCAATAATCATTTTTTCCAGCTGTACTTAATTGCTAGTACTTATTACTGTCATTATATGAAACGTGACGAACGTAACCGTTATTAGTTCGAGCACTCTAGATAGCAATGTATGGAAAAATTGACAAAATGAATGGAGCACTTTTATCTATCGGCATATCTACGACATAGAGTGAAGTAAAATTTTATCCACTCTCCCTCCACCTCACGGGTGAGCGTCACTCCCCCGCGCCTCAGAAAGTGTCCCGAGGTGCGGTTTTTTTTCCAGTTTTAAAAAAAAACCGTACAGTATACATGAAAAAAGTGTAAGTACAAAATGATTAAATTAAACTAATTTTTACGGATTTTATCGCGTTTAATGACGAAACGTCGGGAATTAAAAAGTTAAATTAAACGCCATAAAATCTGTAAAAATTAGTTTCATTTAATGTGAAGTCTTCGCGTAAATATATGAAATCGGTACAAAATGATCTTTAATAAATTTGCTATCAACCTCTTATACATACAAAAATGATATCAATTATATTTCCGCGCAATCTGCCACGAAATATATGACTTTTTTGTCATTTAAAGATTTTTTTTCTCAAAGTTCAGTTTTATCAATAATTTAAGTTTACCGCATTTTGTGTGTAATAATAATACATAAAATTTTCGTAAATACATTGAGAAGACCAAGTTATTATTATGTTTACTTCTTTCGTTATTGTCTATAAGATTCCTTTGGACTTAGGTTATAAATGGCTCCTGTGGCTCTCTTCTATATACAAATTAAAATGCTTATCGTCATGGTGTGTGTGGTGGTAGTGACCATGAAACCAAAGTTTGTATTTGCTTCATGGTAGTGACTATGAATGTCAAAACATTTAGGACCGCTCATACGTTATATTATCGTTTTTTTCCGTTCGCCTATAAAGATACAAGGACGTCAGTGTCAAAAACTTCTGTTGATACCACTCGAGCGGCTTCTGCTTCAGTGGTATCCATATTTTATGGTTAAAAGTAACGATATGTCTGCTCCAACAAAGAATTAAGATTAAGTCACTACGATGCACAGAACTAAGAATATTACGCGTCAAAAGTCCGAAATAAACTAACCTTGCACTCTATGCACAAGTCGACAATTTTTATCAGTGCGCTTAAAATGTTACAAATAATAATACCATAACTCAGATGTTAATTTATAATGCATAAGCAAAAATATACAAATATGTTAACGCATACTGAAGATAACAACTTTGTTACTCAAAATGAATTTTTGGAGGCCAGAGTATTATACTCAGTTACTGTGATCGCTAATGGAGTCAGTCAAATACTACCCTCTTTACTAATCATAATGACCTCCAGACCGAATTTCGGTCTCGGCGGTTACCTAGTCCGAAAACTAGCCATCTGCGCAGGTAAGGATTATAGTGCCCGAGTGTGCTATGCACAAACGCAGGTGCGCTCTCTCTTCCTTCACTCTTATAGTTCGATTATACGGCAAACCGACACCACTGGAGAGAGATCAGACCCAGGACCAACGGTCTTACGAGCCTCCCGAGGCACGGAGGTAAAACACCGCCAATTCCCTAACCGTCAAATTTAAACTTAGGAGGGCTACTGAAAATTTCTTGACAATAAAACTAAATAACTAATATTTGTGGCACGACCCGCGGGATTCGAACCCGAAATCTCATGATCACCAATCGGGTTTACCGTCACTAGACCAGTGAAGCAGTTCCATTATTTATAAGTTGTAGTCATAGTATTAATTCCCTCATTTTAATAGTTCAGGATTCCTACGTATGTAATGATGACATAATAAGTAAGACTCCTTACTAAGGAGCTCCATACATAGCTAAGGAGTCTTTAGCTATGTAACGCAACACTGCTTTATATATTGTTTATTTTTTAAAGTAAGACATTACGTTAGGAATTCCTATGACTAAAAGTTGATGTGGAAGGCGCTAATTGTCACCTAAATCGATGACGTTCAATTCGAACGTAAAGAAAAAAAATAGGTAAGTGTTACACATCAGTGTGTATGAAAGCTCCTGATGAAAGGAAAATATGTTTAACCTGATTTAGAACGGAACAAAAATACCGGCCAGAAATTTTTTTATTTTAAAATCTTTCTAATGATATCTTTAAAAGATATATTTCGGGCAATAGTTTAATGTACGTTTACTCGAAATAACGTAGCTCCAATATTTTATTATAAAGTACTTGTGGCAACCAAAAACAAAAGGTACACATGTCAAAAAATACGTATATTATATCGACGGTCAAAATGATGATGATAAGTAAGTACATAATATTATGACGTTCGTAAGCGTGAAAATGTAGCCAGGATGATAAGGTTAGTAAAATTATTGGAAGTACTGAAAGTGTGAGGGTCTTAAACCACAGACTAATACGAGTCAAACAGTTTTTTTAACAGTGGTAGAGCCACGCGGCAGCTTTTGCTGTCGCACGGATGGGCCGGCTCGAACCGGGGTGGTACCACGACCTCACAGAATACCAGCGTGAAGTAGAGGTTTACCTCTGCGTTTCGCTTGGTGAGTGCAGGTGGCCGGAGGCCCTTTTTACTGGAAATGAGGCATTCCATCTTAGTCCTCACGGGTGACAACGCATCTGCATTTTGATTCGCAAACGAGGATAGATGTCTATGGGCCGCAGCAACCACTTACCATCAGGTGGACTGTGTGCTCGTTTGTCACCCTTATCCTATAAAAAAAAAACATATATACTATCTGCCCTCTTCTGGGCAATTTTTGTAACAATACCAAGTTAGAAACTTAAGTTATAGTATTTAGTTGTTAATTCCACCGTAAGATGACACTGTCGGAAACATATAAAAACGTCAACACTATTGAAAACCAGATGGCGTTATTATGTCAAATATGTATAACGAAATATCTACATTTATACAATTCACAATTTGTACATAATATTCACTATTCAGGTATTTAGTTTACTAACAGTTTTTGGAAAAAAAATTGGTGTTGACTTTTATTTTCCTTAAAATCGTAAGCTAAGAATTGATAATAAAATTATAGTAACCCGTAACGCGAAATTAGCTAACGTAGCTTTTAATATTATTTCAAGCCAATTCCAAATGATACTTCTTGTACAATTATTTATTCTGTGATGATACATAGTACCGTTATTAGATCAATTGTATAGATAGGTAGTAGGTATACCATATTTAAAGTCCGTCCCGTTTTGAACGGGACTGTCCCTTTTCTCGGTCATCTATCCCGTTGTCCCCAAACCCAAACAAAGCTCCGGGACGCCAAATTGAAGTTTTTTTTTAACTGCGCATAGTTTTCTTAAACTATGAAGAACGGTGCGTGAGCGAGGCTAACCAAAAATTACCAAATGCGATAATTTAAAAGTTTCCGCATAAACTTGTTGGGTGGAAGTATTCAAACAGTTTCGCACCAACAATCTTCAACATATTTTTTTTTGCATTTTATTGGAATACTGTCATAAGTCTGAAAAAAAATCACTTAGGGTTCAAGTCCTATAGGCGATGTTTATAACAAAGGTCAATATAAAAAAACATGTCCAGAATTTTATTCATATTCAAAATCATCACCAACTCTGTTTAAGCAAATTTGTTCCACTGACAAATATAAATATAATTAAAAAAATAAAAGGAACTTTGTTTTAAGGAAGCTGGTGAACTGATGATTGATTTTTATATTTCACAATTTGTTAATATAAAAATAATTATAATTAATGTGAATATAATTATAGTGAACACTCTTGTATAAAGTTACGAAATAAATAACAATACTAAAAAGTTTATATATATTGCGTATACTTTCACATTTCCGAAAACAGCAGTTTAGTTGGTAAGGGATAAGGACATATGACTAATGAAAAATATCACTTTAAAGCTAAATACCTAGAGAGACCCCTGAATCGAAAAGATGTTGTTCCACACCCCTAATGTTTTTGAAAGACCTATTCTATCCACATGATGGAATATAGTCAAAAAAATCATCCTCCATTTACTTGTATGGGAAGGAATTTATTTCAGTTTTTAGGCGCGATTAATGTCTATAACTATGCCAAATTACAAATTTGTAGCAGTCCGTCCGCGGTTTTTTAACCGCGGATGTACGGACGGACATGGCGAAACTATAAGAGTTTCCTGTTGGTGTAACTACGGAACCCTAAAAACTAGCGTTAACGCAGCTGTGAGGCGGCTGCTATACGGTTGCAGTGAAGCCCGAACGCGATTTTTGCTTGTATGTAACATGCGGTGCAGTTTTGAACTGCCAATTGTTGTATTAGCTTTGAATATATTTAATACTATTCCCTCCAATTCATATCATATTTCTCCAATAAGCAATGCATATCGAAGTTATTGTTCTAAAACAAACGTCAAAAACTACAAGAAACAAAATTAAATTGTACGCGGTATATACATATATATATATATATATATATATACATACATACATATAATCACGCCTCTTTCCCGTAGGGGTAGGCAGAGACCACTTCTTTCCACTTGCTACGATCCTTACATACTTGTTTCGCTTCGTCCACTTTCATTATTCCCTTCATACATGCTCTACGGTTTAGGGTACTCTTAACCTGGCCTTTTTTCAAGACGTCCCTAATTTGGTCTAGAAATGTCCGCCTAGGTCTACCCCTTCCAACATGAATTAACCCATGTCCCGTTTTGAATTAAAAAATAAATGGTCAGTTTAACCATATTGTATGTCAATTGCCTATGTAATTTTACGACTTGACCGTTTCATGCTATTTTGAGCCTTGACTCAAGATTTTACATCCTAAAGTTGAACGGTGTTTATTTCGCAGGCAAAAAGCTTAGAGCCGTTGACCCACACTTGGTTTTTTTCAACGTCTATCTTACGGTTTGATAATTATTCATTAGAATGTCTGAGCGAACGATTTATTAGGTATCGCGTTCGGAAGATAAGTATTAAAAACATGTTTGTAGATTTTAACTAGTGATCCGCCCCGGCTTCGCACGAGTAATTTATGGATCTTGACAACAACGCCACCTATCGGGTATAATTGTGAATCTAAACGAACCAGGGACCCACTCAAACACACCCAAAAATACCATCGGAATCGGTCGAACCAGTTTCGAGTTTTAGCGAGACTAACGGACAGCATAGTTGAATTCGTGGTAGAGCCATGCTGCAGCTATATTATGGTTGTAGCACGAATGGGTCGGCTCGACCGGGAAGGACCACGCTCTCACATAATACCAGCGTCAAATAGCAGCTTAACGCTGCTGTGTTTCGTATGGTGAGTGTAGAGAACCGGAGACCCTTTTTACTGGAAACGAGGCATTCCATCTTAGTCCTCACGGGTGACAACGCATCTGCATTTTGATTAATAATCGAGAATAAATGTAGATGTCCATGGGCCACAGCAACCACTTACCATCAGGTCGACTGTGTGCTCGTTTGTCACCCTTATCCTATAAAAAACGCAATCGTATTGAGAACCTCCTCCTTTTTTGAAGTCGGTTGAAGATTGAATCCAACAACAGCGTTCCTGATTTGTATCGGTTGGGCTTATTTTATAAAAAGTAATTTTAAAACATTTTTCTTACATTGGAGAATTATTTGTTCTTCAATACTCATGCACTATGTCCACTACATAATATTATGGGCTTATGCATGATAAGGTTAGTGGATGCAGGTGGCACAGGACCGTGCTTTGTGACATTATTTGGGGGAGGTTTGTGTTCGTCATTGGACTTGTAAAGGGCTGTAATGATGATGATGATGAAATACTCAAACCAAAAATAATTATTTATGGGCCTTTATTATGGTTCTACGCCGCAACTAATAAAGATTAAACTGATATTGTAAAAGTTACCATAAGTAGTCTTCTATAAAAAGAAATTGAAATAACTGACTTCTATTAAGTTCAGGGGTTATCCATCGATATAATAAGTACATAGTACTTATAATTCAATGGGGTTATTTCAATATTAATAAGACATAAACAACCAACCAACATTTGTCTGCCTGTCTGCCTGTCCGGAGAGTCTGGACTAATCTTCGAAATAACTGAAACGATTTATATGAAACTTGAAGAAATTTTGATAAAACGATTTTTTAAATATTTTTTTTTATATTTAGATAATAAATGGTCTTTGACTATCTTAAATCTAAATAACTCCACATTTATATACCCTATCCAGGCAAAGCCGGGGCGGCTCACTAGTATAATATACATATAATGTAACTCAACAAACCAACTACAGAGCACCAAAATTATAATTTCCATCTCAGATTACTTATGACATTCCGTCGCCTCTTATGACCACCACGGGCCGATATGGGATAGCGAATATTCTTACACTGATACTACACGGTATCTCAGATTAGAAGAGAAATGAAGACGTTTATTTGTTAAATTTAATTATCTGATTATGTGTATTGTGTAAACGCACTGCGGAGACCACGTACGTCACAATCGTTTTTTGGAGTGAAAACTTCTTTAGCGGCGTTGTGCACTTTTATACAATGGGTAAAAATTTTTAAACTCGCGTCAGGTCACGTTTCTGATCGAAAATTCGTAAGACGGACGGAGAGTAGACAGCCGGCGCGGCGTTAGGTTAATTAATTTTCATTTATTAATTAATATAATTTTATTATTAAGATTAAGTTTCGATCGAGTCTACTGTACTGCTTGACGAAATATAGAAATATATGGATACATATGTACTTACACATTATAGATGTAATATTTGTAATATGTTTATACTTTATAGCATTAACCTATATTTTCATAACATCACAATAAGCACATGTGCGGTGTAGGTTTACCAAACAAATAATTTCAAATGAAAATAAATGAAATAAGATAATAATAAATAATCTCCGCCATTCCAAAATATCAAAAATGCACAACATTAATATTCAAGTTTTCACTTCTGCCGGCACTCCCGGAGTGCAACCCGTCGTTTTTTTTTTAACTTATTATAAGCCAGTCCTCAACGCAATCTCACCTGATGGAGGCATTAAATCCGCCCTTTGTATTCTTTTAGAATAATGCATGCAATAAAGAATAAATAAATAAATGAATAAATAGTGATGAAACCCTAGATGGTAAATAGCATTGCCTTAGCGTAACAATTGCCTATTCACTCTTGTATTGAAAACACCCGTAATGCCATCTATGTAATTGAAATAAAAGTGCCGCCGAATTATTCCACTCCTTTATTGTAAGCCTCAGGGTAAACGAAGCAAACCGTTTGGTTCTAATGCGCGGAATATTGACAACAAAAGTTATCCTGGCAATCAAACCAAAAGATAAACAACACAGACAAACTAGAAGATAAACAATTTTTAACATTGCACATTTTTTTAGTTCATACTGTTAGCAATATATGGTATACTCAGATCAAATCAAGTTAGAAGAGCGGTGGTAATCGTTAATAAAATTACCAGCGTTTAAAAGTTGAAGTTTTATTATTAATTATTCTAAGATTTATTTAACCACAGTTTGCACCCTAAAAAACTAAGACAAAAATCTTCACAGACTGTATTTATTTTGGCTCAATGTATTTATGTGAAGAGTGTGGTCCTTCGAAGCCGGATTTTTATTTTAATGATGAAGTGATAGATTTAACGTGTACGCAATGCTAGAGTAACAGTGTACTATAATATTATTATAACTAGCTATTCCCCGCGACTTTGTCCGTCTGTCTGTCCGTCAGTTCCGGCTAATCTCCGAAATGGCTGGACCGATTTTGGCGGGACTTTCACTGGCAGATAGCTGATGTTGTCACACGCCGCGTGTAATAATTTATTAAGATTGGATTTCATGGGTTTTAGCTTTTTTTGGCGCAGAACTCTAATTATTTTTCTAAAATAAAAGTAGCCTAAGTTACTCCTTACAACATCAGCTATCTGCCAGTGAAAGTCCCGCCAAAATCGGTCCAGCTATTTCGGAGATTAGCCGGAACAAACAGACAGACAGACGGACAGACAATAAATTTAAAAAATGTGCTTTTGTTATTCGTACGGTATATACTTCTATATGCATTTAGTAAAATGCTGTTATTTTGACATTACAAACAGACACTTCAATTTTATTTATTTGTATAGATTCCAAAATGTTGGTTGTACAAGGTAAATATATAAATATTACACTGTTTAGCAATATATAGGACAATCTGTTGACATTCAAAGACTTCTAGATACTGTTTGCGTTTATTCATATTCGTTTCTTCATATTGTGTATGCTTTTCTATTTTCTAGTATGCAGTGCAGTAGTATTGTAAGAATATCCACTACCCCATACCGTCCCGTGGGACGTATGAGGCGACAGATGGAAACAAACCAGGAGATGGGCAGCAGCGTCTTCGTAATAACAGCTAAAACAACTGCTGGTGGCAACCCGCCTGCCAAGCGTAGCAACTATGGCAATTTCGTGCGGTAGAACCATGCTGCAGCTATATTAGTGGTATAGTTGTAGCACGAATGGGTCGGCTCGACCGGGGAAGGACCACGCTCTTAAAAAATACCAGCGTAAAATAGCAGCATAACGCTGCTGTGTTTCGTATGGTGAGTGTAGAGAACCGGAGACCCATTTTACTGAAAAAGAGGCATTCCATCTTAGTCCTCACGGATGACAACGCATCTGCATTTTGATTCTTTATTGAAGCTAAATGTAGATGTCTATGGGTCACAGCAACCACTTACCATCAGGTGGACTGTGTGCTCGTTTGTCACCCTACCCTATATAAAAAAGGCAAATATCCCCCTAATGAGACATTAAATGGGGAAGTCTATGTTTAGCAGTGGATTTTTTATAGACTGTAATGAATGAATGAATGGTGAGCAGTTGTATGAATGAATGGTGAGCATCTTATAGAATTGAATTGAAAAACGAGCTAGTAGTCCACCTAATAGCACAATTTGTAGTCATTTCATTTCATTTCAACCTGTAGTCCATGGACACGTGCTACCAACTTCAAATAAAGAATACTACAGACCTTCTGATGGCTTAGAAAGAAATAGTTTACAGTCTGTAATATTACTAGCTTTCTTACGTAAGCGCTGCTGTATAGCAGTAGAAATTATTTTTTTATATAGGATAAGGGTGAAAAACGAGCACACAGTCCACCTGATGGTAAGTGGTTGCTGCGGCCCATAGACATCTACATCTATCCTCTGTTACAGATCAAAATGCAGATGCGTTTTCACCCTTGAGGACTAGGATGGAATGCCTCATTTCCAGTAAAAAGGGCCTCCGGCCACCTGCACTCACCAAGCGAAACGCAGAGGTAAACCTCTACTTCACGCTGGTATTCTGTGAGGTCGTGGTACCACCCCGGTTCGAGCCTGCCCATCCATGCGACAGCAAAAGCTGCCGCCTAGCTCTACCACTGTTAAATTGTTGTTCTTAGGAGAACATGACCTACCCAGACGGTCTTCTACGCAGAAAAGGGACACTACTCTATATATATGTTACCAATTTCTACTGCTACATAAAACTAATAAAAAAAATTAAATAAACGCTATGCTAATTTAATTATTGCAATGCCAATGAGGGCTAATAATCTTCCACTCACTAGATGTCGCTAGTAGCGACTGAGGTAAAGTTTTTGTTACATAGTGTCAGTTAATTGAGAAATTAGTTTTAAATAATAGTTTATCATTATCTAGAGTATTATATTAATACATAACACAATGCGTCAGTGGTTTGATTTTTAATTTTTTTGCACATTATAACTCTTTTTTTTTTTAAAGTAGTCTTTTAGTTATATTTACAGTTTGGTTTATTCATTTCTAATGTAATTAAAATAAAATATAACTAATAATACAGAAAGAAACCTTAAAGATTACATTTTCCTAAGAAATTATCGTCCCCGCTATGAAATCTGTCAAATATTTTACCTCACTGTAAAGTGGCGCAAAAAAAGTGGCAGAAAAAGTCGTGGATGCCCTCATTACAATGCAATGCTATATATATATGCTGGTCAGGCAAACGTTGTTCTGCCCTTTCCGACGACTCTTCCTACAAAAAATTCGTAAATTCGTAATATATATTTTTTTAATGGTCCCTTAGCGGGATAAAAACTATACTATCTCTCAAGTTGGAGAAAGCAATACACATTTGCAAAATTTCATTAAAATTGGTTGAGTGGTTTCGGAGTTCATCGCGGACAAACAATGTGACACGTAATTTTTGTATATAAAGATATATTTTAGGCAATAATTGTTTTTGCGTCTGTTCCTGACTATGTAACTTCTGAAATACTTGACCGATTGAAGTTATACTGACGCAATATATTTGTTTTGTGAAGACAATGGTTCACAGCTAGGATCCAATAGGTGGCACTGTAGTCAAGTTATTAAATAATTCTCTACCAATATTATTCATAAAAACTCATATTAAATAAGTATATTGGCTTATCTATTACAAAAAAAAAAACAAAATCACAAAATAGCTGATCACAATAATTGGCGCTGTGGTCGAGTATATTTACGCTGTAAAAAATAGGGAGTGACTTCGGAGTGAAGCTCATAGCGCCACCTACAAGAAAGGGCAGTACTACGTAACGTCTGCCAGACTAACTAATATACTATACAACCTGTGTGCTCATTTAAAAATAATCCTTATTAAAAAGTTAGATTTTAACTTATTTTTACGTGGTAGAGCCATGCTGCAGCTATATTATAGTTGTAGCAAGAATGGGTCAGCTCGACCGAGGAACGACCACGCTCTCACAGACTACCTGCGTAAAATAGCAGCACAAGGCTACTGTGTTTCGTATGGTGAGTGTAGAGAATCGGCGACCCTTTTTACTGGAATCAAGGTATTCCATTTTAATCCTCAGGGGTGACAACGCATCTGCATTTTGATTCTTAATCGAGGATATATGTAGATATCAATGAACCACAGTACCCATTTACCATTAGGTGGACTGTGTGCTCGTTTGTCATTCTTATTCTATAAAAAAAAACTTATTGGATAAAATTTGTCTACGTTGATTTCGTTCGAAATCGCTGAACTTACTCGTACAGTCGGTCACACAATAAAATGAACGCGCATTTGAAGTCCCTTAGACAAGATCAAATTTCTTTACGTTGTTAATATATTTGATCTGTAGCCGACTGTACACTCGCGAATAAACTTTCAGTGCGGTTCAGTAAAAACTAGAGCCAGACCGCGTCATAGCACGCGTCAGACGCGTGAGTCCTCCCTCGCCCCTCCCGCCTCTATTTACGGAGGAGGACGGCAGACGTTCGCACGGCAGTCGCTTCAGAGACTCGCGTTCGTCACGTGCAACCCTCGCCATGCTGCTAACATACCCCGTGTTAATAAACGCCGGTTCAATCGCCAACGTAACGTAAAGACACGCACGCGAGCCGCGTTTACGTTCCTCACCCTCGATAGTCTTTACACTCCTTTTCAACATGGTATCACGGTCTCGAGGCGCCCACGTGCTGGTCTGGGAGCAGCCCGGTCTGGAAGACCAGCGGCCAAAGGGCTACAGTGGTGAGTCATATCTGACGTCACTGTAAACGACGCTAATTTGCATTGTGTCGGCTTTATCGGCTCTGATAAAGTTCGTAACGAAATTGGCGGACATAAACAAATATAATACTTTTTTTTGCTTATTTTACATAACACGTGGGTTTTTTTTCTATGAATACCGTAATAGTGTGGCGTGATAGAATAATATAAATATGTTTAAATAAAATTTTATTTTCGTCTCATACATTAATTACAATTTTTATCGATTTCGCTGTGAAGCGTTTTTACACAAAAAAAAGAAGGTTATGTTATGAGTAATTACGCCATCGACGACACGTTCGCGTCGTCTAATCGAAATCTGTGTCAAATTTTATGTTTCCGTAAATAAAATAAATAGAAAGTAGGTATATGCTTCAACTGAAAATTTTTAAAAAATATGGCACATTTGGTGCAAAGTTGTTTTATTACGTACTAGCTGATAACCGCGACATTATCCGCGTTGCTTGAAATAATAGCAAAAAAAAAACACATCCCTGAACACGTAGTGCTTATAAAAATCGTTGTTTCTTAAAACTTTAATAACTATATATTTGAAGATATCGCAACATTTTTTTTTTTAGATAAAGGCCAAGTGTCTAAGAAATAAAATTTAGAAAACTCAAATGAAATCTCTATCCAGTAGTTTTTCCGTGATGCGCGCACGACTGCAAACCGTTATCATTTTATTTATATAAGGATGAGGTTGTCTTGCAAATTTCGCGGGACTTATATTATATCAACACATTACAACACATACGTTTGACAAATTTTAACACATAAATAATTAACAATATACTCTATTATATGTACAGAATAAACAAAATCTTATTTAGAATTATTTTCCGCTATTTGTCGGTTGTCAGTAATTCATTCATTGCACGGCAACCGCGTTTTTTTAAAAGAGTAGGCAAACGAGGATAGGACTACCGCCGCTCATGATCAATTGCAACACCAGGGGAATTGGTTATACCACCGCCCCAAATCTAACAGGTGTGGAGCAGAACCATCGCTACAATTGTCTCTGAGGCGTACTAAGTACGGCCATATTTTTCAAATTTACTTTTAAAGTTGGTTTATAGGGGCTGGTGGAGCTTAATTAAAAAAATAGTTGCTAATTAGTCGACTTCAAAAAATGAAGGAAGTTCTCAGTTCGACTATATGTTTTTTTTAAGTATGCTACACAATATTTTCGTTAATTGTGAACCTATTTTAGTGATTCTTTTTCAATATAAATTTGGAAAAAAAAACTACACCTAAGTGTGGCAAAATAGAAGACAAAATTTTTAATGTACGATATGGGTTAAGATATTCCTTAGCCTTGCGTAAATTATATAATAATGATGCTGATGATATAATTTACGGCGTTATTTATACAGATATAAGGTTTTTTCTTCTTTAAAAATTACGAGAGTCGTAGGTACTATGGCTTAGCTAGTAAAATGTGAGCAACCCAAATGCAATTAATTTCGACACCGACGAAATTATAAGTATAATTAAAAGTGGCGGATTTTAACCCGATTTAAAATATATGTAACTACTTGGCGGTTAAATAAAACTTAAGTTTTTTTATAGATGTAAGGGGACAATGGGCACACAGACCTCCTGATGATATTATATGGATGCAGTATCCCATAGATACTGTACATACGAGGGGTGATCCAAAAGTAATGATAATCGATTACTTCAGGTCCGCATAAAAATCCAAAAAAAATATTTTTTGCTTGCTTATATACTCACTCCGTCAGCCTAAAAAAAAATCATATAAATAGATCACGATTTCCGGGAGATACATTCATTTGAATACGAACTGTCAAAGAGATAACATCAACATGGAGCAAAACGAAATTAGAGCTGTCATCAAGTACCTCTGTTTGAAAAAAATGTCTTCAAAAGACATACACAGTGACTTAGTGGAAACATTGGGGGACTCTGCTCCTCCATATTCTACAGTTGCACGCTGGGCCAAGGAGTTTAAACTGGGCAGAACATCCACTGAAGATGAACATCGCGAAGGACGCCCATCCACGTCCCTCACTGAAGACAACGTGAAAAAAGTCGAAGATGTTGTGTTGGCAGATCGAAGAGTGACCATCAGGCATGTAGCTGAGGTCACAGGGATCTCATATGGCAGCGTTCAAAGAATCCTTGCGAACGAGTTGCATATGAAAAAGGTCTCTGCGCGTTGGGTACCCAGAATGTTAACCGACGAGCAAAAGAAAAATCGAGTTGACATTTCGAGGGTCAATCTCGAAAAGTTCTAAGCAGATCAAGAGAATTTTTTGTTCCGTTTTGTGACTATGGACGAGACCTGGATCCACCATTTTAATCCTGAAACGAAACAACAATCGATGACTAGGAAGCGAGCCTCCTCACCGACGCCAAAGAAATTCAAAGTTTCAAGTTCGGCGGGAAAGGTTATGGCATCTGTTTTTTGGGACGCTCAAGGCATAATTATGGTGGAATATTTGGCAAAGGGAGCCACTATTACGGGCTCTTACTACGCAGACCAAATAAGAAGATTACGGGAGGCCATTAAGGAAAAAAGTCGCGGCAAACTGCGAGCTGGAGTGCTGTTTCACCAAGACAACGCACCGGATTCGAACTGCTCGAACACCCTCCCTATTCGCCAGATCTAGCTCCTAGTGATTTCTACCTCTTTCCTCAGCTCAAGGAACGCCTCCGAGGCAAGAAATTCGAAGACGATAGCAAAGTAATGGCCGCTGTTGAAGCGTTTTGGGAGGGTCAAGACAAAGAATTTTTTTCAAAGGGAATCCTGGGTATAGAAAAAAGATGGACTAAATGTATTGATTTGTTAGGAGACTATGTAGAAAATAAATTATTTTAACTTTAATTACCGTGTTTTATTTTCATTATCATTACTTTTGGATCACCCCTCGTATACCCTCGATCGAGAATCAAAATGCAGATGTGTTGTCACTCTGATATTCCGAAGACTAAGATCATCTATACCTACCAGTAAAAAGGGTCGTCTGCGGTTCGTACCACTCGCCATTGAAATATTGCAACATTATCCTGCTATTTACTTCAATGTCTGGAGAATCAAAAGTATTTCGAGAAGATTTGTTGCCTGTTCGCACCAAAACATTGCGCCGCTTACTTTTCTGCAATCAGAAATGGGGGCAGGTCTCTGTTTATGTTTAGTATTCAAACGTGGGACGTATGTATGTAAGCTTTAATTTAAATATATTATAAGCTAATTCCATTTGACACCTGTCACCATATTTTTCTGTTGACGTACAACGTATGAGGAACGTGAAAATTAAACCGAACAGAAAATTGATAGCGCAACGTAGTGTGCGTCACAGTGATAACTAATGTAAAGAATCAAAAGGCTGTGTAATTGTGCAATGCCCGCATTCATAACCTTTTGGGCCACTTAATTGGTATTACAACTTTACTAAATAAGTGTTTAATAAAGTATGTAGACTCGGTATAATAGATAGATAGATAGAAAATTCTTTATTGCACTCAAACAAACAAACATTTGGTACAAAGGCGAACTTAATGCCAAAAAGGCATTATTATAATAGTGGTACAGTCTAATTATTAAAGAATTAGTCGGGTGAAACTTGATAAAATCACATGCCCATCATGGTCATAGCTGTTTCATTGCCCTTTCCCACTATAGCTTACTGTGCTGGATGGTGATAAGTTTCACCTATTAAATATCAGTTACTTTTTCGCAAATACTCAAACTGTCTCGTGCTGTCTCTATCACTTTAAGTCAAATTGACTGTGACACCACGATACTTACGACACCTTAAAACAGCAGCGTTTGAGTATTTGGTCATATTATGGGTATTTTTTCTAACACAGTAAGACCACAGGATGTTATTAGAATTTAGAAATGCTAATTATACCATTTCAATCGTTCGTTTGTATGAGATATATAGTATTGGAATCGCTAATAGGATTTACCTTAATCGTGGTGAGCTTGGTTGGCTACCACGCCATCTGAAATGCGCCATGTCGAGCGCTAGACTTGTTAAGGCCTAGCCAACGAATGAGCTAATTACCGGTAATTTTAAACGTAATTCTTTACAAGTATTAATCTAGCATGCTTGCGACGTTATACTCTTTTATCTTCGTCAAAACGCCTTCAGCAAATAAATACTTAGTATAATTATGGTTTAATGAATCACTGCTTTGTTTACTTATACATCTTCCATTTTTTGAAACAACCATTCAAAGGTATATCTTTTATATCTATTTAACCAAAAATAATAAAGTTATAAGTAATTATCATTATTTTTGGGGAGTTTGTTTAAAATATTAGCGGATTACTAGAAAGTTTTATTGAATATCAACACTCAGCAGGATAAAATATCAAAAAATCGTTTCTAACCGTTAATGCACCGAGCAAGAAGAAATTGTCCAATAAATTCCAATATCACGTTAATAATTATTGTAAATTTCTATTTAATTATAAATATACGAGTACAATTTAAAACTAATAATAAATATAAAAAAATTACAGTTAAGAATATTCAGAGTGTGATAAAAGAAGCGTACAATTCACATAAGCAATCACACAATGAAATATGTTTGCACGTTTTTCTTTCCAATCCTTGCATAGAAATAATCCCATGACTCAGTGGCATATATTTCATCGATCAGGTATCAGATTAAACGCAATTCCAACTAAATAGAGGAAACAGTACAAAAAACAAGTCTATACTCAGACCATGCTCAGACACTGTGACCGATGCAATCGCTGTTGTCCGGTCTCTGTGACCTTGAACACGGCACAGATTATGCGACGAGGCAGTAGTAACATTTCCTTCACCATCAGTGTTGCTATCAGAATTGGAAAAAGCCACAAATCCAAACATGACAGTGAGGGCATTTTTAATAAATGGTTATCTCATTTATGAGAACAGAGCTCGCGAAGATTCTGAGTTTGTGCCCGCCAATGAAATTGTTAATTGCAATTTTAAGTGCCAAGTGACGATGTGCTAGGTGGCGAAGGATTTCGACAACATGTGGAGTCCATGAAGCAAATAGTGGAGTCCGTCGATTCGACACGTACCTACAAAGGCAGTGCGACTGACGCTTGCAATCTTCACACGCAGAATCTTTCCTGCTCCAAACACTTTCTTAGAAATGAGAAAAGACCATTGCTCAACAGTGAGACATTAGAATAAGCTGTTTTTTTTTTACTTTGCCACGTAGCACCGCGTGATACCTGCAAGCAAAATATTGCATATCTCTTCAAGCAATATAATATAACAAATACAGTAGAATAATTTTTTGTAAATTGTAAATTCTGGTTTCATATCCTAGCCAAAGCTGATATATCTCCTGCGTTATACAAACCTTATTATCCACAGAACATTGCAAAGCATTTTATTGCGTTATTAATCGATATATTGAATTTGAGTAGATATGGTCGAAAGTGCGGTTGCCGCTATAATAATATTATTTGAGAAGTTATGAGTCAACCTTTAGATGGCCTGGCCTGGATATCAGTATTTGGTATACGTGTGATACAAGTGGAACTAAAAAGGTTAATTAAAACGGAATAGTGTTTAAGTCCAAGAATTTTATAATAAATGCCTACAAATAGAGGCTTAAAAAAGACATATTTTTTATTTGAAGAAAAGATAAAAATATCCAAAAAAATTATTGGTCAGATAGCATCCTACTTCAAAGTTATTATCGGAAATGGCAAAGTATCATTTTCCGAAATGGAATGTGATTATGTTGCATCTACCTATAATTACGTTTATAAATTACAGCTAAATAATGAATGTTTTTAATAAAAAATACAACACGATATTAGACACATACTGGCGACTTATTGTTTAGTAAGGCGTTTTGTTTTTTTTTTGTCTCGGTCCTTACCAAGACTGCATTTTATTTTATTTTAATTTTGAATTTAACTTGAGAATTTTAACCGGATATTATCATTGAGCTATTATGTAGTAAGTACATTTAACTTCAATGGATATTATGAAGTTTAAAAAGTCAAAAACCTACTTTATTTCATATTTCGTTGAAATTTACATAACTGTGATTTGTAACTGTGATCAACATAACCTCGAAGATATAGTGTTACTTAATACATTGGAAATACAGTCGAATTGGAAAAAATTCATCTTTTTTGAAGTCGTTTAAAATATTATTTTCTTTCGCCTGTAAACAGAGTACTGTCAGACGTTAACCTTTAATACCTTATAATATGCCGACAACTCACACAGTCACCTTTATAGTAGTTAGATATTCAGGGGATAAGCTAATATTTTATTACTATCATTCAGCCTGTGCGCAATCCGTCGCTGAATACAGAAATCTTTCAAATTCCGAGAATTACTGTCTGGTCATTCTGGCAACTTTTGAGATAACTACGTTGCTGTTTGACAGATGCTAGAAATTTTTCACAGCGACTCGTTTAGAACGCGCATACACGCTAAAAGCTTCGACTGTATGGCGAAATTGAATTTACTGGCAGCCATACATTCGGGTGTATGGCTGCTCTCAATCGTCCTTCACGATAACGACGGGACGATGGGGTGGTGTAGTAATAACACCGCCGCGTTACGATAACATCTAAAAGCTATACAGGGTTATTTTTCAAAGAGCCAAATTTTAAACTTAAGTTCAAATATATAAATAATGATATACAGTTATTACAGTTTTTGAAAATATGAGTAAAATACTTTTATTTGAAACTATAGCAAATTATGTGTGAGTGCGCAGTAAAATCAGTTAAAATAATACATTACCACGCATTTTGAATTCAAGAGATAAAAAGAACAGAATTATTGAGATTTCGTTTAATAAATTTTTCTTCACTATTTGCCTATATTGCGTATTCTGAACGTTTTCTGCAAATTTGGCCGGTTATTACAAAATAACCCTGTATACTTATATTCGTGTAATTTCATAAATTTACTTATTTATATGTTAATGCTATCTTCGCGATTGGTTAGAATATCGTTTATAATAATAATATTTGCTAAGTATGCGACAATGGAGTCATTAGAGTCATGAAATGATAGAGTCGGCAGTAAAAATTACATTTAGATTTCACTTGAAAGTCCCCGTATAAAGTAACATATTTGTGTGTTTCAGCATAAATTCTATAAATTTATAGATGATCACTTATTATTTATTAGGGGTAAACTGCAGCGTTATTAATTTAATATATTTTTATGATGTGATAGAATAGTCAGTTAATTTTTAATTTCTA
Source organism: Parnassius glacialis (assembly GCA_033319125.1). Taxonomy (NCBI): domain Eukaryota; kingdom Metazoa; phylum Arthropoda; class Insecta; order Lepidoptera; family Papilionidae; genus Parnassius; species Parnassius glacialis. The sequence goes on along the minus strand of JAVANC010000027.1, from coordinate 8,795,460 downwards.
ATAAGTGTAAGTCCAACATTTTTTTTTACAGTTTCACAATTTCAGTTTCAAAATGATAACATTTCGACGATGCGAATAAAAACGAATTTCGCTATAAAGAGAAAGTATTCATGTGTCAAAATTGGTTTACAGATTGTAAGCTTGTAACCCTTTAAATTGGACGATTCAAATACATTTTTTAATATTGAAAAGAAATTAAAATGTTTATATTTTAGGTTTATTTTATGTTTAATTTATAGATTTCGCTTCTCTATTGAATTAAATACAACTTTCCCAATTGGAAGACATTGACTAGACGGCGCCGAGGCGATTTATCAAAGCGAATCTACTCAATGACGCCTCACGTCACTCTGAAAACAAAACGTGAACATGGAAATTAACGATTGCGCGTCACCACTCACCACGCATACATTACGCTTTGAAATCTAACAATGTTTTTCTTTTAAAAGCAATGATATAATGTTTGTCTAATTAAGATGTTCAAAATACGAGGGCGCACTAAAAGTTTTTAGAACTGGCCACTTGTAAACGATATAATTAAAAATAACTCTTTGCATTTTGTATTTTATTAAAATGTCATTTGTTTACGATTTGGCGGCAAATTGAATATTGTCTGTGTCACATCAGCATGAATTTAACGCGAGAAAATTTTCGTACAATAATTTTGTATGACTTTCGATGTCATTTAAGTTAACAAGAAAGTTATGATAGACTTCGATTGACTTTTCACGATGAAGCCCCATCTCGTGCCACTATTTACAACTGGTTTAATGAGTTTAAACGTGGTCGCACTAATTTCACCGATGATCTGCGTGATGGACGGCCTTCTACGGCGATGACTGAGGATAACATCAGTGTTGTGCGGCGTATGATAGAGACTGACAAAAGAGTGACTTATCAGCAGATTCGGACAAGCTTAGGTATCTTACTTACTTACTTACTTATCGTCACGCACAATCCCTGACGGGGTAGCCAGAGAGAACAGATCGCCAAGTGTCACGATCCTTACATACCTCTTTCGCTTCTTTCAGATTCATCATCTTCTTCATACATGCACGTCTAGGTATCCGAGTACTCTTGACCCTCCCCTCTTCGAGCAATTTGCTCACATGGTCTTCGAAAGTTAGTCTCGGTCTACCTCGACACCTTTTAATATTAACTTTCGCGCTATATATTTTCTTCACCATTCGGTCTTCACTCATTCGCTCAACGTGCCCAAACCATCGAAGCACGCCCTTATCAATTTTTGTGATAAGGTCATCTTTCAAACCTGCCATATTGCGAATCTCTTCGTTTCGCTTTCGGCCAGCCATGGTGACGCCGCACATTTTACGAAGAGATCGCATCTCCACTGCATTCAACTTGCTTTTATGCTTCTTCTGGCATACCCAGGTTTCGCTGCCATATAACAAAGTCGGTACCAACACTGCGTTATGTATTGCAAGGCGTGCACTCTTCACTACGCCTTGCCTTTTGACTAACGCAGTCAGGGCACCATTGACTTTGTTCCCGGCAGCGACACGCCTGTCCACATCTAAATCACATCTTCCATCCCGGCTAAAAGCACTCCCCAAGTATACAATTTCATTTACCTGTTCTAGACATTCCTGATTTACCCATATTTCACACTTCGTTCTCTCTTCGTCCCTTTCAAATACCAGAACCTTAGTTTTATTAGCATTCAAGCGGAGACCTTTAATTTCACATTCCTCTTTCATACACGTGACTAATGCCTGCAGTTCTGCCTCTGATGGTGCAATAAGCACTGCATCATCAGCATACAGCAGACAATTTACTTTAATGTCACCCAATTTCACACCCAAACAGCTATCTTTCAGTTTCTGTAAACAGCTGTCGAGATACAGTATGAACAGCCAGGAAGACATGACACAACCCTGTTTTACGCCCGTTTGGACGCTAAACATGGGTGACAGGTCATGCCCTACCCGCACACAGGCTTTACAGTCACAGTAAAGTGACTGCACAGCCCTTAGCAATCGACCATCCACACCACACCCCGGCAACAGTTCCCACATTTTCTTCCTTACAACCTTATCAAATGCTTTCTCAAGATCCACAAAAGCACAGAAAATCTTCTGGTTAGCAGCCAGAAGCTTTTCCGTGATCATGCGGAGAGAAAACATTTGATCCGTGCATCCTCTTCCAGGTCTAAATCCGCATTGTGCCTCCCATAGAAATCTTTCCGATTTCTCTTGCATCCTACGTGTCAAAACCTTCGAATAAACTTTACTTGCTAAACTGGTCAAGCTGATCGCCCGATAGCACCCGCAGTCAAAATGTGAACCTTTACCTTTATATAAAGGCACAATGACTGCGGATCGCCAATCATCCGGGACATCCCCCGTCCGCCAGCACAAATTGCACAGCAGATGAAAGCTGTCCCAGACGCGAGGCCCACCATACTTGACCATTTCAGCAGTAACTCTGTCTAGTCCCGCAGCCTTACCACATTTCAAACTTCGAATCGCACGTTCAATCTCTTTCATACTGATGACCTCAGTGTCATCGAGGTCCGGGTCTGGCGTACCAGTCTCGACGTCATCCCCGGATCCCTCACTAAAATCATCACACGCATAGATTTCTCTATAAAATTCGCTCCATCGCTGCATGACGTCCGATTTTTCTGAGAGGACGTCATTAGTTCTCGAAAGCACTTTGTTCATTCTTAAGGCCGTCACACCACTTCGGGTCCTTCCAACCTCTTTCCAGAAGAGTTTGGAGTTCTCCTTAAAGTTGTGCGACAACCTTTCGTCCGCTTCCATTCTACACCTTTCACGCACTTCCTCAATCAATGCTTTCGTGTGAACTTTCTGCAGCTTATATCTTTCTTTCATCTTCTCTCTCATATCCTTATCATTACTAGAGGCCAAGTAGTCTAACCATGCTTTCTTCTTCTTCTTTACAGCTTCTTTCACTTCATCATTCCACCATGCATCTCTTCTTTTACTACTGCCTCTTTTAATCGTTCCACACACTTCTTCCGCTGCACTTACCATTCCATCCCTAAGGTTCTGCCATGTTCTTTCAACACATTCTTTTCTGCTTAGGTATCGGTATTTTAAAAAAAATTACTAGTAATGCTATTAAACATTACTAATATTTCCTTTATGAGTCAAGTGCACAAAATTCTTTGTGAACATTTAGCGGTCAGGAAGGTTTGTGAAGAAAACTCCGTCGTGTTGATTGGTGTAGTAAAATGGACGTAAAGATTGGTGGTGACTCAAATGACGACATACTTATGGGTGACGAAAGCTGGATTTGTTGTTATGATCCTGAAACTAAGAGACAGTCTGCTGTCTGTGTGTTTCCTTCCGAGGAGTTGCCAACTAAATGGAAGAGAGGTCGAAGCGTGGGAAAAAGATGGTGGCCTCGGTCTTCGGAATAACAGGTCATTACGTAAAAATTGTTTTAGAGGATCGAAAAACAGTTATTGCAGAGTGGTAGACTAACAATTGTTTGCCACTTATCTTGGAAAAAGTTCGGGAGAAACGACCTCGCAGTAAGATCCTCCTTCATCACGACAACGCCTTGTCGCACACCGCCAAGCAAACAATCGACTTTGGCGATTGGCGATGTCAGACGTGGAATTATTGGGTCACCCGCCCTATAACCCTGACCTTGCACCTTGCGATTTTTATTTATTTCCGAAAATAAAAGAAAAACTTTGAGGAAAACGTTTTGTGGACGCCGAGGAAGCAGTGGCTGCGTTTCAAAATGCCGTAGAAGAGACTCCTAAGGACGAGTGGACAAAGTGCTTTTCTCAGTGGTTCCATCGGATGCAGCGATGTATTGATGTAAATGGACAATATTTCAAAAAGATATAATAAAAGTAATAACTTGCTTTATTGTTCAATTTGTTCAGTTTTTGGTTTTCTACGAACTTTCAGTGTCACCCTCGTATTGTCTACCAGCTGTGCCCCGCGGTTTCACCCCCGTCATCACGTGTCGGAGGTGCGCGACATGACCTTGTTCAAGTATTTTATAATTGCAATTAAATATTTTATTTGATAGCAATGGATGGAAAAATTTGCTTAATTAATGGAGTACTTTTATCTGTCGGCATATTATGTATGATGTAGGCGAAGTTAAGTTTTATCCACTTTCCCTCCCCCTCCCGGTTCCCGCAGTTCGCACCGGGCGGCTAGGGTTTATGTGTCGTTTGCGCGCACAGCTAAGTATTGAATTATTTTAATTTTACATTATCCCTTAAACTATGCGTCCAAATAACATGGTATAAAAAACAAAGTTTATCTTCATAAAATTGTCTTGATGATGAAGTAATTTTCGTTCTTAAGGATAAATAGGCCGTGCCTAATAATAACGCTCATAAATCACTTTTAAATTTTCAATATATTTTTGTCACAAAACACCTAATTATGGCTTATGTATAAGAAATAGACATATGGTAACGCAGACTTTTTTTTAGACGGAGTAAAGATCTATAAGTTTCTAGGTATTTACGTATCCCTAACGATATCACCAGCGTACGCGGATAATTCATTTCGGGAGTGCTTTTTCTTCTGACTTGTTTAACCAATATCCATATTTAAGGCTAGCTGAATGACATAGATTAATGCTATATAGCCTATACTATTCCACATGAATCTGGCTATAATATACAAAAATAATTTTTCAAATCGGACTGGTAGTTCCAGAGATTAGCGCGTTTAAACAAACAAAAAACAAAAAACTCTTCCGCTTTATTATATTAGTATAGTATAGATAAATAAACCTAGCAAGCTAACAGCATAGCAAAGTGGCGAAGCAATCAGCTTTGTAGCGGTTTCTAACGGTTGCCGTTGAGCAATCAGTTTCAAAATAGAAGGTTCAGATGCCTGGGTGATCAGTAATCGATTGCTGAAAACAGAATTTGAAAATTCGAAACCGTTCTCGAGATAATCGTGGGACAGACAGACAGACGGACAGACATCGTGAAATCAATAAACCTAGCAAGCTAACAGCATAGCAAAGTGGCGAAGCAATCAGCTTTTTTTTTGAGCAATCAGTTTCAAAATAGGAGGTTCAGATGCCTGGGTGATCAGTAATCGATTGCTGAAAACAGAATTTGAAAATTCGAAACCGTTCTCGAGATAATCGTGGGACAGACGGACAGACGGACGGACAGACGGACGGACAGACGGACAGACGGACAGACGGACAGACGGACAGACGGACAGACGGACAGACGGACAGACATCGTGAAATCAATAAGTGACTTCGCAAGCTTCGCCACTTAATAAGTGTCTTCGCAAGCTTCGCCACTTAATAATTAAAAATCGATATCTCAAGCTTCAATTGTAATTTTACTTAAATAATACGGGTAGAGGCCTTGTTTTCTAGTTTTAGGGCTATCAGTAAAAAATATGTCAAGTAGTTTAGGCGACAGGAGATCACCAAATATCAGACAAACGTTGGTTCATACCTACATATAATATAATCCTAAACACATTTTCCTATTTTTTTTTTGGGAGTTAAGTTGAATATATATTAACTTCTACGCAATATTAAAGTGGCACAATTGCGACAATTTGCAACTCCTACAGCAACTACTAGTGACGCGTTTCATATAATTCTCTCTTTAGCTCAATTATTTAAATATTTATTTATATCATACCAAGGGTAAAATCAGCTTCTGAAATCAGCTGTCATAAATAAAATATTAAATTCACTGTGGTTATTCTGGTCATTCGTATTTCTGGCTTTTGAAAAAAACTGTTTCGATTTAGCAATTTCTCTATAATGAGTAGGTATGTTGTAGAATCTACAAACCAAAACTTTACAATGTAGAATTTAATAAAAAAAGGATAATTTAATTAACATTTTATAATCAGAATCGGCATCAGTTATTTCACTTTGCTTTACTGCTTTTATTACACACCATACCCGGTAAACGAAGCGTAGGGCTCCAAAGTAGATGGAGTGACGATCTGGTATTAAGGGATATAGGAAGTCGATGCATGCAAGTGGATCAGAACTGTGCTTTGTGGCATTTTTTGAGGGAGGTGTTGACTTATGATGGGCTGTAATGACAATTATGATTATGGGATATTACATAGATGTTTGTTACCTACGTATATAATAAAGTTAAACATCTCCTAGTCTGTGGGCATACTGAGTCGTACAATATTTAACATGTAAAACAAAGTACATAGGTAAGTGAATAAAGTGTGAATGAAAAAAGAACAAAGCATGTCAGAGTTCATTTTGTCATAAGAAAATTATGTGGAAGAACACACTATATCAAAAAAATCAATGAAGGCTTCATAGCCTGTAATAATACTAGCCTCAGCCCTTTAAACTGGAACACAGTAGTGCAATCACTTCTATACGGACTCATAGTTAGAACAGATGTCGTACAAACGATGCCACACCAGTTTGATGTCTGCCGCATCACTGTCGCATCGATGTCGCATCGCATAATGTAGAAGTCTTAACGACAACGGCTCGTTATTCTAAGCGTATGTTGCTTTAGTGTCATATCGAACAATCAAGAATGGTACATTATATTCTAATGTCACGCAAACGCTTCGCGGAACAAAACAAAAGAATAAAATAAGTAATTTCATTTGAATTTCGAACGGTGCGCGTTCATGATTCTTATACAAAAAACGATATATTTCTTTACACATAGTACAGTTAAAAGTTGTGTCTCGTTCGTCTTGTGGCCTTAAGCGTGACTACTGAAAATGTGGTCCCGGTTTCGAATCTCGGGTCGAGCTAAAATCAGTTACTGGGTTTTTCTGTTAAGAAATTCTCAGTAGCAGACGGTAGTCATGTAATTGGTGGTGTTTCACCCCGTTCATAGTATAGGGTGACAAATGAGCACACAGTCCACCTGATGGTAAGTGGTTGCTGTGGCCCATAGACATCTACATCTATCCTCGTTTGCGAATCAAATGCAGATGCCTTGTCACCCGTGAGGACTAAGATGGAATGCCTCTTTTCCAGTAAAAAGGGTCTCCGGTTCTCTCTACACTCATCATACGAAATACAGCAGCGTTAAGCTGCTATTTTACGCTGGTATTCTGTGAGGGCGTGGTCCTTCCCCGGCCGCGCATCTGCATTTTGATTCTTAATTGAACATAAATGTAGATGTCTATGGGCCACAGCATCCACTTTCCATCAGGTGGACTGTGTACTCATGTGTCGTCATATTCTATAAAAAAAAAGAAAAATTAAATGACACATAATTAGATTTTAATTTGACACACACTTTAGAGTCGGCACACCATCAATCTTTGAAGTTACTTATAAGTAAAGCACTCTGAAGTGCATATTACTTCACTGAACTTCACTAAAACAAGACCATTTCTATATTATTATTTACTGCCCCTCTCCTGGTTTTTTTCACTCTGTAGCCTCTTACAAGCCTACAACACCCACAGGATGATATGGGGTAGTGGATGTTCACACTCCGCCATTAGAACGTGAAAATGCATACTAAATAATAATAAATAAATACTAAATACGCGAAAAAATAAATGACTCCTTAGATTTTAACTCGACACATACTTCAGACTTGATAATGAGTCGACAAACCATCAATCATTAAAGTAATACATATTATGTACGAGTAAACTACTCTGAAGTGCATATTACTTCACTGAACTTCACTAAACTAAAACAAGTACACGTCTATATTATTATTTTACCTCCTATTTCCTGGTTTTTTCCCTCTGTCGCCCATTAATAGCTTACAATAGCCACAGGATAATAATATGGCGTAGTGGATGTTCATACATCGCCATTACACGGTGAAAATGCATAGGTACTAAATAACAGTAAATAAATACTAAATACGCGAACAAATAAATAACTCCTTAGATTTTAACTCGACACATACTTCAGAGTCGGCAATCATTAAAGTAATACATATTATGTACGAATAAACTACTCTGAAGTGCATATTACTTCACTGAACTTCACTAAACTAAAACAAGACCATGTCTATATTATTATTATTTTATTACACACTCCGATATTCTTCGGTTGAGCTCATTCAAAATAAAGTTATTTTTAAAATAACTTTAAAATAAATATGTACTCAGATATTATAAAAACTTATAATAAACTCTTAGGTTTGACGTCATAAAAATTTGTGTTATTTTGGCAGTATGTACCGAGAAGCATAGAAATATACTATTTATGTCTATGTCGAGAAATGAATTACGCGCGCTTTTGACGTCGCGTATACGTGTACTGTTATTTATTCTGTGGTCGCGTCGCCGCGCCGGGCTGCTGATGTTACGATGTTACGATATCTTTGAAGACGAATAACATAAATCTCATGGATTATTTAAAATGTACAGAATTAACATGGAGAATGCCGCTCTGACTCTTTTGGACACCGCCACCAATTAAAATTTAAAGCGATAGTTATTTTAAACGTTTGCTACATGAAAAATAGTGCTTGGTGCAAATTATTCCATATACTTTAACTCAAAACATAATCGTGTTTCTTCGCTTTTATATAATAACAAAAAAACAGTACAGACTATATTATTTATTCTGCAAGTAAAGATTTTGATTTGAAGATAAACGAATGGTTGGAAAACGATTTGGTTATTTATTACTAGCTAGCCGTCCCGGCTTTGCTTGGGTGGTATCTATTAAAGTAATTTATTCATTTTTTTAAGATAATCGTCAACGACAATTTGTTTTTTTTCAAAAAAAATCTCCAAGATTCTCGGTTATAATTATAATATAGCTTTGATCACTCCTGGCATTGCTCTACATATTTTCGTGACATTTCATCACACATAATAAGGGTGACAACGCATTTACATTTTTATTCTTAATTGAAGATAGATGTAGATGTCTGGGCCGCAGCAACCACTTACCATCAGGTGGACTGTGTGCTCGTTTGTCACCCATATCCTATAAAAAAACATTCAGAATATCAACCCGGACAAAAGACAAACAGACAATTTTTTTAAATATTGTTGTTTATATCTTAATAGCATGCAATAAATCCCCTAAACAATATAATAGGGGCAATGCCAGGAGGGATCTAACTTCGCTTCGCAACGATCCGGAGATTACGACACATCCTCTCGTCAGGTATACCTCAAAACTTCAAAAAAAGATTGTACAACCAACCAACCGTACTTGTGGCATTCCTTGGGGGAGGCCTATGTTCAGATAATGAAGATGAAATGGTTTTTGATTATGTTTTATCTAAATAACGCCACATTAATATATTCTTATTTTATACGTGGTAGAGCCATGCTGCAGCTATATTAGTAGTATAGTTGTAGCACGAATGGGAAAGGACCACGCTCTCACAGAATACCAGCGTAAAATAGCAGCTTAAAACTGCTGTGTTTCGTATGGTGAAGAACCGGAGACTCGTTTTACTGGAAAAGAGGCATTCCGTCTTAGTCTTCACGGGTTACGACGCATCTGCATTTTGATTCTTTATTGAGAATAAATGTAGATGTCTATGGGCCACAGCAGCCACTTACTATCAGGTGGACTGTGTGCTCGTTTGTCACCTTATTCCATAAAAAAAATCCTCCGGAAGCCGGGACTGTCGCTAGTAACGTATAAATAAGAATAAACTCGCTACACTAAACTATTTCTAAGGAGGACACCCTGACCTTGAACTACCACAACTCTCGGCTTATATAAGAAGACGAACGACCGCAGATCTAAACGCAAAATAAGTATAGGTTATTATTCTAATAAAGTATACGTAAGAAGTATATTATTTGCTTTAGACAAATACTAGAAAATGTGTTCACAGTTGTGATCCAGCTACAAAAGATAAATAATCGCACATGATAATTTTCTATTATGGATGTGAAAATTTATCATAAACGAGGTAGAGTCAAATATCAATTTGCACATAAACATTGCGACATTAAAACCTATTTCATAAGATTCGTGATTTAATAATCTCTTTATATATAAAAATTACGTGTCACGTTGTTTGTCCGCTATGGACTCCTAAAATACTGAACTGATTTCAATGACATTTTGCACACTGTGTGCATTTTGGTTCAACGTGAGAGATAGGATAGTTTTTATTCCGCTAAATGACCCTCAAAATTTTTAATTGCGAATTTAAGGATATTTTTATAGGAAGGGTCGTCGGAAAGGGCAGAACAACGTCTGCCTGGCGAGCTAGTTGTATATAAAAACGAACTGTCTGCCTGGATGGTTTAGTTGTCGTAAGCACGAATGCCTGATTATGAGTCCCTGAGGTCTATCTCGGGTCGGGCAAAAATCAGTTATTCTAACAAAAAATTTTTAGTAGCAGTACCCCCGTGCCTTAGTTCTACGTATAATCCCTCTATGGTCGTACTGTAAGAGTAATGGCGCGTCTCCACCAAAGTTTTCAACATTTGTCAACACGTGTTGCCGACAAATGTTTCTGTCAGACGCGTCTCCACCAAAAATGTCGACAACATTTATGTTTCCGACGCGCGAATAGAGAGTGAACTTGTGCTTGCGCGCGCTCTCGTGCACTATTATCCTGTACTGCGCCGGTAGTTAGTCTTCGTTGAGATTGGCCGCCGCGACCGAAAATTGGTCTGGGGGACATTATGAAAACGGACCATAGTGGAAAGAAATAGGTATTTAGGCTCACTTGGAATATATTTACCTGATGACGATAGAGCCCAAAAAGAATATTTTAGCTGCTTAAACCTACGTAAACTTATTTTCACGCACAATCCCTGACGGGGTAGGCAGAGAGAACAGATCGCCAAGTGTCACGATCCTTACATACCTCTTTCGCTTCTTTCAGATTTATTATCTTCTTCATACATGCACGTCTAGGTATCCGAGTACTCTTGACCCTCCCCTCTTCGAGCAATTTGCTCACATGGTCTTCGAAAGTTAGTCTCGGTCTACCTCGACACCTTTTAATATTAACTTTCGCGCTATATATTTTCTTCACCATTCGGTCTTCACTCATTCGCTCAACGTGCCCAAACCATCGAAGCACGCCCTTATCAATTTTTGTGATAAGGTCATCTTTCAAACCTGCCATATTGCGAATCTCTTCGTTTCGCTTTCGGTCGGCCATGGTAACGCCGCACATTTTACGAAGAGATCGCATCTCCACTGCATTCAACTTGCTTTTATGCTTCTTCTGGCACACCCAGGTTTCGCTGCCATATAACAAAGTCGGTACCAACACTGCGTACTTAAACCTACGTGATCAACAAAAAACAAATTGCATAATAAAAAAGGGTTATGGTTTAAGTTTTTATTATATCCTTCAAATATTATCTGTCAAAGAACTATTTATAAGCATCTATGCAAAATATTTCATGCGTCTGTAACAAATTTTGGAACCCTTTTGCCAGTCTGCCTCGGACTCCTACTTGGCAGTCTGCTCAAACGCTGCTAGTGCATCTACCGTGTCTATACAAAGTTAGTTTTCAAAGAGTAGCCAAATTTAATACTTAAGTTCATATACATAAATAATGATATACCGTTATTGCAGTTTTTGAAAATACGAGTAAATAAGGTTTATATTTATAGCGTCAGTAGCCTAATGTCAGGGCGTGGACCGCGAACTCGAAAGGTCGTGGGTTCGAATCCGCCATTCGACTACTGTCGTGAACCACTTCTAACACAAGCATTTTAAGCTTACCAGAAGTGGTTAAAGGGAATATTAGTAATGTTTAAAAGCATTACTAGTATTTTTATTTAAAAAAAAATATTTGATATTATCCCCAATTGATTGATTTATGCGCCCAACAAAGCGCGATCCTCTGTGTGCGATTCACAACGTTTTTGCCGACCGATCGACACTTACGAATGTGTGCGTGCTTAGTCAAATAGTAAACGTTAGATATTTATGAATGGAAATCAGTTAAAATAATGCATTACTGAATTTTTGAATTTAAAAGATAAAAAGGACAGAATGTTTGAGATTTTTTTTTAATTTTCTTTCATTTGGCTATATTGCGTATTCTGATGGCCTTCTCCGCAAATTTGGCCGGTTATTGCAAAAATAACCCAGTATAATTTGTATAAATGTAAATACTGTATCCCTTTTACCTGATTTTCTATTTTAGGTAATGAAAAGCAGGTACACTGTGCCGAAACAGAGCTGTAAGGAGGGTAACTCAAAAGCTTACCCGGTGTTTTGTCCTAACTTGTAGGGTTTTTTTTATATAAAATTAAGGTGACAAACGAGCACACAGTCCACCTGATGGTAAGTGGCTGCTGTGGTCCATAGACATCTGCATCCATCTTCGTTTGCGAATTAAAATGCAGATGCGCTGCCAGCCGTGAGGACCAAGATAGAATGCCTCTTTTCCAGTAAAAAGGGTCTCCGGTTCTCTACACTCACCATACGAAACACAGCAGCATTAAACTGCTATTTTACGCTGGTATTGTGGGAGCGTGGTCCCACCCTAGTTGAGCCGACCCATTCGTACTACAACCATAATATCTAACAGCGAGGCTCTACCACGTCTAACATGACTGAAATGTTAAAAATATGTCAAAGTCATTTGAAGTGCGCCAACATATATTAGAACCACGACACAAACTACTCCCTCCTCCTCTCAGGACAGTGGCCATTATCCGGGTACCCACCAAACGCACAGGCTCGCGCGGCAGCCTGTGTGCGGCAGCCTCAATAGTATGGTTCGGAACTGAGAGGCAGAATTCTAGCCATGTCCCAATGCCATGACCCCAGCCATGTCGACCCATTCGTGCTACAACCATAATTAATATAGCTACAGTGTGGATCTACCACAACGAAATAATGTAGAATAAAATTTGGAAGGATTAGTTAGTGGCATCAGCAGAAAAGTTATTCGAGTAATGCATCACTGCAAAAACCGTTTTATTTTAGGCACAAGAACGAAGCTGTAAGAGCTCTAATAGAGTGATGAAAGAAAAGTTATTTTATTCTAAATTTAAACAGAGCGAGCAAAACTTTTTGGCATTTTATCCTACCGTTCTACTTACATATTAGTAATTCATTCTTTATAATATAAATCATTTTTTTGAAACGGTTTACTGAAGAAAATGGGCCACCACTACGATTATTTAAAAAAAAACCCACACTAGGATTTTTTCCTGTATCGTGAGGGCAAATTACATACATAGATTGCACAATGAAAAACATTATTTTTACACCCGGAACAATTATTTGTATGCCATACAAATACTTGTTCAGAGCGGGATTCGCGGAACCCGCGGCTCTCGCCGCCGCAACTCAAAGCTAATAAGCCACTGCGTCACGGACAAGTCACGGAGCCGTCTACGTCATTTCTCAACATTTCTCTGTACCATCTGTAATTTAACTATATAATATAAAAAAATAGTTCCACAATAGGTGGCGCAAATGGTACTTTCAAAAGAAATATAGGATCGTCGATATATCGCGGATTAATATATTTTTTTTAATTCTTGGAGGAGATGAGGTATCAAATATCGTGATCATCAAGCCTTCCCAATGTGATCATTTTGGTAAATCTTATAACCCTACTCATAGAGTACCTGTAGTAGTGGGTACTTTTATATATTCTAAGCATTCATTTTGACGGTTGTTTACTAGCTTACTTAAGTCTGGACTTTTAATTGAACTTAACACTAAGAAATAATTATTATACGAGGGTGGATTGAAAAGTACTCGGCCTAACATGGATCCATTCAATTCTAAAAATCAAATCTACCCACATTATTTAGTTCAGTTCAGACTAGTTCATTGTGTGAAGTTCGAAACGTGTGCGATAATTAGTTGTGATTTTATAAATTTATTAACAAAGTAATCGGACATAATTTCCGCGAATGGAGCAAATCGAGCAGCGTGCCGTCATTAAGTACCTCCATAAGAAGGGGCTATCATCAAAAGCCATCCATGATGACATGATCAGTACATTAGGCGATTGTGCTCTGTCATATTCATCCGTCAAAAAATGGATAGCAGAATTTAAGCGTGGTAGAGAGAGCTTGAAAGATGAACCCCGCTCTGGAAGGCCTTCGACGTCAACTACTGACGAAAATATTAAAAAAGTACTTGATTTAATAATGGGAGACCGCAGATTAAAAATTAGAGAGATAGCCGAGATTATAGGCATCTCTTATGAACGAACTCAAAACATCATTGTCAACGAGTTGGGTTTCCACAAGGTGTCTGCGAGGTGGGTTCCGCGACTGCTTTCAGTTGAACAAAAAAGGACGCGATTGACTATTTCACGCGACTGTTTGGAGTTATTTGAAGCCGATGCAGATGATTTTTTGAATCGTTTTGTTACTATAGACGAAACATGGGTTCATTACTGTACACCGGAAACAAAACAACAATCAAAACAGTGGAGAAGACCTGGTTCACCACCCCCTAAAAAGGCTAAGTCGATTTTGTCGGCAAATAAGGTGATGGTTTCAGTATTCTGGGACTCGAAAGGTGTGATTATGATTGATTATCTTGAAAGGGGTCAGACTATAAACTCTGATTACTAATGCACCTTACTACGTCGTTTACGAGAGGAAATAAAAGAAAAACGTCGAGGAATGCTCAGAAGAAAAGTCCTGTTTCATCAAGATAACGCCCGTGTTCACACGTCAGTACAGTCAATGGCTGAAATTCACAACTGTGGCTTTGAACTGTTACCGCATCCGCCGTATTCACCTGATCTGGCACCATCAGACTTCTTTCTGTTCCCTAACCTAAAAAAGCACTTGGGAGGTCAAAGATTTTCGACAAACGACGAGGTCAAAGCAGCTGTAGACGCATATTTTGACTCTAAGGAAGAATCATTTTTTTTCAACGGTCTAAATGCTTGGAAGGGGAGGTGGCAAAAGTGTATTGAACTTGATGGTGATTATGTAGAAAAATAAAAATATAACTGATTTAGTATGTGTTTATTTTCTTGGTTAGGCCGAGTACTTTTCAATCCACCCTCGTATTATTATAATTATATTCGGTTAATTGTCATATCTTCCACAGTCATTGTGTTCGGCCAAAACTCAGATCTTTGATTTATGTATTACATATTATTACAAAATATTTGATTTTTTTAGACTTTCGTGGAAAAATGAAAATATTTTCCCAATTATAAACAGATGTCATTGGGTAGATAATTCACCAAGTGTTTTATTCACAAGGTCGAATATGTTTGTACACTATTTTGGATAAGCCAGCGTCGGTAATTGACATCTTGGCGCTAATAAAACAAAGTTTTGCCAAGTTCGAGGTAATATCATTTCACATTACATAATTATATAAGAAATGCTTTTTTTATAGGATAGGGTGACAAACGAGCACACAGTCCACCTGATGGTAAGTGGTTGCTGCGGCCCATAGACATCTACATGTGTCCTTAATAAATAATCAAAATGCAGATGCGTCGTCACCGGTGAGGACTAAGATGGTATGCCTCTTTTCCAGTAAGATGGGTCTCCGGTTCTCTACACTCACCATACGAAACACAGCAGTGTCAAGCTGCCATTTTACACTGGTATTTTGTGAGAGCGTGGTCTTTCCCCGGTCGAGCCGACCCATTCGTTCTACAACTATACTACTTATATAGCTGCAGCATGGCTCTACCACGTAAAAAAACAATGATGATCCGAAACTTATAATTATTATTACTTTTTAAATTTCTCGCTTTGGCTGTGGCGTGTAGGGTGTGAGGGAGGCTGGTAGTTGTAGTTTGGTCACCCACGGTGAGCAAAGTTGAACTCATTTGTAACTGTCCCGAGGTCTCTTCTCCCTTGCCCACAGTAGGCGAAGTGGAGTCGCGGGGAAAGAGGATTGTTGATATGACAAGGCGCTACCCATCTTTATCTCCGCGATGATAATGCGATGGTGGTGCGGTCATGTGGGAGTGGAGTGCCTGCATTTGTGCGATCCATCGGGGAAACTTGGTGGGCGTGGAAGCCGTAGACGTAGGGCCATAGAGTGTAGGAATGCGCCATTATGTTCCGGTGCAACTTACATGACATGGATGTATAGAGTAGAAGTTATCCTGTTTCGAAGAGGAGCAAATATAGTAAACAATACACTGACCTGAGGATTATTAGCAACCTGATCTTTTTTCTTTATATTTAAAAATGTATATAAAAATATATTATGTAAACGCCAGGCTTGTAGAAGCACGTTTTTTATTAATATTTTTATTAATTTTGGGCTAATGCAACTGCGTCGACCATTTTTCGGTATTGATTTTCATATTTAACTAATATTTATTTACTCTGTGCTAATATTGAATTAACAATTTACAAAATTGTAGCTTTGTATCTAACACGTTAGTTAAGTGATCGGCTTTTGAACTATTTATATAATATAATATGCCAGTGTCAAATTGAAGCGTCAGTAGCTTAATGGCATGGCGCGGACCGCGAACTCGGAAGGTCGTGGGTTCGGATCCGCCATTCGACTACTGTCGTGAACCACTTCTAAAACACAAGCATTTTAAGCTTACCAGAAGTGGTTTAAGGGAATATTAGTGATGTTTAATATCATTACTAGTATTTAAGTTCAAGTTATTTTTCACTCAAAATGCTATATTAATAATTTTAGGTAGGACTCCTTTTCTGCCCTGCGTCTGTATGTACTATATCAGTGGCTCCCTAACTTATTTCTGACGCGCCCCCTTTGTACCAAAAAAAAAATATCCGCGCCCCCTTGCTCAGATAATTTTATCAGGTTACAAAAAAGTAGTTTTGTTCAATAACATCACTCTTTTAATGTTTAAAAGTTACATAATATCATACAAAAACTACTTAATTATACAAATATCACTTCTTATTTAATCGAATGTAGATGGATGAGCTTGCATGGTTTTAACGAGGTTTCCGATCCACAGAAATGGCACAACGCAAAGCACTGTCGATGTTACGAGTAAGTTTATTTCTGGACTTGGTTTTTATTGCTACAACAGCAGAAAATCTCCTTTCGCAAAAATATGTACAGGAAATGGGTAAATATGATTGAAGGGCTCTACAATTTTGGAATAAATTGCGAAATATTTGGCCCAAAACATTGTTTCACCAATTTTTTCGGTGTACATACACTGCACCTTCCTACGGACGTTTTTTGGTCGTAAGGTCCCTAACTACACAGCTAGCTCGTGCCCCCTTTGCAGGTCTCTGCGCCCGCCCTGGGTGGCACGCCCCCCACTTTGAAAACCCCTGTACTATACTGTCTTAACTATTTCTGCCGTTAATAGCAGTGCTTTCTCTGCGGTGTTCCTCTCTGAAGGGTATAGAGAATCGGTTTAATGAGGACTAATAATCTTCCACTCACCAGATGTCGCTAGTAGCGACTGAGGTAAAGTTTTTTTTGTTACACAGTGTCAGTTAATTGAGAAATTAGTTTTAAATAATAGCTTATCATTATCTAAAGTATTATATTAATACACAACACAATGCGTCAGTGGTTTGATTTTTAATTTTTTGCACATTATAACTTTTTTTTAAATCGGTTTTTAGTTATATTTATAGTTTGGTTTATTCATTTCTAATGTAATTAATATAAAATATAACTAATAATACAGAAAGAAACCTTAAAGATTACATTTTCCTAAGAAATTATCGTCCCCGCTATGAAATCTGTCACTGTAAAGTGGCGCCGCCCTGGTGGCAGAAAAAGGCGTGGATGCCCTCATTAAAGGGTGTGAGGGATTTTTTTTTGTATGTATGTGACGCGATATGTTAAATTTGCAGATTGTGAATTTAATGATTCCATTAAATTTTGAAGAAAAAATTCCGCCGCCTTGGGTGGAAAATAGGGGGAAAAGTTTCATATTGGACTATTGTTAAGGAGTTACATTGAGTTAAATGATATCTTCACAGATTGAGAACGGATTTTAATTATTATTTTCATTAA
Organism: Parnassius glacialis; assembly: GCA_033319125.1. Lineage (NCBI taxonomy): Eukaryota > Metazoa > Arthropoda > Insecta > Lepidoptera > Papilionidae > Parnassius > Parnassius glacialis. The sequence continues at coordinate 8,777,636 of JAVANC010000027.1, read as the reverse complement.
ATAGATTACACTTCAACAATTCCATCCCAAAGGGTAGTAAATAAATTCTTCGGTTTTAGCAATTTGAAGTCATATTTTACTTTTTGTTAAAAGTTATAATTTTTCATCTAAGTACTCAGAGGCAACAATGCACCTGTAACCTTGTTTGTTTGAAGTTGGCTGCAGTTGTCCAATTACTGCAGCAGCCACTTACCATCAGGTGGAGTCTAAGTTCTATGGACACTTAAATTTCCGCCCGCGTGGAATTTATTACGATTAGATTTTATGAATTTTAATTTTTTTACGCGAACCCCTAATATTTTTTCTAAAATAAAATTATCCTATGTTACTCCTTATAACACCAGCTATCTGCCAGTGAAAGTCCCGTCAAAATCGAACAAGCCGTTTCGGAGATTAGCCGGAACAAACAGACAGACAGCCAATAAATTTAAAAAATTGTGTGTTTGTCACCGTATATACTTTCATATGCATTTAGTAAAAAGCCATGATTTTGACATTACAAACAGACACTTCAATTTTATTTATTTGTATAGATATATTCATTTACCGCGTGGTTGCGGAGTAAGGGTATCCACCACCACAAATTTTCTGTGGATCATTTCTATCGTCATCCTCATCTCACATTTACCAGAAATCAGTCCGTCTGCACTCTTTCGGGATGATAAATACATATGAAAAAAGAAGAATTTGTCATAACAAGGAACCGGTAACAAAATGCTGTCAAATATGCTTGATGCTAAATCTAAAGTAAAACATGTTTCAAAACGTGTTATGATTTGCTTATGATGTGAGCGAAATTTACAACCAACTTAATATAGCAGTAATAAATCAAGAAACTTTTTTGAAATATTTTAGGATGGGCTATAAAGTTGCATTTGTAGAATATTGCCAATGTTACAATGTTGGCGCGGTGATCAAATGCATTTTGGAAATTTTAATTTTTTTCAACATAACACATTTATGTAGTTAGGAAAAGGTTTGTTTATGTTCTCAGATTAAATATCTGAATGTAGTATTAAATCTGCTATATTTTATCAGTAACAAACAAAAATTTTAGAACGCAGGTTGCGTTCTCAACTTTTAACCTTCTTATATTTGTTACTGTTGTAATTGTTTTTTCCATTAGTATAAATTAATATTTTTAAAGAACATTTCTTATACCTACTTTACTGCTCTCAAAAAAACAATAATCTTTATTAATAAAAATTAATATCTTAACTAATACAATAGTATTAGTTAAGAGAAGAACGACTAAATTTATTTTAACTACGATAACGAAAAATAGGAACTGTACGAGCGCCATCAACTCGTTAGGTACTTATTTTGTCTTACAATTTTTGGCCACAAAACAATCTTACGTCAATTTATGATAAAAATACATTCAGACTAATCAAATATATTTTTTCTCTAGCAGGTGGTCTCGGCACTCGACACTGGGTGACGTTCATGCTCTTCCTGGGCATGGCGAATGCGTACGTCATGAGGACCAATATGTCTGTCGCCATCGTGGCAATGGTCAACCACACCGCCTTGCCCGTCGACAAAGAAGCAGTTGACACAGAGTGTGGCAATGTGGACCCTAATAAAACTGTTGTAAGTACTGTGATGATGTAATTTGTTGAAAATAAAACCTTTAAGATTTTTTTTTGTTTAAAGTTTCTTTAATTTGAATGTGCACTATTAAAATATCTTTCACTTCAAAGTTTTGTAGGTAAATACTCTTGTAATTAATTAAGATAAAAATTCAAATGAAAGACGTCATGTCAGTTTCATATTAGTAAAGTGATGTCTCAGTAATTGTGTTCTGTGGATGTCTATTTTCTTTTTCAGTTTTACATACATTTTAATATTGCTTAAACTAGAAGATAGTAACACTGGAAATTGTTTTAGGTTGCCTCTTCCCAAGATGGCTCGTTTGTGTGGAGTTCAACACTACAGGGGTACATTCTGTCGTCTTTTTTCTATGGCTACGTCATCACGCAAATTCCTTTCGGTATCCTTTCGAAAAGGTGAGTTGATTTTTTGGATTTCATATATTGCTAATAATGATTTCTTAGATTTTAAACATCATCATCATCATCATTATAGCTTATTACAAGTCAAAGTACAAATTTATTTTTTAATATTTTGAAATTTGTTTTTAATGAAATACCTTTGCTTGTTTAGGTACGGCGCCCGACTGTTCCTCGGCGTGGGCATGTTGATCAATTCAGTATTCGCATTTTTGGTGCCCCTAGCAGCTGAGGCTGGTTACGAGTGGCTCATATTAGTACGCTTCATACAGGGTTTAGGGGAGGTAAGAGATTATAATCTAATATTAAGTACGTAATTATAATGTATTTCCTTTTTTCATCATAATACCTTACTAATTAAGTGGAAATAAATTAATCATATATTTTAGGGACCAATCGTGCCGTGTTCTCATGCTATGTTGGCAAAATGGATCCCACCGAACGAGAGAAGTCGGATGGGAGCAGCTGTATATGCCGGTAAGTTCCCGGTATTCATTTATACATACGTCGGCTAGTATGTTCATTTATATTTACTATCTGTGTCGTCAAAAAAATCTCAATGTTATACCTACTAATTTTACAACAAAGGTTAGCTGGCAGAGGACGCCAATACGGCATTAAAGGTGTCTACTGACCTGTCTGCCGCAGGGCCAATCTAGGGTGTAGGAGTGGGGATGACCCTTAATTGTGATGTGTGTAGGCAAGCAGGAGCAACTTTTTAAGTCGGCCCTGCGACCTTAGATATTGCTCCGATCGCTGTGCTCCCTAGATTGCCCCTGCGGCAGGCAGGTCAGTAGCCAGCCGCCTTAAGTTCGCACTTGTACAAGAATATTAGTGCAATGAAGAATTTTCTTTCTATTTGGTCTGAGAGCTCATGACACATTTTTCATGAAGTGTTTGATGCATCATGAAACTTTAAAAAAGTATGTAATAAACACGCTGTAAAAATGGGAGATTAAATCAAACACTTTTTTTGGAATTCTTGAAAATACAACTTTGAGATAGTCTGCCCCTTATTTTTGACTAGCCCTTCAGAAGCTTTTGCCATTTTGTTTTCTTAATTCTTTATCAACTTAGCTGACGGATAGCCATTATTATTATTTGAATCAAACACTTTTTTGGGCAAATTTTTTTGCGACTTACCTGTATGCGCAGTACCAGGTGTACACAGGTAGGCCAGGAAACAGTCATATACCTGCTTATTGAGTGGACTGATACTTTTCAACAAAGTTTCATGATGCATAAAACACTTCATGAAAAATGCGTCATGAGCTCACGGACTAATTTATCTTATTCAGTGCTTGTATATTTAATTAATATTATGTCAACTTGCACATTTTTAAGCAAAATCTTGTTAGACTGGAATCCATCTTGTACAAGTGTTAAAATAAAAAATTTCTACAACCGACTTCAATATAAATAAAGTGAGAACATTTACAATGTATTTGAAGTCAATTAAATACGCCTTATTAAAGATAACTGGTCATATCTTGATCAAATTTATATGGGACCGCATGAGAAGCTTTCCACCAGCTTTCAAATAAAAAAACGTATCACCAAAATCGGTTCACCTAGAAGAAGGTTCCGAGATAACACACATAAAAAAATACATTCGAATTGAGTACCTCCTCTTTTTTAAAGTCGGTTGAAAACTGACCCATGTTGTTGATTGCAGGAGCACAGTTCGGCACAGTAATATCCATGCCACTATCGGGTCTGCTGTCCGCATACGGCTTTTCTGGTGGCTGGCCGTCCATCTTCTACGTGTTCGGTCTGATTGGCACAGTGTGGTGTATTGCCTTCCTGTTCTTCGTCTCCGAGGACCCTGAGTCATGTCCTAGCATCAAGGAGACCGAGAAGAAGTACATACTTAACTCGTTGTGGGGTGCCGCTGGATCCAGCGTGAGTATCATACAAATTAACAAAATATTATCAAAGTTTGTAGTACCCTCATTTTTTTATTGAGATTAAATATCGTTTCAGCCTATTAAAGTCCACTGCTGAACATAGGCCTCCCTATAGATTGCCTCATATTTGCCATAGTTATGCAATGGACATTTGCCATACTTGCCACGCTTGGCAAGCGGGTTAGCAACCACAGTTTTATTTTTAGCCGTTATTAAGAAAAAAGCTGCTGACCATCTCCTGATTTGTTTCCTCTGTCGCCTCTTACGAAACCCACGGGATTATATGGAGTAGTGGATATTCTTACACCGCCACTACACGGTAATTTGCTCCAAGCTAACAATCCAATGGGAGGAATAAGTGTACCAATAACATAATAAACAAATTTTAAGTCTCAAAAAGAAGTTGTATTTTTTTTTAATTGAATATTTTCATTTCTTTTTCAATATTTTTTTTAATTTATAATCGATGTTCCACGACTTACTGAATTATTAAAATTAAACCGACAGTCGCCACCGATCCCGTGGAGCAAGATCCTGCTGTCGATGCCGTTCTGGGCCATCATGTTGGCGCACATGGGACAGAACTACGGCTACGAAACTCTCATGACCCAGTTGCCGACCTTCATGAAACAAGTCCTACATTTCTCTATAAAGGACGTAAGTACACGACCTCATCAGTCAATGTAAGACAAAGAACAATTATTATTTTAAAACAGAGTAAAAACATTTTTACCATCTTTGATTTAACATTAAATTATAACTCTTACATCAATGCTTAACCAAATAGAAACATAAATAACTTAATGTCATTAATTATCATTTAAAAATTTTCAACGACACGGAAAAGTAAACATTATACATAAGTACAATAAAGTTTAAGTGGTTATTGATAGAGTGCATTATATAATCTCTCTTACAAAGCAATAAGGACCGTGGCCGAGCTCACTTGACTACTCTAGCGCCATCTATTATCTATCTACGGAAGCGGTTGCGATGTATATCGATATGAAAATTTGACGCGCTAAATACATCGTTCTTTATTTAATACATTTCCATAGATGTCGCTACATGGTACCGCTAAGTAAGATTGACGAAGTCATTGGGCTCTAGTAAAACTACAAGACGGGAGTAGAGAGGAAAAGCGGGCTATTTATAGAGTTATAAATTTCAACCCAGCTGTTAGTTCTAATTAATCATCGGTGTTGTCGAGAGTTCAGGGGTTGGGTTCAAACTCGTTGACTCGGTGAATCACATCGCGCAATTGAGAATTGAAACTAGATTTAAGGTCAGATTCGGTTGTTAGCGATAATAATGATAGTAAATAAACTAGCAATGCTTTTAAGATTTTTTTTTAACTGCGTGCCTGTGCCTGACTGTGTATGTACATGTTGTTATGTGTTGTAATGGCGGCAATAATGGGATAAGCCTGCTGATGATTTAAACTCGAGGTGCGGAAGATATATTGTAGGTTACACTGAAGCTCCCTATTTCAAAAACTAAGCTAATTAGTTTGAGTTAATGAAGTGATTTATGAAATTTTAATAGACCTTTTGCATTCCTTTTCGTAAAAATATTATTAACATTTATTCCATAATTTATTAAGTTTAAATTGAGAACTATATGGAGAGTATGTTAAAACTTAAGTACCTACCTAATTTGGTAAAAACTATAGAATCTATAGTCCTAACCTATTTGTTTTTTTTGCAAACTATTTATTCAACTAGGGATTATAAAATTTGGACTTAATGCCTTATGACATTCTTTATTAACTTCATTACCTTGCTTTAGATATTATAATATGTTTTGTAATTTAAACCATTTAAAACTCTAAATTTACTTTCAGAACGGCTTCGTGTCCGCCCTGCCGTATCTGTGCATGTGGTTATTCTCCATGTTCATCTCGGTGGTTGCTGATTGGATGCTTTCCAGCGGCCGCTTCAATCACACGCAAGTCAGGAAGATCGTCAACAGTATCGGTGAGTACACTAGATAACTTCATACCCGACTCTTTACGCCAGTAGACAGGTAAAATAGCATGATTGTATATTGTAGTGGCCACTAGTCCATAGAAATGTAGCCACTTTTAAACAGAGGAGGCTAAATTAGTATTGAGAGTCCTGTGGACAATAATAAAATTATTTTATAGTCTGTATTTGCACTGGCTTTCTATCCTTCAAACCACTACTCACATTATTTGATTGCTTTACTGCTTTATGCATAATCATTGAGGTCATCTGTAATAATATCGTTATTACAATTTTACAAAAACATTACATGTAATTTGTTGTTCATATTGTGTTCGATGAAAATCGAGCATCGTTGAGTTGTGAATGCCGACATCGATACACTACCTAGGTACTCACTCAATTTTCGTCACTAATTAAGTTCAAGTGATCGTTGAGCCATTACGTATATTTGGAGAATTACTTAGTGGTTAGTGGTATATTTTAACACAAATGCAAACTGGCATTTTTCTCTTTCTCTCCAACTATTTGTCGCGTTAGAAAGTTAGAATTACAAAGTAGTGTATGTTGCACTCACATTAATTGATTTTGACTAGAATTCGATAGAATTAATCATAACACTTATGTAGTGAGAACGCTTTTTAACGTGGTAGAGCCATGCTGCAGCTATATTAATAGTATTGTTGTAGCACGAATGGGTCGGCTCGACCGGGGAAGCACCACGCTCCCACAGAATACCAGCGTAAAATAGCAGCTTAACGCTGCTGTGTTTCGTATGGTGAGTGTAAAGAACCGGAGAGTCATTTTACTGGAAAAGGGGCATTCTATCTTACTCCTCACAGCTGACAACGCATCTGCATTTTAATTCGCAAACGAAGATAGATGTAGATGTCTATGGGCCACAGCAGCCACTTGCCATCAGATGGACTGTGTGCTCGTTTGTCACCCTTATTCTATAAAAAAAATATAACCGGATGACCATATAACTCTCACGTACTATATTTATAATGAGCCGTGGTAGTTTTAGGCGTTGCAAGACGTGAATTCGATTCTCGATGCCACTGGTACTGAAATCGCGTGCTCATTTATCACATGCTCAGCGGTAAAAGGAAATATAATGAGGAAACCTATCATTTTTATGCACAAGAGCAAGAAACATAATGTGTTTTACCCGACTGCCCTAAAAGGAGGGTAATGTTTTTTGAGAGTATGTATGTACGTCTACGTCTACGTTCTTTGGCACGCTCTATAACCAAACGACTTGATGGATTTTAACATGTGTGTTGGATTCGTCTTAATTGTGAGACTAACATAGGCTACATAATATTTATTATATGTTGCATACAAAAAAAGATGGTAGGTCTTCGTGGTAGAGCCATGCTGCAGTTATATTTCTGGTATAGTTGTAACACGAATGGGTCGGCTCGACCGGGGAAGGACCACGCTCCCACAGAATACCAGCGTAAAATAGCAGCTTAACGCTGCTGTGTTTCGTATGGTGAGTGTAAAGAACCGGGGACCCTTTTTACTGGAAACGAGGCAGTCCATCTTAGTCCTCACGGGTGACAACGCATCTGCATTTTGGTTTGTAATCTAGGATAAATGTAGATGTCTATGGGCCACAGCAACCACTTACCATCAGGTGGACTGTGTGCTCGTTTGTCACCCATATCCAATAAAAAAAAAACAAAAAAAGGAAGGCGAAAGTTGTTTTTGTGTTTTCAGTAAACTTATTAACGCAGTCGGGTTTTTTTAAATTACTGCTTTAACCATTAAACTTGTTACAGGTGAATACGGCCCGGCTATCGGTCTGTTCATCGCCGCTAACACGGGGTGCAACGCGGCCGCGACGGTCGCCATCTTGGCGATTGGTGTCGGCCTAAACGGTGGTATCTACTCTGGATTTAAGGTTAGTTGTTGTGTGATACGCACGTATCGTATAATAACCTTAAAACATTGAAGTGATTTTAATTTTTTTAACTTTCTTTAACATTAAACTTTATTTTCAACTTACTTAACGTAACTGACATGAATTCGATCTATTATTCAACTTCCTAGTTTTATATATACATAGGTACCATACTGCAGAATTAGTACATGGTAGAGCAATGCATCAGCTATATTATAGTTGTAGCACGAATGGGTCGGCTCCACTGAAGAAGGACCACGCTCTCGTAGAACACCATCGTAAAATAGCAGCTTAATGCTGCTGTGTTTGTATGATGAGTGTAGAAAAACAGAGACCTTTTCTACTGGAAACGAGGCATTCCATCTTAGTCCTCACGGATGATAACACATCTGCATTTTGATTCTTAATCGAGGGTATATGCAGATGTATATGGACCACAGTATCCGTTTATCATCAGGTGAACTTTTCTTTACATTAGAGCTTGAGGAGATTTTTTATTGGATTCTTGGAAATTAAATGATCGAATTAAATTAAGTACCTACTTAACATTATAGTGGTTGAGCCATGATACAGTTATATTTTCACCGGAAACGAGGCACGACAACAAAAATTCTTTCTCTTCTTCTTTGATTTCATTCTTGATCTTTTTTTTATAGGATAAGGGTGACAAACGAGCACACAGTCCACCTGATGGGAAGTGGTTGCTGTGGCCCATAGACATCTACATCTATCCTCGATTACAAATCAAAATGTAGATGCGTTGTCACCCGTGAGGACTAAGATGGAATGCCTCATTTCCAGTAAAAAGGGCCTCCGGCCACCTGCACTCACCAAGCGAAACGCAGAGGTGAACCTCTACTTCACGCTGGTATTCTGTGAGGTCGTGGTACCACCCCGGTTCGAGCCGGCCCATCCTTGCGACGGCAAAAGCTGCCGCGTGGATCTAACACTGTTTAAATCTATTAAAACTGTGATTAAAACTTATGTATAGCATTCAAATGTACAACAAATTATGTATGTACATTGTACATTACCTAATACCAAAAAATATCCTATTAAACAAAGATGTTTTATAGGTCCAGATACCGTGTACGCGCGCCTAAAACGCTTCCATTTCAAAGGCGCCAATATTGGCGTATACGTTCGATCGTTCCGCCATTACGCCAGCGACGTTCACTGTGAACTTACATCACGCACCGGTGTTTTTAATTTCGCAAAATGACTGTTTGTGCTGTGAAATCATTTAAAAATTACTCTTGGAAAAAAGATAAGGATAAGAACATCACTTTTCATAAGTAACTATACAATTTTATGATGTATTTTTTTGTAAAAGAATACGAAAGCTAAATGTCAATACAAGTAATAATACTGCGCAATAATATTCGAGTGTTGCCTAGTCTATGAAATGTTTTTACCATTTTTTAATGTCATGATCAACCGCAAAGGTTATCTGTATAGGGGTTATAAACAGTCTAATTTTACAGATTTTACCCAACCTATAGAGTTAAACCGTTTTAAGGGTTAGGGTTGAACTACATCTGGCAGCATGAAATTGCACTTTCCTGTGCTTCTATCCTTTTTGGTCATTCAGAACCCTTATTTACTAGAGCGAGAAAGAGAGCGCGAGTGTATAGTTTCACCCTCAAAAATCCGATTATAAACCGGTTTTAAATGTTTATCTATCATTCTTGACAATCCATACTAATATAATATTATAAACGTGAAAGTGTGATTTTTTTGTTTATTTGTTTTTGTGCTTCCTTCACGCAGCAACGGAACGGAGCAATATAAAAAATCAAACATTTTGCTATCTCTTGCCCGAAGTTTACGCTTAACCAAACTTACTTTTCTTCGTCATTTTACTTAGGATTGAAAAATAATTTAATGTCTTCGTAAAAAGCGGCAATATTTTGTGTTCTATAGTACCAAAGTGTAGTAATCTGTATATATTTAGTAATAATAGATTATAAATATATGTTACATACATAAATATCTACTGTGCTTTTTTATTTATTTTAACTGTTACATTAATTATAGGTTTTATTACATATCTTCAATATTTTAGTGCGATATTCGTACCTACATAAAACACACATAAGCAACCATATCCCCATACACACACGCACACAAATGCACACGCCACGCACACACATTTTATACTCTTAGAATCAAACGTACGTTTTAGTACGTCAAAATTAATGAAATATAAAATCTCCCACATTTTTGGGCAATCGAATCGCACTGTTATTACCGAAGTCACGCACATTAATGCAGCCATGGTGCGTAAGATATGCGCGTCACGTGGTACTCGCGCACACATGAATCAAAGACTATCTTCACTATGAACGTTGCGGTGTGTTAGCAACACGGTATCTGGACCTATAAAACATCTTTGCTATTAAAATTTATATAAAACATTTTGCAGGTCAACCATTTGGATGTCTCACCACGTTTCGCTGGAATCCTGATGGCGTTCACGAACTGCTTGGCGAACCTAACCGGTCTTCTGGCGCCCATTGTCGCTGGATACATTATTGAGGGGAGGGTACGTTTAATTGTACTTACTAAAATAATTTAAAATTAAAAATGTTGTACAGCCGACTGCAATATAAGTTATTAAGAATAACTCAAAAACGATTGGTCTGATATGATCTCATATGGGACCACACAAGCAGTACCAGCTTTCAAATAAAAAAAGAATCATCGAAATTGGTTCACCCAGCAAAAAGTTATGAGGTAACACACATAAAAAAAAACATACAGCCGTATTGAGTACCGTCTCCTTTTTGAAAGTCGGCTGACAATTATTGTTATCTGACTGTATATTGGCGGTGTAAGAATATCCACTACCCCATATCATTCCGTGGGTGTCGTAAGAGGCGACAGACGGAAACATACCGGGCGCCACGTCTGAGAACTAAGATGTCAATATCTCCTTAACATTAAAGGGGCGTTTACTCTTATCACTTAATATTGTCCCGTCGTGATGTTTTTGTCTCAATTTCAAGAGTAGCTAAACTTATTTTCTTTTAATTATCAAATAATATTGACTACGTTCATAGTAATATTTCATATATTATTGTATATTAAACATATGGCAACCCTTTTCAGCCGACGCAAGCGCAATGGAGGATTGTGTTTTACATCGCGGGCGGTGTTTACATTATCTGTGGGACATTCTATAACATATTCGCTTCGGGCCGCAGACAAGAATGGGACAACCCGGCAGAGGACGAAGCGTTAGCTAAGAAGGCGGCCGCGAAAAAAGCAGAGAAACTCCAGAGGAAAGCAGCAAATAATCAGAACGAAGCGGAAACAGCACAATAGCAAGAACAAACTATTGAACGTTCGGGGAAATAACTCTTAACTTATATGTTATATGGAGGAGGAAATTGTAATTTTACTATTGAATACTGTAAAACTGCTATGTAATATTTATCCATATAACTATTAGTTTTCCAAATCCCTCAAAGCAAGAAAGTTTCGGAATGCTGCCCAAATAAACTCAATTTTTTTTAAAGAGTAGGATTTACTGAAATCGGTTGCCTTTGGTGAAGACGATTCGATTTTCAAATATTGTATAAAACATTATATTCTCAATGTTTCTGTTGTGATAAGTTAGCTTTGAGCGTTCGGTTCGATACGGGTTGCAAAATTAAATGAGACTGTAATAATCAATGGCATATTAGATATGATTTCTTTACTATATACGATTTTATAAAAGACATAACTGTTTGTTGACCATTATCAAAAGAAACTTTTTCACATTTCTATCTATAAATTATTTTTTCTTCCAATTCTATCTAATTCTAATTCTATCTATTAATAGTATTGAATTTTTTTTGTCGTAATATTAACAAAAAAAATGTTTCATGTTTATAAACTGAAATGCAGTCTGCATGAATCTATCTATGTAGTTATCTCATTTACGAAATACATGGAAACGCACATCAACAAGGCTGTGATAACCACTTGCTTAGAGTAACAGATTGAAGCCCGTATCGAAAAAAATGTTAACCTTGCTAATTATTTATTAAAAGTAAATATAAGTACCATTCTAGTATTGTTTATGTTATTTTGAGTAGCTGCAAGTATTAAATTAAGATACGAGAAAGGTGTAAATAACGTTGGGTCCAAGATTTTATAAAAAAAAATTACGTAACCGTCCCAGCCAGTGACTATTATATTTGGACTATCTGATTTTTCCTCAGATAAAGATATCTTCTTATAAAATTTAAACTGACTTTTTTTTACCTTGTCAATAAACGCCGGTTCGTTTCTTGTATGGGAATAAGGAAAAATCAAATTTCAATCTGGCAAAAATATCCTCGCATTAAATTATACATATATTTACATGAAACATTATTCTAGATTAACTCGAATAAATTAGAATTTTTTATCTACTACAGTCTTATAATGCTTTTTTATGGAATAGGCACCAATGAATTAGACTGATTTATAGAAATGAAAAAGCCGATTGATTTAATTTTAACAAAAGCTCCAGGAAGAGAAAATAAAACATAATTTTGCAGTCTTTTATAATATTGGCGCCACTTTAATATCCTTTAAATATTCAGTAGGTGAGCTGCAAAATTAGAACATATAAAAATATCTCTCTCTCTGTTCTCCTCTACTCTTGATCCATTTTAACCGTACACTTTGTGCTGTATTTTTTCCATAACTTTTTAGAAAAATATGATATTTTGCAACAATATAAAACTAACAAATCTCCAGCATATTTTATTTTGTATTGTGTGTTATTTAGAGTGTATTAAGGTAACTAAAGTACGTCCTACGTAGTTGATAGTTTCCGATAGCATTCAGATGTCTTCAGTCTAAATTAACCAGAAAACTGCTATCTATTATTTTTATATTATATTAATAGAGAATACTGTCCAGGAATAATAAATGAACTTTGACAAGCACTTGGGTTTCCATTCTTAAGAAAACTGAATATATGGAAAAAACGTAAAAACCCGAAATTGATTCTGGCAACACTAACTTGTTTCGTTTTCGTAATCTTACATTGTTCACCGTTAATCGTTAGGTGTAAATTATTTATGGATTTCGTAAATATTAATATAACGCAATTGCCCTATAGAGCCGATGTGATTTAGTTTCATAGAGATAATTCATGCTTACTGTATAAATTACAATTATTACACATGTTCCGGTTATGTTACTACCTATAATTTTAATAATATTATTTTTCAAATAATTTCAATACTCAAAAATAATCCTACGGCTTTATCGGCTACGGCATCAGTATATTACACAGTGTGGTATAGTAGTGTAAATAATACGTGCAAAACTTAAATGCGCTCGAGTGAAATGTGCGCTGCGCAGGTACCTACCTATCTACATAATTATTATCTGTACCAAAATGATTCCTAAAAGTTTATAGTTTTAACTCACGAATTTAATACACTTAATACCGGTTATTTATAAAGTCACAAAAATAAAAATTAAACATATTTTTTTTATATCGTGTTGTTTTTCAACTACTAAAATAAAAAAAAAAAACAATAATCAGATCAGTTATTTTTGTTTATCATAATTATTACAGCCACAAGTCGCCAGCTGAGCAAGGCCTCCTTCAAAATATGACACAAAAAATTGTACATATGATTGGTAATGTTTCATTACAATAAATAAAATGCTAAGAATTAAAAAAAAATAGAAGACAAGCATTTTTCTCGATAAACTAATGCGGTAGAGGTTTTAGGTACATTTACTATATTTTGCATCGCAAAATCTTCGATACATTTCTTTCCTTTGTTGATAAAAGTTTTCCTTTGTTGAGTATCTGGCTATTTGAATCTTCTACGTATATATATTAGTAATTTTTGTATATGTTGTCAGGATTCAGTCAAAGTTTAAAAATTATTGTGTTCAGTAAAAGGCAAAAAGGCCTTAAGGTAACAAGTTTTAAAATTCATATACAATTCGTTTTTATATTTTATTATTGTATATATGTACTTTATAACAACATAAACATATATGTGTATATTTGTTGATTACTTAAGAATTGTCTCTAAATGTAAAATATTGCAATTTACGATATCGATACTGTGTTTTTGTCCGAAGTACAAAAACTTCGAGATGGTGTGTCAAACACATCACCGGTTTCCAAAGTGCTGTGTAATTTTTTTTTAACAAATAGACAAAATTGTTTTTATATAAATAAGCTTTATTTTAAAATGTCTGCAAAATACAAAGAATTATTTTAAAATATAATATGTTTTATTTTACCAAATCTTATATCTTATACTAACAATAATGGCGGTGTACATAATTTGTAAATCATCAAGTAACAATGCGGTTACAGTATGACGTAAGATTGACTGTTACTACAGTATCTTTGATTTCAGAAATATTAATCGATAATATACACTTTCCCAGATTGACCACATTAATTCATTATGAATTTAAGGGCTATATTTTTATTTAATTGAATTATAGTGATTAACTACTTCAAGACGTCTTTATTACAGGTAATAAAGCACGTATAAGTAGGCTTGTAATTGTAATGTTAAATGAAATGTCAAATTATATACATTGAACAAATCACAATTATAACATATAATTACCGCACAGGTGCACTGTTGTGTTGCAAATTAAAAGCACCAGTTCCACTTCTGCAGGGCTGTCCTAACATGAGACAACTTGAGGCCGAACGTATATTATCCTTCTTTGAATTAAGAACAGCCTCCTTTAGGAATATTAATGAAGACTCAAAAGACATTTGCTGAAGTGGTGAGGTGGATGACTCCATACCTTTTCGACTCATTGGCTCGAATATGCCATTATACGTCATATAGTCTGCTACGAGAGTTAAGTGCCTTGGATCTACTGTAATACCATAAACATTAAACACATTTTGAATTTCCTTTATTATTACCTTATTAGCCGCTTCTATACCGTAAGTGTTGGCTATGGCATGAATATCATTGCTATATAATTTGTTTAAATCTAAAACGTTGTCGTATTTGAACATTTGTACAATATTTATACCTTCAGTTTTAAGATAGAGTACGTCTTTTTCTTTATTAGTAATTGCGCGTTTGATATTCTTCACTTCGTGTATAATCGATTTCAATGCTGCATCACGAAGGGCTTGCGAAAGATCCACCCTTAAGAAGCTAATGGGGAAAAGAACAGTTAGCTCGCACCATTTATGGGATTTAGTGTCAAATACGTAATTGGTGGCATTCTGTAAAGTGCATACGACATTGTTCATAATTCTACTGTCTTCTGCGTCTACCTCATCTTGGGTTACTTCTAAAACCTCGTCTTCAATTAATTTAGTTTGTTCCAGCTCGGGTTCCGCTTCGTCTTCTGATTTTTCTTCTTCTTCCGACTCCGGATCTTCATACTCCTGTTCCTCGGCTCTCTTTTTTCTTATTTTTACCTAGAAATACAAAACTATTTTAAATGGCCGTACTTGAATCAGAAGCAGGACGCTTTCATATAATAAAATGATAACAGATTTTCGAGGAAAACGGCAACTTCCAAACATTTAGAAACCTATCTATTGAACATGCGTGTACGCGAATCGAAATAACAATTGTACGCGCAAGCAGAGAAACACTCGTCAGACTTAATATACTACACGACTTTTTATATATATGCAATATGTAACAAAAACCCTGTGGTTCCCGTTAAGTATGTTATCAGGATCAGTATTCAAACGTATAGAAATAACTTTTTTTAAAAACTCGAACAATATTTTTTTTATTTTATTTAAAAAAAATTGTATGCAAATTGTATGTGGTTTTATTACCTCTGCATTGTCCGGGGAGTAAGAGGATTGTCAAAAATCCCACTTTACTTTGCTTTAGCATCGGCTAGTGTCAGTAAGAGGTAATAAAACCACACAACTATAGCGCACCTTTATTCATAAACTGAATTAACTCAAAATTTACGTTTTTTGAGTTTTCAACATAAAACGAATTAACTTCGTCAGGAGAATAGGTACAGTCCAACAGCCGACTCGATACGCCAAAAATGACAGAGTGAAATGATCGTCGTTCTCTTTTTGATTAACCATCGCGAACAAGTCGATACCAGTAAAGTGAGCGAGTTCAGTAATGCGCCGGCGTTGTTCCAGTTAAGACCTTAAAATAGTTTAAAGAAAGTGAAATAAACCAGAATAATTCGCTATTTTAGTATCAGGTTATTATTTTATATGCTTTATTTTATTCAAAAATTGCATCTATTCAGACTTATTTCATTTTATTACAAAAGTGAATGTAATTTTTATTGGCAACAATATGACTTAATTTAGTTTTGTATAAATTATATGGTATCAAATACGATATCATTTCGAATTAATGCAGTTTAATAATAAAATGTTGAAACAAAACTTGAGTAATTAAGTTTTATTTCAGTTTTGTGTTATAAATTACCAGAAACGTAGTTATTTTTATATTTATTACAGTTTACTATGAAATTTATTAGATACGACTTTCGTTCTCTTTGTAGTTATTTCACTGTTTTACTAAATGACGAATGTAATATCGGCTACTAAAATATTGTTTTGGTTATAGAATGTCTTCGAGAGCTCGAAAGATTTTAGGATTGATTGTAGAAATTACCATGCAAGATAATAAAAATACTATAGTAGATTATAATTTAATAGATATTAACTACACCAATAGCAATAAGAATTTCAATCACGAGGTGAGTAATTTTAATTATAAAAATCCTTCTCAATGGAAACAAAATAAAATTAAATAGATGCGTAATTAGAGAAAAGCATATGTGTCGTAGTCAAAAACTCAGAAGGGTGTTTCTGCTCGATGTCTCAAAGAACCTAGCACGGATAAATGCAGGCTTAAATGTTCTACAAAGATAAATATAGAAGAAAGATACAAACTATTCGAGACTTTTGGATTTAGGTGATTTAGTAAAACAAAGAGCGTATATAAAGGCGAGTATGATTGATGTTCAACCTCGTTACAAATATACGAATGCTGAAAGACCCAGGTACAACAACAAAGCTTTTTAAAGAGTTTGTAAAACTTTTTAAAAAGCAACTTTAGATAGATATCTCAGATTGCATGATACTGTACGAAATAAAATTAATGAAAATGATCTTTCATGTACATAATGTTTTGAGAGGAACACATCAACACCATAAGAAAATTGATTCCGAAGTATGAGCTGCGATCATAAAAAACATTAATTCTATCCCGAAGGTTGAATATCGTTACTTACGAGCTTCTACAATGAAAGAATTTATAGAAGGCAACAACAATATTAAAGATTTATACAATGATTTTGAAGTAGACCAAGAAAAACAGAATAATACAGCTTGTACAGATAACTTACTATAAAATATTTAAAAATTAATTTAATCTGTCATTTGTTCAACCGAAAAAGGATCAATGTGATCTATGTAATTCTTATTCTAATTTTAATGAAAAAAAAAAGATGGAGAGAAATACTTAAAACATATAGAAGAGAAGGATTATAGTAGGGTCGAGAAGGTTAATGATCGCAAAAAAAGTAGATAAAAATATGAGAGTAGCGGTGTCTAATTTAGAGGCAGTGTTGCCCAAAAGGTAACAGTTCCTCCTTTTTTTTATAGGAGAGGGTGCAAACGTGCATGTGGCTCACCTGATGGTAAGTGACTACCGCCGCCCATGAACAACTGCAAAACCAGGGGAATTGCAAATGCGTTGCCGGCCTTTTAAAAAGGAGTACGCTCTTTTCTTGAAGGTCCCTAATTCGTATCGGTCCGTAGAAATCGCAGGTGGTAAACTATTCCACAAGGAAGTTGTGCGAGGAAGAAAACATCTTCTAAATCGCACAGTAGTGTACCGCCAATCATCCAGATGGTGTGGAAAGTATCGGGAGGTCTGCCGCGATGTGCGTTCGTGAAATTTGGCGGCTGGGATTAATCCGAACAATTCCTCAGAGCACTCTCCGAGGTAAATGCGAAAGAAAATGCAAAGAGACGCAACATGTCTTCGTTGTGCCAATGAGTCGAGCCGATCGGAAAGGACTCGGTCGTCGACGATTCGAGCCGCTCTGCGCTGGATGCGGTCAAGTGGAAGGAGCTGGCACTGGGGAGCCCCAGCCCAGAGATGGGAACAGTATTCCATGTGAGGCCGAACCTGCGCCTTGTAAAGTTGCAGGCGTTGTGCCGGCATGAAATACTGTCCCGCTCTGCTGAGCACGCCAAGCTCTTTAGAGGCCAATTTGGCCTTCTCTTCCAAGTGACCACGAAACTGCACGTCACTCGATATTCGACGCCGAGGATTCCGTTACTGGCTGAGGCAATAAGGGATGTTCTTTGAAACTGAGGAGATACGACAAAGGGGTTATTTTTAGCGATAAACGTGCAAATTTGTGTCTTGTGAGGATTAAACTGGACTAGATTTAGTCGCCCCCAATCCGAGACTTTGTCCAGCAATGATTTGACTTCAGACACAAGTTTTACTATAATTCTTAACTCAATTGCTATAATTTAACCCTAACTGAATTAACGCCGAAGGATTCTAAAGTAGAAACAGAGAGTGATGCTAAACGTGGTGCGGTTGAGATCGGATCTTGTGCATATCTGAAAGCTATAAGCGACAAAGATGGTGATAAAAAAGAAGTGATTTTCTACTTCGACAATTGCTGCGGACAGAATTAAAATAAATATATAACATCTCTTTATTTATATTCTGTGCAAAAATCAAACATTACTAGCATTACGCATAAATTTAGATCAGGGGCCACACGCAAAATGGTGCTGATAGTGTGCATAGCCTCATTGAGAAAGAAATTAAGAAAAACTTAAAATCGGGCCTAATATATACACCCAACCAGTACATTGCTGTGATTGAGAATGCCAAAAAGTCTCAACCTCCACTAATTGTGCATGAGATGTATTATCAATCATTTTATGATTTGAAAATGTTACAAGAAGAGTGGGGATACAAATATACAATAAATACAGATGGACAAAATGTTAATTGAAATTAAATAAAAGTCTTAAAAATAACTAAAAGAAACCCTACCTTATTTTTCTACAAGACATCATACAAGGATAAAGACTACAAGGAGGTTAATGTTAGAAATAAAAGGAAGAAAATGAAACTAACGACAGAAATAACACTTCAAGGTGCCTATTTTAATAAACAATAAATAAGTGAAAACAAGAAGAAAGATTTAAGGGAGCTAATTTCAAAAGCATTAATTCCTTCTTTTATGCAGGGTTTTATAACAATATACTTTAAGTATAATATAATTTATACATTAAGTTTTAAAACCAGATCTCATTATTTTTGATTTTTTAGTGTGATATGAAAACCAAAACAATTAATGTTTAGTTATGAATATTATTTTGTTAACTTATGAAGATTTAGGAAAATTTTAGTTTTGTTTTGTTTTTAATAACATGAATGTCTTTGAAGTTTAATAAGAAGTTTTTACTTAATAATTGTATTACCAACTATACTTTGAAGTACGTATACACTGAAGTATTTAAGTAGGTACCTACACCGAAGTATTTGAACTCTTTACTAAGACATTGTTAAGTAGTGTTACTAAAATAATGTTATCTTTTTAAATAATTAAAACATGTAAACAAAAATATTTCCTTAATCTATTAAAAATAATATCTACCCGTGAAATTTATATGAATTAAAATCAAGAAATTACTTTCTTGATTTCCTAATTATTACTAATTAGGAATATTTCGTCGACAATTCATGCCTATAATATCCCAATACTGCAAATAATCTAAATATTTCACATACTAACAAGATAATTTTAATAGAAAACTGTAATATTTTCAGTTACTCCGCTTGCATCTAAATTATTCGATTACATATTTTAGCAAAAAGTGAAATAAGTAGGAACTTTTTTTTAAATACTACTATAGAGTGTATTCTTGACAAAAATATAATAATTTTCTACTTCATTCTAATACTTTGTTAATTAAGCTATACATATCTATTTTTGTAACTGACCAAAGCCATCTATTATTTTTTATATAATTTTTTGAAGTCGTCGATCTCAACATGTCAAACTTTAAATGCGATTTCCCACAAAATTGAAATTTTGTGTTAGTGCAGTTTATGAATAAAGGTGCGATAGGTTTGAATACTGATTCCGATAACGCACTTAACGGGAACCACAGGGTTTTTGTTACATGTTGTGAGTGTGTGTATATATATGTCTGATGTTAGCTTATAGGAGATAGTAGTTAGTAATTAATGATTTTTTTTACAAATGCGTGCTGTGGTGTTATTTGAACCGAGGACCATCATGGTATTTGAATGAGTAACTTCCACGGACTTACAGTCCACCTGATCGTAAGAAATGAAAAACCTGCAATAGCGCCGTATTGTAAGCTGTTACTTTAAAATTTGTTATTGAGTGAATGTGTAGTATACGAGTTTACAGGTTTCCACTAGTAATTTAGAGCTACTATATACCCGAGTACAAATAGGTTACAAAAAGTGAAATGGCTACTTTTTGATTTTATGTAGTGATCATATCAGTAGCATCCTAGTAAATTTGGCGTTATACGAATGCAGTTTTATTAAATTTTGAGTGTCTGATATAATAAATATTTCGAGCATTTTTCGTAAAGTATGGATATTTAGAAAATATAAAATTAGATCATTGTTAGACGAATGTATAAATCACACAAAAAACAGATCTAAAATTCATATGACCCAAATCAGACTAATGATTAAAAGCAATGCTGCAGTTATATTATGCTTGTAGCACGAATGAGTCGGCTCGGCCAAGGAACAGAAACAGAAACAGAACCAGAAACTTTTTTATTCAATATAGATTATAAATAATGCTTATTGAAAGTCACTCTTTTGTATAATTACCACTGGTTCGAAAAAAAAACCTCTGTCCTGGGAAGAACCAGCAAGAAACCCAGCGGGACTTTTTTTTTTTAAATAACAGCTTACAATCATGTATGTTACACAAATTAACAACACAACAAATTAGAAATAGCTTGGTAGCGATCACCTCATTTCCAGGGGTTATTATCATCTATAAATTTTTTAATACTATAATAACCCTTTTTATACAAACTTAGTTTAATAAAGTTTATGAACTTTGAGCAGGTCAAATTTTGTATATTTGAACGACCGTACTCTCACAGAAGAGTAGCGTAAAATAGCATCTTCATCATCAATATCATGTTAATATTGCTGTGTTTCGTATGGTAAGTGTAGAGAACCGGAGACCATTTTTACTGAAAACAAGGCATTCCAACTTAGTCTTCAGGGGTGACAACGCACCTACATTTTGATTCTTAACTGAGGATAATTTAGTGTCTATGGGCTACAGTATTCATTTACAATTCCCGTGGACTGTGTGCTCGTTTCTCAACCTTATTTAATAAAACAGCATCATTTTGTTTAAGCGATTCCTTCCTTGACGTGAAAATATAACCTCGCGACTACGCTCGCGTGGAATCTACTACGATTTTATGGGTTTTAATTTTTTTTGCGCGGAATCCTAATTATTTTTCTAAAAGAAAAGTATCCTAAGTTACTCCTTATAACATCAGCTATATGCCAGTGATAGTCCCATCAAAATCGGTCTAGCTGTTTCGGAGATTAGCCGGAACAAACAGACAGACAACAATTTTAAATATTATTTTTAGGGTTCCGTACCTCAAAAGGAAAAAACGGAACCCTTATAGGATCACTTTGTTGGCCGTCTGTCTGTCTGTCAAGACCCTTTTCCTCAGGAACGCGTGGAGGTATCAAGCTGAAATACTCAAGTCTACTGTCCCTTCGAGCTGTGAAAAAAATCAAACTTCTAAGCCGACATTCGCAAGGGAATCAAACCCTGCAGGGTACTTCCCGTGAAGTCAGAATCTTAAAATTTGGTACGAAGCAACGTATTAGCACATATAAAGGAAAAATTGCGAAAAGCATAAATTTTTAATTACATCATATAATAAAAATATTTTTAATAATTTTAAACTTATATACCTACGTATTTGCTCGGAACCCTCGGTGCGCGAGTCCGACTCGCATTTGGCCGGTTTTATTTGTTATTGGTATCGTATATAGTTTTATATGCATTTAGTAAAAAGCTGTTAATTTAACATTACAAACAGACACTTCAATTTTATTTATTTGTATAGATTATGATTATGATGATGAAATTATTGAAGATATTTCGTAGATTAGAAAAAAATATTAAAGACAGTAAACAAATAGAGAAATTTAAAAACTTGTGCACACTTACATCTGTGTTATCGTCATCGTCATTAGGTCCCTCTTCATCAGAACTTTCATCATCTAGGTCTTTCTCGACTGTTCCTTTTGCTTCTGGTACAATTTCTTCCCCTTCTTCTTCCTCATCGTCATTGGCTGCTGTTCGTTTTTTCCTCTCTTTTTCCGCTGACCATACTACGCCACAAGTGGTTTTGGCTTGTTTTCGAATCGTTGTAAACATTTCAGTGAAGAATTTGTTCTGCATATGTTTGATAATCTGCGGCGGTTTTACTGCGTATTGCGTTTTGTACTGAGAGTGCGGTAAAAACGAGAAACGCATCGTGGTTTTTAATTGCCGCTGCGGGTGTGTAACTATTTCACACTGCACCTCAATTTTTTCTAAAACGTCTGCTACGGTAACCCTGTTCAATTTTTGCCTAAGCCTTTCCGCTTTTTTATTTAAATTAGATAGATCTCTACGGAATGGTATATCCATGTTGGGAGTTTTAAGCTTCGCGGATGCTGTCATTAAAATTTCTCTCAATCGAGGTATACCTAGAGTCACGTTCATGTCACCTCTTCCAGCAAAGTGGAAAGTATTCAATGTCATCTGGGTTGAAGGTTCACCAATAGACTGAGCAGCTAACAGTCCTACAGGTTCACCAGGTGCCGCCATGGATGCTAAGTATTTGGCATTCATAACGTCTACAAATTTGTCTTTTTCTGTATATTCTTTATAAATGCCTTCTTCTCTGTTTTTTAGATAGTTTTGTATCAAGTCATCTAATTGCTCGTTTATAACACCAAATTTATATTCCGGTGAAAATGTACTTGGTATAGGATCAGGACATTTCTTACGTATATAGTCTTGCTTTTCTTCTTCATCTAGTGAGCGCCACATTTTTTCTAACTCCCAATAAAATGGATCTCTCGTTTGATCTGTTGGTTTTTCATCAAGAATTATGTTCTTTTTTGCCAATATTGAAAATAAAGCAAAAGGACTTGTACGAACTTTATCAAATGGATTTCCATATTTTTTCTTCCATTTCTTTAGCGATTTTTGGGATTTTATGATCTTCTTGGGGTTTTCACCTTCCTTAAGCTTGTTAACTGTGGACTTCGTAACAACAGCATTTGAATTGATATCAAGAAATTCTAACTGGTTTTTCTTGAGAAATTGGCATTTCAAAACGTCAAGACCATCCTCACCATAAGCCACTTGTATAACGCTGCCGTCTGCGTCCCTAACAGTATAATCATATGCTACACTCAACCCCTCTAAGTGTTTTATCAGGCACCTCTGCAAGTAACCAGATCTACTAGTTTTTACAGCTGTGTCAATAAGACCCTCACGACCAGCCATACAATGAAAGAAAAATTCTTGAGGTTGAATGCCAGTCATAAACCTGCCGTCTATAAATCCACCAGCCCTTGGAGTAATATCATATGGTAAAAAACTAGGTAGAGACCGTCCGGATATCATTAAAGGAGGACGCTTGCCTTCCAATTCTATTTGACCCAGTAGGCATGAAATTTGCATAGTATTAACAGTTGACCCTTTCGCACCAGATTGTACCATCAGTTGAAGGTTATTATATGGAAATTTTTCTAATAAGCCCTCAGACAAGCAAACCGTATTTATTTTGTTTGTGTATGAATCCAAAGCACTTTTGTATTGCCTGTCTAAATTAGCCCTAAATTTTGGATCTTTAATAAGCATTTCACCAATAGTTTCTTTAAGTATGTTTTCGTCAACATCTGCAGGAAGTTCCGTTGCTTTGGCAGCTGCAACTCTCCCGACTTGTCGAACCAGGCAAATGAATTCATCTCGCTTTTTATCAGCAGCTTCAGTAACTAAGATATCTTTAACGCCAAGTGTGAACCCTATCCATTGAAGATAAAAAGTAAAAACTTTTGAAAAAGAACTCAAAACTGCGCATGAACTGTCACCTCCATACAGCTCATACATACAATGAACTAAGCCATAAGGCGTAGCACCATAATGCGTTTTATCTAGTACTCCACTCAGAAGTTCACCTTTTCGAATTATAACTTCAGCTTCGGACATAGTATTTGGATCTTGAAATGGAGTTCCACCAGCATTCCAGGGTCTAGGAACTTCCTTCTGCCAAGCCTTTGAACTAATTTTTGCCTTTCCTGTCAAAGTGAGGTAAGGTTTTCCTTTAGGTATACTGTTGATAATAATTGTAGATAATATTTGTTTGCCTGACCACAACATAACTGGTTTCAAAATAGTAGGTGGTAATAGTTTAATTTCACCTTTGTGGTTTGATAAGGCTTGAAAAACTAATTGTTGGTAGTCTGATTTTGTGAAAAATGCACCTCTTATAGACATTTTTACTCCTGATATGACATGATCTTGAATTAATCCACTAAGTGGCGTACCATCTTTTGGCACAAGATACTGTTGTCTTACTGACATTATATTGTATGCTTCACTTCTAGCTATTTCATTTTGTGGGAAATGTGCATTCATTTCATCACCATCAAAATCAGCATTGTAAGATTTACAGTTAGCATAATGCAACCTAAGAGTTTTTTCACCTTTTAATATTCTAGCTCTGTGAGCCATCATACTGGGTTTGTGGAGAGTTGGCTGACGATTTAAAATTAGTACATCACCATTAACAAGATGTCTATGAACTATTTTTAAATCTGATGTCTTATATTCATCAGGAGTCAAAAGTCTTTTGGCAAGGCTCTTTCTCTTTTGAATTGAATCTGATGGTATTCTTATGACTCTGCCATTTTTTATTTCTATTTTTTCAGCTCCTGGATGTTTGTTCGGCCCATTAATAACCATTTTCCTTAGTTCGTCTACATTCCATTCAGTGACTGGTACAGGATATGTAAGTTTTGTAGCAAAGGCATCGGGTATACCTATTTCATCAATATCAACATTTGGATCAGGGGTAATAACTGATCGAGCTGCAAAATTCACTCTTTTTCCCATCATGTGCATTCTAATGACTCCTGTTTTCTTCTCCAAAATTTGTTTCAGTCCTTGACTTGTAGCACCCAGGCCCTCACAACTAAGAAGGTGATTTATTTGTTTCTGTAATTCTTGCCAGATTGTGTGCAGTTTTTCAGGAGCCGATTTTCCCATAACACTTTCATAAGCTTTTCTAGGATGAGGCTCAAGGCTATCAATTGTTTTCTGTTGATCTGATGCTGAAAGTACTTGTAACACAGCTCTAGCACTGTATGAAGCCTGTAATATACTTTTGTAAACATTTGTTTGTGGATGTTCGATTAATTCACCACGTAAAACATTACAAGGCCTAACACATGGTGGCAGAACTGGTACTACTTGCATGAAAAAGATGTCAGTAATTGGTTTTAAATGTGTATTTTTCAAAACTGGAATACAGTGTGCTAAAAGATCTTCATCGTTTTGTGTGATTGAACTGCAATAGCGTTTTATTTCATCTGGCATTAATATTTTTATCCCTTTGCCATCTTCAGAGGTCATGTTGTACATGATTTTATTATCGGATGTTGTAACTTTAATCAGCTTACTTTTGCAATACAGACAAGTTTTTGAAACATTCATAGCTCTAAAAAAGTTACCAATGATTTTGGCTCGTAATTTATCAGTATTTTTGCTATGGAAAGTTTCAACAATTGTATCTTTCTTTTTGAGCAATTTTTGAGATTTTCTTATAACTTTATTAGGCTTTTCAGGAGAGCTTTCACTATTGTAATTTTTAACATCACCAATAAATTGTTCCAAATCCAGAGCTGCTGTCACATGCCCTGCATCAATAAGTTGCAACTGAAGTTTTAAAATTGATTTCATTTTATCATCCATCTGGATTTTAAAGCATTTTAAACAGCTGATACGAAAAAGAGTATAAATAGTTTTCGTAAATAATGGATTTACAACAACAAGTGGAAGTTCAATGTGTCCAAAATGACCCGGACAGTGCAGTAATGTGTTAGAGCATGTAGCACAATTATCATTCCTATCTCTTATTGGGCCTAACGCGGAGTCATAAAGACCTCCTTTTGTAGCATTTCCCATTGAATCGAATGAAACTAAGTTCGTTATCTTGATTACACTTAATTTTCTTACATCTTTATCACTGAACATAAGGAATTGTACTGAGTCAGGATCAACCGACGTCAGCTCAGTCAGAGCTGATGTACATCCAGACTTAAAAGCCATGCTAACTCTTTTTTTTCAACTTTCAACTGTCTGAAAAGAAAACAGTAATTCTGAGTAACTTGTTTCAGAAACTTGTATAGAAAAAAACTAAATCATAGTTAAAAACTCTATCAAACTTACTGCTATATTAAATTAAAAATTGCCTTTGGAATACACATAAAATAATTATTTATTCACGTTATTGCTTAAGAATATAAACTGTAAATAGTATTTTAAACATTTTTATAAAATTTTATGAGAAGGAAAAAAAACATTCGTACATACAAATGTCAAAGCCACATGGTGACAATTGACAAGCACAGATAAACAAACAGCGTGACCACCATAGAGGATAAAGGTAACCACTGTTTAAATATTTTTTTTAAAATACAATTTTTTATTATACACATTATTATGAAACTATAATAAAGAAAAAACTAAAACTAGTAACTTAATTATAATACAGTCCTACTCCCCGCAGTATCGTACCAAGAACGCTGCGTTTCTCCGCTGAATGGCTATACTTAGCTTGTGAGCGAGAAAAGAACCAGCCCTCTTATCACCAGCAGCAACGAATAGCCGTGGATGGAGTTCCTTTAGGAACTTCACCGCACGTGGACCTCATGAACCAATAGTCTCTACAGCAATGGCACAAATATGTAGTCATCTCTCAGAGACTCATATTTGCGCCACTTACTCAGATCAGCTGCCTCTGATGCCGCCCCGATTCTAAACGAGGTACCCCTGAGTTGAGAGGCCGCCAGTGTCTACGCGAGTAGCGTCCCACACTAGGATTTACCTCTCTCCCAAGGGAGTAATGTCATACCGATGGGTCTTTTGACATCGTCTCTGAATATTCCACAAGGTTCTAAAACCGAGGGAACATTTATAGAGACAAGAGCCTTTCGGATGAGATCGTTCAAAAAACCGTGCCGTGAAAACCTACCAGCACTTTTCTTACATGAAAGTCCGTGGAGCCCAAACTTGTCGACGCTGCTACCACAGGGGCACTGATGGGGTAGACAAATCGCCGCTCCTAGTCGGATTCCTACGGCGATGCGCAAGCTTTCCTCATCAAGTAATGTGCCGAGATTACTTGATGGTAAAGCGTGTAAACTGTTTATATTATATTTGATAGTCTATCTAAATCTATATATCTAAAAGAGCAGCAGAATATACTAAATTCTACTAACTAAAAACCGCTTTCTACCCAATATTTACTAAATTATTAGTCGCATTAGAGGCGTTTTTAATTCACAATGCAAACGATTATCACTTAATGGCATAGCAAAATATTAATTGCTTAATATTTGGTAGACGTAATCAATAACAGTCATAAAACATTAAATGAAATAATCTCAATGGCTCAGAACATTTACGAAACTGAACTTAAGGTTTCCGCGAATAACATCGTCTTAATTTAAAATGAATTTTTAATGGTGGTCTTAGAATAATAATGAATTTCTCTTCTGCGTGCTGGGGGTCGTTACCGAATAATTATATCGCAAGCAGTCTTGATGACTTCCATCCTCCCGAATAGCTTTAGTATCTAGACCACATATATACTTTTTGTCAAATTGTACAGAAGACTGGAGAGTACTATCTGAATTTAGTCTTGCGTAAGTCAACTATGAAAATGCCTATGATTCCGCCGATATTTTAACGATGTTACAATCCCTTAAGCTGTTACAGCTTGACTGCCAATATATCAAAGTGCTGAAGTGTTTGTATTAACGCATCGTTGGCTACCCGAGTGCAGAACCAGAGTACAAAACCTATCTAATTGTAGAAAGGTGTAAGACTGTGATACGATAGATCTCCGAACAACTCTTCACCGCTGCGTGAGAAGATATTTTCAAGCTACTACTGAAGAAAAGTTACGTTACGATCATCGATAGTGAGTAGATCACTTACCTTCGCTTATTTTGCGTCTGGGTTAGGGATGTTCGATGATCATCGATGTTAAAAATTAATACATCGATGTTTTAACATCAATGTTGACACATGTCAAACATCGAAACATCGATGTCTACCCATAATTGATTATTGGGAACTTGCGAACATTGCAAACCCGCGAAACCAAATTCACCTAAATCTTGCATCTCCTCTGAAGATTTAAAATTTAGAATTATTCAGAATTACCGCTTACCTAAAAAAATATCATTATGGTGTGTCAAAATTAATTGTCAAGTATCACCTGTAATGTCACGGTGCTTTCGATTTATTTTGTAGTGTCGTTGTCGGTTGTTGCATAATAACTATTCTACGTAAATTGATATTTAAGTTAACTGTTACTTTTTCCCTTGATGTGTATAGCCACATAATTTTGAAACAATATGTAAGTATCTACACATATACTAAAAACATCCATAATGGTCAACATCGAACATTGATGTTGAGCTATCGATGCCAACATCGATGTCATCATCGATGTTTCTGCAACATCGAGTATCACTAGTCTGGGTATTGTTATTGTGGGAGAATTACTAGAGGACCTCAGCACTATTCTAAATAACATTAATAGTGGCTCCCAACAGATAGATCTAAAAATGAACATTAACAGGATAAATGTGACAAGACTTATGAATATATGACCCAAAAATATTTGAATATTTATATTCTTTCTGTCTTTTGGCTTTAAAGTTTTTAAAAATTTATCGAAATTTTCAAGAATTTTTATGTAAAATACTCAAATTACACAAGAGCAAAAATTCAAGTTTTTGACTAGTATTGCTTTAAAAGAGAAGTAGTTTAGCTCCCTTGACTTAACATCAAGAAAAAAGCGAGCAGCCATATTTTTCACGTATCGCTCGGCAGGGCCACTGCGTAAGATCGCGGGCCACTGCGTATACTGGCAAGTTCTAATGTGAACAGTTATATTTTTTTCAATTTGTATACCAGCTATACTATTTAAAACGTAAACAGATCAAATCTTTATGAATTAGCCTATTTATTTGTAAATGATTCAGTGCAATTCTACTTTTATAGAAATTATAATCTTATTTCAAAATTGAGTAACGTAATTTTTTCAGGTTTCTTGTGCATAAAGGGTAAAGAATAAAAAATTACACCAATTCCTAAAAAAAAAAACTATTTATTTAATTTGCATAAAACAACACAACATTCTATCAAAAGAAATTGAAAAAACACACCGGTTTCGAAAAATCATACATGTATTCACCTTCTACTCTCCATATTTTCACACTACAAACGTTTTAAAATCTACCTCCTTTTAAGCAACAAAAAAAACGTCAAAAGACGGGCTTATTTTTTAAATTCTGTGAACTCTGTGAGTCGAGTGGCTTGCGATAATAATTCATGTTTATGTTTGGATCAAATACTTATCACAAAAAAGATACAATTTCGTCATTCGTATAATTTATGGACATAAAATAATTAACAT
This sequence comes from Parnassius glacialis, assembly GCA_033319125.1. Lineage (NCBI taxonomy): Eukaryota > Metazoa > Arthropoda > Insecta > Lepidoptera > Papilionidae > Parnassius > Parnassius glacialis. The sequence continues at coordinate 8,748,081 of JAVANC010000027.1, read as the reverse complement.
AGCATAAAACATAACATAATAGCTGTAAGAAGCCCCCTCAAACTACGGATTAGAGAGCAAATTGTATTACATTTATTCTAAATATAAATTTATATTCCACATTTTGATGAAGTAGCAAGTACAGAATATTCTATAAAAAGATATACATAAAACAGACAATTTCACCGCAAATTGCAATTTCAATAGATAGTATTTTGGGCTGTCACATCCAGTCACATCTGAATAATATTTTTTTTAAATAAAATATGATTATCTTCTTCTTCTTCTTTTAAATTATGACTTCTCTTGATAGAATTCTGCCAGTGTCAAGTAATATGATTATCTATAAAGTGTCTGTTTGTAATGTCAAAATTACAGCTTTTACTAAATGCATATGAAAGTATATACGGTACTAATAACAAAAATACTTAACGTAACTATAAATTTGAAACCATTAGCATTAGAGTGTATAAAATAAATGAATAGGTTATTTAACTGTATAAAAACTAAGATATTTTTAAAGTATAGATAAGTCATACTCGCTCTAAATTGGCAATACGAAAGTCAGGTAATTGCCCGACTCGCATTCAGTCGGGCACGCGTCGCGTCACGGCTATACCTTCACTACAGCGCGTAAATCTTCTAGTTATTTGTGGTAAAAATGCCTTCCTGTGTTTTAGGTGGTGCACAAATTACACGGCAACTGTTAGAGACAAGAAAAATGTCTCATTAATATTTTGAATATAGATGTTTTGTTCATAATTGGTTTTATTATTTCAAAACTAACCGATAGTGTAAATTTTGACGCTTGCTTATGTGTTCATTTCCATATCGATATGTCACGCGCTCGCGCCAATGAGCGCTCAGCAGCAATCAATACGCAACTAATGATGTATATTCATCTTTTTCTAACGATAGGTATGGCGTATCATTTGTATCTTTTTGTTAGCGCAACGTGTCATAATAAATAACTGTACGTAGATATAGTACTACCTGCGCCACTTTAAAATACAATAATGTTAGTGTGTAACCTGTCTATCTTTTTAATGCGTCTTTGTATAAAAAAGGAACTTCGCAATTCGACATGTTATTAAATTATGTATTGTTTGAATGTAAAACGTGATGAGATTAACTATACATATTAATTCCATTAGGGTTAGATGGTTAATAAAAAATTTCATCGTCCCGAAGAGACAGAAGAGGGCGAGGAGGCTGCTCACTGACTCCACTGCCACTCGGTGATGACATACTCCATTTACCACATTCTATAGACCCGTAACAAAATCAGTTTAGTCACTTTTTAACCGGATCCAAAAAGGAGGAGTTTCTCAATTCGAGTGTGGTTTTTTGTATGTATGTTACGCCTATTCTTTGCAGATTGAGAACTAATTTTGACGATTATTTTTGTATTAAATAGATTATACTTCAAGGGTGGTTCCATATTAATTTTGAGAAAAAAATTCACCCTTAAAGTTTGCAAATAAATATCTTTTTTTAGCAATTTTAATTTGGTTTTTACTTTTTGTTATAAGTTATAATTATTGATTCAAGTAAAATATACACCGACAGACGCTACTGACAATAACGTTTTGATATGAGTTGGGGAATGATTATAATGAAGACATATTAATAGGAAAGTAAGCAAGCAGGTAGTTTTATTCTTCTTTTAGTACGTTTGGGAAAAATGATGAGCGAATTTTTACGATGCGCGCGCACACCGACACCTAAAAACGACACCATGAAGTTGTTACGATGCGCGCGCACACTGACACCTAAAAGCGACAACTTCAGTGGATAACTGTCTCTCAATTTTTTTTGTTTTGTTACGCTAAAGAAGTATAACTTCCTACGTGTGTGCATAAATACACACACACCCACACACTTTTTTATCATGTGCTGTGCTTTCGTCCGCGGTTGTTGCCACAGGTGGTGGTGCCTTAATATTGGGACTCAATGAACAAGTAGTGAAAATAAAACAATACTTATTAATAATAATGTAATCAGAATAACATCATAATATTTGCAGCTGACATATTTCGAGTTGAACTACTTAGTACTATTCATAGAGATAATATAGATAGAGTAGGGAAGCCAGCCGCAAATGTGACTTCTCGTTAGAAATAGAGAGAAGATCAAGATTGCTATCTGTCTCTCTCTAACGACGCATGTTGTCAAGCTAACCTAACATGACAAAATAATACCGCACATGCGCTCTGTTTTTGTTAGAGAAGAACAGACATCAACTCTCATCTTCTTTCTCTTTCTAACAGCGCGTCAGTTCCACTTGCAGAAAAGCATATGGCTTCTCCACTCTATCTATATTATCTCTATGGTACTATTAGTAGGCCACGTAGTTTTTCAGACGCTAGCGCTATTGTGGTAGGTTTTGGAACCTCTATTATCAGTATACAGTTGGACACTTTTTCAACTTTTCTCCCATATGAGATTGCTCTTCTTCTACTCTATACTCCGTGTTTATCACTTTTACTCGTAGAGGGAGTATGTACCAGTAGTAGTTGTAGTTCATTCTCTCTCTACGCTTTTACTTTATTTGGCCGTTTTTTAATAACTGGCTTTACGGCTCTGGATTCTGGCCCTTCTGAGCCTGAAGTTACATTTACAATGTATAATATTATCCTTTATAGTACACTGCTTCACAATGTGATGATGCGTCACATTGTGCAGCCCTTATGAGATTTTGAAAGCAACTTGAACCAGCAGACAGCTGACAGTTGGCGATGGTATCTTAAGGCGCCTAAGCAGATAGACATCTTATCTTGAGAATCACATCAACATCAGCGCACTTGTTTCACAAATTCCGGTAATAGTTCTCATGCGCAGACACTTAATACACAAAACCGCACCACTTTTACATATCAAAATCCACTTCAAACCATTATTTAAGCAATACTACAAGAGCAGCAATCATCCACCGCTCAAGTTCCCGCCAAAACTCCACTTTTATTTTATCTTCTTCTTCTTAATATGGAGTGTAGAGTAGAAGGAGGACCATCTCCTTATATGAAAAGTGTCCCTAAAAACGCGTCCAATAAGGGTGGCGCTGCAGTAGCATAGGATAAATTAAAAAAAAAGCGCCAAAATTAATTAGAATAAGATGGAGAAATAAACAAGGACCGACCAATCCGCTTGGTTTTGTAGTACGTAAATAGTTGAGGTTTTGTATACTGGCATTTTACTAACTACTCTAGTCATGAAATATTTTAAATATTTGAATTCAGCTGACTTCACTTCGTCTACAACAGCTATGTTCATATCGTAGTTTTTCAGACGTCAGCGCTATTGTGGTAGGTTTTGGAACCTCTATTTTCAGTATATAGTGGGACACTTTTTCAACTTTCGCACCTTATAAGATGGTTCTCCTTCTACTCTACACTCCATACTTCTTAACAACTGGCTTTACGGCTCTGGGATCTAGCCCTTCTGAGCCTGAAGTTACAATATATTATAATAATTATCCTTCATAGTATATGGCTTCACAATATGTTGATGCATCACATTGTGCAGCCCTTCGGAGATTTTGACGGCAACTTGAGCTAGCAGACAGCTGACGGTTGGCGATGGTATCTCAAAGCGTCTAAGCAGACAGACACCTTATTTTGAGAATTACATCACCATCAGAGCACTTGTTTCACAGTTTCCAATAATAGTTCACATGCGCAGACATTTAATACACAAAATCGCACCACTTTTACATATCAAAGTCCACTTCAAACCATTATTTAAACTATCATACAGGAGCAGCAAACCGACACTGGTCAAGTTCCCGCCAAAACTCACTTTTATAACTTTTATTTTAATTTGCTAAGCTCCAAAGAGTATATAATCTCTACGTCTTCCTAAGCTCGTACAGAACAAAGAGAATATAATCACTACGTTTAGTACCGAATTTCTAAGTAAGAGTTGGCCACACTATCAGTCAGTCAAGTCAACACAACATGGCGGCTCAAGATGAAATTGACGTATGTGAAAGTTGGGAAGACATGGACGATATTGGCGTAAGTTTTCATGCAATAAAACTTTTAATAATATCGTACCTTGGCGCCGGCTACCAGTCATCTTTTTGCACAAAAAATCTTGTTTCAGTTGGACAACAAAATCAAACTGATGTCCAGTGTTCCAGCCCCTGTGAAAAGTACATTGAAAGGTTGCAAGGTTACTAATGTAATAGTAGAGGAGAACGCATGTATTGGTTCTCAGTGCATGATGCCGGAGCCAGCTATTCGCATCTTGAAGCGACCTTCAACTCTGGCGAGTGGCCAGCTCAACGGAGAGAGCCGCGCTCGACCTGTAAAGACTCTAGAACAAAGGCAAAAAGAATACGAACAAGCTCGTTTACGGATATTAGGTGAAGCTCGAAGCCCAGAGGACGTTATTGACGATAAGTATGTATTTTTATACTATGAGCATCAATAACCTATATATTTTATTGTCAACTAGTGTTGCTATAATTTGTAAATTTCTATTTGCTGTAATTTGTGTAAACTATATTTGTTGTAACTCTAAACATAAGTTATTGTTTTCTTAATTTATAAAGTAAACTCTAAAATTATTTCAAGTCACATGGTGCTAATTGCTTGAGGAACCCTAGATTTATTTCAAAATTTTCTATTGTCACTAGCTATATCTTTTAAACTTAAGGTGTATATAGGATTGCCAACCACACTATAATATATAGTATTATATTATATTTTGGATTTGTGTACTATATAGTGTTGGAGAATTATATAGTACGCTAAAATTGAAATCTAATAAACAAATTCTTAATTTTAAAAATTTATGAATTTACATTAACATTTGATAGTTCTGATAGCATGAATCCTACAAGATTGTATCTGTAAGTATTATGGTATTACTATACTACATAAAAATATAATTGAGTATTGAAATGGACAACCTTTACTTTAAAAGAACAATGTTGATTGAAATCTTTGCAAACGTAAAAGATTGTAGTGAGTTTACTGACAAAACTTGAAAATTCATTCTTGCTCTCTATTTCTGCCAGTTTGGTATTCACAGAAAGATTATTTTCGGTTATGAATTTGAAATGTCGAGAAGAAAGAAATAGAAGTAGTATCTCATTAATAAAAAACAAGCTTTTGATTTACATTAATTTAAAAATTGAATGTGATAAAGCATATGAAACTTTTATTTTAGACAAAATATTGTTATAAAATGCAAGAAGTGCAAAAAAATATAGTTTTTATGAAAATCAATAAGTAATAAATATACCTTGTCATTTTTTGGTTTTTTTATAAAATACTATTTTTATTTTTAAGTGTACTATAGTTTTTGTAACTTATTTTGAAAAAATACTATATTTCGCCGAAGAATTGTTGGCAACCCTAGGTATAAATCATTCTTCATTCAATACATTACTTTTTATTTTTTAGCTGCTCTATAGAAAAAATCTAATATCATGTCAGTGTTCAATCCATTTGGTTCATTGTACTATATATATTCTGTCTATGTTAAGCCTCATCAGTTTAATTCTATATTTATTTAAGACGATTGGACAACAACAACAGCATGGAATTAAAAACAAAAAATTGTTTTATAAAAAAAAGTTAAATATTAATCTCAGACTAACTAAGAAAGATAGACGGAGTGCTGTATACTCAGATGCATGTCTTTCTTCTTTCAGTTTGACCCGGTTGCAAGAAAAATTCCAAGCAAACAATATAAATGATGCTCAAAACACTGGCAAAACAAAAAACAACTGTCACAATGACAGTAACACCAAAGGAAAAGAGCGTAAAGTGCTTGCACGGTTGCCACCAGGAGCTACGGCATCTGGAATTTTCCCATCACCGCCACCTCCTGGTGTTCTAGTCATTAGAACTCCAAGAGGACCAGATGGTACAAAAGGTTTCCTAAGGAGGTAGCATTAGCATAATATGTTATAAGCCAATTAAATATCTTTCTTACATTAACTTGTTAAGTATCCATCCATGAGACTCAACCATGAATACGTCTTCTAAATTTTAATTTTTAACTGATTGTCATGACTGCAATGTTGTGTTCAATATATTGTTTCATGATTTCTTAATTATACATGTGCTGCAACATAGAAATGAATGATAAATTATTAAAGGGCTTATTTTTATTTAAAAAAAAAATATGTATAAAATGGGGTTAATATTCTGTAATACACATTATTTTTTGAATGAGTACAGAAATAATTTTTTTTTTGCAAAATAAGTTTTTTAACTTTGTAATGTGTAATTGTACATGTTTTTGGGTGTTTGTGTCTACTTATGTAGATTAAAGGAAAAATCACATTACAGTCTTAAATTTTGTTTCATGCATTGCCTATTTATGTTATGTATGAAACAAAATTCATTAATTATATGTGTAATAATTAGAAATCATGAAACGAACAATCATTAGTAAATTAAGAGTGCTCATATTGGGAACAAAGTCATTTTAATAATATGATACAATATCTTAATAACATTTGTATAGTAACTAGCCGTCTAGTTGCCAAGATAGGCACTTGAATTTAACTTGTCAAATTGATTCAATGTGCCGGGACATAAATGAAGTATTAATACGATTATTCCCATCTATAAGTATCTAACCAATACTAATGATCTACATGATCTTATATCAAAAGCATGGAACTTAAATTACATGATGTTCATTTTAACATCATTAAAGATTAGATTTTTAAGAGCGTTTATATTTATAGCATAATTAACTTTGCAAACATATGTATGTGTATTGTTACTTTGTTTTGAAAAGTAAGTCTGTCCCTGTGCTTGTTTTTAATCTTAAAAAGATAGACCTAAAATTCCCAGATTGGCAACAGTCAATCTGGGAATTTTAGGTCTATCTTTTTAAAAGTTCATTGGACAAGATGTGGTGATGGATTCCCCTTACATTAATTGAACTCCGCTCATCCCTTTACATTTACAGACATATCACAAATTAAAAAATCAACTAAACAATTACTTGCTCAGATCAACAATGAAACTACATACATCTCAACTGATGTCGAAAATATGCTCCACTTATTGTGAGAACATGCTCAGCTCACATTACACCTAAAACCATTATTTTTTTATAGAAGAAGGGTGACAAGCGAGCACACAGCCCACCTGATTTTAAGTGGATGCTGCAGCCCATAGACATCTACATCTTCTATCCTCAAATAAGAATCAAAATGCAGATGCGTTGTTATACCTGAGGACTAAGATGAAATGCCTGAAATCATTAAATAGAGTCAAAGATCTCTACACTCACCATATGAAACACAGCAGCATTAAGCTGCTATTTTACGCTGGCATTGACCCATCGTGACCATCATAATAAAGCTGCAACATATACATATTGTGGTTTAAGATATTTATTTCTCAAAAGAATTATAATTCACTTACATGAGAAATGTTCACAATGTTACATAGCTTAATAAAAGCCACATTGCAGCTATATGTTGCATTTGTAACCAACAACTCATAGTTTTAGGGGCATATAGAGAATAGTAGTGCTTTGTGTTTTGTTGGTCTGATTTGCCTTGATGATAAAATGGTTATTTCCATGGAGTATATTATACAGAGAGAAGGTGCTCCAAACAATTGTTTTCCCCCCTAATATGTTCTAATGTTATACTTGTGAGTGTGGTCTTGATCAAACAGTCTTGTCCAGTGCATCTACCATTTTTTTTTTTACCCGCCTTCCACTTATAGTCACTGAATGCTGATTGCTGATAGAGAAATTTCAGTATGTTGTCTAGAAACATCGAGTACAATATATATCTAAACCATAATATAGACTAAGGGTTTATCTTTGGCTATTGGCCACTATATGAAAAAAGTAGAAAGAGGCGAGATTAAATGTCCAATTATATTTTTATGTAAAGTAACATTATTATACCTAGTCAGGTCATAAATTCTGTCACATGTTTAATATAAAATAATTGAAACAAGTTTATTCATTATGTAACCATTTATATACCAAAATGTACTTAACAAAACATAGATTCTTATGACACTAAAGTTTATTCAAAATGACCTCCGTGATTTTGAATACAGGCCTTCAATCTGCGCGGCCAGTAGTCTATCGCAGCACGAACGAGGTCCATGTCAATATCGGCGGCTGCCTTAATCAAGGATGTCTTGAGTGACTCCAAATTGGGATGAGGCTTTGAGCATGCCTTTTCCTCCAAGTGTTGCCATATCTTGTAATCTAACGGATTCAAATCTGGACTGGAGGAGGGCCAGTCTTCGTGCCGGATGAAGTCGATTTCACGCGCCGCCAGCCAGTCTTGTGTGCTCTTCGCTCTATGAGCTGGCGCCGAATCTTGTTGGAATACCCAGTGCCTGTTATTGAACATGGTATGAGAAACAGGTTCCATGAGGTTCGTCAATACTATATTTTGATACACAACTGCATTCGTTTTTACACCTTTCTCACAAAAATGTACCTCTGTTAAGCCCCAATAAGAAACTCCCAAATATACCATGAGCGAGGATGGAAAATGACCTCGTTGGACACGCGGAATACGGTTGCTCGCTTCTTCACTACTGTGTGCGTACACCTTATCATTTTGTTTGTTGTAGCTCTCTCCTACGATAAAAATTTTTTCATCCGAAAAAAGAATTTCCCGATATTTTTTTCCCGCGTACCGCTTCCACAAAGCGCGGCATCTCTTCAGTCTCAGGTCCATTAGACAAGCATTCAAACGATGTCCTGTTTTTCTTCGATATGCCCGAAGTCCTAAGTCTTCATTTCACACCCTTTTCACCGTGGTTCTGCTTAACCCTATCTGAAGGGCCAACAGTTTCTGCTTACGTTTGGGATTTCTTTGAATTCGCGCCTTCACAGCTTTTATCACTGCTGGAGTCCTAACAGACCGAGGGCGACCACTTCTTGACCTGTCATCTACACTAGAGTCTTCATTGTATCGTTTGATGGTACGATAAACAAATCTTTTGGTTATATTCAAATTTTTTAGTATGTCAAAAATTTGAATTGGCCCGTAACCGCAACGATGCAACGCAATAACTGCAACACGGTCTTCTTTAAGCGTCCACTCCATATTTAAAAATGAGTAAAATTCTAAAAAGTATACAGTTTTATTTTCATGAACAATTCGAAATTCGAATTCAATAAACTTTTTTGTGGCCAGCATTCTAAAAGAAAAGTTTTTACTGTGTGACAATACTTATGACCTGACTGTGTATATTACAGTTACAACGCTTTATACAAGGACTAATTTTAACAACTTAAACCTTGTATAAGTACTTTAACAAGTTAACTATTTAGTGGCGGTGTAAGAATATCCACTACCCCTTATCCCATGGGTGTCGTAAGAGGCCGACAGAGGAAAACAAATCAGATGGGCAGCAGCATCTTCCTAATAACTACTAAAAATTAAAAAAAACTGTGTTTGCTAAACTGCCTCCCGAGTGTGACAACTATGGCAAATATCACCCCTACGAGGCAATCTATGAGGTCTATGTTCAGCAGTGGACTTTAATAGGCTGTAACTGTAAGTGTGAACCTTGTACAAGTGCAGAGGACAGACGAAAGTTTGGCAAGAGTGCAAAATACTGTGTTGGTTTTTGTTTTATTATATTTTTTAGAATAAATTATTAGTCAAAGAGAAACTTCGACTTATTTTCAAAAATAATTTATATACTTAAGAAGTTGAAAAATAGCTTTTAGTTGTATTGCATGCTAAAATTGATATTAAGAAAAAGAACTGACGCCACAATGTTTCATTTTAAATATGTATTTCGATGGATTTAAGTTTTCTGATGAATGTGAACAAAGCCTACTCACTTACTTGATTAAGCTTAGATTATTCTGAGGATTGTGATATAGAAATAATTATTGCAAGCCTTATCAATTCTAATGTTTATACATATGTAGTTATATGATAACTTTCATTTAAGCTAAAGTTGAAAATGGTTCAAGAATGCCAATTGTGTGTATGCTGATTTTTATTTTACTATAATGTTCTGGATCTCGAACAGTGTAAATGGAAGTGAAATTTCATTTTGTACAAGAAACATTGTAATGGTTTTATAGAAGTATAATTTTATAGTGTTGAAATTTGTTAAATTGCATTACAGTAATTCTTAAAATGATTCTATACTTATTATTTATTATTCTACTATAATTGATGGTGCAGATTATGGCATTTATGACTATGACTAACTGAAGTTACACTGTTCGAAATAAAGCTTGGTTATTTAAACAATTTTTTTAAATATGTTTGTACTTTAATGATAATAAATATATTTTTAATTCTAATTATAATATCTATCTCAGCCCATACACAACATTTGCTATTGTTTTTTATTGTATATATTGTAATGCATTTATATTTTGTAGAAAGTGAGACCGCACTCATTTTTTGCATCATAGAATGCTTTTTTTCTGTAAACTCGTGTTAAATTTTAATTTAAGACACTCGATATTCCAAAGATAATATAATTGAAGAAAAAATTGAACTAAAATTAACGAAAATGTTATGAAAACTTGTTTTTGGAAATTGCATGGTTTTTGTAGTGCGGTTCACTTCATTGAGGCATACATTACTTTTAACTATGGAGAGCTTAACAAGTTTAAACAATAATGTACCTATTTTTGTAAATAGGATTTAAAATGTTATCTTTACAATGATAAGAAGATATATTTTTACATCGTGACCATTTTAAAATAATTGTAAATATTAAAAAGGAATGTAAGCACATTTGTATGTATTAGGTTTTGTTATAGAAGTTGCTTCAAACTTGTGAACTTTTTTTGTGTACTAAATTTGTTTAAGGGAAAGCTTAAAATGCTGTTTGTAGATATAATTTTATAAAATACGGCTCAGTGTTGAATTTACGAGGTAGTTTTGTGCCAATGTATTTAATAATTTAACAAAAATTTTGAACACTATTTCAAGTTTCTAAATTTAAACATTGCAGATTTATTAATTGTACGGTTTATTAATTGTAAGGTACTGGTTTTGGGGTTCGTTATAAATTTATCGAAGAACGTAAAAACAGTACCTGACTGACAATCTGTCTGTAAAATAACTAACGGCCGATTTTACAATTGTCAGATAAAATTTGTTCATAAATACACCATAAACAAATTAAAAATTATTAGTTTTATGAATAGAATAGTTTAATTGTATCACTTTTATACTCAATCAGGTTATAATGTATTTCATGGATGACTTTTATCTGATGATTAAAAAAATCTGCCATTTTTTAAATATATTCATTACTCTATTGTGATATAACTGCGTAGTTTATTGGTCCAAGTATCTGATTGTGTAGTAGCCAGTGTCAATTTATATGCAAAAGTATTTTTTTTTCAGGTTTGTGGTACTGTATTTCTTATCTGCTCTTTTCTTTATCTTTTTAAATAATTAGGGATAACAAATTGGCATACAGTTCACCTGATGGTAAGGAAACGTAGCCCACAGACATTTATCCTCGATTGAAAATCGATATGTAGATGCTTTGGCACCCCTGAGTACTAAGATATATATAACACCTTGTTACCAGTGGTAACAAGGTGGTGCCAAATGTTGGTTCTGGTCGCTCACCACACAAAACACTGTCAATAATAGTGTGGACCTTCCCCAATTAAGCTAACTTACTGTAAAGTTTTGTCTTTCCTCTAAATTATCAAAGTTTCTTTCATTTATATGTTACATACTTTAGCAGGAATAAAATTAATTTTTGAAATTTATTATGTTTATTGAGTTACTTCTAGGAAACTGCTGAAGTGCATTAGATAATTTGTATGTAGGGGTTCCATTGTACTTTTAAATCCGTCACATTCCTATAGAATTCGAATATATTTAATTTTTGCGGCTCCCGGGAAAACGCCTAAAAATTACTGGCAGCTCTATTCACCTTAATGATGTCAACGGAGTGTGAGAGTTTTCTGGTAATGAGGCATTCTATCTTAGTCCTCAGGGGTGCATTTTAATTTTAATCAAGGATAGCTACATCGTTCATTCACCGTCTGACTATTTGGCTACCCTTCGATAAAATAAAAAATAATTTACTGATCTATCCAGGAGTGGTCTCTTATATGTGGTAGAGCAACGCTGCAGCTATATATGGTTGCAGCACAAATGGGTCGGCTCGACCGGGGTAAGACTACGGTCTCAGAATACCAACTTAAAAGAGCAGCATAATTCTGATGTGTTTCTTATGGTGAGTGTAGAGAACCGGAGTCTCTTTTTACTGGTAACAAGACATTTCATCATAGACCTCACGGGTGACAACGTATTTGCGTATTGATTGTCAATAGAGGCACAATGTTGGTGTCTATGGGCCACAGCACCACTTACCACCAGGTGGACTCTGCGTTCGTTTGTCAAATTCATTCTATAAAAAAAGTGGTAGCGTTGTTGAAATTGGCTGGGGGAGAAAAAAATTGTCTGGGTATTAAAGGATTTTCATAAAATGATTTTCGCTGAGAGTTGCCTCAACCCTAATTGCGCGTTAACTGCTCATGCTATTTACACTTCTGTATAATATAAATAAATCAGTACTGATCTTGTGCCAATGTTTGTCCTGTAGAAGTAAAATGTATGCCAACTTTGTATCCGGTGCCATTGTAGACTTCTTCAACATTTAGCAGACATCTCGTGGAAATGTCTTGAGTTTATTTTGTTTACAGTAAAATAAATTGGATTATAGAAATATCTCTGTATAGAACAATAATACAACTGAGCCGAAATTTGTAAATACTAATTTTTATCAGACAAGACTAATAGTACCTATTGATAACAGAACTATTGTGTCGCAGACATATTTGTAGCGCTAAGGGCTGGGCTACATCTGGCGTATTTATATATGTATATAGAACATTCGTAAAATGAACTGTATACTATAATGATGGCCAGTGTTCACGTAATGCAACCGTTCCATTGGAAACAGTGTTGGGTGCAAACAGCTGTAATATACATATTAGTAGCGGCACGAAAGTCTAGCGGTTACCCATTATTGCGCATGATTGGCTTATTGCGCATGTGTCGCGCTGATTGACTCGTGCGTATCGTTCGCACTCGCTGATTGGCTCTCTAGTCGCATTCGTGCAATTCATTCAGTGCGCGTTTCGTTCAGCGCTAGACTTACGTGCCGCGACTTGTATGTGAGATGAGACCGCACCCTATGTCAATTTCAATGTCTTATTATAAGATAAACCGACTACACCCTCTCTGCATATTACTGTGTAAGTTATATTAGGTTATGAATATATATTTTAACCGAGATCATTATTAAAATTGTTAAATTTAAGTAAATGGAATTTTCTGTTGATTACTTCAAAATTGGTGGTTCAAGGTAGCTTGAACAATTGTTACCTGTCTGATACAACGGGTGTTGCAGTGCGATTGTGCAATCTCGTGGGATTGTAGTTGGTTTCGTTTTGACGTTTGACTTTTATTGTGTAAATGTATTTTAATAGTAGGTATCGATTATAAGTCGATGTGTTTTTAGACGCCTTCAAAAAAGTACTACTAATGTTTTTTTGTATGTGTAGTAGGCGTAATTTATAATTCGCCATTTGTGATCTAATTCTAATGATTCTTTTTGAAGCGAAACTTCTTTATCGACGTAGTGGATAAATTTAGGACGGCAACTTCGTCCGCGTGGAATTTGTTAAGTTTTAATTGTTTTGACCGGAACCCTAATTCCTTTTTTCTAAAATAAAAATAGCCAAGTCACTCCTTATAAAATGAGCTATCTGCCAGCGAAAGTCCTGTCCAAATCGGTCCAGCTATTTCGGAAATTAGCTTGAACAAACAGACAGACAAACATTTAAATAATTGTTTTTCTTTGTTGTAAGTACCGTATATACTTTCATATGCATTTAGTAAAAAGCTGTTATTTTTACATTACAAACAGACCTATTATTTATTTGTATATAGATTAAAAAAAATATCTCTTAACGTTTCATCGTCGGAGCTGCATGAGTAATAAAATACAAGAAGAATGATATGCCGTAAAGAAGTTTCACTTCGTAAGTGTGTACACAATTAGACGTACACTTTTTTTTTGTTAAGTATCTCAGGTTATCAAGTGGAGAGACCCTTTTCCTGCCTAGAAGTCCGTCTGGGTAGGAACCACCTTCTTACCTATTTCTGGCGCTAGGCAGTGCCTACACTGCTGTATACCGGTTTGAAGCGTGTAGAGAGCAATTATAATTTTAGGTTGCACGGCTAGCATGGGCTGGGGACAAAAAATTTATCCCCTGATTATATATCACTGACAAGGGATAAAATTATCTTGTCCTTATGCCAAAGCACGGCAACCGGGAGAAGTATATCCCCGTTTGACATAACGAGTAGACATATTATACGAGGGCGACACTGAAAGTTTTTAGAACTGGCCACTTGTAAACGATATAATAAAAAAATAAGTTCAAATTTTGAAAATAGAACTCTTTGCCAATATTATTGTGTATGTATTTTATTAATTTGTCATTTGTTTACGATTTGGCGGCAAATTGAAAATTGAGACTTCGCGTGGCCTTTTACGATGAAGCCCCATCTCGTGTCGCTGTTTACAACTGGTTTAATGAGTTTAAACGCACTGATCTCACCGATGATCTGCGTGAGGGACGCCCTTCTACGGCGATGACTGAAGATAACATCAGTGTTGTGCGGCGTATGATAGAGACTGACAAAAGAGTGACTTATGAGCAGATTTGGACAACCTTAGGCATCGGTATGAGTCAAGTGCACAAAATCCTCCATGAACATTTAGCGGTCAGGAAGCTTTGTGCCCGGTGAATACCTTAAAATTTGACAGAGGTCCAAAAACTTCGTCGTGTTAATTGGTGCCCTGCAATGGTTCAACGATTTAACGGAGGTGACTCAAATGCTGTGTTCGACATACTTACGGGTGACGAAAGTTGGATTTATTGTTATGATCCTGAAACTAAAGATGATGCCTCGATCTTCGGAAGAGCAGGTCATTACGCAACAATTGTTTTAGAGGATCGAAAAACAATTACTGCAGAGTGGTACACTAACAATTTTTTGTCACTTGTCTTGGAAAAGATTCGGGATAAACGACCTCGCAGTAGGATCCTCCTTCACTACGACAATGCCTCGTCGCACTACGCCAAGCAAACAATCGACTACTTAGCGATGTCAGACGTGGAATTACTGGGTCACCCACCCTATAGCCCGACCTTGCGATTTTTATTTATTTCCGAAAGTAAAAGAAAAACTTCGAGGTAAACGTTTTATGAACGCCGAGGAAGCAGTGTGGCTGCGTTTCAAAATGCCGGCGAAAAGACCCCTAAGGACGAGTGGGCAAAGTGCTTTTCTCAGTGGTTCTATCTGATGCAGCGATGTATTGATGTAAATGGACACTATTTTGAAAAGATATAATAAAAACTAATAACTTGCTTTGTTGTTCAGTTTGTTCAGTTTTTGATTTTCTAAGAATTCTCAGTGTCACCCTCGTATCCCTTGTCCGTAGCATGGTGCCAAATGAGAAATTATGCTTTTTTGACATTTGAAAGGGACAATTTTATCCTAGTTCATTGGACGTGGGTTTAAGCTTAAATTCATACAAAAAAATTCTTCTATCTCTCCCATTATATCTACTGTGGATATTATATCCATGCTCGAAAGGCGGATAAAACTAAGCGAGGTGATGAACATTTTCTCATTTCCCCGTGAATAAAATTGTCTCCCCATGCTAGCCCTGCGACTGTGAGGCATTGCATCGTATTCCTCACAGGTTACAGGTGGTCTGTTGCAACTTTTGGAAGTTGCTTGCAAGTGTCCATGGGTTGAAGTACCCACTTCATCAGTCATCAGTCCATCGTATGGACTGATGACTGTAAGTTCATTTGTCACTACAATTTTATTAAAAAAAATATACCTCAATGGTATTTAGCATTTAAATAATTTCCACATAATAGCTTCTGAAGTTCAAACGGGGGCTCTGATTCTAAGATACTTCGATATGTAATGTAATGACTTCCTATTATTTTTAGTTGCTTGTAGAATTTTTATTAAGTGTCAAAGTTTATGTTATGACTATATGGGAATATTGGTTTGCGGCATATATAGGTTTCATTTTTATGTGAGATCTATAACAAAAATGAATGTGCCACTTGTATTGTGTTATTTGCCTCGCATGTTGTTACAGGTCGAATTGGATGTTGGGTTTGTGATTGTGTAGGGGATGGCCTAGCCACCTATTCTCACCTTTCACATGTTTTCCATCTACACCTATATTTTTGGGCTATACGTTAGTTGGATTAGCGAGCTGCATCGCTGTTATTTGGACTCCGCCTAGCCCCTCAGTGATCAGGGATTACAGACCTAACGTTATGTAGGTATGTATGTATGTTTCGAATGCCTCGTTGGTCTAGTGATAGTAAATGCGATTGATCACGAGGTCCCAGGTTCGAATCCCGTGCCGGGCTAAACTAAAATCAGTTATTGGGTTTTACTGTCAAGAAATTCTCAGTAGCAGACCGGAATCAGGAAGTTGGCGTTGTTCTACCCCCGTGCATCAGAAAGTACGTAAAGCCGTTGATATCTCTCCGATCGTGTCGGTTTACCGTCCCATCGAACTATGAGTGTGAGGGAATACACCTCGCATGTGTTTGCGCACACAGTCGTACGCTATAGAATAGAATAGAACTGAATCCTGGACTAATCCTGTCCTGCGCAGATGGCAATTCTTCGTCGAGTAATGTTAGTTATTATGTAGATGTATGTTATCTGGATCGTACCTTACCTTAATAGCCGGGTACCCACCTAGCGCACAGGCTCGCGCGGCAGCCTCGCGAGCCAATGCCTCGGCTGATGTGGACGTGCCTCGGGCGCACGTTGCCTCTGCCGAGCGCCGCTTGACCGCAAACCATACGTTGTCGGTAAACTTGACGCGCTCAAAGGTGCCTCAATGTTCGCTGTTCGTTTGGTGTGTACGGTGGTATTTTGGCTCGCGAGGCTATAGTGTTTGTTTTAGTTTTACTGAAAATTCATTTTAATAATATAATATCATGAGCAATCAGGATAAGTCGATTCCTTTAATTCAACTGTACGGTACGTACAAGATGCTGTGGGATCAAAAATACTGTTTTCGTTTTTATTAAACAATAAGCAACTAGGAAAATAGCTGTAGCTGCAATTACAGAACTGTCCATTTCGGATGCTCGAGGAATAATGATGGCTCGGCCTGCCTCAGTTCCGGACAATACTATTGAGGCTGCCTCGCGAGTCTTCGCTCGCGAGCCGCACACAGAGGCTGCCGCGCGAGCCTGTGCGTTAGGTGGGTACCCGGATAATAGCCACTGTCCTGAGAGGACGAGGGAATAGTTTGTGTCGTGGTTCTAATATATGTTGGCGCACTTCAAATGACCTTGACATATTTCTAACATTTCAGTCATGTTAGACGTGGCAGAGCCTCGCTGTTAGATATTATGGTTGTACCACGAATGGGTCGGCTCAACTAGGGTGGGACCACGCTCCCACAGAATACCAGCGTAAAATAGCAGTTTAATGCTGCTGTGTTTCGTATGGTGAGTGTATAGAACCGGAGACTTTTTATTGGAAACGAGCCGTTCCATCTTAGTCTTCATGGGTGGCAACGCATCTGCATTTTGATTCTTAATCGAGGGTAAGATGTAGATGTCTATAGGCCGCAGCTTCCACTTACCATCAGGTGGACTGTGTGCCCTTTTATCACACTTTTTTATATACAAAAATTAAGTTTTCTTGCGATATCTCCACAGAGCACGTGGTAAAGCAGCTCTAAAATGCTTAAAGATTTCAGGTGTACTACTGAACATAGGCCTCCCCCATAGGGGAGGCCTATGTTCAGTAGTACACTTTCATAAGGGGCATATTTGCCATAGTTGCCACGCATGGTAACAGGTTGGCAATCGCAGTTTTATTTTAGTTGTTTATTAGAAATACGTTGCTGACCATTTCCTAATTACCGTGTAGTGACGGTGTAAGAATATCCATTACCCCATATCATGCCGTGGGTGGCGTAAGAGAGGCGACAGAGAGAAACAAATCAATCGTCGGTCGGAAATTGATCCAAGTAATATTTTCTTTATTAGCCTGATGACTCCACTGCTAGACTTAAGCTTTTTGATGTAAGTAAGACCGTACACATACGGGTATTCTGAACCAGTATCTTTTTAATAGCGTCTTTTGTAGTGTTTTGATCTGTCGGCAGCTTGTAAAATAGCTTTTACATTGGACACGATTTTTTTTTTATAGAATATGGGTGACAAACTAGCACAGTCCACCTGATGGTAAGTACCTAGATGCTGTAGCCAATAGACATAGACATAGTTCCTTAATCTTTATAGAGGATTTGCAGTAAACGTCATATTTGGTAAACTGATTGATAATCGAAATACCTTCATTGCTACTTGCCGTTACGGGTACACCAGTTTTATTTTTTATAGAAGTATCGGTGACAAACGAGCACACAGTCCACCTAGAGGCAAGTGGATGTTGTGTTCCTTCACCCATACATCTTAAACGCTTTATAGGTAGGTTCTACATCTATCAGCGCTTAAGAATTAAGCAAGCCCAAGGACTAATGCCTCGTTATCAGTATAAAGGGTCTATAACCTTCATTTATGTATAGTAGAGGTAGGTATCTAAGAAGTAAGCCAAATGTGTGTGGATACCACCTCTATTTCTATTGCCAAGCACCTATTACACTACGTCCATTGCTGTATTCCCGTTAAAAGGACTGTACGGCGGATGGTCTAATAATTCTATGTTTTCTTGCTCTAAAAACTCTTTTGTTCTGTGTGCGGTGTGAGAACTCGCATTGTCGTGATGGAGGATGATGCGGCGGTTGCAGTTCTCTTTACGGAGTTCAGAAACGACCTGTGGCATACCAATGCTAGCATACCATTCTGCATTAACCGTTCTTTGTCCCTCAAGAGGAATAGTCGTAACATGGCCGGTTTTGGAGACAAACGTGGCCACCATTTTTTTGCAACACTCCGTGAACGAACAATTTTTGTTGGCTTTAATTCATTTTCGAACACCCAAACTCGTGACTGGTTTTTTGTTTCGGGTCCTTACGCGTATATCCAGGATTCGTCACCTGATACGATGTTGTATACAGCATTTGAGGTTCCTGCGTGGAATCTTTAGAGAGTTCTGACGCACCAAGTAACGCGAGCCGCTTTTTGCTCTTCACAAAGCGAATGCGGTATCCATCGGGAAAACAACTTTTTTACGCCTAATTGTTCATGCAAGATTATTTGTATTAGACTCATGCCAATGTCTAAAATTGCCTGAATTTCGCGGTATGTCACATGTCGATCTTCCTCAATCAGCTTACGCACAGCATCAACGTTTTCTTGGATGACTGCAGTTTTTGGACGACCTTGACGGGGATCATCACTGAGCTTGACACGTCCACGTTGAAATTCAGCAAACCAGCGATAAATTGTGTTTTTGGATGGGGCTTCATCACCAAATGCAGAAATCATCCGGTCAACACACTGTTTTTGTGTTAAACCACTTCGAAAGTCATAATAAATCATCGCCCCTGAATTGTCTCGAGTCAATTCCATGTTAACGACTAAACAAGTTGACAAAACCATGTGACAAGACCGAGAATCTTTTTTTAAATAAATAAATGGTATTCGATTTTTAAAACCAAGGAGTTTTCAATTAAAAAGATTTTAATATGACAGGAACAGTGGAAATATTCCATTCCCGATACTTTTAGTGCAGCCTATGTATATTGACAGACAATTAAAATCATCAATTAGTTACCATAAAGTTTAGTTAATAATAAACTAATATGCATTACATTTTGACATTTCGATAAGTTTATAAAATAAATCAGACTGAACGCGTTGATCAGTATGTAAACGTCGTGAAGAGACTGCGGAAGAGAACTACTACCCACATCCTTAAGGCTGTACCAATAATCACAATAGATTTTCATCGAAAGAGACCATTATGGCTACATCAGCTCATGAGTTTGATTCTTTCTCAACTCAGTATTCACGTGCCTACCATCCAAATGGGATTGTGGTCAGGTACTGGCTTAAAATAATAAAAAAAAAAATACCGAGATGACACCATCAACCGTTAAAGATTTCCATCGAGAGTAGATTATTCTCGCTGCAGCATCAAATCATCATCATGGTTACATTTCCATAACCAATCTCAATATGTATACCACAGTACAATACCAGTAACCATTAAAAGTTCCATAGAAAGCCGACCAGATGGTCTCTGTCTGCATCTGTAGCATCAGGTCATACTTTTAATTGTATTCTTAATCTCAAAGTGCACACCAAATTGCAAGACGATATCAAAGACGATGTATATTACCAGAAGTCTTTGGACGGCAATGAAACTGTTAAAGAATTCCCCGTAGAGGAAACGATCATGTCCTCAACCATTTTAACATCGTCATTACGTTTTCTTACCTAGTCGTGTCGTGCATAACAACTTTCAAGGTAAAGCAAGGCAATAGTTAAGTTTTCATTTTTAAGCATAAGTGTACATTAGATTTTAAGACGAAGCTGCTTACTATTGAGAAATTCCATGGGGTGGATACGATTCTGGCTGCAGTACCAGATCATTATTATCTTAGGTACCCAATCACGATCGCAGTTTCTCTGCGTGATAAAACGTATATATTCTGTAACGGGGATATTGGTAGAAGGAAACATGATACTATACCTACGGTTTTATAAATTATAATGTTTACCCGACTGCTGCAGGAGGGTAATGTTTTTCGAAAGAATGTATATATGTGTGTATGCCTATTTTTTGGCACGCTAAAGAACTTCATGGATTTTAACTATGTATGCATCTGCAAATACAAAAAAGGAAGGGGAAAGTTTTTTAGTAACAGTAAATTTTTATGCAGTCAGGTTCTTTAATTACTGTTTTAACTATTAAGCTTATTTATAAGCACTTTTAGTGATGCTGCGTTAGTATAATTACTCAATAATGATCACCATGGTTACGCAAAATACCCAGTTATGAGAATAAGATTTTAAACATAGATAAAACAAAATTATTTTATCTTGATCAATAAACGCGGTGTGTGAGGACGAAATTTGTTATTAACTTTACATAATTATGTTTTGGCTGCTTTAGTAGTCCTAGCAAGAAGCCGAAATTTAAGCAACACTAACTGTTTAAAATGTATTTACATAACATTCAAATATACAATATTTATTTAATATCATAAAAAAAAACTAAAAACTTAAATTATCAAACAGTCCTACTCCCTGCGGTACAGCGCCAACCAAGAACACTGGCTGCGTTTCCTCGCTGAATGACTATGAATTTTTGGTTTTCGTATCTAGGAGTGTCAATAATACTTTTTTGTAAAACTGCTTCGAAGCCTACCTCCTATTTATCTATGACATCTGTGAATTTCTGTAAAATCAGGGGATTTCATTCGAACCTCAACAAAGTCCACTAGGCATCACCTGAAGACGGCGAAGCCGACCTTGCTCTTTCTAACCGAGTCGCAGGTGTCTTCTCCGGTCGATACTTCTCTCCTCTACAGGTAATGCCGACGCAGACCAATTCATAGACCACGTCCAAATCGCTGCAGACTCCGTGCTACAAAAGATCCCATCTGCAGAGATCGTGATCCTTGGTGATTTTAACGACCACCACGCTAAATGGCTTGCTTCTCGTTTAACCGATCAT
Source organism: Parnassius glacialis (assembly GCA_033319125.1). Lineage (NCBI taxonomy): Eukaryota > Metazoa > Arthropoda > Insecta > Lepidoptera > Papilionidae > Parnassius > Parnassius glacialis. Next base: position 8,726,429 of record JAVANC010000027.1, on the reverse strand, counting down.
GCGGGAATATCTGTTTATGACTACCTTGGCATATGGTCCGACACAAATGGTTACTTTGCCTACGCGGATTCTAGACGAGGATCTGGAACCTTCCCTGTTGGACTTTCTGCTGACCTATCATCCGGAGAGATATCAGGTCTCTGTCGACGCCCCTCTTGGCTCATTGGACCATTTTCTGATCCGGACTATGGTGCCACTCACACTCCCATCGCGGTTACGTTCTGCAGATCGCCGCCGTGTTTAGCACTATAGGTAGGCCAAGTGCGATTGGATGCGATCTTTTTTTGCATCCTTCCCTTGAGGACAGGGGCGGGTATGCTACTATCCGGACGATCCCAACGTGATTCTGTCGCTGATGTGGTACTTCAGGGAATGGAATTCTTTATTTTATCATGTGTAGTGCCTGGTTTGGTCGTTCCTGTAAAATTGCGTCGCGCTATAATAGGAGTGCTTCACCAGCACTGTTAAAAATAAGTATCATTTCGCATTCAGGTCGGTACGATACTGTTTATACAGCGTTCGGTGCGCATAGCACTACTCTCCCTAGACGTCAAGTCTAGTGGGCCTGATGGAGTTCCTCCCATTGTGCTGAGGACGTGTGCTCCCTAGTTGGCACCGATCGTAACGTGTCTTTTCTAAAACTCTTTCTCCCTAGGCGTTGTCCCGAACTCAAAGAAGACAGTTTTAGTGCACCAGATCTCTAAAAAATAACCGAAAATCGACCGCTCAGACATATCCAACTTGTTCTCCAAAATAATGAAAACCATTGTGAACTGCCAGCTCATGAGGTTGAGGATCATCTACTGAAAAGTGACCACCAGTACGCTTGTCGAGGTTACTCAGCTGGTGATCTTCTGTCTTACCTGACTCATCAATCGGCGGAGGCAGAGAGGGAGAACCTGCCCTTTAGATTAGACATAGCGAAGACCTTCAATTGGGTTTGGCACAAAGCGCTTCTTTCGAAGCTCCCTTCCTTCGAAAGAAGGAAAAACAGCTAATAATCCAGTTGCACAAATTCTTCCAGAGAATTTGTGCAACTGGATTAGTAGTTTTCTTGCAGATTGGAGCAACAAAGTCGTAGTAGAAGGTGGATGCTCCCTTACAATCCTATTTATGCTGGTGTTCTACAAGGCTACGAACTATCACCTACGCTGTTCCTTCTGCTTATCAATAATATGTTGCAAACCAGTAACGTGCACTGGTGATGCTTTATACACCGGCTGTGCCTATATTTTACGGAAAAACGTTACCGAGTACCGGAACAAACTTGTGTCTGAAGTCGAGTCTTTGCCAGATAAAGTCCCAGATTGGGGCGAATAAATATAATTAAGTTCAATGTCCAGAAGACACAAGTTTGCGCGTTCACCACTAAAAGAACCCCTTTGTCGTAACTATTAGTTTTAGGGCACTCCCCTTGCCCTCCCCCACTTACCTCAACCAGTATGGGAATCTTCGGCGTTGACATATCGAATAACGTGCAGTTTCGTGGTCTCTTGGAAAGGAAGGTTCAATTAGCCTCTAAAAAGCTTGGCGTGCTCAGCAGAGCTGAACAGTATTTTATGCCGGCACACTGCTTGCAACTTTACAAGGGACAGGTTCAGCCTAACACGGAATACTGTTCTCATTCCTGGCCCTGGGATCCCTAGTACCAGCTCCTTCCACTTGACCGCATCCAGCGCAGAGTGGCTCGAATCGTTGACGACCGACGAAGACGAAAGACAAGACGAAGAAATATTGCATCCCTTTGCATTTTCTGTCGCATTTACCACGACGAGTGTTCAGAGGAATTGTTCGGATTAATTCCAGCCACAAAATTTCATCAACGCATTTCACAAATTCACATCGTCGGGATGTATGGCGGTCCACTACTGTCGGACTGATACTACTTAGGGACCTTCGAGAAATGAGCTTACTCCTTTTTAAAAAGCCCTCAACGCGCCTGCAATTCCCCTGGTGTTGTATTTGTTAATAGGCGGTGGTCGACACTTGCCATCAGGTGAGCCGCATGCTCGTTTGGCCCCCTCATCTATATAAAAATGACAATAAAACGAAAGACAATTATCTTTACAAATGTTGTATTTAAGTTCTGAAGAAGAAGTGGGAGTAATTTTTGTGATTTCAGTTCGAGCTGTTCGCGATCAGGGACCAAAAAGTTAAAACTCGAAAATTCTTTATACAACAAGGATATAACATAGTTTTTCGAATGTCGTTTATAGAGGCCGAGGGGCCCCTTTAGCTTGGGGGTCCCGGGGCACTGCCCCGCCTAGCACCTTGGTAACTACGCCACTGGCAAAAATGGCACATATGAGACAATCTATGGGGGTGGGGGGTGCCGGGGGAGGTTTATGTTTAGCAGTGGAATTAATACACTGTAACGGTGCGTTGCATACGATATAGGTTGGTTTGAATTGACAATCCTATTATATCGTGTGCGCATTGTATACAATTAGATTCTGTGTACTTACAGTTCCGTAGAACCGCACTGCAAGTTAGTGTATATGTCATAGTCAAAGGTCTCTTCCCGGAATGACTAGTTTATCCTAGGTTTGACCAAGGCCTGTCGGCAAACCTTAAAATAGTTTCCAAATGAAGTATTTTTAGTCAAACCTAGAAGTAGTTGGCTTTATAGTCAAACGTCGAAAGTAAAATAATCTGTTTCGGGCTTTGCCGCTTTGCCTAGTCGATTCTAGAAGCGACTAAGGCAAATTCGGTCAAACGTCATACACGTCATTTGTGGCTAAAGATGGGACTCATACACAACGAACTGAATTGCAGTGGGGAGTAGTCAATTTTTTTAAGTAAACAAAATTATAACAATTCACATTACATTGTTTCATTTACCACTATCATAGCAGAGTTTAGGGCAACCTGACTTTATAGATAAGATAGGTCGAATCTGTACAAAAACCGAATCAGCACGCTTCAACTCCACGTAGTCGTGTCTGCCCTACTCCTAGTGTTTTTGTAAAGCCGTACTATAATTTGCATGTTGGATTGTGGTCGCTATTGAACGCTTACTGACGACATTGTCAAGAGTAATAAACACAATATTAAGCGGTAGTCATTTTTATTTTACATCTATTCTTTTTGAGCATTTGGATGAGTATGCCTAATAAAGGCTTTTGAGGTTCCTTGAAGAATGAAAGTTATTGCGCATTAAATTGATAATATTATTAATATTATATTTAGATGTTTATTAAAACATGTAAATTAGATACGAGATTAATAACAAACAGGTGACTCGAAAAACGTGTTATGCGAATGATCTTGCTTCAGTGTGATATAAACGCCGTGCCGGTTTACTAGGTTCCAACATAGTTATTAAATCGCAATGGCTGGGCTAGAAAACCTAAGTGAGAGGGACAGGGCTGTTCTGCGAAGTATATTCGATCCTACGGCGACTATAGGTGATGTTGTGGACGAGGGCGATAAATTTCCAGAAGACGAATCAGGTACGTACTTATTTTAAAATTCTATAACAACCTGCGCGTTTACTGGTAGCTTTATGACGTCACGTGTCGATAGAAGTGAGCAGATCATCGGAAAACCTGTGCACGGCTTATGTATTATATGGAACGTGTTTAGAAATGCGCCCTGGAGGAATATAAATATTTTTAAGGAAGAGGAGGAGGTTAACGAGCATACGGCTCATTTGATGGTACGTAAGTGATCTCCGTCGCCAATGAACATCTGCAACACCAGATATCTTGCAGGTGCGTTGCCGACCTTTAGAAAAGAATAGGTTCTTTTCTTTGAGGTCTCCACGTAAGAAAAACCGGCGACCGAAAATTGGCGACAGTAAATAGCGGCAGCAGTAAGTGCGCGACAAAAAATACGGTGTCAATGGAATTTCGAGATGTGAATGCCTGAGAGTATTTTCAAAGAAGTAATGGTGACAAACGAGCACACAGTTCACCTGATGGTATCTGCTCTTGTGACCCAATAAAACCTACAGATATAATCGATGAAGAATCTAGATGCACAATCAAGGGTGAAAATACCTAAAAGTTTAAGGTGAAAATATCTAAAAGTTTAAGATAAAAATACCTCGTTAGCTTGTTACCTGTAAAACAAGCTCCTGGTTTCATCACTCATTGGACCTTCATTTAGACCCTTATAAATATGTCGTCACCTTATAGCACTGATAACGATGAACGATGATCATTTGGCATGGGATTACCTCGTGGATTAGTGAACAGAAAAGTTATCTAACGTCATTATAGCCCTTAGCAAGGCCACATCTTGACGTAATAATAATGTCCTCCAGACTAAATCACCAAGTCTCAACGGAGACTAGCCATTTGTGCAGGATTACAGCTCACACGAGTGTATGCAAACAGGTTCACAGACGGGACGGCAATTCGTAACAACGGCAAGTTTTAACAGTGGTAGAGCCACGCGGCAGCTTTTGCTGTCGCACGGATGGGCCGGCTCGAACCGGGGTGGTACCACGACCTCACAGAATACCAGCGTGAAGTAGAGGTTTACCTCTGCGTTTCGCTTGGTGAGTGCAGGTGGCCGGAGGCCCTTTGTACTGGAAATGAGGCATTCCATCTTAGTCCTCACGGGTGAAAACGCATCTGCATTTTGATTTGTAATAGAGGATAGATGTAGATGTCTATGGGCCGCAGCAACCACTTACCATCAGGTGGACTGTGTGCTCGTTTGTCACCCTTATCCTATAAAAAAAAGTACCAAAGGTTTGCTTTTCAAGCCGCGGGAGTTTCTAGACAGGAAAACCTAATAACTGATTTAATTTGACCGGGATTCAAACCCGGGACCTCATGATTGGCAGTTACGCTTACTGTCACTAGACCAACGAGGTAGTCAACTATAATAGCTGCAGCGTATCTTACTTCTGAACATATGTGAATGCTATAAAGTGCGGTCCTGATTGACTCCCTGAATGTTTCATTAGGTCTTCGTTTTATATTTAATTAGGTATTAGGTACGAAGCTGCCCCTCGAGAACCTTGTTTTCCCATCGGTTATGAATTTTTCGAGCTGTGTGGCCGGGCCATTGCCACTTCAGCTTATTGATATACTGGGCAATCTCACCCAGTGTTTCATATTTACTACGTTGCAATATCTGCTAAGTACGTAACTCTGCCAGTTCAAAGTTCTTGTGTGTGTGAACCATTTTATCCCGGAATAAATTCACAATTATAACTATTTTATTAGGGTATAATTTAATAGTTGTACTCGTATTTAGAGTTTATAATTTATTCTCTTAAGTAACGCTGTTATTCTGTGAGAGCGTGTCTTCCCCGGTCAAGCCTTTCCATTTGAATGTAATGTTACAACCATCGATCACTAATAAAAAACTAGATACACAATCAGTGACAAAAATGTCCTTACCGAATGAGCGCCCACTCGAACATTTGGGTGCGCTTTTAATTTGTACGTAGCTTTGTGAATACAACTTTAGGCAATGTGTTTAAGGTTGAATTTACATTAATGTATATTTATATTTACTAGAATTATGTCAAAACAATTGGCGACAGTTTTTAGAGAACTTTTGCATGGGATTGTGTATGTAGTTTTTTAATAGTGATCCATGGTTACAATGTATATTATATATGACAACCAAATGGGAATACTATATAAACACCCTAAATAATAATTAATCTCAATAAATATGAATAATGGTTACAATATTGAATTTAGTTGTTTTAATATTTTGAACCGTCAGAGCCTTCTACACCAGCATACAAGGAATCGAAGTCTGTGAGCCTGCGTGGTATGCAGTTAGCAGAGGCTGGTAAATTTGAGGAAGCATTAGAACTGATGAACAAAGCTGTAGAAGTGACTCCTGAGAGAGCTGCCGCGTATAACGATCGGGCGCAGTTGCTGCGACTTATGTTAAAAGATAGTGGTAATGTTTTCATTAATATAATATGTAAATAGTTTTATTTATAAATCTGAAGCGATAAACGAACTTACAATCTACCTGATAGTAAGTAGCTCCTGCTGTCAATTGGCACCTGCAGTTAACGTCAAAGAAACAGATGACTCCTAGCCTACGATTACACTGGCTTTACCCTTCACACCGGAACAGCAGTATAAAGCACTCCTATTTCGCAGCAGAAATATGGTTATCTACCTAGAAGGATGGCTGAAAAGGAGTCCTACCCCCTAAGAATAACAATAATAATAATAATGTCCTCCAGGCCGTTTTTCGGTCACGGCAGCCAGCCTCAACGGAGACTAGCCATCGGCGCAACAGGGGATTATAGTGCCCTAGTGTATTCGCAACCACAGCTGCACTCTCTATTCCCTCGCTCTCATAGTCTGATGGGATGGTAAACCGACACGACCGGAGAGAGATCAGACGTAGTACCAACGGCTTTACGTGCTTTCCGAGGCGCGGGGTGAGACAACGCCAGCTTCCTATCTCCGGGCAGCTACTGAGAGTTTCTTGATGGAAAAGCTCAATAACTGATTTTACCACCTAATAAGTAGGTACTAGACCTAGAGGAAAAAAAAACGAAGGGTGTGGTTCAAAAATAATAGCCATTGTAATTATTATTTTATTAACCGACTTCAAAAAGGAGAAGGTTCTCAATTCGAGTGTAGTATGTCTTTTTTGTATGTATGTTACGCGATATCTTCGTAGATTGTGAACCAATTTTAATGATTCTTTTTTATTAAATAGACTTTGCCTCATGGGTTTTGAAAGAAAAAATTTTTAATAAAAAAATTCCGGCCCAAAAGTGGAAAGAAAAAGAAAAAGCGGACTATTGTTTAAGGAATTTCACATGTTATCTTCGCAGATTGAGAACCGATTTTAAAGATTATTTTTAATGAGGGCTAATAATCTTCCACTCACCAGATGTCGCTAGTTGTGACTGAGGTACAGTTTATTGTTACACAATATCAGTTAATTGAGAAATTCGTTTTAAATAATAGTTTATCATTATCTAGAGTATCATATCATTATACACAACACACTGCGTCAGTAATTTTAATTTTAAATTTTTTGCACTTTATAACTCTTTTTTTTTAAATCGGCTTTTTATTATATTTATAGTTTGGTTTATTCATTTCTAATGTAATTAATATAAAATATAACTAATAATACAGAAAGAAACGTGAAAGATTACATTTTCCTAAGAAATTATCGTTCCCGCTATGAAATCTGTCAAATATTTTACCTCACTGTAAGGTGGCGCCGCCCTGGTGGCAGAAAAAGTCGTGGATGCCCTCATTAAATTGGTTATACTTCAAGGGTGGTCCATGTAAATCTGGAAAAAAAATTCTACCCCTAAGGTTAGCAAATAGATAACTTATTTTTTAACAATTTGAAGTCGGTTGTTACTTTTTGTCAAAAGTTATAATTATTTTACTGTTATACCTTCTGATGATGTAGCACAAAATAGCAAACTGAATTTAACATGACCAAAAACTATTTACCCTTGTGGCGGCGTTGTCGTCGCTCCACAAGCGAAACAACGAAACCTAGCTCACGCTATCAAAATTCCGAAATTGAATCAGTATATATAGAATAGCTCAGAACTCCCACTGGGATTCTGCGCCCCCTTTCCCTAAAGGGGGTCGCTTCCGATTCGGCTGAAAGGCCATACAGGCTTAAGCCAGTTCCAGGTGGTGTTTAGTGGGTAGGCACTTAGGTTTCATAGTGAGTCCCACATAACCACGCAGCCGGCTGCGTGGTATGCTTAGATTATTCACCACCTCCCTCCCCCGCTTCACGGAGGGTAGCCCTTTACACTGCTTCTGGGCGCAAAAAAACTACCACTGGCAGCATTGGCCGCTCCCCGGGCAGAACTATCTTCTATCGGCTACAGTGGTGACCACCAGACGTGATATGAATACGCAACCAATAACCTTCAGAAAACTACAACTTTAAGCCTTCGTCATTATCCTCAAGAACTTACCAATTTACTTTACCATTCACTCCCAATTATTTTCTGCAGTCTTCAGCTCATGCAAGGCAGTCCAACTTGTTTTCATCTCGACTCACCGCAGATTTATCAAGCAGACTTCTGGCACTTCGGCAAATCGTTCCCACCGGCATCACTTGGAAGTGCGTAGTACGGCATGCATTATACACCGGCATATCGTTCGCACCGGCGTCACTTGCCCTTACCCACACAGCATGCATTCCCCACTGGCATTAAGGATGCACCGGCAATCGGACTGCACTATCGACCTACGGTCTGAGCAAGGAGGGAGATGTGGCGGCGTTGTCGTCTCTCCACAAGCGGAACACAACGAAATCTAACTCTAAGCTCCGAACTACCACTTGGAGTATTGGCCACTCCCCGGGCAGAACACCTTACCCGGTGGAAGATCTCCCCTTTTCCTTTCACTGCCACACATTGATTTAATTTGACCAAAAACTATTAACTCTCGCCTTGAACACGCCGAAGTTATAAGGGGGATGGAAGACAAACGTAATTTATTGCACTCTTGTAAGTATAATAAACGATAAAGCAAACCGTTTATTTCGAATGCGTGGGATGTCTAGATTATCTCATAGGGATTAGGATGAGACTCCCCCGCACATCCAGTTTTTGAAGTTTTTGTAGGGCATTGACATTTTTGCTGATGACATCCCTAATATTAGTTGAATGCGGTATTACTGGCTGCAGTGTTTTCCCCTTTACTCGATGACAACTAAATGTAGCAAAAAAATAATATGCATTATACAGAATGATTGGGAGATGGGTGCAAAGCTTTGAAGGGCCGACAGGGCCGACAAGGGTAGACAGTTTAGAACTACTTAAGCCATACTAGTCTTAGATGAAGTCTAAGCTTTTTTTTAAATAAGTTTTTATGATTTTTAGTGAAAATGCCCAAAATTTTCTATTTTACTATTATTTATGGCCAAAATAAACAATAAAAAACATGTTTTTTATTTTATTATATTAAAGTCATGTGTAAGCAATCTAATAAGACATGTTTCAAGCACATGTATTTTAAAATATTTATTACAGACGTTTGAAGTTTATGAAAAAAATCTAAAATTCAGAAATACTGTGTAGCTCTCATTTAAAAAAAAAAACTAGGCTAGGTTTTTTCGTTCAAACCCCTTTGAAAACATGCTTGATTATTGATCTTTGTTTTGAGGTATCATTCATGCCGATATTATAAAAAATGTTGAATTTAGGACCTGCAAACCAATTTGAGGAAGAAAAAATGTTTCTTTTGATATCTAATTAAAACAAAATTTGAACTGAAATTATCAATTTTTGATGTTTAAAATAACTGCCGTGATTATTACAAATACTTTTTTTGCTCAAAATTGTAGCGTAGTAAAATTCTAAGAAAGAAGTTGTGGGGATTCTCTAAACAATAGCTGCCGGTTGCATGGTATTTCCAGGTAGCTCGCAAATTTTCAGTAAATGTGTGGGCTGGAGTAATAGCCAGAACATTGATCGGGCCCCACTTCTTGCCGGACTCTTTAAATGGCGAGAAATACTTGCAATTTTTGAAAACTGATTTACCGTTGCTTGTGGAGCAATCCTGTGCCCCGATATTTGAAACAGATCGAGAGGTCATTTTTCAACAAGATGGCTGCCCAGCGCATTGAACTTTGACCGTTCGAGAGTTTTTAAATAACAGCTTCCCCAAAGTTGGATTGGACGAGATGGACCCATCCCTTGGCCCGCACGGTCACCTGATCTCACCCCAATCGACTTTTACGTACGGCCGGGCCAAATATAATAAATACAAAGGAAGAACTAATAGCTCGAATAAATTCTGCATTTGAAACCATGAAGGCGGAGATGAAACTTAAAATCACGACCACAGAAGTGAAAAACCGGGCCCGTGCTTGCATTAGAAATAACGGCCGTCAGTTTGAACATGAATAATAAAAGATTACAAATAAAATTTCGTTTTAATAAGTTAGCCAAAAATTTTAATTTACTTCCTCAAATTGGTTTTTAAGACTTAGATTCAACATTTTTTAAGATATCTGCATGAATGATACCTCAAAACAAAGAGCGATAATCAAGCATGTTTTCGAAAAGTTTTGAACGAAAAAAAACCTAGCCTATTTTATTTTAAATGAGAGCTAAAAACCGCATTTATAAATTTTAGAACTTTTTTGTGAACTTCAAACGTTTTAAAAAAAATTATCTTAAGATACATGTGTTTAAAGCATGTCTTATTGGATTGTTTACACATGACTTTACTAGAATAAAATAAAATACATGTCTTTTATTGTATAATTTGGCCATAAATAACAGTTAATTAGAAAATTTTGGGTGTTTTCGCTAAAAATCATAAAAACTTATTTAAAAAAATGCTTAGACTTTATCTAAGACTAGCATGGCTTAAAATTTTTTTATAGGATAAGGGTGACAAAACGAGCACACAGTCCACCTGATGGTAAGTGGTTGCTGCGGCCCATAGACATCTACATCTATCCTCGTTTGCGAATCAAAATGCAGATGCGTTGTCACCCGTGAGGACTAAGATGGAATGCCTCATTTCCAGTAAAAAGGGCCTCCGGCCATCTGTACTCACCAAGCGAAACGCAGAGGTGAACCTCTACTTCACGCTGGTTTTCTGTGAGGTCGTGGTACCATCCCGGTTCGAGCCGGCCCATCCGTGCGACAGCAAAAGCTGCCGCGTGGCTCTACCACTGTTAAATGGTTCTAAACTGTCTATACTAGCGGCTCTTGAAAGCTTTGCACCCATCTCCCAATCAGCCTGTATATTTAATACGGGTAATATTTAATGACCGAGAGCGTCGCAAGAGGCGACAGAGTGTAACTGAAGAAGAGATGAGCAACGGCATCTTCCTGATAACAACAATAATAAAAAACTGCGGTTGCCAACTGTGGCAAAATCTCCTTTATGAGGCCATCTATGGAGGAGGCCTATGTTCAGCAGTGGACTTTTATAGGCAGAAATAGATGGACGAATGGACGGACTTAATAATGAATGTTAAAAGTATAAATATAAAAAGATAAAAGTATATATATATATATATATATATATATATATATATATATATATATATATATATATATATATATATATATATATATATTAAGGTCAATTAAATTCTTCGAAGTTTTAAAATATTCAATCCAGCCATTTTCTTTTCAGAAGCTATGTCGGATCTGGAGCGTGCTCTACAACTGACTGAGGGCAAGAGGACCCGCGCTAGGGCTTTAGCACTTTGTCAACGCGGTGTGCTCCTACGCAAGCGTGGCTCCGATGAGGACGCGCGTACTTCTTTTACTGAGGCTGCTAAATTAGGAAGTAGTTTTGCTAAGAAACAGGTGAGTTGGGATTAGGATTCTAAAATTTTTGGATACTGCCCTTCTGAGGCTGCAACTCAAAAACCTTTCTTTCTTATAAGTTAGTTAACCTTTTGTTGAAATATGTGGCTGGTCCTGTGGCCTTACTGCCCCGTTGTGTTTTCTTGCAACCTAGAAAACACAACTCTGTTTCCACTGCAGATATTCTCAATATAGATTATATTACCCAGATAAACTTTAAGTATAGTCTTCTAGTGAGGACATCCACGACTTTTTCTGCCACCAGGGCGGCTCCACTAGAAAGTGAGGTATAATATTTGACAGATTTCATAGCTGGGGAAGTAAATTTGTTTTGAAAACATAAAGGTTATTTTTTCTTTCTGCACTATTAGCTATAATTTATATTAATAAGATTAAAAATAAATAAAACAAACCACAGATATTCATAAAAGTAGAAAAATTGAAAAAAAAAAGGTTAAAAATGTGCAAAAAAATTAAAGAGCAAACCACTGACGCATTGTTATGTGTATTAATTTAATATTCTAGAAACTGATAAACTCTCTTTCTGGATCTCGACAACAGCATCACCTACTGGATCCAAATGAAAATCGACGTACGTATCTTTAACTTGTGACCGTATGAGGAAGCTCATACCGATCGGGCTATGAATTAGGGCTAATAATTTTCTGCTCACCAGATGTCGCTAGTTGACACTGAGGTAAAGTTTTTGTTACACAGTGTAATTTTATTGAGAAGTTAGGTTTTAATAAGTTTATCAATTTCCAGAGTATTATATTAATACACAAAACAATGCTTCAGTGGCTTTTACATGTTTTGCACATTTTTAACTTTTGTTTTTTAATTTTTCTACTTTTATGAATATCTGTGGTTTGGTTTATATATTTTTAGTTTTCCGAACAAATTACCTTCCCCGGTATGAAATCTGTCGAATATTATACCTCACTTTCTAGTGGCGCCGCCCTGGTGGCAGAAAAAGTCGTAGATGACCTCATTATATATGCCCCAAAAATGCACGTTATTTCAGGTGCATGGTCATTTTGTCAGATGGTTTGGTTTAAGTATCTTGTGTTACTAGATATAAAACACCTGTCTACCAAACATAATAACAATAATCCTGTTTTAAATTTTCAGGTCGTCGAAATGAACCCATACGCAGTCCTTTGTAACCAAATGTTGAGTCAAATCATGAAGGGAGAAAGCGAGATTAAATTATAAATGGTTTTATATTTAACTGAGAATTTCAAGCTTGAAATATTTTGAACCGACCTATTGACTGCTATCGATATTTTAATGTATTTTTCTTGTTATTGTTGCAACCATATGCGTTGCATAAAGTATCAGAAGTACTTACTTATTTTAACTTTTTTTTAATTTCATTTAAAAGGAAATTAGGTACGACGAAAATTATTTTGACGAGCTGGAGCTCGAAGGCCGGGTGCTTACTGTCACAGATCCCTCATGCTCTCTGAAACGAAGATTTTCCCACAGTTGTTAACTATGAACGATGGTGGTGAAATTCACCGTTTTAAATGTGAAGGATCGACGTTCCGAGAAGTCTGCAATTTGTGAACGTGTTCAGGATCGTTTCCGCCAGTACATTAGATTTGATAAACCACAAATCCTTGCAAACAAATACTAATTCCTACCAAGGATGATATTGAAATCAAATACATCCAAGTTTCAAAACCGAAGATGTCTGAGTGCTACTATCTGCTTTTTATCCTATAATTAACAAAAGCAAATCACAACTCAAGCGTACCACTGCAAGACTTCAAGATGATAATAAGTTTTTCTGCGTAGATCGGTCCAAAAATTATAAGTTGAAGTTAACCGTGACATTGCGATATGGACATTAAACACCTCAGTACTTTGTAAGTGTAAGATATCATGGCTGTTTATTTGTACACTTGTGAATCAAAGTGTGGGTATATTATGTAAGTAGCTAAAGTTAAATTGGCCGTAAATACATTAGAATTTTTGTGAAGTTTAATTTTTCTATTCTTGTGTACAAGTGACGTCATGCGTTTCATTGTGTTAGTTGTATTGACTTTGTACATATTAACTCAGTTTTATTTTTGTTTAGGGAATAGAATAATAAATAATACACGTGAGGAATCTAATGATTTAGAAATTTATTTTATTGAGTACAATCGACATCCACTGTAAGAACTTTCTAAACATTCCTTGGGCCCCTAACAAGAGGCCCGTACAGCACTCAACGACAAAGATGTCGCCACAAACCTTAAAAATGGCGATTTTACATTTGAAATGACAAATTTAATACTACAAATCGAAATACTGTAACTACGATATTAATATTAATCATAGAAATACGCAATAAAATCACACAAAATGATTACGTGCGGAAGGCTGACATAGTGAAGAGCTTCGGTTATCAAGGTTCCGCACATAACCGTTTTATAAGGTTAACATTTTTAATTTCATAATAATATTCTTGTAAGAAGCGACAAAGGTTTATTAACACAAACAGTAAAGTGCACTTTTATTATTACTATTCACGTAACAGAGCTTTGAGATCTACGTAATGCGTTACTTACAAATTTTCAATTTTTTAAAAAGCGCCATATTGTATAATTTTTTTTTCTTATTAGTCAACTTAAGCCCAAGAAGCCCATGAATAGCGAACAATTTATATTCAGTCATGTATAGTTTTTGTCAAAAACCAAAGAAAGTGCAACAAATTAGTTACTTCTTATTCATTTATGGTCTTACTTATGATGATTATCGCTTACTTAAATTGGAACGTGTTGTGCAGAAATGATCCAACTCACAAACTGACCAAAATAATGATCCAGAAATCCAGACTCTTTATTCAGTTTATTAGCAAATAAAATAATTTTTTTTATAGGATAGGGTGACAAACGAGCACACAGTCCACCTGATGATAAGTGATTGCTGTGGCCCATAGACATCTACATTTATCCTCGTCTGCGAATCAAAATGGAGATGCGTTGTCACCCGTGAGGACTAAGATGAAATGCCTCTTTTCCAGTAAAAAGGGTCTCCGGTTCTCTACACTCACCATACGAAACACAGCAGCGTTAAGCTGCTATTTAACGCTCTATGACTCTTATCTTTCTAATCTGAATAACTTTGTCTTTGTGGGTTTGGTACATTTCTCCACGACATGTTCTAATTAAGTCTCTTTGTATTTCAATTAAGTGGAGAAAGAGAGAGAGAGAGGAACTTTAAGCAGTTCATATATTGACGTCGATTTTTATGAGTAAGGCCTTATTGGTATTTATGTTTAATTTTATCTTAAGTTCCATTTTATACTTGGTATTATACTGTTTCAAATATTATGAAAACTGACCATAAAAGCAAACATACATATATAGTTAAATTTAATCTGAGGAGGATCGGCTCGGTACAAATTATCAAAAAATATTTTGGCACATACTTGAAAAACAATAGGAACGGTCTAGAAGTTACCATTGGACACAAATAAATCTTAAAACTCTGTCACGTGACTCGTGAAAAGATAATTATATCACAGAGATAGCTGTAACACGGTGAGAATAAATGTAAGATGAACGAGCTTATATCGAGAAAGGTCGTATATCTTAATCAATTAATGTATTTAAAGGTACATTCATATAGACAGTATTGTAATGTTCAAATATTTTTTTTAAATATTGTCGAAATAGGAATTCTATCCATTGGAAAGCATTAGAAAATAAAATATGTGCTTTAGTATATTTATTGATTCATTTTTCAAACACGCTGTGGACAATGAATGCTAATAAAGGAAAATTTTAAATAGATTTTTATAAATATCTTTATAATAGTTAATTACTTATTACGTACATATAGCAAAAATAAGTAAATATAATCTGAAACGACACACAATAGTTTTGCGAAAGTATAGTGACGTGCGACAATCTTATAACATTGCAAAAGTTGAAATATAATGATTATTACTAGTGGTGGTAAGTTATACAATGATGTTTACATTCAATTTAATAGAGTTTTAGATTACTTAAACACAAAACTAAGTTAAAACCGGTTTAATACTGAATAAATGACAAATGATAAAGTAGATAAAGTAGGCGACACGAGTTATGAGAGCTGATCATTAGATGCGCAGTTAGGGTTGCCATCTGTCCATGGACATGGACATGTTTGGCTTTTTCGGGTTGTGTCCGGCCTGTCCGGGTTTTCTTAGGCTTTTTGTTAGTGTAACGCGTTGCACGCATCGCTTGCAGAATAAATAAATAAGTAACATATACACTTGAAACTAGTTGTGATTGATTAATAAACAATTAAAGTATTTTAGTTTTTTTTCTTGGGGGTTTGGAGTTGGTGAGTATTTTGGCTGCATGGCCTCAGAAAGGTGTGTTTGGCTAAAAGTTACTGTCCGGCTTTTATGGCCAAAAGTCCAGCTTTTTGGAGCGCCGAGTCCGGCTTTTTCATTTTAGGAGATGGCAACCCTATGCGCAGTTAATGTTTTTGTTTGTTTGGTCGCAGGATATGAAGTATGGGTACAGATTACTTAATAGTATGGTGCAGCGACGATATTTCGTGTGCGCGTATGGTGCGAAAACCACACGCATACAATCCATATACAAGCCCAAATAATATCTAATGCTGGTTTCACAGCTGTACGGGAGTCCCGTACGGGTAGCCCGTAATGCGGAAGATCCCTACGGGTGGTGCCCGCAGTGCTCTGAAATGAGTGTTTAGTACGATACGGGCGCTAACGGAAGACAGTCGCAAATGAAAGTGAATGCAAACGTATTAAAAATTCTTGATATTTATTTAATTTGTGAGAGACGACAGAGAAAGAGACTATGGGTAGATCCCATCATCGAAGCAAGATGTTTCGAAAGTGCATTTGTAACCTTAAACTATAAACTTAGGAACGACCCGCGCAAATTTCTTCATTATTTTCGTATGTCGATTAGTAGTTTTGATGAACTACTATCCAGGTTGGAGAACAGAATAAAACATCAAGATCTGCTGCTATCTATGTCTATATATATCTATGACAAATCCCGTGTCATTTAATCGACTCATCTCGATTGTACTCACGGAGCACGGGCGCTTCGCATCGCTGTGAAATGATAAATTAGCAGCGGTGCGCTCGCGTCTGCATGTACGGGGGTCCGGGTGCGGGACGCGGGTGGTGTTGTACGGGCTCTACGCGGACCGAGTCCCGTACGGGACAATCCGCGTCGCTGTGAAACGATGTTATAGCGCCTCACGTCTGTCTCCGTTCCGGGAGCCCGTGCAGGCTACCCGTACGGGACTCCCGTACAGCTGTTAACCAGCCTAACGCTCGATATTCGTGTCGCTTACTTTACGATATTTCTCACGCCACTAGTAATAAACATATCACAAAACTGGTAAGTTCACAAATGACTGATAATTAATTATTATAGTAATATTTGACTAATGTAGTGGAATATTATTTACATATTTTATATTTTTGGCACAGGTGTCGTGCATGGTCTGCGAGAACACTTAAATGTAAAATTTAAAACACTTCTTTTTAAATATTATATTTGTAAAAAGTATACTAAAACCTGTATTAACTACGGGCTTATTCTAGAAAAGGTGAGTTTTAGGCCTATGATTTAATGAGATGCTAGGAGAAATGGGTCGTTTTTACTCAATGCCTTACATGTAGCAAAATATTTCTATACATTTTATAATCACAAAAGAATTTTCTATTTCAAATTATTAGATGTTAATGGATAAAACCACAGTAATGCTAACATTTTTTGTATAAGTATGTTTATTAATATCAATGTATGTTTACAAACTAATTTCTCACTGAACACAATCGTAAAACGTTAGATTATTTCAAAAGTAAAGAGTATCTTCTTACGTACAAGGAGACATTACAATAGCGGCAATTTAGTTAACGTTAATAATATGTTAATAAAGCTGTCAAATCGTCGAGAAGAGTCAACACCACAAAAGAAGTTTCATGATTTATTTATGTATGTACAACTGTGAGATTATAACAATAAGAAATAGTAAGATTAAAATGATGACAGTCGATGGGCAACAGCATCTTCCTCATAACAAATTAAATAACAAAATAACTAAGGTGGGTAACCTTAGTTATTTTGTTATTTTCATTTCCCGTCTGTCAAGTGTAACAACTATAAGTCCTCTCAGCCTCTCACTGTAAAGCAATCGGTGGCGATGGGGAGGCCTATGTTTAGCAGTAGATTTTGACAGGCTGTGTGAAGAATGTATGAACGATTATTAGTTTAATTTATTGTAATGATTTATAACTTTTTCTACTTCGGGTAAAATGAAATGAAAAATATTAAAACTGGAAACTTTAAAATATTAAAAGTGTATTATGCTATGGTAAGTATTACCGATTCTTGACAAATACGGTAGCGTGGCGCCTCGTCTACATAACATATTATGTTGTTTGTGGCGCTGACTCTACACGTAAAATAGAGTTGCTTTATTCTCTGCTATTTCTTTCAGTTCATAATATTTGTTGTATTCTTTGTAAGTCTCAGTAATGTCTACGTATTTTCATGTTGTTATGAACACAACATAATATACATATAATATAACTGTGTGATGTACAGTGTACGTACGTAATGGAACGTAACGATTGTGTATTATAAATTAAGTTACCTAAGTCTGAGTGACTTTTGTTTGCATGGTGTAAACAAAACTTTTAAACATTTTGAAGTGAAACTTCTTTATTGATGTAGTATAGAAATTTAGTACGGTATTAAAAAACAAAAACGTCACGTTTTCTTGTAACGTTTCACCGCGGGGGCTGCATGAGTATACTATTCTTTAACCCACTTATGTAAAATATAAAATAAAAGAAGTATATCAGATATATATCGTAAAGAAGTTTCACTTCGTACGTGTGTACACAATTAATTACACGCACAATTTTATTTTGGACAAAATTGACGTATTAAACTTAATTTCAAAACGAATGAAGAATACAAGCGATTATGCTAAGTTACTTTATATTTATATATTCGAATATTGATATTAATTAATAAAATCTAATAAATTACTTAAAAATGTGGTCTCTTGAAGCTTACGTACAACCACAGGTGGACTTGTTTTATGCCTATATACAAGAGAGATCTTACCGATAAGGTGACATAACAGTTAAATACGATACACAGCGAAAACTTTATTAACCTTAACTTTCTCTATAACAACAAACTAAGGAGCTTTTTAAGACTCATACTTCAGGATATACGAAATCCAGTAGACAGTTGTTGCATAGCTACATATTTATTAGATCTCTTTTCTTCGGAAGTATAAGCGTTAAAAAGCGAAACGAGAGATGTATAGCAATAAGCTAGCAACACTACTTAATATCAATACAAATTAATGTTGCTATTAATAATATTAATTTAAGAGATTGGTGTTTACAGTTTACAGTATAGTGGCGATATAATCACTCTTAGCAGTTCCTAATATCTATTAACTACTTTTGGAATTTTAATGCAAACTAAGCGATATTTGTGAATCTATAGGATGTCATTCTATTTAGAAACTACTCTTAAATACAAAAAAATACGGTATTTATAATAAGTGACTTATTGCTGGGAGATTTTAAAATTACAAGCTTTGTTGCATGTTTTTTTGTGTATGCACACAATATAGATCGATGAAAAAAAATTAATGCAGGGAGAAGACAGAAACCATTAATGGCTATCTATTGCCAAAAATCACTTAAATTTAAAACTATACTTTTTTACTATGTATGTAGGTAGTAACTATATATTATGTGTTTTTTGTTTTAGTAAGTCTTTTATAACATGATACTTTAACAGACCATAAAGAAATGTCAACTTGCAAGCAGAAAGTGTTTAAAAAATATACTCTTTGGGGGAAATATTGACTGCCAGAAAAAAAAATTTACACTTGTGAGTATGGCATTTGTTAGTCATGCGTTTAATAATTATTACAGGCAAAGGCTTAGAACCATAAAGCCAACTCTATTTTTTTATGGTCTTTATTGAAGTGTGAAGTTTAGTGAAAAGCAAATAAGATCAGTATTACACGGAACAATACTTATAATTTTAAACGATGGTGCGGGACTCTGCATTTACATTTTTACGCACACAGGTATATACGTGCTCGTGTGTTATCAGTATTTTTGTCAGGGTTTGGGATGCGCTCGTGAGCGCTCGCTACATTGAATCCCACTCCAGCCGATTTAAACTATGATGCTGGCTCAGATCTTGTGATAAATAAGTTATTAATTATAATATTGAATCTTATAATAAAATACTTTAAAAACGACGTCTTTGTTTGAATAAATTTTAAATAGTGTTGATAGTATGTAGTAATAATTTAGGCTATTAAAATGTATAGTGCAAAATCTTTTATAGTTTATTAGCGGAATACTTTAGTTGGTTAAAAATATACAACGTAATACATTAGAACTAATGATAAGCGCGCATGGAGGCAAAAGTAACCAGCCGGCTGAATTATCGGCCAGCTTCAACATATTATGCACAAACTAGTAAGAAGTGCTAAACATAGATATTTTATGTTTATGGCATAGATGCTAATTAAATGGGTCGATTTAAAATTTGTGACGATATCAAGAGACGCCGATGGGGCACCTATAGTATGTGGAAGAGATGCATGTGCATTGTTAGATGGCCGACCGCTTTCAAACAAGCCGCACACGCTTTTCAATTCGCGCCAAAATGGATGACACGTCATAGATTCGGAAAAATTAATCCCGTCAATTGAAACCCGCTGCTGGAGGGGAGGTATGTTTTAATTTTTTCTTAGACTGGACACAGTATTTTATTCGGAGTTCTTTTGACACATTTTAAAATGATGACTTCAAATACATGCTACGTTTAAGAAATCCATATTGTATTGATCCAACCAGGCGGTAAGAAATCGTTCAATGCGTGCAGAAGTTTATCGCTTATACCTTCCATGCGCAAGAAGAAATTTAATCGTTATTCTTTGTTTTTAATTTTTTAAAGTGCAGACATTTAATTTATTTCATGCTACTGATTTCTACATATCCAGATAATATACGCTAAAATATGCGCATATCATGCGTTGCAAGATTTTCGCCCCGCATAAAAAGTATGAAATGAGCCAGCACACTAACCTTAATAGTAATCCTAAAATGAATTTAAAATGTCTAATATGATGCATAAAACACCGCACTGCCGTAACTATAATCGGCATATATCGATCGATTGATTATTTTATTGAAAATATTAGCTCTCACAGCAAGTGTGTGAAGAATAGCATAGAAAAATTTCTAAGTGTCTACTATTGTTATTTCTTACCTTAACCAATGTTCGATATGTTTAAACTAAGAAATGTCACCGTACTAAATAATTAATAATTTGATTTACATTCAATTAATAAAACCCCTTATAAAACTACATAAAAACTATATGGAAACAAAAACAATTTTAAAAGTAGATAGATTGCTGGATTTTCAATATTAAATAAAATTGTCAATCCTAAATTACCAGTTATATTTTCAATAAAATAATCAATCGGTACTTACCCAATACACTACACACTTACCCTTATAAAATTAAAAACACCTAAATGTCATTTTATTACAGTTCAATTTAGAATCCAATGCTTTCTCGTTTCTTTAAATTCACATTAATTTAATCTAGTAAGAGTGTACAATTTTTTAATTAATCATTTTAATAACGACGTTAAGTTAGTAAGGCTATTTTAGTAGACGATTTACAATAATCGAAAGCTATTCAAGCTTGCAGTGTGGTTAAACGAACGAATTTTAATAAACCTTTGAAACAAATAAAAAAAAAATGTCTAATAGTTTACAATAAACAGTGATAAATATGACTATAACAAAAATAAATCTTACATAATAGGTGAATAAAATAACTGTAAATCGTTTAAACACACCACAATAAGCGATCGAAAATCACACACGCATACAAAAACATACGCACATTATTTCCATACACAAAATCATACATACAATAGTCAAGTAGACGAACAAGCTCATAGAATGCATGATTATATCATACAACACACATGTCACAGACGCTCTCACACAACCAACCTGTGTAGAAAAACGGTAGGTAACCTGAACTTAGAGCATACATAACAAAACATAACACAATAAACTATAAAACTTAATATGCCTTAATATAAATAAATAATACAAAAGGATATTTAAAATATTCCAGCATATATATTCGGAATCATTTTCTGAGCACATGAAAAAATATCGGCTTCCAGTAATTATGCATATAAATATTGATGACACTAAATAGCTATTTATAACACATTAATAAAATATTTATAACAATATTACGACGAGATTCTAGAGGATGCTATAAGCTTCAAATATTAAAAAATGGCCATAAAAATAACTAAAAAACGATTACCAAATATCCTTTAAGTATAAATATTTTTCAAATCAATAAACTTCGTTTATGAAGTTAATAAAAGGAAGAAAGCTTGATTTTAATAAGATGCATGAATACTATGAATTAACATTCACATAAAAAAAAATACAATTATCAATATAACCAAACGTTAGCCGTCCACACGACACGACACTCAGTTATTATTCTAATTACATTTAGTTCTGATATGTGTTTGTACAAATTATAGAGAACAGTCGGCAACACATTAAAATATTGAAATCTTTCAACATTTTACCAGACATGGACTAAATGTGATTATAATATACTCTTTGGACTTAATACCTACACGTCAGATAATATCTCGACAGAATGTTAAATAGGTATGTGACAATTATTAACAACGATACAGCGCTTAACTAGACATTGGTAATTTTATACAACATGTGGCCCCAAGATACCAACGAAAAAATAACAGTTAAAAAACCGTAAATTATTATTAAAAAAATACAATTTCTAGACTAGAAAGAAATAACTTGACACTGGCAAAAGTACTAATCGTACGAGTCCATAACAAAAGAGCCAATAAAAAATGCTTAATTATATAAATAATTACATTTACAGCCAAATGGCCGTTAAAAATAAAACGTAAAATAAACGAATATGTTACTTTAAGCAAGTCTTCAGTAGGTAATATAAATAAATTTTAAAACAACGTAAGATCTTTTAGTAAAGAGATTACATTTAAGAGAGCATTTCATATAAAGCAAAGTACGTTATTTTTTAATATTGCTTCGAAAATTCGTTGGGATGTTTTGCAATTGCTGTAGATACAATACAATTTTATTGCCAAAAATAAACATTTAAAAACAAGTCATGTCGTATTGGATGGATGAGCAAAAACAAATAATGTAAAACGATATTAAATAGAAGTTATGAGCAATTTATTAATTCTCTATGTTCAAAATAAAGTTATCATTCTTATAACACTTCTCCAAGTAATACCTTCTACACATTATGAATGAAGTAGGTCACAGACACACAGACAGAATGGGACGGCATATGAATAAAGCCGTACGAGTGATAGAGAAAGTCGACAGATGAAGAAGTAGCCCGCGTCAACAAGCCAACTCAGTCGTTGAGACGTTTCCAAAAGTGTGAATAGAATTTCAACTCTGTAAAGAAAAATTCTTCGTTCATAACTTATTATTTAATCTGGATGGGATAAAACTTATTCTTGACAATGTTTAGCTTACAATATTTTTTATTAATTGTAATGTTAATGTATATTTAACAAGTGGTAAAAATAAAGATTTTGTACAACCTACTTCAATATAAGTAAAAAGAGAACATCATCGATGTAGTTGAAGAATTAAATACGCATTATTAAGGGTAACTTAAAAACTACTGGTTAGATCTTGATCAAATTAATACGAGATCACATGAGAGGCACCAGCTTACAAAAAAAAAAAGAATCATCAAAATCGGTTCACCTAGAAAAAAGTTCTGAGATAACCCACATAAAAAAACATAATTATATATAATTTCTACTTAAAGGTGACCGCACACTTATTCGAGCCGAACGCATCGAAAGAATCGAAATCAAGGAAGCCTCGCACACATATCCGAAAAAATTGTTTCCATTTCCTTTAACACCTGTCGCACTGTAATTACATGTGAATTGTGATAGATATTGACGAAGCTTTTATTGTCAGTAATCACTGACAATAAAAGCTTCGTCATTTGATATTAACGGAATATGAAGAAAGTACTAATTCAATTAAATTAGAAACACAGTTAAAAAAAGAAGAATTAGTAGTCGCACGTTGATCTGTCGCACGCAGCTGTCAGAATGCGTGTGCATAGGTCAATTCGATTCAACCGCATCGCCCGCGCCGAATCGGATGACGTCATCCCAATTCGCCTAAGATTTCAGAGGTTCTTCCAGATTCGGACGATTCGACGCGGACAAATATGCGAGGTTTCATATGATTTAATAGAATTTAAAACTTCGTTTCATTCGACGCGTTCGGCTCGTATAGTGTGCGTTCACCGTAATAGCCGAAAACTTATACTACTAGGACCTTATACAACTACACCAGCAATTCAACTGATTAGGCCGTAGAGCCCGTCCAGCAGACAGCATACATAGAACTCTTTGATATTAAAGTTTGATATTAGCTTCTTCGGTACACTATGTCTTAGCACGGTCTCTAGAAGCTTTTCGATAAATTAAAAAAAAAACACGGCTTATGCATTTTGCCACGCGGGCAAGGATGAGTTAATATTTAGTCCAATTATCTCTTTAATGTCACAAATGTTCTAATTCAAAATTCTTTCAGTCACATTATTATTTTTCATTATAATGTTCTCTGTTAAGCTAATATAGTCGCGTCAACAAGTTTGTCCTCGTCACTATGGATGTTGACTGCTGACACAGGACTCCATAATAGATTGCCTCTTATAAGAGATAATTGCCATATGCCAAGAGATAATTGCCATATGCCACTTAGTAGGCGGGTCCAAGAAATGGACATAACAGTTAAAATTCGAAATGTTCATATGATTCACAGAAAAGAGTTACAGTTTTAAGTGAATACATAGACAGACGCAGAAAAGCGACTTCATTTTATACTAGTGTTAACGACTATACTAATGTTAAACACTCGCTGCCCGCGGTGCAATAAAATGGGGAAACAGGATGCCGCCTGTTGCGTTCTCTGTTGCACTTACGGGCATTTCAGCAGGAATAGTGACGCAGCACTGTAGTGTAGATGTGTATATTATAAATTTTTGTTACCACACGTTTCATATTGCTTTCCAAAACAATTTCCATTTTAACTTATTTTGAAGCATATTAAAACACCCTATAAATGTAATTAATAATTATTAAATTACCATTGCAGAGTACCAAAAAACATTTATATTCAAGAACTGAAGGTTCATGTCATAGAAGCCGGGCTAACTATGACATCGGGACGTCAAATACCTCAGTCCTCCCGTGACCATGGGTGCTGTAAAGCACCCGAAACGTGGGGAATTAAAATAGTAAATTAAACGCGATAAAATCCGTAAAAAATAGTTTTATTCAATTACAGAGTAATTATTAAACTACCCGCACTTATTAATCGCACACTATTCTTCATCCTTTTAGGTATCAATATGCGGTTATCGATAAGTAACGCACCGCACGCGTCAGTCCCTAGCGCACCGATGATTTATGGCACCACGGGTAGCGAATGTTTAACATTAGTATAGTGACGATGAAAAAAAATGCAGCCACCTTATAATATATAATAAGTAATATTATAATATGAAAAAAAAGACACATTAAATCTTTTCAGAAATGAACTTTAGTATGCTAAGGCATAGTATAATAGTATACTATATAGCATACTATATTATTCTTTTTAATTCCTCGAAGTCGGGTTTTACTTTTTGTTAAAAGTTATTTTTACTGGAAATGAGGCATTCCATCTTAGTCCTCACGGGTGACAACGCATCTACATTTTGATTCGTAAATGAGGATAGATGTAGATGTCTATGGGCCGCAGCAACCACTTACCATCAGGTGGACTGTGTGCTCGTTTGTCATCCTTATCCTATAAAAAAAAATTTTTTTACTCCTTTGAGTGGACTAAGGAATATCATAATCTCAATGTCGCCTAAATAGTTCATTAATAACTCATCCCCTATTTTTCTACCCTTAGGGAAGTATAACCAATTTAATAAAAAAAGAAGCTTCAAAATCGGGTCTCAATTGGCTAAGAAAAAAAAAAACGTACAGCCGAATTGTGAAACTCCTATTTTTTAACATCGGCTAAAAAGGTAACTCATCAAGTATTTTAGGATTAAATATTAAAAATAATGGCATTTATCTCTTTTGCAATGGCTCCAATTATGTACCTATATGTCGCAGGTTTACGATAAAAATCAGATTTTAGACCAAAAACCTAGGCTGATTTAGTTTTATGATAAAATCAACCTAACCTAACTTAAGCTTAAATTTTATCATAAACCTAAACAAGTGCAGGTTTTTGATACAAAACAGGATTTGTTCAGGCTAGTAATAAGATTAAGTAATATTTTGTCTTCTTCCAGTTCTTGGTGAAAAGCCTAGGTTTTTGATAAAAAACCGGAAGAAAACCAATTTTTTTTTATAAACCTGCGACATATACGAGTATAAGTTAATTAATTTAAAAATGTAGATTGTTCCACACGAGAAACGCAATCGTGTAAAAAGTAAAAATTATGTTAAGGCCCTGATGGACGGGCTTTACTCGCGGCTCGTCGTTCCTTATACACTGGCGTGCCAGACAGTTGTTGAAGCAATGTGCCAAGTGTCATACAACGCTGGCGAGTTCTTTCGGCAAGCCATTAAGACTGCGGTAAAGTTCGCCCGTCGACCAGGTTCCTTAAAGTCGTTTTTAATTTGACAAAATACTAGAGAAACAAAATAACACAACTGTCGTAACGTAATATAATTTTTTTTTTGGTATTTGGCCGAATTACCATTCTTACCTGTGCATTCAAACGTGTTGCACGTACTCTGGATTAAGGAAAGAGAAGCCCATGAACTCGGTCTGGTCCAGGTTCATCATAAAGAGCTTATCAGTTGGAGTCAGCTCCGTCTTCTCCTGTGTGAACTGCTTGTCGAAGTTGGATACGTCCTTTCGGTGTTTCTGAAGAGGGGACAAATAAATTTGTTTAATATTTTAAATACCTACTGTATTTCGACATTTATAGTATTTTCTTTGAAAATACTATAAATGTCGAAATTTTAATTACCCGTTTGGATTTGCGTAACTACGTTTTACGAAAAATGCCATGTAGAGGCAGCGTTAGAGACGACAGAGGAAAGAAGAGATGTGCCTGCTGCCCATATTCCTGATATGTTATGATAATGTTTTGTTTTAAACGTCGAATTAATCTTCAAATGTGACAATACTCGGCACATCGTTCATTGTTTTAGTTGTTTCGTTCAAGATTTTTTTTTTAAATAATAAGGCAACAAATCAGAAAAAAAAACTACTTTTGAATGACTATATATATTAGCTTGTGAAAGTAACTAGTATGTAACGGTCAAACTAGTTATGATTTATTAGTATAAATGATTTGTGCATGGTGATTTAACTCCATGGTTGTTTTAGAACTACGAACTACTATTAATGAATACGAAATAACAGTTTCATTGGCCCTGGATAAATACATCCTAAGCTTTCTAGCAGTTTGATCCCCAAAATAAAGATTGCCAACATTAGATAATATTACGAAGTAATCAATGGAAATATACTCATGGACAAATTTAGAGGAACGCAAAAAAACTTGTATAAAACAAAATATCATGGATATTTGTGACAATGAAGTTTATTAAATTGGATGGTGCTTATTGCTTGATTTTAAAATGAAAAGGTCGCAAAACAAACGATTAAATGACAAAAATTAACCAAATTAAGAAAAATAGAAAAATTTTACAGGAAAGAAACTTTTTTGCACTTAATTTTTTTATCAAATGCTTAGGAAATGCAATAACATGGGCATAATCAGTAAGTACTAAATATTGCCCCCTCTAGCTCTTTGAACTGCTTTCAGTCTCCTTGGCGTATGCCAGGTCTTGAGAGATTGCGTTCCTTCTTCCTGTAATGTGTTTTTAAGGTATCTCAAATTAGCGAGGTTAGGATTTATTTTCTTGATATGTCTTCCAAGTTTATCCAATATATGCTCATGGGGCTTAATTCGGGCAAGCGCGCAGGCCACCCCATAGCATTGATTTCAACGTCTCGAAGGTATTCGACAACTACAGCCGCAATATGGGGCGTGCATTATCATGCATCAAAACAAATCTATCTCCTTTAAAAGGGCAAATGGCACAACAATTTCTACCGACATCTCAGTTACATAACAAGCCGCTGTTAATGACACATTCTCAATGACGCGGTGTTCTGCACGTGACCCAAACAATACTTCCCCATACCATAATTGATCCTCCACTATATGCCTCTTTTCCAATGACGTTGCAGTGAGCATACCTCTCTCCCGGGTGTCTCCACACTTCTATCCTTCCATCATCTAGCTTTAGACACAATCTGGACTCATCCGTGAATAGAACTTGACTCCAAGATTCGTCATTATAATTTTCGTAATTGCGAGCAAAATTAACTGGAGCTACTGGATGGCATCTGGCAAGAAGCGAGCCTCTGACAGGCAAGTGTGAATTTATATCGGCTGATCTTAGTATTTTTCTCATAGTTCTTGTACTTACTGTAACTCTCCAACTTCTTGGGGCTTCGTTCTTACCTCAGAAAAAGTTGAAGACCGGTTTCTAAGCACGCTGGTGACGATAAGCCGGTCATCTCTGGCCACAATTTACATCCCCATCCTGTATGTTTCGTATACTGTTCGGTCTGCCGATACTTCTTGACAACTCGGTGTACCACAGATTTTGATACTTACAATGTTTGGGCCACGTGTTTTTAGGTATGCTCAGTTTCAATTAAATTAACAGCCTTAGCAACTTGAGTGGTAACAATTTACACTTAATAGTTAAAACGATAAACAAGGAAGTCAAAGCAAAATTTTGAACAAAACCTAAATTTAAACTCAAATCCAAAACTTGGATAAAATTTACGCAAGATGAAAGAAAAATAAAGATATTCCAAAATTTTCTTTTTTTTAATAGCTTTTACTAATGTTTGCGGCCAGTACGCACGATAATTGTAACAGGAGAAGTTAAACCTTTTCTTGCGTTTCCCTAAAGAACAATGGCAGAAAAATAGTTGACAAAAATGATTGCGTCTAGAAATAACTTACATCTAAAATGAGTTTAATTATTTTTCTATGATTTATCAAATAAAAATATATTTTAAGTAAAGCCACAGAAATAAACATATATTTTTGGGAACATCAAATGACTTCATTTTACACTATTCAAGTGTTGCCATTTAGTATATTAATACTATTTTCGTATATACTTTGTAAGACTACCAACACAACACACAAACACAAAATATTTTTATTAGAAGTTATTATTAGTAATAACTATACTATTAGTAATAATAAAAATAAACTCTTACAAAGAACTTCCTACAATAATACATTATCTCAATCTATATATACTATGTAACAATTCCATTTAATGTTATAGCAACACTAACTAAAACAAAATGTTACGGTTTTTTTATTAACTGGCTTTACGGCTCTGTGTTCTAGCCCCTCTGAGAATGTCAGTGTATGACACAAAGGCCCTGCAGCCATGCCATAAATATACATTTATAGTATGCAAATATATAATAGAGATACAATAATCTAAAACTCTCAATTATGTAGGTAGGTACATTATGTTGAGAATGTGTTAATCAAACATCAAACAACTACTCGACGCATGACTTTTTCCAAGCGACATAAGACATAACCTAAAAAGGTTCAAATCTAAATATCTTTTTTTTGACGCCTTCTCAGGATGAAATTCTTTGACAAAGTTATTCAGGGACTGACGCTTAACATTTTAAGATTTCTGCCATTGTTCTTTGACCATGAGCGTACTTTAAACTTAGAATTATGGAGTGAATTACTGTTGATATTACGGTAGGAAGTGATTCTAATGTTAGAGCACGCATAATCGTGATCTTGGGCTTGAAGGGTGGCTGCACTTCGTGCGCCTCGATGCGCGCCGAGTCGATGCGGCGGAAGAATTACTGTTGATGTTACGGGAGAAGTGATTCTAATGTTATAGCGCGCATACTCACGATCTTGGGCTTGAAGGGCGGCTGCACGTCGCGCGCCTCGATGCGCGCCCAGTCGATGCGGCGGAAGAATTACTGTTGATGTTACGGGAGAAGTGTTTCTAATGTTATAGCGCGCATACTCACGATCTTGGGCTTGAAGGGCGGCTGTACGTCGCGCGCCTCGATGCGCGCACAGTCGATGCGGCGGAAGAATTACTGTTGATGTTACGGGAGAAGTGATTCTAATGTTATAGCGCGCATACTCACGATCTTGGGCTTGAAGGGCGGCTGCACGTCGCGCGCCTCGATGCGCGTCTAGTCGATGCGGTGGAAGAATTACTGTTGATGTTACGGGAGAAGTGATTCTAATGTTATACCGCGCATACTCACGATCTTGGGCTTGAAGGGCGGCTGTACGTCGCGCGCCTCGATGCGCGCACAGTCGATGCGGCGGAAGAATTACTATTGATGTTACGGGAGAAGTGATTCTAATGTTATAGCGCGCATACTCACGATCTTGGGCTTGAAGGGCGGCTGTACGTCGCGCGCCTCGATGCGCGCACAGTCGATGCGGCGGAAGAATTACTGTTGATGTTACGGGAGAAGTGATTCTAATGTTATAGCGCGCATACTCACGATCTTGGGCTTGAAGGGCGGCTGCACGTCGCACGCCTCGATGCGCGCCCAGTCGATGCGGCGGAAGAATTACTGTTGATGTTACGGGAGAAGTGTTTCTAATGTTATAGCGCGCATACTCACGATCTTGGGCTTGAAGGGCGGCTGTACGTCGCGCGCCTCGATGCGCGCACAGTCGATGCGGCGGAAGAATTACTGTTGATGTTACGGGAGAAGTGATTCTAATGTTATAGCGCGCATACTCACGATCTTGGGCTTGAAGGGCGGCTGCACGTCGCGCGCCTCGATGCGCGTCTAGTCGATGCGGTGGAAGAATTACTGTTGATGTTACGGGAGAAGTGATTCTAATGTTATACCGCGCATACTCACGATCTTGGGCTTGAAGGGCGGCTGTACGTCGCGCGCCTCGATGCGCGCACAGTCGATGCGGCGGAAGAATTACTATTGATGTTACGGGAGAAGTGATTCTAATGTTATAGCGCGCATACTCACGATCTTGGGCTTGAAGGGCGGCTGTACGTCGCGCGCCTCGATGCGCGCACAGTCGATGCGGCGGAAGAATTACTGTTGATGTTACGGGAGAAGTGATTCTAATGTTATAGCGCGCATACTCACGATTTTGGGCTTGAAGGGCGGCTGCACGTCGCGCGCCTCGATGCGCGCCCAGTCGATGCGGCGGAAGAATTACTGTTGATGTTACGGGAGAAGTGTTTCTAATGTTATAGCGCGCATACTCACGATCTTGGGCTTGAAGGGCGGCTGCACGTCGCGCGCCTCGATGCGCGCCCAGTCGATGCGGCGGAAGAATTACTGTTGATGTTACGGGAGAAGTGATTCTAATGTTATAGCGCGCATACTCACGATCTTGGGCTTGAAGGGCGGCTGTACGTCGCGCGCCTCGATGCGCGCACAGTCGATGCGGCGGAAGAATTACTATTGATGTTACGGGAGAAGTGATTCTAATGTTATAGCGCGCATACTCACGATCTTGGGCTTGAAGGGCGGCTGCACGTCGCGCGCCTCGATGCGCGTCTAGTCGATGCGGTGGAAGAATTACTGTTGATGTTACGGGAGAAGTGATTCTAATGTTATAGCGCGCATACTCACGATCTTGGGCTTGATGGGCGGCTGTACGTCGTGCGCCTCGATGCGCGCACAGTCGATGCGGCGGAAGAATTACTATTGATGTTACGGGAGAAGTGATTCTAATGTTATAGCGCGCATACTCACGATCTTGGGCTTGAAGGGCGGCTGTACGTCGCGCGCCTCGATGCGCGCACAGTCGATGCGGCGGAAGAATTACTGTTGATGTTACGGGAGAAGTGATTCTAATGTTATAGCGCGCATACTCACGAGCTTGGGCTTGAAGGGCGGCTGTACGTCGCGCGCCTCGATGCGCGCACAGTCGATGCGGCGGAAGAATTACTATTGATGTTACGGGAGAAGTGATTCTAATGTTGTAGCGCACATACTCACGATCTTGGGCTTGAAGGGCGGCTGTACGTCGCGCGCCTCGATGCGCGCACAGTCGATGCGGCGGAAGAATTACTGTTGATGTTACGGGAGAAGTGATTCTAATGTTATAGCGCGCATACTAACGATCTTGGGCTTGAAGGGCGGTTGTACATCGCGCGCCTCGATGCGCGCCCAGTCGATGCGACGGAAGAATTACTGTTGATGTTACGGGAGAAGTGATTCTAATGTTATAGCGCGCATACTCACGATCTTGGGCTTGAAGGGCGGCTGTACGTCGCGCGCCTCGATGCGCGCACAGTCGATGCGGCGGAAGAATTACTATTGATGTTACGGGAGAAGTGATTCTAATGTTATAGCGTGCATACTCACGATCTTGGGCTTGAAGGGCGGCTGTACGTCGCGCGCCTCGATGCGCGCACAGTCGATTCGGCGGAAGAATTACTATTGATGTTACGGGAGAAGTTATTCTAATATTATAGCGCGCATACTCACGATCTTGGGCTTGAAGGGCGGCTGCACGTCGCGCGCCTCGATGCGCGCCTAGTCGATGCGGTGGAAGAATTACTGTTGATGTTACGGGAGAAGTGATTCTAATGTTATAGCGCGCATACTCACGATCTTGGGCTTGAAGGGCGGCTGTACGTCGCGCGCCTCGATGCGCGCCCAGTCGATGCGGCGGAGGAATTACTGTTGATGTTACGGGAGAAGTGATTCTAATGTTATAGCGCGCATACTCACGATCTTGGGTTTGAAGGGCGGCTGTACGTCGCGCGCTTCGATGCGCGCACAGTCGATGCGGCGGAAGAATTACTATTGATGTTACGGGAGAAGTGATTCTAATGTTATAGCGTGCATACTCACGATCTTGGGCTTGAAGGGCGGCTGTACGTCCCGCGCCTCGATGCGCGCACAGTCGATGCGGCGGAAGAATTACTGTTGATGTTACGGGAGAAGTGATTCTAATGTTGTAGCGCGCATACTCACGATCTTGGGCTTGAAGGGCGGCTGCACGTCGCGCGCCTCGATGCGCGCCTAGTCGATGCGGTGGAAGAATTACTGTTGATGTTACGGGAGAAGTGATTCTAATGTTATAGCGCGCATACTCACGATCTTGGGCTTGAAGGGCGGCTGCACGTCGCGCGCCTCGATGCGCGCCCAGTCGATGCGGCGGAAGAATTACTGTTGATGTTACGGGAGAAGTGATTCTAATGTTATAGCGCGCATACTCACGATCTTGGACTTGAAGGGCGGCTGCACGTCGCGCGCCTCGATGCGCGCCCAGTCGATGCGGCGGAAGAATTACTGTTGATGTTACGGGAGAAGTGATTCTAATGTTATAGCGCGCATACTCACGATCTTGGGCTTGAAGGGCGGCTGCACGTCGCGCGCCTCGATGCGCGCCCAGTCGATGCGGCGGAAGAACGCGTGCGTGCGCACGTCTTCCTCGCCGCGCAACCCGCAGCCCAGTCGCTTCTGCGGGTTCTTCATCAGGAAAGACTTGCACGCGTCCTTCGCTTCCTGCACACAATTAAGGGAAATATTGAAAAGGTCGGACATTTATTAGGCTTCTGCGAATCCTTCGTCAGGAACAACTTACATGCGTTCCTGCACACATACGATACGTAACAAGTGATTTAAAAAAAAGTATTATATAAATTAATATACCACATATTATTTCTGATTCTTACATTGTCATCCGATCCTGAGCTATTTTCAAAATTTCAAATCCCCAGCTCATCAGGAAGTTCAAAATCAATTACTAAATTTGACTCGAATAGACATACCTGGATGCAGTTTTAAAAAGATATCCATGATTTGAAGAAGGACATTAAAGAAGACGTAAGATATAAGGAGGTATACTTCACAGAGATGATATTCTTATATAGCAAAATAGCCGAAAACAGAACGAAACTTGTATACAAGTGTCGTTCTGTTATCGGCTATTTCGTGTTTCTGAGAGCTGTTGATTTACTTTTTTGTTTATTCCTTGTGATGATGTTGGTTTTAGTAGTTATAAATCCGTAAGTATTTAGTAATTTTGTTGTTTTATATGTAATTAGTGAAACCAAAATGGAGGAAGATCCAACCCGACCCGACGGGATTCTATGTGAATGCCATACAGTTCCAAATAAAAATACCGATTGTAATCGAACAGTCGAAGCGTAAAAGATCACAGGCATTCAATAATTCAGTTCATCCTCAGAAAAGGGCACCAGTAAGTGCGATCTTTCTTGATATGACTAAAGCTTTCGATTTCGTAAACCATAAATTTTTACTAAATAAGCTTGAAAAATACGGAATCAGGGGAATAGCAAATAATTGGCTGGAGAGTTATCTGACTGGTCTTGAATAGTGCGTAGAGATTGCTAAATTCAAAAGAGCAATAAATTTACAAGCAGATCTCGGTTACAAAATAATAAATACGGTATCCCACAGGGAAGTGTGTTAGGTCCCTTTTTTATTTCCAATATACATTAATGATCTTCCAAACGTCACTGACCACGAAACTGTTCTGTTTGTGGATGATACTACTGTAATGATTAAGTGTAAGGATAGAAAATTCAATGAAAATGAAATATCTAAACAAAATCTTCAGATGGCTCTAAAGTAAGAATTTACTAGTGGAAAATTAAAAATTTTGTACAAACAACTTCAAAATGAACATAATTTCTTTAGTTTTCTTAAAACCCCACGACCGATTTCAATAAAATTGAATTGGGATCACCTGGAAAGTATACCCTTTGAAACAAAAAAAGAACTTTCCAAATCGGCTCAGGCATCTCTGAGTAATCGGTGACATAAAAAAGGATACCGAAGAAATGAGAACCTCCTCTTTTTTTGAAGTTGTTTGAAAAATAAACTTAAATAAAACCAAAATGATACAATTTAGGGATTTTAGAACTCCACCAATTGGACTTAAAATTTGTTATGATAGTACAAAAATTGAAGAAGTCAACTGTACAATTTTTTTAGGATTAATGGCTGACAGACACTGTGACTGGAAGACTAATATAGAGTATGTATGCGGTAATCTTGAAAGATTTGTTTATGCTATAAAACAGCTCAGTAATTTCATACGGCCTCTTGTTATGGGGACTTGAGGTTGGCAAGGCCTCTCGTGTTCAAAAGAAATGTGTACCTAGCTTTCGTTATTTTTTAAAATAAACTCACAAAATGGCTGGCAACAAAATGTTTTATAGTTTAGATGAATATATCACTTATAAAGAAATCTACAATAATGGTGAAATATGGAAAAACTGATTATTATTATTTTTTGACATTTAATATTTATTTTACTTCTTTGACATTTTTTTGATTTTTTTAGATATTTGACATTAATATATACACATTACATATGTAGTTACATAGTTAATTAAATTTTTGACTTGTAGTATTGATTGTAATTTAAAAACTTGACTCTAAAATATTTTTAAATAATTACATAATTATTTTTATTTAATAATTTACTTCATTAAAGTTTAATAATAATATTTTTTGTATATAGTAAAAATATAGCACGCCATTATCATGGTAGAATGTAAGGTCTCATTAATAACTAACAACATCAAAATATTATGTACTACATTCTAGCAATAAATAAATTTGAATTTGAAAGATTAATTACAGATCCAATTCAACCTATACCATCTATTCAGTCTTCTTATACCCATTCAGACTCCATAAAAAATATTCTAATGAAGACACTGCTCCCTTTATTGTACACGTAAATAAGATAGTAGATGATTTATCATCCGGAGTAGTTTTAAAACCGATAAAGTTTGGTAATTTTCTTTACCATAATAATATTAAAAACGTTATTAGTGACGGTGTTAAGAAAGTAGGACGCAAAAGAATCTCAGTCGAATTTAAAAGTGCTATTGTGTAAAGTTGCAGGTGCTCAATATAATCCCCTCTTATCGCATGGGAATAGTGAGGCAGGCCCCGTAGATTTTTTTTCATCAATCGAGGTCGCAGCTGGTTTTGGCGCAATCATTAAAGCTCGCCGATTTAATAGAAAATCAGTTAACGAGAAACTTAGCACTGTGTGAATTCACACTCAAACGGTTGTTTTAACTTTTTCTGGTCAGAAACTTCCTTCAAACATTTATTGGTTTGATACATCAATGTTTAAAATAATTAATAGAATCAGGCGTTACTTTGCGGAAACCCATTATAATAATCTATTATATAAATATATAATCCGCTGTCTTAGCGGCCAACCTCCACAGAGTCTACTTCACCTGAGGATGCCTCGTGTAGAGGCGAAACACGTGTCGTATTTTCGAGAGTGGTGTGTCATGCCTAGTGTGGTGGCGCTGGGGATGGTAGTGCTGGGATTGACGGCGACGGGTATAGTAAAGTAAAGTAAAGTAAAATATACTTTATTGTACACTAAGAAACATATAACATAACATATTTATACGGACATTGGTACAACAGGCGGCCTTATCGCTAAAACAGCGATCTTTTCCAGGCAACCTTAGGGCAGAGGATACTATTTTAAAAGATAGCGGATACACCCCGTACAGAATATAACATAGAAAGATAATTAGAAGAACATGTGATTAAAAAAAAAAGAGTGAATGACGACAGGTAGTAACTTAAGAGGAAAGGTAATAAAGTTTTAATTTATTTTTAAATATAGGAAGAGATTTAGATTCTTTAACATGTAAGGGGAGAGAATTCCATAGTCGTATAGCGGTAACCGTAAAAGAGTTAGAATAGAAGGAAGAAGAATGTCTAGGAGTACTTAGAAGGAGATTATTTTGAGATCGTAGAGGTAAAGAGTGTAAACTACTTAAATATATAAATCGGTCTTTCAAAAAAGAAGGAGCGGTCGGATTGAACAGAATGCAGTAAAGAAGATGAAGAATGTGAGTATTCCTGCGAAGGCGAATCGGTAAACACTTGAGCTTACGGCGGAATTCGGATATGTGGTAATACTTTCGCAACCCAAATATAAACCTTATGCAATAATTTTGAAGCCGCTCAAGTTTATTAAGTTGCTCGACTGTCAAGATAACAAGTGTCCGCGTAGTAAAGGATCGGTAAAAGAAGAGACTGAGCCAGCGCAATTTTAGTAGGAATGGGGAGAACATTGCGTAATCTTCGAAGTGAATCAACTGCGGCAAACATTCTTCTACTTATTTCACTCACTTGCGGTCCCCAAGACAAAGTCTGATCGAACATAATACCTAAATTCTTAACTTTGTCACTGTATGGGATAAGTGTCCCTTCGAATATGACTGGCGGGAGCAGCGACAAAGTTAACCGAGAGATTAATTTCGAACTCCTAATAATAATGGCTTGAGTCTTCAATGGATTAACTTTAAGCCCAAATGAATTACACCAATGAAAAATACGAATAAGATCTTCATTAATTAATCTAATTGTGTTGGGGAGATCCGTAATCTTACATTGAGAGTAGATTTGTAAATCGTCTGCATATAGGTGGTAAAGAGAAGTTATGTGGGAACAGATCGAATTGATGAAAATAGAGAACAATAGAGGAGACAACATGCCACCTTGTGGGACGCCAGCTTTGACAGCAGACCAATCAGAAAACGTATCTTGAATTTGTACACGTTGCCGGCGCCCTTGCAAGTAACTATGAAACCAACCAATTACTTCAGGAGATATGTTAAGAGAACTTAGGACAGAGAGTAAAACATCAAAGTCTACAGTATTGAAGGCATTACTAAAGTCAAGCAATGTCAATACTGTAACCCGCTGATTATCCATGCCCAGGCGAATATCATCAGTGATTCTAACCAAAGCCGTAGTCGTACTATGACCGGGACGGAAACCAGATTGGAATGGATTCAAAAGGTTATGATTGGACAGGAATTTGCTCAGCTGTTGGTATATTAGGCGCTTGAGTACTTTAGAGAGAAAGGAAAGGATGGATATAGGACGGTAATCCTCATATGTCGGATTAGATTTTTGAGGTAGTGGAGTTTACTAGGCCGTCTTTCCAGGATGAAGGAAAAACATTGGTGTCAAGGGAACGATTTAAAATAAGTGTAAGGATAGAAGCTAAAAGATCGAGTAATTGGATAATCATCTTACGACTAATGCTGTCAGAACCAACTGCGTCGGAGGTAATGGCTAATATATTCTTCTTAACATCACTGACAGTAACTTGGCTAAAGACAAAAGAGGAAAAATTGGGAGTTGATATAGCAGAAAGTTGAGCAAGTGTATTTTTCTTCGTAGCACTGTCTATAATGGCGCTAGAGAAGAAATGAGCATTAAGCTTATTTAAATTCAAATTAAGAGATTCTACATTACGCTTTGCTTTTCCAACCCCTAAAGATTTAAGAAAGTTCCAAACTTTAGTTGAGTTATCTTCCTCAACAACAGATTTATAGATATGGCGTCGTTGACTATCTCTACACACCATATTGCAGCGATTTCGTGCCCTGTTATATTTCTTTCGGTTGGAATCATTTGGATTCATACGATATTTAGTTTTCGCTGTGTTCTTTTTTTCTTGGAGTTTTTTTATGTCATCAGTGAGCCAGGGGGCAGGAAGATGCTTCATTCGAACTGAACGAATTGTAGCGTGACTGTCATACAGTTATGTAAGTATGCTGTTAAAAATAGATGTCTGCTCATCAAACGAACCAGCATTCACAACTACTGTCCAGTCAACCTTAGCAGTGTCTTCTCGTAACTTATCCAGGTCCATTCTACTAAAATTGCGCCGGAGAAGGATCCTTCGCTTAGCTTTAGGACGTTTTAATTTATAGCACAGGTAAAGAAGATCATGGTAAGAAAAAGCGGAGGCATTGCATTGGCCATGCTTTGCAACATGGTCAATGGAAGAAACAAGTATTAAATCAAGAAGAGAAGGCACACAATTCGGAAAAGCATGAGTCGCATAAAGTGGGAGAATATGTAAGTTAATGTCATTAACGAGAGATTTCAGACGGGATGCTCTGGCATCATTTTTGAGAAGACAAGTATTGAAATCTCCCATGACAATAGTGTGATTATAAAGCGAGGAGTATTGTTCTAAAAGAATTTCAAATGCTGAAAAATAATCAATTGTCACATTTGGGCTGTAATAGACACCGAGAAGAAGCTTTAAATGTCCAAACAATATTTCGATGAATAGGTGTTCAGGGCCGGCACTAGACAATGGCTGCGAAGTATTTAAAACTGTGTAAGGAATGTGTGATCTTAAATAAATCGCCACGCCACCGCCAGCGCGCCCAAGGCGATCGTTGCGAATCAAGTGGAATCCGGGAAAAGAGTAAGATATTGAAGGCAAACATGGTTTTAGTCAAGATTCAGAAACTAATATCGCATGTATATTTTCGTTATAAAATGAGGACAACGTGTCAGGATAATGAGCGGGAATACTCTAGGCATTTATATGAACAACATTAACGTTTTTCAGAGTATCTGAGAAATGAGAATCAAGAGTTTCACTTAAAGAAGGGATGCTGTGATAACTTTCATTACTGCTCAACCCATCTGAATCACCGAGGGAAAAAAAGCTGTCGTCTAAATTATCATTATTGAAAATCATAGATATCAAACTATAAATATAATATAAATAATAAATATAAGAAAAAAAAGAGGAAAAAAAATGGTTTACAAACCCACCCGCCAGTTGCAAGGAAAGACTCACTTCATAGAAGAAAAATTCACAGAACAGCCTTCACAGAAGAAAAACAAAAATTATTGTAACTATAAACACACAAAATACTTATTTATATACTTAAAAAGAAGAAAGAAGAAAGGTTCTCGAGTGGCAGCCTCGTACCGGCAGGCGAAGTGTAGGGCGTCCCCCCACTAGATGGAGTGACGACCTGGTAAGATATGCAGGAAGTCGATGGATGCAGGTGGCTCAGGACCGTGCTTTGTGGCATTCTTTGGGGGAGGCCTATGTTCAGCAGTGGACTTGTGAAGGGCTGTAATGATGATGATACTTAAAAATTAACAAAAAGAAACAAAAAGAAAATATTATGAAAAACAGGGTTTTATACTGAGCAAAACCCTTGTAGCCACGGCAGATATTTTGTCTGTGGCTAGATGTCAAACAGTACTGCTGTCATAAAGATAAACAAAACGAACGACCTATTTACTAGTTTCAATGCAAGCTTATAAAAATAAATATGAGGGTTATATCGTTTAAATTGTTATATAAAAACAAACCATTAAGTTTGTAAAACAATGACATATCGTTAGTATACAAATAGAGAGGAAGATGAATGTAAATTTGTGTTTACAATGTATATTCGAACCATTCCATTAAACAAAAGCCGGGTAATCAAATAAAAACAGATCGAAAACACTTGAAGAACGTGGTCTATGCGCACGAAACGACAACAGAGTGACAACAGACGACTGTTTTAGCGTCACAAAATGGCGGCCCATAACGCCAATCGGGTTACCATTTTTAACCTAAATATAAAAATGCTACTTTCTTTCGCGCGTACGGTTTGGTCGTAGTTTTATTTTTATATTTAATAAAAGTTATGTTATAGTCCATTATTTTCAAATTCTTAAAAAGAAAAACAAAACGTATTATTTTATAAATTATAACTGTATAAGAACAGATTACGATACTGTTATTGCCTGTTATTGTTAGCACAGCACTACAAATATAAAGCGCTCACATAACCTTGTAATGGCGCAGTATAGATTTAGAAAAATATTGTTTACCAAGTTATTTGACACTCAGTTTGGCACAAAATTATAACATTCATTGATTATTGATATAATAATGTTGTTTTAATGCTCATCAATTGTTAAAACGGTAAACAACCAGCAAAAATATTTTTATCGTAACTGCAACGCCATTAAAAAGTTACGTCGTCAGTTCAAATGGCGAGTCAGTTCAAATGGAGACGTGTCAGGAACGCATTCTCTGAACGGCCGAACTATAATGTAATATAAACAAGAAAAAGTAAAATTATAGGAAAAGAATATTAAATGCGTCGTTTATTTAGTCTTTACTATTCTTTTGGACCTCGAAGTAAGACTAGCAGTGGCTTGAGTCAGAGGTTTAGATGACAACTGAGGTATGCCATCCAAATCAGCCTTACACTTAGCTCGATGACGCGAACCATCAGGGGCTATGATATGAATAAAGCCGTCCCTAGTCCAGTACTTACTGATACCGAATCGCTGCCTTGCTTCCATAAACAAGCCATGATGGTTCTTTGTTAAAAACTTTGACCGAGTAATACCGCTGCCTTTTAATCCAGTTTTAGAGAACCAAACCTTGTCATGCATTGCAGTGTCTGTAAACTTCACCAATATTGGCCTGGGTTTCTTGCCAGAGGGACGTCCCATGCGATGAGAAGATTTAATGCAGGCTGCAGAAAAGGCGGTCACACCAAGATGTTCACCCACAATGTTACAGACCTGCGCAGCAGTATCTTCTGTTTTCTGCTCGCTGACTCCATGGAACAATAGCATTTTGCGCCTTTTACGCATCTCCTGACGATCAAGCTCAGTGCTAAGGAATTCAACCTGTCTCTGTAGGGTGTTATACGTTTTACCATTTATTCAATGTCACAAATGTTGTCATTTTGGACATGTAACTACACAGTGTAGGTCATCTTTCTGTTGTTTTGTGTGTGCTCAAAGTCATGAAGGAATATCATGCACAAGACATTCTTCCACTTGCCTTTTTTGTTCAGGATTTGCCCTGAACATTCCAGGCAGAAATCTATCAAACTTACAATGTCCCAGGAAAATGTTTCCTATCTAGAAGCTTCAGCCCGCTTGTATCAAGTCCGGAGAACTTATGCAGATACTCCTAGATTCCTTCCTTCAGATAATCATCAGAGTCTCTATCCCATTTCAAATTCATATTTACCTTCAGTTGCTCCTTCAAAATCTCATTCTTACTCGAATACTACACACTACTCATTTCAAGAATTCCGTCAAATCCAGCGTCAAGTCATGGATATCATAAATCTGCACATGAGATAATCATAGATTCCAATCTGCAGATTAAGAATGCTTCTACTTCAACCACCAATGGTTGTGCTTTAATAGGGCGGAGTATTTCTCCTAATGACAATTTCTGCGAATGAATGATTTCCATGCTTATAAGTATGCTTTCCCGTTTCAGTGATATAGATCTCCCACTTGCCCTCCGACAAAAACTTACTGCGCTCATTTCATTAACAAATAATCTTCCCTCCAATACTTCAATGGAACTGCCGGAGCATTAACAATAAGAAAAATGAATTAACTTATGTTAATAACAAATATCATCCCCTCATCCTAGCCGCCTAAGAGATATGGCTAAAGCCTGGGTCCCATTTTAGGGTCTTAGGATACTCATGCCTCAGGGATGATAGGAGTTGATGGTCATGCTGGCTCTTTCATTCTTATCTCAAAATCAGTTACTTATACGTTAATATCTCTTCCTTCTCATAGTTCTTCAATTAATGCTGCGGCAGTTAGAGGTCGTAATATTTTTTTCCTTTCTGTTTACATTTCTGAACCGATTTCAAATATTTTATCAGAACTCACGAGGATCATATCCTCTATCCCTCATCGTATGGTCATTCTTGGTGATTTCAATATGCACCACATTTTAAGGGGCTCCCATTTTTGTGATTCCTGGTCCTCTACATTTTTAGACGTCATTGATGATGTCTAAAAATGTAGAGGTCTTTGTCTCCTTTATGATGGTTCACCTACACGAAGAGTATCCCCCCCATCAAAACAAGAAAAGTGCAGTAAATCTGTCACTCTGTTTTTTTTTCCTATCGCAATGATAATTTCCCTATTGTTATCAATCCCCCTAGCTCCTATACAGTCAATCTTCCATTTAATCCCATGTACATGCAAAGCAAATTGGCATCTGTATTCCACAGTTCTAGAGGAAGAACTTTCAGCCCTTCCTCCTGTTCAGAATGATAATGTTCTTCAGGTATACACTACTTTTAAAAATGCTATTTTATCTGCTGCCAATAAGACAATTCGCATCAAAAAATCTTATAAAAATAATGCTTCTTCACCACCTTGGTGGGATCAAGATTGCATTGCAGCATGTAAGAGGCTGAATTAAGATTGTCGTAAACGGCGACTATGAGAAATTCCAAATATGTAAGAATGATCGTATAGCTTCGGATCGATGGTGAAATAAATCTGAATGTCAGACGTAAAATAGCCAGACCGGGAACAGGCAATAGCGTCAAGGTGCAAAACGTCGCCAATCCACCTGCCAAGCGTCCCGATTAAGCCAAATCCTCCCTATAGATACCGGGAGAGGCCTTTGTCTAGCTGTAAAGTTTTACGGTTTGTGACGTCATCATTCTTACGGTTTTTTTTTATAAGAGAGGAGGCAAACGAGCATGCGGCTCACCTGATGGTAAGTGACTATCGCCGCCCATGAACAACCGCAACACCAGGATAATTGCAGATGCGTTGCGGGACTTTTAAAATAAAGTAGGCTCTTTTCATGAAGGTCTCTAAGTTGTATTGGCCCGCGAAAATCGCTGGCGGTAGTCGAACAAAGAAGTTGTGCAAGAAAGAAAACTTCTTGTAAATCGCACAATGGTAGACCGCCAATCATTTAGATCGTATGGATGGTATGGCGAGTATTGTCGCGATGTGCGATGGTGAAATTGAGCGGCTGGGAGTAGTCCGAACAATTCCTCTGAGCACTTTCCGTGGTAGATGCGATAAAATACGCAAAGAGATAAAACATCGATCAGAAGCGATTCGTGTCAAAGCCGATAGAAGGCCTTCGCTATGTTTAAATGAACCGCCAAAGCCCCCCCCCACCCCCTGGATTGGTGTGTTAGGTAAACAAGAAGATCACCAGCTGGGCGATCCCGAAGGAAACCGTACAGGCGGTCACTAATCAGCTGGTGCTCCACAAGGTACCGCATGAGTTGGCAGTTAATAATGGATTCCATTATTTTCGAGAACAGGGAGGAAATGGCGATAGGCCTGTGGTTGAACGGATCAGAGCGGTTACCTTTTTTAGGGATCGGGTGCACGAAAGCTGTCTCCATGAATTTAGGACAACGCCTAGGGTGTAGGAGTACCGGAAGGGACGCGTTAGAACCGGTGTCAACTATGGTGCATACATCCTCATCACAATTGGGGGATTCCGTTAGGCCAACTCAATTTGTCTCAAAAATCGCACATCAGGCATAGAACACATTTTGTACGTGGTAGAGCCATGCTACAGCTATATTAGTAGTATAGTTGTAGCACGAATGGGTCGGCTCGACCGGGGAAGGACCATGCTCTCCAGAATACCAGCGTAAAATAGCAGCCTAATGCTGCTGTGTTTCGTATGGTGAGTGTTGAGAACCGGAGACCCTTTTTACTGGCAAAGAGACATTCCATCTTAGTCCTCACGGGTGACAACGCATCTGCATTTTGAGTCTTTATTGAGGATAGATGTAGATGTCTATGGGTCACAGTAACCACTTACCATCAGGTGGACTGTG
This sequence comes from Parnassius glacialis, assembly GCA_033319125.1. Lineage (NCBI taxonomy): Eukaryota > Metazoa > Arthropoda > Insecta > Lepidoptera > Papilionidae > Parnassius > Parnassius glacialis. The sequence goes on along the minus strand of JAVANC010000027.1, from coordinate 8,682,538 downwards.
TGCTCGTTTGTCACCCTATCCTATAAAAAAAATACCACGGGACGGTCGGCGGTGTGTTCCCCCGTCATCGAGAGACGAGTTGGACGCAAAAAGGGAACCTAGAATGTCAGCTTTCCTCAGTGAGTTGTCCCCTTGTGTAGAGATGGTGCTGAACTAATTCCTTGCCAATTCTGACGATGCTCCTGCTTACTGCGTAATGCAGTTTTACAGGAGCGATCAAACCAAGGCTGAGATCTGCCTCCGATTGGTACCACAAATGTATATGTATATATATATATATATATATATATTACATTCCCTGAAGCACCACATAAGTGACAGAATCAGCAACATCGCTGGGACCACCTGACGAGAAGCGAATCAGGCCCCATGGGTAGGATGCAAAGACACCATTCCGTCCCAATCCTCCAAACTAATTCCAAACACGGCGGCAGCCTGCAGAACGCAACCGCGAGGGGAGCGTGAGTGGCACCATACTCCGGATCAGACAATGGTTCGTAAAGCCGAGACGGGCGTCGACGGAAACCTTATATTCGTCTGGATGAGAGGTCAACAGAAGGTCCAACAGGGGAGGTGCATCATCCTCCAAATCTGGAATCCGCGTAGGCGAAGTAACGAGTTATGTCAGACCATATATCAAAGTAAAGTAATAAACAGATCTCTCCGCATGATCGGTTAAACGTGAACCGAGCCATTCGGTGTGGTGGGCGTTAAAATCGCCAAATATCACGATCTCTGTGGATGGGATCTGTTGTGTAGCACAGAGTCTGCATACTTTTGGACGTGGTCGATGAGTCGGTCTGTGTCGGCATTACCGCTATGGGACATATAGCGGCATCCGTAGACGTGAGGATGGCCGTCGCTGTCTACGCGCAGCCAAAGGATGGATGGAAGGTTCGTACCTTCAAGACTGCCGAGGCGTCGAGAATAGATATCCTCCCTGACGTATAATTCAACGGCTAGCAGGGCAATGGTCGTTATGTTAGTAGTAAGTGGTATTTTGCCCCCCCCCCCCAGAATACGCGGGGCACAGGTAAAAATATAGCAGAAAATTCTTTTATGGAGGGTTCTTTACGTATTCTTGTGGCAAAAGTTAGTTTGGGTACAGTAGAATTTTGATAATGAAAGTAGCCTTACCTTGCTCAAAGTCTTCGGATAGGAGACGCTGTTGTCCGTGATCGCTGCGAAAAGTTCCTCCTCGTCTTCTCCATCGAATGGCGGCTGCCCCACCAGCATTTCATACAACAGCACCCCATACGCCCACCAGTCCACCGACTTCCCATACGGCTGGTATAAAATGATCTCTGGTGCTATATAATCGGGTGTACCGCAGAAGGTCTTCGTGGTCTTGTCACCGTTAATGCCCTCTTTGCACATACCGAAGTCGGCGATTTTAATATGGCCGTCCTGATCGAGGAGCACATTATCCAGTTTCAAGTCGCGGTACACGATGCCGCGGGAGTGGAGGAAAAATAGACCAATGGCGATCTCCGCTGCATAGAAACTGAAATTATATGAAATTGGGTAATTGGCGCAATCTGTAGTAAATTAGTAATTTATTAAGAATGGTATCAATTATCGTGTATTGAAAATCAGCGTTGCGATTTTCGCTATGGGGTTTCCATAACTTTGTTGTTTCGTATGGTGAGTGTAGAGAACCGAGGAACCTTGACGTTGTTTTTTAATTTTTATAAGCTTGAAGACGAAAAAAAAAGTTGAGGAATACACGATGAAATATGATAATAATGGTGGTATCCATTAGCAATATGGTCAACTATAATATAAAGGCCTCTTGTAGGGGCAGTGCAAGAATATCCAAAGCTCTATATCGTCCCATGGGTACCAAACAAGGCGACAGAGAGAAAAAAATAAAAAAATGGGCAGAAGCGTCTAACCTAACAACAACCAAATAAAAACCTGCGATTGGCAATCCACATGCTAATCGTCGCAATTTTCGCCCTATGAGGCAGTCTATGGGAAAAGCCTATGTTCAGCAGTGGACATTTGATTTGCTGTATTAAATAAATGAATGAATAATACAGTCCATACGAATAAAGAATTCCCCTGGTTCCCCGGGTGTTGCAGTTGTTCATGGGCGGCGGTAGTCACTTGCCATCAGGTGAGCCGCATGCTCGTTTGCCCCCACTTTTATAAAAAAAAAGAATGGGATTAGAAATGACGGCTCATCGAGCACGTACCGTCAACATGCACAATATTAATAAGGAAAATCCGCCAATAACAGTATATCGTTATAACGTTATATTATTTGGTTAATTGGAGATTTCCTATATATTGGAAAATATTTAAAAATAATTGTATACGCAAGTTGGTACATTAATTTTAAAATAACATTTATAACTAGCGACCTACTCTTGCTTCGCCTGGGTGGAATCTATTAATGTGGCGTTGTTTAGACTTATAATAATCATTAAAGACCATTTATTTTATCCTATCTCTCTATAAAGTTTAGTCTGGATTACTTCTGGTATTAATCTTTATTTGTTCGTAAAGTTTTATTACAATAGGTTCAGCCATTCTGTAGATTAGCTCGGACAGACAGACAAACGAAAATTTTAGAATCATCATGATTCAGTAGCAAAAATATTAACAAACAAAATCAACAATAATTATGAAGAAACTCTCAGAACGCGTTGTAACTCACATATTAGCGAAACCTGACTGAATTTTTTTGTGGTTTATGCATCGATCGATGGCTTTCCCATGACAAGTTATAGAACATATGAAAAACACATACCGCAACGTATTTTTTTTTGCAGACTTTACCGAGAGGTGAATAGATTGGACGCAATTTTTAATCCTATTATTTAACTGCACGGGTAGTGTAAGAATTATGAGAGCGTCACTTATAAATAACTGTACTTATAAATACTTACACGGCAACTGGTTCCTTGAACTTGCCGCACTGTTGTATTTGGAACATCAAATCTCCACCGTTCACGTACTCCATTACGAAGTACAGGCGATCCTGTCAACGATATTTAATAAATTAATTAATTAACGATATTTAACAAAATAATTTGATAAATTGTTAAATAATACATCGATTGATACTCGAAAAAAGCTTCAAAAGTTATTTGTGGTGCTAAACTGTTAAGTACGATTAATGCACTGGTCGTTGTAAGTGGCCGTAACTTTCTACTGTAATCAAAGAAACTGGATCACAACAATGAACGGCATTTATTCAGGCAGATATAAGGTAAAGATAATTAAAAAGACAAAACAATGGACGGCACTTATCAAGACAGAATTAAGTTATGAATAATTAAAAAGAAAAGTATGAATTGTGGTATGCTAAGTAGTCGTTTCAGCCAAGTATAAATAAAGAAACTGGAACAAAACAATGGGCAGTATTCATCTAGACCGACTTATGGTTTAGATAATTGAAAGTAAAGTATAAACTGTGGAATGCCAAGGGGACGTTTCAGCCAAGTATAAATAAAGAAACTGGAACAAAACAATAGGCAGCATTCATTTAGACCGACATACGGTATAGATAATTGCAAGTAAAGTATAAATTGTGGAATGCCAAGGGGACGTTTCAGCCAAGTATAAATAAAGAAACTGGAACAAAACAATTGGCAGCATTCATTTAGACCGACATAAGGTATAGATAATTGCAAGTAAGGTATAAATTGTGGAATGCCAAGGGGACGTTTCAGCCAAGTATAAATAAAGAAACTGGGACAAAACAATTGGCAGCATTCATTTAGACCGACATAAGGTATAGATAATTGCAAGTAAAGTATAAATTGTGGAATGCCAAGGGGACGTTTCAGCAAAGTATAAATAAAGAAACCGGAACAAAACAATGGGTAGCATTTCTGACTGAACTATTGTTTTTATTTATATAATATTATTATCAGAGTGGTTAGTTTTTTATTTATATTATTAAGTCATGTCGACCTCTAAAGTTGACAAGCAAGTCTCGGAGACCAATTTTTTAAGCACGACGAACTAATTAATTTTTAAGATTTATTATACGTAAGAATGTATTTTTTTCAGGCCTACTTTGCCTTTAGTTTAATCCGGCTCTGGCAATAGATCTTACCATAGTCTGGAAGCAAGAGTGCAGCTGAACGAGGAACGGTGGCTTACTGCTGAGTGCCAGCACCCGCTTTTCCACCATCGTGCACTCCACGTCATCATCTTGGATGATGATATCCTTCTTTAAAATCTTGATTGCATACAATTCGTCGGTGCCGCGACGCTCTGCGAGCAATACCTGTAACATTTTTTATAAGTAGATAAAACATGTGTTTTTATAGAATAATATAAGGGTGGCAAACGTGCACACAGTGCACCTGATGGTAAGTGGATTCTGTAGCCTATAGACATCTACATCATTCGTTTAAGAATCAATATGTAGTTGCATTATCACTCTTGAGGACTTACAGTGAACCCGATGGTAAGTCGCTACAGCAGCTCATGGATGCGTGTAACCAGCTTCAAGCAAAGAAAACAACAGCTTTTCTAAAGACTAAAATGGAATGCCTCACATAATATTATTATACTGGCTCTCTATACCGTAAGACCGCAGAACCAACAGGAGTGCACGTACTGCTTTTTGGCGGTATAAATACGTAGTAGCTACCTAGATCTCATAGTTAGAAAAGGAGTCCGTTATTCTACCGTTTCTCTAAAATTTTGATTAAGTCGTTCATTCATCATCATTATAGTCTTTCAAATTGTCTGTGTAATATTATGTTTTGTTGAAATACTTAAAACGTTTAAATTAAAGATAAATCGAAAGTCAACGCGAATAAACTCCTAAATTGTAGATTTTTTGTAGAAAAAAGAAAACTATTATACGAATACATAAGAAAAAAACATACGTGAGTGTCGTGGAACACTCGGTTGGAAAGTTCCTTGCGTAGTATATTATTATTGATAAATGTAGGTATTATATTATTGATTAACAAATACAAATAAATGAATTATTAGCGTCTATTAAAATGAAGCGTCATTTGAAATAAAATAATATATTTTTCATGGCAAGATAAGAAAAAGTGCGAGGGAGATGGATATTATTCCATCTCACTTCCTTATTTTGCCGCCCAGGCCGTCTACACTATGTCACAAGGGGTAGTGAGGAAAATATCTTACACTTTTTGTCGCCTAGCTCCCATCCGCCAAACCCGTACCGTCCGATAAGGAACTTTGTTCCAAAATTAAATTGCATGACGTAATTCCTCCCTCTCCCTTTCGCCAGCGGACAACAAAATGCTCAACCAGTCTTTCGATCCAAAACCATTTGCTTGTCCCTTGTCATGTGTATAGGAATGTAGTGGATTAATTTACCAGTATCTGTGTTTTTGACCGATTACAATCTGAATGTCTTGAAGGCAATAGTGAATAGGCTTTTATTGAGCTAACTCAGTGCATTTTACCTTCTTCGGCTAATCTACTACTTACTATCGGGTGGGACATAAGTCAAGCATTGGCTTATAATTAGTAAAAAAATATATCTATATTACCTTGCCAAAAGACCCCTTCCCGAGGACCATGAGGAAGTTGAAGTCCGAGGCTCGAATGACGTCTGCAGCCGCCATATTGTGCGGCACTTCTCTATCAGGCGGTGCTTGAGGTCTACGCGCGGCAACACTGGTCGCCTGCAAAGCCCATGCCAGTTTTATTTAGTTTGGTTTTTATATATATTTATAATAGTTTGTATAAACATAGGTATGTAATTTTTCTTAAGGATGACACCTGTGGTTACCTATCGGCAAACACCTATCATAGCTATGAACCTTCGTCTCGACAAACAAAGTAAATATTATATTATTAATGTATAACAGTTTAAATAAGATCTTATCTTTTTTAACGGTTTGCAAAAATATATAGGTAAATATCTAAAAAAGTCATTAAGAAGTTGAGTGTTTTTCTTTAAGAAGTGTTGAGTGTTTTTTTTCTTTAAATTATTTGTGTAAATCTTTGCTATTTAAGTTATTTTTTATTATTTTTTTTTGATTTTTTCTTTAATTTTTTGCTAATTTAAGATATTTATCGACTTTGTTGTCTTTATTTTAAGTTACTCATGTGAGGGGTGACAATCATTGATGAACTTTATATATAAGAGTACAAAATGCTTTGTATAACACCTATACAATATGGACTTATAAGTACATATAAGAGAGGCTGACTGGGATTAGCCCGTTTGCAGAAACGACTACAGGCATAATTTCGGACGGCAGGCCACCCCAGATGTCGTGTGATAGAAGGGTTAGCCCTTTATCACACGAAAATTACGTCACTGTAGGATGGATCATCCGATTGCGTCAGGTAGTAATTACGGAGGCTGCACACTTCGCGATTATGCATGGTGAGAGCGCTTGAAAAGCCGCGCCCACCATGTTTCCGCGGCAACTACAGCCTCATTAGTGACGATCTTGGGTGATGCATCCTGTGGGACGTCATAATAGTGCAGACTTTTTTATCCAGAGCGTGCCTACCTGAGTATGCCAAAGGTACATGAGAACAGACATAATCCAACCGTTATATGCGTGTGTTTTATTAACGCCCGACAAAGGACTGTTAAGCACTTTTGTCAAGCGTGCATAAACACATTATTATTATTATTATATTGTGTGAATATGACCTTAATCTGTGAAGCTTTCAGAAGTTACATGATCAGTAACATACGCAATTTTATATACAGGCTTATTTTTCAAAGAGTTCCCAAATTTTCAACTTAAGTTCAATTATACAATATGTAACAAAAACCCTGTGGTTCCCGTTAAGTACGTTATCAGTATCATTATTCAAACGTATAGAAATAAATTTTTTTTTTAAAACTCTAACAATATTTTTTTTATTTTATTCAAAAAAATAATTGTATGCTAATTGTATGTGGTTTTATTACCTCTGCATTGTCCGGGGAGTAAGAGGATTGTCAAAAACCCCACTTTACTTTGCTTTAGCATCGGCTAGTGTCAGTAAGTGGTAATAAAACCACATAAAATATTTTTTTTTAATAAAAAAACTGGTCGAGTTTAAAAAAAAACATTTCTATAGGTTTGAATACTGATCCTAATAACGTACTTAACAGGAACCACAGGGTTTTAGTTACATGTTGTTTATATAATGGTATAGCGTTATTGCAGCTTTTGAAAATACGAGTAAATAAAGTTTCTACTTTTATTTGAAATTATCCCAAATTGAATGGGATTTATGGACAACAACGTATTTGCCTACCGATCGACCATTACGAATGTGTGCGTGCGCAGTAAAATCAGTGAAAATAGTGCATTACCATGCATTTTAAATTTAAAAGAAAATAGACAGAATTTTTGAGATTTTTTTGATTTACTTTTCTTCACCATTTGCCTATATTAGTTATTCTGAACTTTCTCTGCAAATTTGGCCGAATATTGCTAAATAACTCTGTATAATTAAAAATTATTAAATATAACATTTAAATTTTTAAAATTAATATACCTAAAATTTGGACATAATACAAGCATTCCCCATTACAATAATTGCTATTTAATGTTACATTATTATGTCAACTGCATGTTTTACCGACTAGCATATTTGAGCGCTAAATAAAGATTTTTGGAAAGCCAGCAGAAAACCACAATGATAAATAACCTCCCAAAGAATAGAGAAATTGCCTTAATGAAATAAAAATAAATAAGGCCAGCACGTTTGGCAGCTTCTTTAACGCTGCTTCTCGTCACCAGTCCAGGCATTTTATATCTGGTATGAAGAACAAGTTATATGACAACTTGTTCTTCCCACGTTTCGGAAGCCATAAGATCTTGTCCTTTGGATAAGTCGCCTCATATCATACGACACCCAAGGGATAAAACGAACAGCTGGGAGAAAAATTGTCTACTTGGTAATTTCTTGCCGCTCCTTCTCACAAGGTCTCCCGGAGCGATTACGTTGCTATCTTTTCTTTCAAAAAGAGCTTTGTAAAGGCCAATTATTGAATAAAAATATTTTGAGTTTGCCTCATTATTATGAAGTACATTATAAAATTTTATTCTGCGCAATTACCTAAAAGATGATAAAAATGTCGAAAATGTCCAGAATCAGACATGAAAAATAATTATTACAATATTGGTTTACCTTCATTTGGGTCTTCAGTTGAGCGAGATCGGCGCCCTCTTCGGGCACCGGCACGTTGTAGAACTCTCCCTCCTCTTGTGTCAGGAGCTTGAACCATCCTTCGGCCGGAGCTTTCATTACTTCGGAGATCCCGAATGATAAAGAGCCCATGAAGTCGTTTCGGGAGGTGCGATCCCAATCCCATAGCTAGAACATGACGGTGTGTTATTCAAATTTTAAACGAAGAACTCTCGACGTGACCGCATTAGAATCCTTATTATAAAATTAATATTATAAATTTGAAAGTTTGTTTGTTTATTTAGACGTTAGTCCTTCAATCACGCTTAAACAGAGGTCACACAGGACACTTTTCAATCGACTTCAAAAAATAAGGAGGTGCTCAATCCGACTGTATTTTTTGTGTGTTACCTCAGAATTTAGTAAGACGCTATAATTTTGACATTACAAACAGACACTTCAATTTTATTTATTTGTATAGATGTATAGATGTTAAAAATTAATTAACTAAGATCCGCGTGATAAAATAAAATTATGTGTGTCTTACCTAGTATGAAGAGCATCTCCCGCCCTCCCTCAATTGCGTCCACTATCCCCGTCATCACTACTCCCAACACCACTACATAAGAAAAGACACACCACCGTCGTACGACACGTGTTTCGCCTCTAAAAGAGGCATCCTCAGGTGAAGTAGACTCTGCGGTAGCTGATCGCTAAGCAGCTGACTCAGCTCTTCAAATTAGGTAACACACATCATTTTATCTTATTTTTATTCGGATCTTGGCTAATTAATTTTTAACATCTTTAACATTAATTCAATAAAAAATCGGACGGGGTGATGGATACTGTTACTTAAATGACATATAACCAATTATTACTAAAGTTTAATTTACACATAGCGAAGCGAGCGATGAATATTATCATCTAGAATCGTCGCCGTATTACGCAGTTACTGTGCAGTATAAATGACCCCAACTTCAAAAAACAATTTTATCTTTATGATGGATAGTATATTGTTTTTACTTCACGATGGCGGGTTGTTTTTACTTGTAGTGTAGGTGCACATGCATACTGTTTTAGTATGCGTAAGCCAGAGTCAAAAATTATAATCGAGTATTGTCCGAAGAAAAGTTGTTCACAGTGATTTACTAAAATAATTATTGTAATAATGAACAACGTGTCCTTTACTGCTTTTACTAAGTGTAAAAGTAAAGTCTTCGTCCGTCTTCTTTAGATAAAACATCTACAAAATATTAAATAATTTTAATTTCACGTATCTTATCACGTTTAATATAATTTTTTTTCAATTCCCGACGTTTCGGGCGCTTTAGGGCACCCATGGTCGAAGGGGGACTGAAGTTTTTGACGTCCTGATGTCATAGTTAACGAAGACTACCTTCAACTATTAAATATTAATGTTTAATCCGATCTACGCGGAACAAGCTTACAGTATCTTGCCGTTTGGTCATCGGTGCTTCACACCGCTTCGCTCCGATAAGTCTGCAGTATGCCAACATGTTCAGGATCGTACCAACCAACCATTACATAAGATTTGATAGACCAGTAACAGTGGTAGAGCCACGCGGCAGCTTTTGCTGTCGCACGGATGGGCCGGCTCGAACCGGGGTGGTACCACGACCTCACAGAATACCAGCGTGATGTAGAGGTTTACCTCTGCGTTTCGCTTGGTGAGTGCAGGTGGCCGGAGGCCGTTTTTACTGAAAATGAGGCATTCCATCTTAGTCCTCACGGGTGACAACGCATCTGCATTTTGATTCGCAAACGAGGATAGATGTAGATGTCTATGGGCCGCAGCCACCACTTACCATCAGGTGGACTGTGTGCTCGTTTGTCACCCTTATCCTATAAAAAAAAAACATAAATTCTCGAACTCTTTAAAATAACACCGATTCCTGCCAAGAATGATTCGCGTGGCTGTTGAAATTAAAAAAAACATCCTAATTTCAACCGAGAAGATAATTGGATGCTAACATTTGCAGGGGATCTCATCTCATAATTAATAAAATTCAATCCAAATCCAACGTCGCCCGAAACGTAGCGAAATAAAAAAGTTAAAATTAAAAGCGGTAAAATCCGTAAAATTAGTTTTATTTAACATGTACCCTTACAGCCTATTAACGTACACTGCTGAAAATAGGCCTCCCCCATAGATTGCCTTATAGGAAATTGCCATTTTAGCCACGCTTGGCAAACTGGTTGGTAACCGAATTTTTTATTTTTGCCGTTATTAGGGAAACTCTGCTGCCCATCTCCTGATTTGTTTCCCTCTGTCGCCTCTTACGACACCCACGGGATGATATGGGGTAGTGGATATTCTCACACGGCTATTTTAATAATCCCCATTACATACTAGGTATATAAATGTAGGTAGCAGGGCTCCGTTTCTGTCTAGGACTGCGTCTTGGTTGGTACAACAATCCCTTTACCTATTCGCTATATAAGATATATTATAAGATAACACCTAATGCAGTAACCGGTTTGAAGTTAAGAGATATTCAGTATAGTTACAGGCAGTAAGGCATTCCATCTAAGTTCTCAGATGCGCATTTTTTTAATAAGATAGGGTGACAAACGGGCACACAATCCACCTGATGGTAAGTGGATCTTACTACCCCATATCTTTCCGTGGCTGTCGTAAGAGGCGACAGAGGGAAACTGAGCCAGAGGATGGGCAGCAGAATCTTTCTGATAACAGCAAAACAACAATAAAAAACTGCGGTTGCCAACCCGCTCGCCAAGCGTGGCAACTATGGAAATATACCCCCCAAGATAGTAACGAAGAGATGGCCCCAAGTCCGCGGCGGCCCCGCTATTCCTGGCTACGGTGGCGACCATGGTAACGGCGGGGCAGGGGGTGCTAAGAATCTCCAGTGGAGGTTCGGTTGCCACCTACGACGACCCGACCTGGGAACTTATAACGCACGCACCCTGAGGACTGACGAGAAGATCCTGGAGCTGGAAGAAGAGATAGAAAAGTGCACTGGAATATCATAGGATTATCCGAGGTCCGAAGAGAGGGGGAAGACACGGTAATCCTCGAATCCGGCAACTTGTTCTATCACCGGAAGGGCGACGATCTGTCCCAAGGAGGTGTCGGTTTTATCATCCACAAGTCTCTCGTTAACAACGTTGTAAAGATTGGGAGTGTGTCGACGAGGGTTGCGTACCTTATACTCAGAATCACCAAACGGTATTCGCTGAGGGTCATACAAGTTTACGCACCAACACCCCGATGAGGAGGTGAAGGAAATGTATGAGAATATCTCTAGAGCCATGCATTCCTCCAAAACCCACTATACGGTGTTAATGGGAGACTTAAATGCAAAACTAGGCACAAGAAAGAACGAAGAGCTGAAAGTAGGGAAATTCGGAATAGGGCAACGGAACCCAAGGGGCCAGCAGCTGGCCGACTTCATGGAGAAAGAGGGACTCTTTATGATGAACTCTTTCTTCAAGAAGCGGCTCCACAGGAAGTGGACCTGGTCGAGCCCCGACGGTTCGACAAAAAATGAGATTGACTTCATTATGACGACCAGACATCAACTGTTCAGTGATGTCTCCGTGATCGCGAGGGTGAAAACCGGCAGCGATTACTGAATGGTGAGAGGCACACTGAACCTAAACGTTAAGTTGGAGAGGTCACGTCCAATGAAATCAACGCTCCGTCCCCCTCGTGCTCTAATCCAAAGTCCCGAAACCTTTCAGCTCGAGCTACGAAACCGATTTCAGTGCCTAGAAGATTGCAATGCAGTAGACGATATGAATGACAAGCTCGTGAAAACTGTTCATGCGGTCGGAGCTAAGTTTTGCAAGACCCGCCGCAGAACACAAAAACTCTCCGATCACACTCATGGCTGTTAGACGGGATATGAAGCTGCAGTCTTTAGTAGATTTGACAGCATACAGGCAACTGAACAGACAGATCTCCAAATGCATGCGGCGGGACTTACGCAACTTTAATACTGGTCGTATTGAAAAAGCCATCGAGCGGAACCAGGGCTCCAAAGTCTTTGCTAGATATCTGTCTGCCAGAAAGAGCCAACTGTCGAAGCTGAAGACCGAGTGTGGCAGCGTCGTTTCCGGGACACCTGAGATTTTGAGTGAGATTGAGAGGTTTTATGGGCAGCTGTACACATCATCGTTGGAGCCACACGCAAGTGTAACGATCCAAGAGCGAGTCTTATCCGACACTATTCCCATGATATCCCGGACGTCAGTCTGAGCGAGATTAGAATAGCTCTCCAGCACCTTAAAAACCGCAAGGCCAGGATGAATTTACAGCGGCAAGGCGAGGATGGAATTACAGCAGAGCTTCTTTAAGCGGGTGGGTAGTAAACATTATTAAATCAAATGACAATTTTTGACATACTCGACGGCTTTAAATTTTTACTTTTTCTACAGATGTTTTTCTTTTTTATCTGTGTTACCTCATAACTTTTTACTGGGTGAATCGAGTTCGATGATTCTTTTTTTATTTGAAAGCTGGTGCTTCACATGTGGTCCCATATAAATTTGATCAAGGTCGTATCAAGTAATATTAGCGACAATGGGTTAAGGTGCGGCTGGGGTGGCCCTTGGGCCATGCCAAAGCCACGTTGTTGGCCTGTTTGTTGGTGGTTGGCCATCTGGTAGGTTTTTCTGCTCGTTTTTACCTCCGATAATAAAAAAAAACTTACATATTATGAAGAATGTGTATGGAGAGACAGTAAAGAAAAAATATTAATTACCTCAATAAGTAACCTTCGGTCTTTGTCCTCTGGCTTGAGGTCGAAGGTTATTGTCTCGTTCCATACGGGGTTGAGTGTGCTTCGGATGGTCTTGGTTTTTTTCTTAACGTTGTCCGAGTCGGGGATCAGCTTCAACTTCACGTAGGGGTCCGAGAGTCCGTTAGGGTCCATCGGGATCAGATTGCGGCCTTGCTTCACTGTTTAGAATACATATATATATATAAATATTATATTATTAGTTTTCATATCACTTTGTTCTTTCAAAGGTTGAATAGAAATTTCAAGTTGTGCCAAATAAGGCATTCCTATTACCATATTTATTACAAAGAGAGAACCCTATATAACAGCTAGATAAAACAAAATTGAGGAGTAACCAAGGTCTGATTCCCGCTAGTGAAGTAATCTAATAACTCAATAAAAAACCACCTTTGGCAGTTACATAGTAAAGACAGTCCCTACATAGACTCCCTTCTCTGGCGGGAGAATTATTTTTTTCCATTACCAAACAAATAAACAATTCCATTAACAAACAAGGCAGTGTATATTTGGGAGCGAAAGAGAGATGTGGGAATCAATCAATAAAAGTTCTCGAGGGTTGCAAAGAAGCGCGTTCAGATCACGTCGAGGTCACCAATTTTGTTACCGGTCATCGTCACCAGGCACGATGTTTTCAACCGGGGATGTGGTTCCGGGTATGGGATTGCAGTGAGGCGTTGTGATAGTGACAGCGCCACGAGAAGATATTTTTTTCCTTAACATGGCAAGGACGCCGAAACTGAGGAGATGCCCGAGTCGAATAAACAATTTTTCCGGACTGATACGATTTAGAGACCTTCAAAAAAAGAGCCTACTCTTTTTTAAAAGGCTGGCAACGCATCTGCAATTCCCCTGGTGTTGCAGTTGGTCATGGGCGGCGGTAGTCACTTACTATCAGATGAGCCGCATGCTCGTTTGCCCCCTCTTCTATAAAAAAAAAACACGCACTTTAAACTGCTGTTTATTCGACCGATAGAAATATCTAAGTGCAACTAAACTAACATCTAATGCAAAACAATTCACCTTCGACAGTAAGTTTGTTGCCTTGGCAGGATACAGAGAGCTGGATGCGCCCGCGCCGCTCCGTGTGATCGCAGCCGCAAAGATTTGGCACCGACTCCTCGCATCGCTTGTGTACGTTCATGTCGCATGCTGGGTGACCAAATATTAATAATATATTGTTTGATTTTGTAAATAACATATAAATATAAATAAATGTACTTTACTAATCATGTTCGAAAAATTGCTACATACGCTGTAGGGACACAATTAATGCCAATCGGCGATTTTATTCCAAAGAGTCAAAGATATCAGAAAACTATTTTCTACAATAATTTAAATTTAAATATGTTAAACAAAAATATACGAATATATTTATATTTCACAAATGGGCATTCGTTTTTTAGTGGATGGCCAAGTACTTGAAGTGCCTTTGTACATTAAAGTTATTAAAATGATATTATCTGTATCGTCTATTAAATTGAGGACATAATGGCCAATCAATTCATGATTATATGTTTTAGTACAACGGGTAATGATTTCTAAATAGGTAAATTATATTCACCACATCGCTGACCTTCCTGAATCATATTTTACGATTTATGATTTAAGAATGATACTTTAGCCTTATAAATCACAGATAATCACTAAGTTTTGTTCTAAGTTTAATTGTTTATCATCATCGATGCAGCTCATCACGTGTCTATTGCTGAACGTAGGTCTCCCTCGTAGGTGAGCAATCTTATCAGGGACTATCTACAGGATTGAACAGGCACACGTGGCAAAAAACGCAAAGAAACCATTCCAGAAAAGAAAGGTTCTGGAATGGTTTCTTTTATTTTATCCTTTACGATCATCCGTTCCCGATCCAATTGATCTGCGATCTGATTGTGCAAAGTTGGTGTAGGTACGGGTTTTTTGTGTTCAGTCAAATTATTTTAACTCTTTAATTTTCGACTTGAATTATCTTTTGGGGGTTGTTTACAATAGTAGCAACTGCAATTTTTTAATTAATAAGTTTCCCTCTGTCATCTCCTACGATATCTATGGGATGATATGTACAATATTTATGGGTAGGTACTATGATATTCTCATACGCCGCCTCAACACGGCGATCTGTAGGAAGTCGATAGATGGAGGTGGCTCAGTTACGGATTTTGTACTATTTCTAGGGGGAGACCTATTTTCAGCATGGGACTTGTGAAGGGAATGTCGATGATGATGATTAAACTTGAATCATCTAGTAACGAAACAATATTATCATTTGGAACAAACCTTTCCAATAATCTCCGTTTCTCGGTAGAAAACTTTGAAATAAATTATTCTATTCCTTACCTTGTTAATTATTCCCAAGCGCGGTAAATTTATATTCAATGGAGTAATTAGTTTAATTTGTGCAACACACTATAATTAAAATTCGTGCAATACATATTACATTTTCTTACGTATTCTGTTTATTTTCAATTAATTCAAGATACATATTAGGTTATTTCTGTGAAATGTAAAATATAAATATAGATATAGATAAAGATATGCGCAGACTGGGAACGTATGCAAAGTGGTTTAGAATTTAAAACCAATTAGTAATTTAAATCGCAAGGGAAATATGATTGCGTTGAAGACGTGACAAATTAATACGTAGATTCTCTAAAAAAAAATCGAGCTTCAAATCGATTTCTTGGTATTCATTAAGCGCTGCCTGTGTTTTAACTCTTTGCAATTAATTTGGATGACAACAAATTACAAATTTTCTTTAAAAATCTGGCTAACAAATAACGATACCAATGTCAAACACATTAAAGCAGTACAAGTGCATTATATTCAACCTAAGCAGAACGTAGCTTTTTGCTGAACATAGATTTTAGAGATTCTCTCTGTTATACACAATTATTGTGACTACACGTTACAAACAAGGTATAGGTATAATTGATCTCATTTTTAGTTTGTAAATTAATGTAAACTATAGGGTGTTATTTGATTTTCAATTTTTGATTTTCCACGTAACGTCAATTTGAATCTAGCATTAAGCAACAAACGAAAATAAACAGAATATGTACTCAATAATATGCAAACAAATACAACATTTATTTTGTTACAAAAAAATATATTTTTAAAATCGAGAGATTGTGAAGTGAATGATTAAAATAAAAATAAAAGTATATAAATATAATTAAATCGAATATGCCTTTTCTCCAAAGACTTACCCCACCCGCACGGACACCCTACCTAGATTACTAGCAAAACGTCCATTCAAAAACGTTAAACTCAAATTACATAGACTGGTGATGGGGAGAAGCATTTCTATAACGAGGGTATCGATTCTGCGTTCACAAATCTTGCAATGTATCCTGGAAAGGTATTTTTCCCGCAGTGGATTTAACAAGGCTGATAATTGCAATATACAAGTTGATATAATTGATGCTTCCAAATTATTATTTTTGAATCTTGTAACGAGTTGTGGATAAAATGTATAAATATCAGTAATTTACTCATTTGACAAATATTAAACAAAACACAAGCCCACATAAAACTAAAGAAGTGCAAAGCAACATGTTGAAAGCTTGTCAGATGTTAGCACTTGAATAAGAAACATAATGATGGAATCGATAACTCTACAAAACTACTGAATGAAATTGCATACGGGACAGCATGCAGATAGCTTTCACGCAAGCATACGGTTATGTGTATATAAAGGTGAGTTACGGTATTGAAAATAAAGATTAAATACAGTTACAAAAATAAATCAGAAATCATAAATGCAAATACAAACTCACAAGTATTTGGAATCAGCGTTTGGAATCAGTAATTCAATTTAAAAAAGGATTAAGCCCGGACCATGTTCACAGTATCCATTAGTTCTTGGACGTTCCATGCTATGGGGAATCATACAATTTCCATCTAATTTTACTATTTTACTCGGCATTGTACGGCCTTGATTAATAATATTGATTTAAAATTGTTAATACGTTACTATCTTTTTCAAATTATTCATTCATTCATTCCGTATGTTTTATTATCTACACAATTATAGTTCACATTTAGTGCTCCATGGAACCCATTCAGATGACGACATTCCTGAGATTCATTAACTACGATTTTTGTTGTGAGAGCTAACACAATTTTGAGACCCGTTAAAATAGTCGTATACCTTCGCATTTATATCCTTGATGCGCGAGGCCGTGAAGCAACGTACCACAATGGTCACAAAACGTCGGTGCAAGGAACGTCCAGTTTTTCCATTTGTGCGGGGTATACGCGGCCTTGGCAATAATAAATTTTCATAAATAATAATCACCTCTGACGGCTTTTACTTAGCTTCATATGTTACAGAGTAATGTTGAAAGAAATTATGAGATACATTAAAGAGTAAAAATTGAAAAATCATAGCAGACAATTGCCCGAGCAAACTGTTTACAGAAGCAAGTACCTTTTTAACCTTAATTGGGCTAAAAGAATAAACAATTTGCACGAGCAAATAGTAAGATTATACTACAATAAACCTTAACACTATAAGAAGACAGATTAAAAAAACAACACCACCCATAGCTGAAAATAGAATGATAGAATAAAAAATAAGCTTTAGCTGGCCAAGCGTAAATGAAACGAAGCTGAAAAAGAGAAATCGTGTATCATCTTCCATCCCCCGGCGTTGTACCTTGACATTTCAAGCCTTGATGGATGAGGCCGTAGAGAAGAGAGCCACAGTGGTCGCAGAAGGTCGGCGACGCGTACGTGCAGACACGGAAGTTGTGGCGTGTACGAGTGTCCTGTTGATTACACATAAGTGAACGAAAAGTTTGGTTGCGTTAATGATTCATTTGACGAGTTAAAACGAAAAATCTCGTAAAAATCGTAGACAAGTAAAGGCGTTCCGATTTTTCTTCTTTTTTTAAGACATCTAAGTTCTTTTTATTTTTAGATTATATTTTTTATGTGTATGTACCAGCTTTTGTTAATTCCCTCGCGGTAATCTTTATTTTCCTGTTGAAAAAAAAATGTTACAGGATATTTTTATATTTATAGAGCATTTTTTTAATTTGAGAAATTATTGATTTTATATCCGTTTATGTTTATGATTTAGTAAAAACATTTAAGCATGTTAACTAGACTTTTGTATATCGTAAATAATTTTTTTAATGATTGTATTGGATTCAGCCCGTTGTAAATGTCTATTTAATAGCTAGTTAACTAGTTATTTTTACGTGGTAGAGCCATGCTGCAGCTATATTAGTAGTATGGTTGTAGCACGAATGGGTCGGCTCGACCGGGGAACGACCACGCTCTCACAGAATACCAGCGTAAAATAGCAGCTTAACACTGCTGTGTTTCATATGGTGAGTGTAGAGAGCCGGAGACCCTTTTTACTGGAAAAGAGGTATTCCATCTTAGTCCTCACGGGTGACAATGCATCTACATTTTGATTCGCAAACGAGGATAGATGTAGATGTCTATGGGCCACAGCAACCGCTTACCATCAGGTGGACTGTGTGCTCGTTTTTCACCCTATCCAATAAAAAAATCTATATGATTAGCATTTTTTATATTATACCAGAAACAAAAAAGCTAATTATTTTCTTTAATTAGCTTTTTTGTTTTTCTTAAGAATTTTACATATAAGTCATACAAGCAAGCGCGGATTATTTGTGGCGATGTCGGTGACGGATACTTTAAACAGATAATGACCGCCTTCTGATACAAGACAATTTTTATATTGATAAAAATATAATATGTATAATTATCATATAATTATATGTATTATATTTATATTAAGGAATTTATGGATGGTAATAATCCCTAGGTGTGATCGCTACCAAGCCATTTCTAATTCGTTTTGTGTTATTAATTATTGTGTAACATATTAAATTATCGTGAACTGTACTATCTTCAAATAATAATGTTCTGCTGTATTTCTTGCTGGTTCTTCCCAGGACAGAGGTATTTTCCGAACAAGTGGTAGATTAAACATAAGAGTGACTTTCAATAAGTATATATTTAAAATATATATTGTGTAAAAAAAGTTCAAATATAGTATCAAAATAAATTAGTATATTAGTTTGTCTTTAACTTGGCAATCATACAATCTTGATGATATAAAGAAAATAAGAAAAAGACGTTACAGTTCTCCATTAGTCCTCCATACAGGTTTCTTCGTTGTTCTTGTCTATTACCAAGACCGTGGTAAGTAAACAATTAAAAATTTCAGTGGCGTCAGAGTGTGTCCTTAAAGCTTCTAGGGTCATCAAAATACTTAAGGTTGTAATGTTATTCATTAATTTATATTATTAAATAATTATTAAAAGATGAATCGACTTAAGTTTCGTCGGATTTAAATTTATATGAGATGTGATCTACACGAAAGTATAAGATTTTCATCGAAGAGAAAATTCGCAAAGTGGGTTCTTTACCGCAACGTAACTGATATTCCAAAACGTTTATAAGTAGAGTAAAAAGTAAAGAAAACAACCATGTACGGCCCACCTAATGGGCACAGACTTTTTGCCTCTTAGTTCTGATAAGCGAGGAAGAATCCGCCGCACTGCACCGAACTCGTTGCGTTTCTGTGGACTGTCTCAACCACGTCATCGAAATATACACATGGCATTGAGTCAGCCATAGACTTAGAATATACTGGCGTTCTAAGTCTATGGTGTCAGCCATGTTCGGAAATGAAATAGACGACGCAGCGGCAGTGGGTATATTTATATGAACTATTTCGACCCCCCATAACTCAGAAGTTGTTAGACCTATACAGTTGTGATTTGTTTAAGGGTTATCGGCTTCGCCACTAAAAGGGTTGATATTAAATCAAGGGATCTAAAGGAATAACTAGAGATAATGTTCTATGAACTGCTATGAAGCTTGGCGCCAGTTTAGAGCCACGCGGCAGCTTTTGTTGTCACACGGATGGGCCGGGTCGAACCGGGGTGGTACCACAACCTCACATAATACCAGCGTGAAGTAGAAGTTTACTTCTTCTGCATTTCGCCTGGTGATTCCCCCACCCCCTCCCCTTAACATGGTAGCGGAGTTGAATAGAAGACTACCCCAGGAGGATACCAGCACCCCTGATGACGGAGAATCCCTCGCTGAGTATCCACGCTCAAGCTACCCTATTTTTTTGAGCGTGGATGCTCAGGCTGTCCCGCTTATTCCGGGGGGGGGGGGGGGAATTCCGCTCGAGACAAAACCTGCTCGGGGTAAGCGGAACAATAAGACAAAGGCATCCCATCTGGAGACGGCCTTGCTCTTTTTAACCGAGACACAAGTGTCCATACTTCGTATCAGCCGGAGAGGACAATTTATTTCCTTGTGTAATTTGTGCCCCGGGCTGGATTTTGTGTGTACGTCAGAGAGGACATCTGTTTTCGACGCTTCGGCAGTCATGAAGGTACGCACCTGTCCATCCTATAGCTGCGCGTAGACACGACAGATATCAGATCTCCGTCGATGCCTCTCTTGGCTCTTCGGAACATTGTCTGATTCGTAGTACGGTGCTCACGCTCCTATCTCAGTTGCGATCTGCACCTTGCCGCCGTGTTTGGCACTATAGGTAGGCCGATTGGGATGCGATGCGGTCTTTTTTTGTATCCGGCATTCATCATTGCGGCATTTGTCATTTGACGGCTCCGTGGTGCAGTGGCTTAGCAATGAGTTGTTGCGCTGGGGGCCGCGGATTCGAATCCCGCACGGAACAAGTATTTGTATGGCCTACAAATAATTGTTTCGGGTCTGGATGTTTGACCTCGTGCAATTCATGTTTGTAAACTGCCTCCACGACACAGGAGAAAATCGCAGTGTGGGTATACGTTTAAAAAAATCCTACCTTTGGGTTTGCTTCTCGCCGGATGATCCCAACCTTCTTGCTGATGTGGTACTTCAGGGAATGGACTTATTTATTCCATCATCTGTGGTGCCTATCGGAGGGAGAATACAGCCATGGTTTGGTCGCTCCTGTAAAACTGCATCACGCTATAAGCAGGAGTGCTACCGGGCCTGGGCTGAGGCATCAACGTTCCAGGATGTAAGCACCAGCGCTCTTAAAAAGAAGTATAATTTCGGCTCCAGGTCCTTCAAAAGTGTCATTGCCAAGGCAAAGTTAGAGCACGTTGGCAGAATTGGCGAGAAGCTAGTTCGCCTTCCTTCGAGAACACGTGCATTCTGGTCTCTCACCAAGGCTGTCCAAGGGAACTTCTGTCAGTCATCTCTGCCATCTCTGCACAGGGTGGACGACTCACCGGCTCATGATGCAAAGGAGAAAGCCGATCTGCTAGGCTCTCATTTTGCTTCCAACTCGAATCTCGATGACGGGGGGAACACACCGCCGACCATCCCGCGGTGTGAGTGCTCCATGCAGGAAGTAGTTTACACAGCACTCGGTGCGGAAAGCCCTCCTATCCCTGACCGTCAACAAGTCGAGTGGGCCTGATGGAGTCCTACCTATTGTGTTGAAGACGTGTGCTCCAGAGTTGGCACCGGTTTTAACGCGTCTTTTCCGGTATTCATATTCCCTAGGCGTAGTCCCGAACTCATGGAAGGCAGCTTTGATGCACCCGATCCCTAAAAAAGGCAACCGCTCAGATCCGTCCAACTACAGGCTTATCGTTATCACCTCCTTGTTCTCCAAAGTAATGGAAACCATTATTAACTGCCAGCTCGTACGGTACCTTAAGGATCACCAAATGATTAATGACCGCCAGTAAGATTTCCGTCAAGTCGCTCGGCAGGTGATTTTCTAGGTTACGTAACTCATAGATGGGCAGAGGCAGTGGAGTCCAAGGGGAGGCATCGGCCGTTAGTTTGAACATAGGGAAGGCTTTCGATCGGGTTTGGCACAAGGCGCTTGTTTTGAATCTTCCTATGGGCTTCCCGAGAAATTGTGCAATTGGATCATCAGATTTCTTGCAGATTGGAGCATCAAGGGCGTAGTAGACATTGCATGTTTCGATTACAAGCCCATTAACGCTGGTGTTCTACAAGTCTGCGTGCTATCACCAACGCTATTTTTTCTGCATATCAATAATAAGTTGCAAACTGGTAACATTCATTGCTATGCAGACGACAGCACTGGTGATGCTTTATACACCGGCCGTGCCAATAATTCTCACGAAAACGTCGCCGAGTACTGGAACAAACTTGTATCTGAAGTCGAGACTTTGTTGAACAAAATCTAGGATTGAGGGCGACTAAATCTAGTCCAGTTCAATTCCCAGAAGACACAAGTTTGCGCGTTTACCGCTGAAAAGAACCCCTTTGTTGTATCTCCTCAGTTTCAAGGCACTCCCCTTGTTGCCTCAGCCAGTATCGGAATCCTCGGTGTCGACATATCGAGTGACGTTAAAAAGCCTCTAAAAAGCTTGGCGTGCTTAGCAGAGCGGGACAGTATTTCATGCCGGCACACCGCTTGCAACTTTAGAAGGCGCAGGTTCGGCCCCACATGGAATACTGTTCACATCTTTGGGCAGGGGCGCCCCAGTGACAGCTTATTCCACTTGACCGCATCTAGCGCAGAACGGTTCGAATCATCGACGACCGAGTTCTTGCCGATCGGCTTGACTAACTGGCACTGCGTAGAGATGTTGCATCTCTTTGCGTATTTTATCGCATCTACCACGGGGAGTGCTCTGAGGAATTGTTCAGACTAATTCCAGCCGCTCAATTTCGTCATGTCAAATCGCGACAAAACTCGCGATACCATCCATACCACTATAGTTGTACGAGGAAAAAGATTTAGAATAAGTTTTCTTCCTCGCACAACTTCCTTGTGGATTCGATTACCACCAGCGATTTTTCCGGGCCAATACGACTTAGGGACCTTCAAGAAAAGAGCCTACTCCTTTTTAAAAGGCCGGCAACGCATCTGCAATTCCCCTGGTGTGGCAGTTGTTCATGGGCGCCGGTAGTCACTTACCATATTCTAAAATGTTTAAAAAAGTTTGCTCCACAGCCAAATCGTTACATATTAGCAACAAAATTAAGATGGTTAAGAATAAAATTAAAATGACGTGGAGTATAATTAACAGCGAAACCGGTAATGAAAAACCTCGTAACGCAAACTATCAATTAAAAATTAACAATGAATTGACTAAATCAAATCAAGAAGTCGCAGCGGTGTTTGAGAAATATTTCACTGATATTCCTATTTTGACAACAGAGTCTTTGAATACTTCTCCAACTGTCGCCGAGTCATTACTCAAACAGAATGTTAATATCTGTTTAAAAGAATTTAGATTTGAAAAAGTATTACCGCAAGATATTGTAAAATACTTCAAAACCATTGATGTAAAGAAAACCGCAGATTTGTGGGGGATTTCCGTGACAGTTATTGCGTCCATAATAGATTTAATTGCACCTCATCTTGCTATTATTTTTAATACTTGTATCGATTCTGGTGTGTTTCCTGATTTAATGAAGTATAGTAAAGTAATACCTTTATTTAAATCTGGTAGTACATTGGACCCCGCTAATTTTAGACCTATTTCTGTACTACCAACTCTTAGTAAAATTTAAAAAAAATTATTTTGGATCAATTGTTAATTTTTTTTAATACAAATAAATTACTTCATAAAAACCAATTTGGATTTACAAGGGGTCGCTCGACGTCTGACGCCGGCGTTGAGCTTATGAAATATATTTTTAATGCCTGGGAGAATTCACAGGATGCCTTAGGTGTTTTCTGTGATCTTTCCAAGGCTTTCGATTGTGTTCATCATGAAACATTAATCAGGAAACTACAACATTACGGTGTAAAAAATTTGGCGCTTAGACTTATTACTTCATATTTAAGTAACAGAACTCAAAAAGTCGTGATAAATGGTAAAGGTTCCTCCGGATCGGTAGTATCAATGGGCGTTCCTCAGGGCTCGATTCTTGGGCCATTCCTGTTTTTAATCTATATTAATGACTTACCTTATCTTGTAGGGGACAATCACGATATAGTATTATTTGCTGACGATACCTCTTTAATTTTCAAACTCAAACGGCAGTTAATTAATTATGACGATGTAAATAATGCTCTATCGAAATTAGTACATTGGTTTAACGCCAACAATATGCTCTTGAACGGCAATAAGACAAAGTGTATTAAATTTACAATACCTAATGTAAAACATTCGAATACCAATGTGCTATTAAATGGGGAGGAGTTGAGTCTTGTGGATACCACTGTTTTTCTCGGTATTACTATTGACGCGAAACTTCGAACTTAAATTAGCAAGCAGACTTAGTTCTGCAGCATATGCTGTAAGAAAGATTAGAAGTCTCACAGATGTTGAGACAGCTAGATTAGTGTATTTTAGTTACTTTCATAGCGTAATGTCTTATGGAATTTTGCTATGGGGTAATGCGACTGATATTGAAGCTATATTTGTTTTGCAAAAGAGAGCCGTTCGGGCGATTTATAACCTAAATTGTAAAGAGTCCCTCAGACAAAAATTTAAAGAAATAAACATATTAACTTTGGCATCGCAATATATTTATCAAAATCTAATGTATGTACATAAAAACATAAATAGCTTTAATAAGAATAAGGATGTGCATTCTTTAAACACTAGGAACAAACATAAGCTTGTAATACCAGTTACTAGACTCCACAGAATCAGTAATTCATTTATGGGGCAATGTATACGCTTTTACAACAAAATCCCAGAACATATTCAAAGTTTATCAATAAACAAGTTTAAAAGTTTTATTAAAGAAAAACTGTACAAAAAGGGTTATTATAATATCAAGGAATACATGAATGAAAATAACCCCTGGGAATAAGGTGATCGCCACCATGCTGGTTCTATTAAAAATCATTTAAAAATTGTATAAATGAAATTATTGTTAAGTGAAATATGTTTGAAAAAAAAAGTCCCGCTGGGTTTCTTGCTGGTTCTTCCCAGGACAGAGGTATTTTCCGAACCAGTGGTAAATAAAAAATGACTTTCAATAAGAATTATGTAATAATCAATATTGAATAAAAAAATTATTCTATTCTATTCTATTCTATTCATAAGGTGATCAGGTTCTCTACAAAAGAAAAAGATCTCAACTCAACACGGCCAATAACCCTGAACCGAATTGTTTGTACCGAAATTGGCTGGTCCTATCTCATTTACGTAATGTAAAAATATGGAATTTTAAATTACATACTTAGACATGCGGGTTTCTTACCTTCGCCACCCAATACGTGGTAAATAAATACTTAAAATTGACATATATAATAGTCGGAATAACAACCTAAAACTATTCATACCCAACTGTGCAACGCGAGGGAGGGTGTTTAGTATGTACAAAGCAAATATATATAAGCTATATGTATAGCTTATATATTATGTATGTTTGTTACCGTTATCCGTTATTCGTTGAGGAAGGCCGTGACAGAAATTCGGTGTGGTGGAGGATAGGCATTACAGTCCATTCGTTACAAAATAAAATGGGTTATGGTAGCTTAATATAACATACTAGTACACCGTACTGTATCAAAAATCCAATACTGAATATAGGCCTCCCCCATAGACTGCCTCATAGGAAGGCATATTTTTCATAGTTGCTACGCTTGGAAAGTGGTTTGCCACCCGCTATTTTTTTTATAATTTTGAGTTCTCCTATTTCATTGCCCTTTTTCGCCTCTATTTAATTCTACCCATCTTTATTAAATATAATAAAGTACCCCCAATTACCCGCAATACGATACCTATCTAAACACTAAACCAATTATTCTTAAGGAAAGCATTCCTTTGTGTATTGCTCAGTGCGAATCATCGTCTATTTTGTTAATAAGATTTTGGATTAAATTTTAAATATGTTCAAAAGGTTGGAGTTGTTTTATCGCTCTTTCGAGTATCCATCTCATTGTGAAAAATAAATAAAATGCCTTTGTTCATTTTGAAATGTGTTGAAGCGCCTGTCAAATTATATTAGCAGTTCTCATGCCAATATTAGTCCGTAAGCTGTGTAGGTATGTTTAAAAAATGTTGTACCTGTCGTCGTTGTAAAAATTAGAGATCAAGTAAAGGTCGATTGAGGAAATTACTGCATTTTATTATTAAAAAGAGATCAAATTCCTATCCATGGTCCTTCGAGCCGGATTTGAAAAAACGTAATTGGACAAGATATTATTTAGTGGAATACGCTTGGGAAGTCTTAAATATTCGTTGTGGAAATACCACCGAGGGAGTGAAGATATTTAACCAAGAAATCTGGAGTCTTAGCCCCTTAGATATTGGACTATTATTTAATTTATTTAACCCAGCACTCATTATCAGGTAGTATTTTGTGTAAATCGACTGCTAATTTATCAGGTTAGTACCAAATTACCTATAAAATAATTACGTATAACTTAAAGTATTTAATCGGCTAAAATTCATTTAATATTGTTTTATATAGTTTCTAATAACCGTCAAATCATAATTAAATTAAATTATAAAGCTTGGTTAAATTATATTGACGATATTATAATTTTTTTTTCTTTATTGGTATAAACTGTTTTTTAAAAAATAAGTCAAGAGAGTGTATAATTGAAAAAATTGCATAATATTATTTATTACATACTAAGGCATACCTGTGAAGCTGTTTGATTGTCTGAATTGTATTTGTTACCCTTAATTGTTGTTAATTATAAAGTTAAATATCAAGGTAGTACATGTACCATTTTGTTTAATTATTTAAGAGTTTGAAAAATAAGTAAGGGAATTAGTTTTCATTTCTTTATAACTGTAAGCAAAGTTGTATAAAACTACTTATGAATTATATTTTATAAAATATAAACTTCTTGTTTGTATAAATTTCAGGCATTTGCACTAGTCTCCCAATACCAGCCAACATGCCAGAAGATAAGGAGCAAATTAGGAAACGAGCTAGCTACAAGGGACAAATAACTGCTTTTTCAAATTATTTAAATTCACTGAAGGTATCTTCATTGGCTGCTACTGAGGTAAATGAGTTGCAATTACGTATTAGTAGGATTGAGTCAATGTATGAACGATATGATGAGGTACAATTATCCATCGAGTGTAATACTGATAATATAGACGCCCAGATATCAGAACGAACTGAGTTTGAATCCCTGTATTTTAAATCGCTTTCTCTTGCAAAAAGGATCTTAGCAGATTGCATTAAGTCAGATGACGTAAGCAGTGACGGTGGCTCTCATTCCGGCAATCATAAATTTGTTAAACTGCCCACTATTCAACTACCTAAATTTAATGGTTCTTATGATAATTGGTTAGAGTTTCATGACACGTTCATGAGCCTCATACATTCAAATGACGAGATAGATGACATAAATAAGTTTCACTAACTGAGAGCGTCGTTGGAAGGGCCCGCTGCTGTGGTAATACAGTCAATCGAATTCTCGGCAGCTAATTACACCGTCGCATGGACTATATTATGTGATAGATATGATAATAAAAGACTACTAATTCAAAATCACGTGACAGCCTTATTTAATATAGCACCAATTAATAAAGAATTGTCTGTCAACTTAAAACGTCTCATTGACCAAATAAATAAAAATTTACGTGCGCTAGAATCTCTCGGTGAGCCAACTAAACAATGGGACACACTTCTCATTCATATTATTACTCAAAAATTAGATGCTAAGACATAACGTGAATGGGAAGAGTCTAAAGGTCGTTTGGAGAAAGATACACCTATTACGTTCGATATATTTTTGATGTTTTTAAAAAATCGAGCCGATTTAATCGAAACACTAGAAATGTCTAATTCTGGTGCTACTAACCGTTTAAATTCTTCTATAAAATATGCTCCAAAAGTTAAGGCAATGGTTTCAGTTCGGGATACCGGTAATAAAAACGGTTCGGCCTTTTCCGCCAAACTGTGTCCTAAATGTAAGGGTGACCATAAGTTAAGCAGTTGTCCTCAGTTTCTTGGATTAAGTAACGATGTGCGTCTACAGTTACTGCCAGAGTATAAAGTATGTTTCAATTGTCTTAATTCAGGACATTATGCAAATCACTGCAAAAAGCCAGGATGCAAAATATGCCACCGAAAGCATAACACTCTCGTGCACGTCGCAGATTACCAGTCAAAACCAATTACAGATATTAATACATCTAACACGAGTAGTGGTAATAATAAGCCCGTTATGCAAGGTCATTTCGAACAAACAAACAGTTCGACAGGCTCACAGTTGTCATCCAATTCTAACGCACATCTGTCATTATCCGCAAAGGTAGGCACTGCATCGTGTAGTGAACAAGGCGACGTATTGTTGTCGACGGCATTAATTAAAGTTATAGGTAAGAATGGTTGTCCATATATTGCTCGTGCTATTCTTGATAGTGGCAGTAACGCTTGTTTAATAACTGAAGAGTTATATCAAAGGCTAGGTTTGCCCGCTCAAAATGTAAATCAGTCGGTAGTCGGTATTAATAATGCTTCGGCACACATCAAGAAGATTTGTAAGGTATCGATAAAATCATTGAATGATAACTTCTCTAGTAATCTTCATTGTTTTGTCCTACCATCAATAACCCAAAATGTACCTACTAGATATGTTAATTTGTGAAACTTAAAAATTCCATCTAATATTTCTCTGGCAGATCCTAATTTTCATTCACCTGCTCCCGTTGACATGCTTATAGGTGCTGATGTCTTTTGGGACTTAATAGGAACGCAGAGATTAAAATTAGGGGACGGTCAGCCGATTCTTTGTGAAACTAGCTTAGGATGGTTAGTATCAGGTCCGATTGATTATAGATATGTAAAGAAAGGGGTTAACTCTATTAAATGTAATTTTACAAGAATATTTCAAGATGAGGCTAGTAAAGATTTAGATGAAGATATACAAAAACAATTAGTACGCTTCTGGCACCTCGAAGAGGTAAGCCCTGCGTCTCTTTATTCAAACGAAGAAAAATTATGCGAAGAACACTTTTTAAAAAACACCACGCGACTGGCAAATGGTCGATTTTGCGTGAGGATACCCTTAAAACATAATCCTGACGTATTAGGTGATTCTTGGCCACGAGCTAAGAAGTGTTTACTATCGCTAGAGCGTAGGTTAGCAGGTCAATCTCAGGTCTATGAAATGTATAAAGAATTTATGTCAGAGTATGAAAGTCTGGGTCATATGGAGAAATGTGAGAATGATAATTTACCACGTAAGATGCATTTTATACCACATCACGGTGTGCTGCGGGAAAGTAGTACTACTACTAAATTAAGAGTCGTTTTCAATGCTAGCAGTCCGACTTCTTCGGGTGTTTCCTTGAATAATATACAGATGGTAGGTCCCGTGGTACAGGACGACCTTTTGTCCATTCTTTTACGCTTTCGGTTACACAAATACGTTCTCACAGCTGATGTTGAGAAAATATACCGGCAAATAGTCATTCATCCCGATGACCGCTATTTGCAACAAATTGTCTGGCGTGATAACCCTTCAGAACAGCTTCAAGCTTATCAACTTAACACCGTGACTTACGGCACCTCTAGTGCTCCCTTTTTGGCAACTAGGTGCCTCCAACAATTAGGCTTAGAGTGTACCGATGACAAGGTTGCTCAAGTGATCATTCACGATTTTTACGTTGATGACTTGCTAACGGGAGGGGATGATATTAACGAGGTTACAGATTTGCGCCGTAAAGTGACTTCCACACTTGCATCAGCTCATATGGTTTTGCGAAAGTGGAAGTCGAATGAATCTCAACTGGTTAGTGAAAATGATATTTCTCCGCTTGATTTAAATATTGGTGGCTTTGAACCGACTAAAACTTTAGGCCTTGGGTGGCAATCACATATTGACCAACTTTGTTTCCCTATAGGAGGGCTATTCTCAGGTAGAACAAAGCGTGATATGTTATCTGTGATTTCTCAGATTTTTGATCCACTAGGACTTCTATCTCCCTGTGTAATTAAGATGAAAATGCTTCTTCAACAGTTGTGGCTGCTCAAGCTGTCATGGGATGAGCAGTTGACGCCAGAAATCAGCAAGATGTGGGCTGAGATAATAGTCGATTTACCTAAATTAAATACTCTACGTATTCCACGTCGTGTTATTTGTGACTCGCCTAGTTTGTTTGAATTTCATATTTTCTCGGACGCTTCTGAGCGAGCATATGGCGCCTGTTTATATGTGCGTAGTGTTAATGATCAGGGTGAGGGTTTAATTCAATTATTGATGGCGAAAAGTCGTGTCGCGCCGCTTAAACCTATAACAATCCCAAGACTGGAACTTTGTGGTGCACTTGTTGGAGCTCGCCTTTACCAAAGGGTTGTAGCATCGCTGAGACAACAAGCTAAGCGCACTTTCTTTTGGACAGATTCGTCCATCGTGTTAGGATGGTTAAAGGTGTTGCCTAGCAAGCTACAACCCTTTGTTAGAAATAGGGTTGCTGAAATATTAGAGAAGACTGGAAATTGCGAGTGGAGGCATGTCCCAACAGAGTGTAATCCGGCCGATCATATTTCTCGCGGTGTGAGTTGTAAGGATATTTCATCCATGAGTAAGTGGTGGTCAGGACCTGAATTTTTAAAGAAAGAGGTCTCTCACTGGCCTGCAAATTTCTTAAGTATTAATCACGAGTTGCCTGAGATTAAATCGTCAAATGTTATCCTCCACGGAATACTTCATTCTAACAACAATGAAGATTTAGGCTGGAATAAATTAATTGAATTTAAACGCTTTTCTAAATATACTAGATTAAATCGGGCCGTTGCTTATGTGCTGCGTTTTATTAATAATTGTAGAAAGCAATCCGTTCACGGTCCTCTAAGCAATCAAGAGTTGCAAACCGCACTCAATGTTATTATAAGAGTATCTCAGAGTGAATCATTTGAGGAATACACCATGTTAATTAAAAATAAAAGCTTACCCACTAAAAGTCCGTTGCATAAATTTAATGTATTTCTCGATGATAATAAAATAATGCGTGTTGGAGGGCGTCTTGAAAATTCCGATTACTGTTATGAGAAAAAACATCCCATACTTATACAGTCCACTCATTATTTTACCAAATTGCTCTTCAATTATGAGCACATAAGGTTAATGCACGCGGGACCACAGCTAATGTTGGCCACTATAAGAGAGATGTACTGGCCGATTAGAGGTCGTAATTTGGCCAGATCTTGTTATCGACAATGTGTAAGATGTAATAGAATGAAAGGAAAAACCATCTCTCCAATAATGGGCAACCTACAACACCAACGCATCCTTTCTGGTTTTCCATTTCAAAATATTGGACTAGACTATGCGGGACCAATTCAATCTGTTTCTCGCCATGGCCGTGGTTGTAAAATGGTAAAGGTGTATATAGCTATTTTTATTTGCTTCGCGACTAAGTCAATTCATCTTGAATTAGTGGGTGATTTAACTAGCAATACCTTCATATTAGCTTTGCGCAGATTTATGTCAAGAAGAGGGAAACCTCTTAATATTTATTCGGATAATGGTACCTCCTTTGTAGGCGCATACAATGACATTTCAAAATTTATTAGGACGTATTGTAATTCTTTATCTGAGGTAATGGCAAATGAAGGAATTAATTTCCATTTTATACCGCCTTATTCTCCCCATTTTGCTGGACTTGCGGAGGCTGGTGTCAAATGCATTAAATATCATTTAGTTAGAGTGCTGGGCAATTGTAATTTGACTTACGAGGAACTAAATACCACATTAATACAAATTGAGGCTATACTTAACTCCAGACCACTCACACCTTTGTCAACGAATCCTGAAGACTTGCTACCACTAACGCCCGGTCATTTTTTGATTGGACGCCCCTTGACTTCCTTGCCGACACCAGACTATAAAGATCATTCCGTAAGCTCTTTAACCCGATTTCAACGAATAGAACAATTACGTCAACATTTTTGGGCTAGATGGAGCAAGGAATATATATCAGAGCTTCAACTGCGGATGAAATGGCGTTCCTGTAAAGGCTCTTTGAAGTTAAATTCACTGGTACTCCTAAAAGAGGAGAATTCACCGCCATTAAAGTGGAAGATGGGTCGCATCGTCGCAGTCCATCCAGGCTCGGACGGCGTATCAAGGGTGGCGGATATCAAAACATCGACTGGTATAGTTCGCCGATCATTTAGCAAAATTTGTCCGCTTCCTGAACCTGAAGAATCTGGTTGAAAGGTAGACTTTCAACGCCGGGGGGCATGTTGAAGCGCCTGTCAAATTATATTAGCAGTTCTCATGCCAATATTAGTCCGTAAGCTGTGTAGGTATGTTTAAAAAATGTTGTACCTGTCGTCGTTGTAAAAATTAGAATCAAGTAAAGGTCGATTGAGCAAATTACTGCATTTTATTATTAAAAAGAGATCAAATTCCTATCCAAAATGTATATTTGATAATGTTGAAACGAAATATTTCTTTTTATTCTTAATGATCACAGGCAGTTATTTCTAAATCTGGCCAGTGTCAAAAAATTTGACTTTTATTAAAAAGTAAAAATAATACAATAATTTTGATATAATCGCTTCAGAAGTAGGTCCTATGACATAGTATATAAAAGTATTAATCAACTATATAAATAACGCCATAAAAATGACGAGGCATTTCATTTTAGTTCTCATAGGTTAAAACTTAAAATGAATCTGCATTTAGATTATTCATATTTTGATTCTGAATATGTCTATGTAATATATATAATATTATGTGTCTATGGCGTACAGCATCAGCATCTATTTATCGTCAGCTTGACTGTGTGTTCGTTTGTCACTCTTAATTGTATAAAAGAAACTGCTTTTAACCGCCGCTTTTGATCTTTTTTTTATGCATGTTTCGTGATTACTTCGTCAATTGTGAAGTGATTTTAATGATTCTTTTATCATTAAATAGGTTACACTTAAAGGGTATTCCCATACATTACAATTTGAAAAAAAAAAATGCCACACCCTAAGGACGAAAATTAAAAAAAAACGATTATTTTATATGTTTCTATATGTATGTATATATATAAACATAGATATCATACTACCTGTCTAGTTCTGTTACAACAATAAAACAATATCTTACACAAATTGGGAACGAAAGACGACTGTAGAAAGATTAATCGGGTATCTTAATTTCCTTAATAGCAGAAAATGTAATAAAAATAATATACTTAAAGAAATTTTAATGATTCAGTTACTACAGTCACGTACGTACATCGAATAATATATAATCAAGTTTATATATAATAAGTATATAATAATATATATAAGTTCAAGAAATAATTGAATTATATTGGCTCACTTAACATTCGGCTCTTGGTCTATAACGGTCTAGTATAAAGGGTTGTTAATTCCTACTGCCAAGTCTTTGATCGTCGCTTTGTGATGTTAGGTTTACTAATAAAGTAATTTGGTTTGGGAATGGACTTTAATACTCTGTAAACTTCGTAGTTGTTCTTGTTATCCCATTAACTGAGACGGGAGTAATTATTAGGTATGCTACGTAATAAATTTGTATTTACTATTAAGTTATTAAAATATTTTCTCTTAATTTAAAATAAGTAATTTAAATATCACATTATCAAAACGCTGATAATTCAACTCTTTTTACACCTACTATTTTTTAATCAGTTATTATTATACCATCTCAGAAATGAGAGGAGGCCTGTGCTCAGAAGTGAGACCTATATAGGCTGTAACTTTAACTTTTTAAACTCTTACTATTATTTAGAGTGAATAGGCTTTTGTTACGCTAAATCAGTGCGATTTATAATCTAGGGCTTCATCATCACTTAGCACCAGGTGAGATTCTAGTCAGGCACTGGTTTATAATAATCAGGAAAAAATAATTACAAAGGGCGAAGCTTATGTTAAGCATTTTTTACCAGTCAACCTCAAGGGGTGATATAAATTTCACTCATCAAGAGTTTGAAATGTTTATACGTAATGATCAGATGTAAGTAGAGATGTCAGAGAAACAACATGCAGCTTGTTCCAAGCTCAATATGTACCATTTTTTATTTGCATAAATAGATGAAAGAGTGATCTATAGTATATGCGTTATAGCATGGTGCGGGTGACAGGTTGACAGGTCACTAGAACGTAACTTGCGTGCGTTTGCAAAATTACGACAACAATTTTCTATGAGAAAATAACACTGAATGTGTTGTTATTATTTTCCTTTTCTGTTATGACTATTAAATTAACTTAAAAAGTCTCACCTAATATATTTTTTTCACTAATAAAATTATTAAAGTTTCATTTGTTTCACTTGCGTGCGCAGTTACGTATTATGCATACTAGCGGTAATTTTTTTAAATTACTAGAGATTTGCCTCATAAATCGCTAATCGATAACTTTTGCTTTGATGTGTCGTTAATCGCCTTTTATAAATCGATTTAACATTGTTCCATCTCTAGACACGCTAAACTGTAAGCTGTCACCCGCACCATGCTTTAACGCAAAGACTATAGAAACCATATTTTTTTCAAAATTAATGTAACAAACGAATTTACAGTGTACGTGATGGTAAGAAGCTACTGCGGACCGACATCTGCAACAAAGTTCAAACAAAGAATGACTGATGTGAAACTAAGATAGAATACATCACAGCCTGTAATAGTACTAGGTCTCTATAGCATTCAGTTACGGTCTAAAGGCTATAGAGAACCAGTATTGATGACGAGTGTCCAGCTAAGTTACGGGTGATGTAACATCTAACGCCTACATAATATATCCAAAGTATCTTCCGTCTATTTGCTAAGCTTTTTATTCGGGCGTCTCTATATTTTCTCTTGATTTTATTCCCCTATCTTCTTTTACTTTAGGCCTAATGTCTTGTTCCTGTTCTATAACAGTGAGTGTATCCACGGCATTAACTAAAAACAAATCACCCTATATCTGAGGCAGTCGGATAGAATCTCGAATAATAAGTGGATTAAATTAACTGACAACAAAAAGGTCTTTTATACTTAATTAAAACGGCGACGTGATTTGCGTATTCATTGTCTAAAGTCGGGCAATAATTTTATTAATATTGCTGGCACTTGGCTTATCTAATTTATTTAGGGAAGACAAGTTCCTTTGGGAAGCTCTGAAAGTCTCGATCTGTAACGATATAATTAAATTACTATCTATATATATTTACAACTTTTACAGAAGCAGCGCAAAGCGTTTGCGACGTGGGTGATTCGGCCAAAACGTTTGAGACTTCAGAGTTTAGCCGGTTCTTCTCTGAGGAGGTCTTGTTTTTCGAACTTGTGCACATTTTGACGTTCATAAAAGGATTAATGAGTTAATAGGAAACACTGTATACTGTATTCTATCTCATACTCTCGCAGGCTAAATCCTATAGATATATATCTTAGTCACTTTTTAGTGTTGCTTATTCGTTTCATCGAGTTTTAACTCAAGACGATTCTAAAGAATTTTCACACTTCAATAAAAAGTTCCTATATTGAAAAGGATAGTGGTAAACTACATTTACCACCCTCAAGAATAGAAATGTTCAATTGCATTAAAAACTACGACCTAATAATGGGACCGAAACCAAAACAAGGAACTTTTGTAAAAAATCTCAGCAGAAATATGGTTTTATATAATGTATTAATATTAAAATAATCAATAATCTGAAAATATTATTGATTATTTTAATGTATAATATATAATGGAATAATCATCAAAACATAACTTGTAAAAAAAACCAAGTCTCGCAACTCAGTTCTTCTACCATAAAAGTTGTGAGATCCATGTAATACCAAGTCGGTTAATATATTCAGTCCCTACTTAAGGGTCCTTCTGTCTTAAGTTATTACGTAATTATAGCTAATTACGTAATAACTTAAGACAGAAGGACCTCACCTAACAACATCTTATAGTGACCATATCAATATTAAAAATCTTTTATGTTTTAAATAGATTGACTTACAGTAGAAGAACTGAGTTGGGAGACTTGATTTTTTAAAAAGTTATGTTTTTGATGGCATTTGTCTTTTCTGCTACGCTGATGTTTTTTTGCTACGCTTGTAAAAGATCACTAAGTGATAAGTCCCATGTGATTTGTATTAAGACCTTATGGTACACTTAGTGAGTAAAAGCGTACTTGAAAGGGGTGGAGGCCACTCGAGCGTGTGGTAGTGCGACGGCGGAAAGTACAGAGAGAATGCGAAAAATTGTACGTTTACCAGTCTGAAGTTTATGGAGAATTTATTATATAATTAGTATGAAAGAAACATTTAATTTTAAGACACAGGGCACCAACGCATCTTATTTGTAGTCGATTTTAGATGTTCATGGTCTGCAATAAGCACTTACCAGCAGGTGGAGTGTACGTTCATTTTCTTACTTAGTATCATTAAATAAAAACTTCTAAACAAGATAGTGCCAAAGAAACAGAGTTACTATTGTTGGCTTAATATTTGTGCTAGGAACGGGCCATTGTTTTAATTAAGCTCCTAAGTCGGGTGCTAATTGTGAGGGCTTTGCAAGTCTCCATCTAAAGTAAAGTCTTTGTGCTTATTGTACTTAGTTTGTGATCGAATAAGCCGAGGGATAAGTTTCGACATTTCCCCAAGTTTAAATGAAACGTATTGCAGATTATTTTTAATTACAGTATTGAAGAAAACTTTATTTTACGGATAGTGTCGGGTTTATTGTTAAATTA
Source organism: Parnassius glacialis (assembly GCA_033319125.1). Classification (NCBI taxonomy): domain Eukaryota; kingdom Metazoa; phylum Arthropoda; class Insecta; order Lepidoptera; family Papilionidae; genus Parnassius; species Parnassius glacialis. The sequence goes on along the minus strand of JAVANC010000027.1, from coordinate 8,646,118 downwards.
GAAAACAGTATATCTCCTTTCTCTACGCTATTCACATGGATGGACAATCAAGTGGTAAACGGCTGGTTGAAAGTCCGAAATATCGCAGAAGATGATGATGAAGTCCATAAAGACCTATAGCGGCTCTAAAAGTTAAATTGACAAGAAGCTACTAAGACACTTCGTTAATCAAAAATGTTAGATAAACATAGGGCTGGCATCAGGTGATGAATTTAGGTAAATTGCCGATGCCAGATGAAAACTTCGAATACTGCGGACAGTTGTTTTAAAACGGGTCTTTAACCCGCGTAAAAAAAATAACAACAAATATAAGAATGATTTATATTTTATTTATCTATTAAATTTAATTGAGCTGTGCTTTATAATGTCAACATATGCCACAGCAAATCAAATGAAATACATACTTAAATAATTATGCCTTTTTACGAATAAATTATACAACAAAAATAAACAGGAACGTTCTTCTTTTTGGCATCAAATATGGTTGTACGTGGTAGAGTTATGCTGCAGCTATATTACTGGTATAGTTGTAGCACGAATGGGTCGGCTAGACCGGGGAAGGACCACGCTCTCACAGAATACCAGCGTCAAATAGCAGCTTAACATTGCTGTGTTTCGTAAGGTGAGTGTAGAGAACCGGAGACCCTTTTTACTAGAAAAGAGGCATTCATTCCGTCTTAGTCCTCACGGGTGACAACGCATCTACATTTTGATTCGCAATTCGATAAATGTAGATGTCTATGGGCCACAGCAACCACTTACCATGAGGTGGACTGTATGCTCGTTTGTCACCCTATCCTATAAAAAAAATGTGAACGGCTCCTAGACGGCTCCCGGACGACATTAAAAAAAAATACATTTTTTATAGAATAAGTATAACAAACGAGTACAAAGGCTCACCTGATCGTAATTGGATTATGTGGTCAATAGACATCTACATCTATCCTCGATTAAGAATAAAAATGGAGATGCGTTCTCAACTCTGAGGACTAAGATGGAATCGTTCTCGTTTCCAGTAAAAAGGGTCTTCGGTTCTATAAACCATATGAAACACAGCAGCATTAAGGTGCTATTTTGCGCCGGTATTTTGTGAGAGCGTCCCGAGTTCCCCGGCCAAGCCGACCTATTCGTGCTACAATCATAATATAGCTGCAGCGTGACTCTACCACACAATAAAATATAGCTGCAATGTGTGGAAAACTCTGTCAGACAGATAGCAGCCCTATCTAGATAAACAGCATCTGTTTATTTGAAATTTCTAAGATACTCTAAAGTTGAGATTTGTTTGTTATTATAGAGAACAACGGAGAAACGTTTAGGTTGTATTGACTTCCATTTGATCTATGGTTAATAGAAGAGCAAACAATAGTGATCGCAATTAGTTGGCATTCAAAAGACTAATTAATGTTGTTAGATACAATTATTTAAATGATTATCCTACTTAATGTTATAAATGTGAATGTTTGATTGGATGTTTGTATGTTTGTGGCTCAATCACGTAAGAACTACTGAACGAATTTTGATAAAACTTGGCAATATTATAAATCACAAACCAGAATAGGACATAGGCTATATTTTTTGTATATAAGCAGAGCAGGGCGTTTGCGACGTGGGTAGTTCGGCCAAAAATATTGAGATTTCGGAGTTTAGCCAGTTCTTCTCTGAGGAGGTCGACGTTGACAAGATGTTTCATAAAGCGTAAATTAAGAAAGATTCGTCGATCTCAAATTAAAGTTTTTTAAACAACAGTAAAAAATTGGCCAGTTTTCAATTAAACGCGGGTAAACTAGTGTTTTATAATCATTTGTTTTATGTGTGTATTTTTATATATTTTTATATTCATGTGTTGTTTGTGTATTGCTATTACACTGCTATCACTATGTCTTTTTCCTTTTTGAAATAGAGCGAATGGGACTCTACACCCTATCGTGGGAAGTCACAATGTGTCCAAAAAGGCACGTATGGCAATTCACAATGCTGTGTTAGTCCCTACTTTAATGTATGGTAGCGAAAGTTGGGTGTGGCAGAAGAAGCACGAGAGCAGAATAAATGCTGTAGAAATGCGGTCATTAAGGAGTATGTTAGGGGTGAATCTGAATGACAGTGTGAGAAATTGTTTGATAAGAGAAGATTGTGGTTGCAAGATGATGTTGTGACCAGGATTAAGAAAGGAATGCTTCGGTGGTTTGGTCATGTAGAAAGAATGAATGAGGAAAGAGTGACAAAGAAAATATATGTTGCAGAGGTGAACGGCAGAGTCGGTAAGGGACGCCTTAGGCGAAAGTTTATCGACCAAATTGACGATATATTGAAAATGGGCCCAATCAAGAGTACCTTTAACCGACGAGCGTATATGCGTAGGTATATGGATGTGGAGGAAGCGAGAGAGGTGTGTCAGGATCGTGCCAAATGGCACTCCATTGTCTCTGCCTACCCCTCTGGGTGACAGGCGTGAGTGTTTATATATATATATATATATATATATATATATATATATATATATATATATATATATTATATACACTATGACTTTTCACACATTGTCTTTGGAGCGTTCCGTAACCCAAAAGATAAAATACCGGACAAGTGCGAGATTTATACATTACAGCCTATTAGTATCAAAAGTACGCCGCTGAACATACGCTCCTGCGTGAATTGCCTCATAGGGGGAATATTTGCCACAGTAGCCGCAGTTTTTTTATTATTTAGAGATGTTAACAGGAAGATGCAGCTGCCCATCTCCTGTTTTAGTTTTTTTTTATTAAAAATGGGCCCACTCTTGACCTCCATCGGGCCCGGGGGCAAAGACGAGGTTTACGATGGAGCGAGTTTCCCAAGAAAAGCCTGTTAACATATACCTTGAAGAGGTCCATGTTATACTCGTAGTTTCCCTCTGTCGTGCCTTACGACACCCACAGGATAATGTGGGGTAGTCGATTCTATTTCGTCGGCTCTATACGGCGAATGTAAATGCAATTTTGTTATAGCAATATTTGGATATTTTTCTTTTGTTTGTGTTGTGTTATGATTGATTTTGCGAGTAGATTTTTTTAAATTATATTATTCCAAGCCAGCGCTTAGTTACGATCCCACCCACATGATGGTAAGTGGTAATGTAGCCTAAGATGGTGAAGCGCACTGACTTAACAAAAGCCTATTCACACTTGTCTTGAAGACACCCAGACTGTAATCGGATGGACAGATGCTGGCAACTTATTCCACTCCTTTGTTGTACGCATGATGAACCTCGCAGCAAACCGTATCGTCCAATTCGAATGGAGGCCGGAGACTGGCCGAACGTGTGGTTTTCCGATGGTAGAGAGAGAGAGGAATTAAATTATACAATTCCTCTGCACACTCTCCGAAATGCATCCTGTAGAAAATCGAAAGACTGGCTACTCTAGTCCTGTTTTCGAGGCTGGTAAGATTGGTTTTAACCAAATTCGGGTCACCAATAAGCCTCTTAGCACGCCTTTCCTTTGAGTCTAAAGCTGCTAGGTGGCATTTTGCAGCACTAGCCCATATATGGCAATAATACTCCATGCACGACCGGACTTGCAGTTTATAGTATAAAGTAAGCAACTGTCTCGGCGTAAAGTATCGCCGCACCTTTGTAAGAACTCCTAGCTTCCTTGCAGCTGCTTTGGCTTTGGACTCAATGAACCGCCCGAAGTTCATATTTGAGGATATCTCAACCCCATCAACTGAAGGCGGTTGGTGTATTCCAGTGATACATTTCGGAAAGAAGGAGTGAGTTGACTCCTTTTTGTAGTGAAGAGACGCTTTATTTTGGAGACTTTGAATTTCATAAGATTGGCAACGCCCCATAAGGAGACTGCCTGTAGTGTGAGATTCACACGCTCTACCATTGCTTCTTTCGGACTGGATTTGATCCCAACTGGTCCGACGACTACTTTAGTATCTCTCCAGAACTGTGCTATCGTCTGCATACCCATAGATACTGGGCATAAGCAGATCATTATTATGCAGCAGGAAGAGAGTTGCGGAGAGAACGGACCCCAGAGGAACACCAGCGTTAGTCGCCATAGGATTGGATGAGCAGCCATCGACGACGATCCGGAGAGACCATTCACTCAGAAAGTCCTTTACCCAATCAATCAGACCAGGGGATAAGCCGTACGCTAGAAGCTTGCTCAAAAGGCTAGCATGTCAAACTAAGTCAAAGGCCTTCGAAACATCAGGGAAACAGCAAGTGCTTCCCCACTGTTCCCGAGTGCCTCGCCCCATACGTGTGTGGCATACGCTAGAAGGTCCCCAGCTGACCGATTTCGGCGAAACCCGTATTGCCGTATTGTCATTAAGGAGATAATTCTGTATCTAATATGCCATTAAGCGGGCGTTTAATATACGCTCCATAATATTACTAAGAAATTTGAATTATTTACATCTTCAAAGGACCGTAGATATTAGTTTAAGATATTTTAATACCTCTACTCGTTTCTGAGAAAAGGGGCTTTGAAAGACGAACAGGCAGACAACAAAGTGAAATCTTATGAGGGTCCATTTAATCCTTTTGACGTGCACAACCTTCGAATCTTCAGGGCGCGAGTCTTACTAGGTAGCTAGGTGTTCGGTTTTTATGGTCGTTGTGCCTTGTCTATACGAATGCCCAATATTTTTTTTATAGGATAAGGGTGAAAAACGAGCACACAGTCCACCTGATGGTAAGTGGTTGCTGCGGCCCATAGACATCTACATCTATCCTCTGTTACAGATCAAAATGCAGATGCGTTTTCACCCGTGAGGACTAGGATGGAATGCCTCATTTCCAGTAAAAAGGGCCTCCGGCCACCTGCACTCACCAAGCGAAACGCAGAGGTAAACCTCTACTTCACGCTGGTATTCTGTGAGGTCGTGGTACCACCCCGGTTCCAGCCGGCCCATCCATGCGACAGCAAAAGCTGCCGCCTGGCTCTACCACTGTTAATAAAAAATATGTTTGAAGGAAATATTTAGTTTTAGTTGAAAGTCATAAAGATGTTTCGTAATTTTCCATTTCAATTTGTAATGTTATCGCTATAATTATCATTTGGGGTAGTGAATATTCTTACACCGCCTCTACACGTACAATATCGTCCCGTGGGTGTCGTGAGAAGCGATAGAGGAAAACAAGTCAGGAGATGGACAGCTGTGTCTTTCTAATAATATCGAGAAAATAAAAAAAATATCGCATTGTTCTATCAATAAATAACAGGTACTTATTTGAAGCAAAGTTTCTATCTAGCGGCTGGTTCAAGGTCAAGGGCGTTACAAATTCATTGGTACTCACCACACCAAAGTACTTTAGTAAAGGCGTAAAGAAACGAGACATTTCATCTTAGTCCTCACGGGTAGATTCAACCCGCGAATAGATTATCTAAGATTGTTTATGCTGGCTAAAGATGCGCACGATTTGCTGCTAGGTATATCTGCGAACTTATATATATTCCCTTTCGATTCATCTGGACACCCTGGGGCAAGAAAGAATTTAAAACTTTTGCAATATTACAATGAGGGCTTCCGTTCAACAGATGTCGCTAGTTGGGACTGCGCTGGAGTTTTTTGTTGCTTTTTGTCATATAATTGAGAAGTTGCATTTTAAATAAAAATATATCCGTTTTTAGAGTATTATATACAAACAATGCTTCAGTGGTTTTTTCTTTAATTTTTTTTTAATTTTTCTACGTTTCGACAACAACGCCATCTACCGCGTCTAATTGTGAATCTAAACTATTCAGGGACCCAATCAAATACACACAAAAAATTTAGTAAATACGGTAAGCCATTTTCGAGATTTTGCGAGACAGCAGCTGATTTTTATATATAGAAGAAGATAACTAATATTACGGAAACATTAGCACGTTCACTTTCCTAACAAATTAACTTTCCCGCCATGCACTTTATCAAATATTTCACCTCATTCTGAAGTGACGCCGTCCTGGTGGCAAAAATAGAATGGATACCATTTATTCTTGCCATAAAAGTTTATCGAATTAAATTATAAGTCGTCAGAAGTTGTTCAAAAATAGAAGTACACATGTAAATTCGTAAGATGTGTGGAGTACATTGTCGGAATATGTAACAAATTGTAAACACGTACAAAGTAATCTAGCGTGTAATTATTGGTCGGACAATTGGTCCAATTAATGTGTCGCGGCGGAACGTAACAATTAGCTTTGCTCTATTTTTGACTATGACGGTGGAGCTACAAGTGTGACGATCAGCGATTTAACGTATTTGTTAGGGTTTTTTCTTGAGGAAGAGAAGGCAATCGAGCATACGGCTCACCTGATGAATGATGATAAGTGATCATCATCACCATTAACATCTGCAACACCAGAGGAATTGCAGGTGCATTGCCAGACTTTTAGAAAGGAGTAAGCTCTTTTTTACCGACTTCAAACAGGAAGAGGTCCTTAATTCGACTGCATTTTTTATGTCTGTTACCTCATAACTTTTTTCTGGGTCAACCGATTTCGATGATTCTTTTTTTTTATTTGAAAACTGGTGTTTCACATGTAGTTATATATAAATTTGATCAAGATCTTACCAATAGTTTCTGAATTATTCATAATAATTTATATTGCAGTCGGTTGTACAAAATTTTTAATTTTTAATTATTTGAAGGTCCCTTAGTCGTATCCGTCCAGAAATACTGCTGGCGATAGTACATTCTACAGTGTGGTCGTGCGAGGCAGAAAATTCTACATAGAGCGCACGGTTGTGGACCACCAGTAACCGACATGATGAGGATGAAATTTCGAGTTCCGTCACATTCTACGATGGTGGAGTTCAGCAGTTAGAATAAACCCAAAAATTACTCTGAGCACACCCCGTGGTATATGCGGTAGAAGATGCACATAGAAGATACACAGAATACAGTCAAGTTAAAGGAGTTGATAATGTACGGTATAATACTATACAGTTTGTATAGTATACTGTTTGTCATTATGTATGTCATGCAGTGGCGGCGAGAACCGATCCCATATTGTGTCGTGGTAGGAGACTATGAGGAATGTCCATACGATTTGGGCTTCTAAATAATGACAGTACACCAGATTTTTTACTTCCGATTTAAAAATACTTAGTTCGGAGACAAAGAGCAGTTACCGTCACCTACCGTGATTGTTAAGTCGCCTACCAACGGATCGATTAAAGCGAACCCTACAAATAAAAAGAGATAGGTATACAACGGAAATACAAGCGACAGTAATGGCAGGTCGCGGACCGCAAACTCAAAGTTCGTTGGTCCGAATGACGGATCCTAGCACAAGCATTTTAAACTTACCAGCAGGGCTAGCATGGGAAGGTAACAATTTTATCCCTGGGGAAAGGAGAAAAATGTTTATCCCCTCGCTTAGTTTTATTCACCCTTTAAGCATAGGCACGCCGGTGGATATAATATCCACAGTAGATAAATTGGGAGATAGACTTAGACTTAGATAAGATTTTTTGTATGAATATAAACTTAAACCCATTCTCATTCTTTTTCTGTTAACGGAGTACGATTGTGGAATTCACTTCCCTTTAGGATTCGTGATGCTAAATCGGTGTCTATATTTAAAAGACTTGTTAAAGAACACTATCATTCCCTCCATAATTATTAAATCGTAATGTGTTGGTATGCATATAAGTAACATTAAAAATATATATTGAATTATATATATATTTATTTATAATATATATAATATTTATTTATATATGTATATACGTATATATGTTTGTATATATTTGTATTATATTTATGCAAGTACACACTTTGACTACCTCTATTTCCTTCAACTATCCTTCAATAGGCCTGCTGGAAGAAATTTCATTATGGAATAAGCAGTGCCTTTGTACATAATTATGTTTTACCATTTTCTTATCAAATTATGTGTGTACATAAATTGTTAAATAAATAAATTAATTAATTAAACCCACGTCCAATGAACTAAGATAGAATTGCCCCTTAAAATGTCAAAAAAGCATAATTTTTTATCTATCATTTGGCTCCATGCTACGGACGGGGGATATATGTCTACTCGTTATGTCAAACGGGGATATATTTCTCCCCGTTGCCGTGCTTTGGCATAGGGACAAGGTAATTTTATCTCTTGTCAGTGGATATAATTGGGGGATAACATTTTTGTCTCCAGACTATGCTAGCCGTGCTGGAGTGAAGTAGAAATAAAAATAAAAACTTTTTTATTCAATATAGTTTAAAAATAATACTTACTGAAAGTCATTCTAATGTTTAATTTACCACTGGTTTGGAAAATACTTCTGTCCTTGGACTAGTGAGAAACCCAGCGGGACTTTTTCCTTGCCCTAAAAGCCATCTCAGAAATGAGAAGAGGCCTGTGCCCAGCAGTGGGACGTAAATAGGCTGCAACTTTACTTATACTTTTTTACCCTTAGTTACTCCTTATAAGTCCTTATTTACCAGTGAAAGATCCGTCAAAATCGGTCCAACCATTTCGGAGATTAGCCGAAACAAACAGACAAGACAGGTAGACAAAAATTTATAATGGTTTTTTTTGTTATAAGTACATACTTTCCTATGCGTTTAATAAAAAGCTGTTATTTTGATATTGCAATCAGACACTTCATTTTTATTTATTTGATTATTTTATTTATTTTATTAAAGTTACATGCATTTATTTGTATACATACACAGGTTGAGGTTAAGCTAGGTACTCAAAAAACTGTCAGACTGCTTAGTTTGATTTACGCATTCTTATAAACAGCAGAAACAATTCACATTAATATGGCTATAACTTAATAAATTCAAACACAATTGTTGAAGTAATGAACGCAACAGCCTGGAAACACTGGTAAATTTAAGATCGGAGAAAAAATATTATTTCTTTTTATAAATCAGGAAAAATATATTTTTATGAAAATAGCCGACTTTTTCATTGTTACCTTCTGATCATAAAAAACTCCATTGCTGTATTTTAAAAATAAATTCTAATTAAGCTAAAGTGGCCCTACATGAAGTTCTCGATACTTGATGGTCAACAGAAGCACGCTATCTGCTGCACGCGATTTTTAACAGAACAGGGTTGCCAGGTGCTTTTTCAATTTAATAACAAATCTAATGGGCAATAATTGGTTATATAATCTAATTCAGAAATGCTCTAATTTCTTCTAAAAATGTTGGCTCTGACTAGGAGAGTTAGGACACAGGACCTTGTACTTAGTATCTACGTACCCTGATCATGAAGTGTCGTCGAAAATTACTTATGCACCAATTAGCACACGAGATTTTACTCATATATTGCGAAAGTAAAAATGTAAAAGATACAGTCTATAAACGACCCACAGCTGGGTACAGGGTTAATATAAGAATATAATAATACCTTAGAGAGTTTTAGGGTAAAGAAGTGCACATTTAAATATAACTAATTTTTACGGATCTCATCGCGTATACCTATTAACTTATTTTATATTACCGACGTTTCGAGTACTTTATAGCACCCATGGCCAGGAGAGTTATAAAATAAATAAATATACGCGATAAAATCCGTAAAACTCGTTTTATTTAAATGTTCAGTGTCCGTGTAAAAATATTAGGAATTCAATCCGTGTTGATGGATTACACATGTCTTCACAATATTTATGTTTATCTTCTCAGACAAATAGGTTTCTCATGTTGTTGTCCCTCTGCGCCAAGCACATGGAAGATAAGCGATTAAAAATTTCATAGAGATATCTGCGGGGATCGAGCCCGGATTGCTCGCGTACTGTGATATTTACGGCGAAAGATTAGGCCATGAGCTACCGTGGCTTTGATATTGTGAAGTCGAGGGAAATAATTGTTGTCTGATAATGGCACTACTCGGTTCAATAAACACTTTGTATAATCTAAAAATAAATTACGATTGAGGGTTGAGTCATTGTTTTACTTTATCATTTTTTAGATAATTATATTATACGTGGTAGAGCTATGCTGCAGCTATATTACTGGTATAGTTGTAGCACGAATGGGTCAGCTCGACCGGGGAAGGACCAAGATCTCACATAACATCACCGTAAAATAGCAGCTTAACGCTGCTGTGTTTCGTATGGTGAATGTAGAGAACCGGAGAGAGGTCTCCTACTTTTTTACTGGAAACGAGGCATTCCATCTTAGTTCTGACGAGTGACAAGGCATTTTGATTCGTAATCGAGGATAGATGTAAATGTCTATGACCCACAGCAGCCGCTTACCATCAGGTGGACTGTGTGCTCATTTGTCACCCTCACCCTATATAAAAAAAAGAAAAACATTAAGAAGTTTGATCATTGTTAGCACTTCTTGATGAATACGCCATTTGACTCCTGTCGTGTAAATCATAATATGTGTTCATAAGACAGAAATAATTGTTTTGAATTGTTGAAAGTTTGTCTGTACACAAATACGGCTAGTTTGTTTTCTACGTAAAGGTTGGTTTTTTCTATTAAGTATTAACGCAATGCTTAAAGCATAGGTACTTTATTACTTTCGTTTTCAATCGGTCCGGTCGATGCATTATCCCTTTGTTACCATTTTTTCCTAATCTCGTTTATGTTTTCCCCTGTTTGTATATTTAAATTTCACGCCTGTCACCCAGAGGGGTAGGCAAAGAATACGAACTTTCATTTGGCACGTTCCGGACAGGTGTGTCCGGAACGTGCCAAATGAAAGTTCGTATTCTTTGCCTCTCTCTCGCTTCTTTCACGTCCATGTATATCTAGGCAAACATGTTTGTTGGTTAAAGGTACACTTAATTTGGTCTATCGTCAATATATTATCATTTCGGTCGACAAACTTCCGTCTTGGGCGTCCTTTGCGGATTTTGTCACACATTTCTGCACCATACATTTTCATTGTCACTCTTTCCGCATTCATTCTTTCCATATGTCCAAATCACCAAAGCATTCCTTTCTTAATCCTGATTACAATCACAACATCAAAACATCGTCTTGCAAACCACACTTAACTCTTATCCATTAATTTCTCACCCGATGGGATTACACTTTCTGCTTCATGTTGTGTAATGGGATGAATACTCTTTGTGCTTCATATTGTGTAATGGGATGAATACTCTTTCTGCTTCATATTGTAGAAAGTGGGTGCTGCAAACATCGTCACTGACTAGAGATATTTAGTAAGATTACCTTTATGTCATTCTTTCGTAATCCAGCTATTTGAGGCAACATTAGTTATACCTATATTTAATATTATTGTGACTTGGCCTCTTAGAACAGACATCAAATCGTTTTAGTTTGTGTTTGCGAAGACCATCGCTTGAAAATATTTTAGTTTTTACCTTCCTGTCTAATTTTGAAATGTTTTGTAGCCTCACATTAGGAAAGAACAGGTTGCTCGTTGTTCTGTTTGTTGGTTACGTAAAGCGTTTTGCGTTTTACATTTTTAAACACATTGAGACCCTTATCTGACATTAACATAACGCATTTTAATATGTAATAATTAGTAGTATAGTTGTAGCACGAATGGGTCGGCTCGAGCGGGGAAGGACCACGCTCTTACAGAATACCAGCGTAAAATAGCAGCTTAACATTGCTGTGATTCGTAAGGTGAGTGTAGAGAACCGGAGACCCTTTTTACTACTGTTTACTGTTTTGTTTACTTTACTGTTTCATACGTTTTACATTTTACATTTTTTTTAAAGGATAGGGTGACAAACGAGCACACAGTCCACCTGATGGTAAGTGGTAGCTGTGGCCCATAGAAATCTACATATATCCTCGATTACGAATGAAAATGCAGATGCGTTGTCACCCGTGAGGACTAAGATGGATTGCCTCGTTTCCAGTAAAAAGGGTCTCCGGTTCTCTACACTCACCATACGAAACACAGCAGCGTTAAGCTGCTATTTGACGCTGGTATTCTGTGAGAGCATGGTCCTTCCCCGGTCGAGCCGACCCATTCGTGCAACAACTATACCAGTAATATAGCTGCAGCATGGCTCTACCACGTAAATATAGTTGCAACATGGCTCTACCACGTAAATTTAAAATATACAATAAAAAAATGATTGATATATGGATTTAACGCTTTCCGAATCCCGTTGTAAAACCTTAAGGCCTTAAGTTAAGGGTAATGTTATGTGCGATATTTTTAACTCCCGACGCAAAATGGCGGGTGTTATAAGTTGGCCCCTATGTGCATCTGTCTGTCTGTGGCACCGTAGCTCTTAAACAGGTGAACCGATTTGGGTGCAGTTTCTTTTGTTTTTTATTTATTTTTTATTTTTACAACAACAAAAATACATATTATACACAGTTCATAAATACAGTGCAACATAAACCTATATAAGATTTTTCTGCACACTGCAGTTCGCCGTCTTTCGAGCGTAAACATTTTAATATTATTTAGAGTAAGTAGGTAGTTCGCTCGCTTCTATAACAATTTTGTGAGGATGAGTTGTAGTATACAGGTTGTTCAGAGAAAAAATTATTTTATATTTTTGAAATATAAATATAGTAATTATATAACAATTAGTATACATATATAATAGTATATAGTATACAAATAGTATATACTATTAGTTTTATTATATTATGTTAATTATTATATTAGTTGATTCATAAAGTACGTTTTTAATTTGTTTTTAATATTTTTAGGATCGATATCTTCCTTTAAGGTTTTAGGTAGTTTATTAATTAATTTAGGAATAATAATCTTATTTTGATGATCTCCATACATACTTTGTGTTTTAGCTATAATTAATTTAGGGTTATATAAACTTCTAAGCTGGTGTTTATACATAGGTAGGACTTGCAATTTTGTATTAAAGAACTGTTCAACAAGTAAAGTAAGTTTTAGTTTTTCTGCAATAGGCAGAATACCGCAAAATTTGAATAATTTGTTGTAGTTATCCTTATATTGTTGTTTGATTTTAGGAGGGACAATTGTTTTGATGATTCTAAGCTGTAAATCATGGATACTATAAAGATGCGATTTCCAGGTTCTACCATAGCTACTTAAACCGTAATGTATTATCGATTCGGCCAAAGCCTTGTAAAGGGATAACAGTATAGGATAGGGAACTTTATATTTAATTATAGAAAATTTAGCAAGTATGGCCCTTAACTTATCGCACACTTTATTAATATGGTGCGTCCATTTAAATCGACTGTCTATTATGAGTCCAAGGTAAGGTTGTTGTTCTACTATATCGATATGATTACAATTACAAGTCTGGTTAGACATGTTATTATGAAGACATTGGTGGCTGTGGGCAATGAGTTTTAATGGAACGGATACTCTATTTCGACTGGACGAAATGTACATCAATTTTGTTTTGGGTTGAAAGGTGACTTGATCGAAAGTGTTCTTGGCTACGATTCAATAAAATCTTTTAGTTGCTTGGAGATCATCAGGCCTTTTGTTGCGGGGGTGTTTTGAAGTTTTCAATTTAATGTTATTGTTTAAATGATATATTTGTACTATAAATATTTATGATATTGTAAAATTTTTTCAAACAAATTAATTGCGTGTTTTATGATTTAAATGATTTGTAAATGGCGCAAATATGAGTCTCTGAGAAATAACAACATATTTGTGCCATTTGCAGTACCTAGAGACTATCGGTCCGTGGGGTCCATGTGCGGCGAAGTTCCTAAAAGAACTCAATCCGCGGCTGGTCGTTGCTGCTGGTGATAAGAGGGCTGACTCTTTTCTTGCTCAAAGTCTAACACCCGCATTTACAAAGAAGTAATTACTCGTTGCTAAGTAATTCCTTCATGAAGTCATTACTTAAGGTTAGAATTCTTAATAACAAAATCTCATTCTATAGTTCAGTAACACACTTTACTTACTTGAGCAAATGCCCAAGTAACACTCGACGGTTAATGCTTGTTTCTGTGTGGCAACACTTCGTGACTGCGTTTATTTTCATGAAAAAGCAAACGTAAGCTAGATTATTTTTACAAAATCTTGCAATAATATCTTTGATATTACTTTATTTGATATTTATAATAGCAATAATGTTATATAAATTATTTAATGTTATAAAGTTTATAATATCATTATTGTTATTGATTTATTTTATTGATTGTATTTAATTGTGTCAGTACAAAAAAAGAATGCTTGGAGAAACAAAACTTTTGACATGTTATAACCCTTGTAAATGTAAATGTTCAGTTTTATACATAGATTATGTGCCGACACGTGATTTTTTACTTATAAAGTTGTATGTATACATACAACGTGTATGTAACAAAAACCATGTGGTTCCCTTTAAGTGCGTTATCAGAGTCAGTATTCAAACGTAAAGAAATAAATTATTTTCAAAAAACTTGAACATTTAAAAAATTTATTTTTATTCATTAAAATTATTTGCAAATTGTATGTGGTTTTATTACCACTAACTGACACGAACATCGGTGAAGGGGGTTCTTTCACAATCCTCTTATTGTCCGGATAATGCAGAGGTAATAAAATCACATACAATTCGCAAATTTTTTTTTTAATTAAAATATTTTTTAATGTTCAAGTTTTTTGAAAAAAAAGTTATTTCTTTACGTTTGAATACTGATTCTGATAACGCACTTAACGGAAACCACAGGGTTTTATTACATGTTGTATAATCGTTGCTTCAATGCTATCCCAAGTTTCCATCTTTTATGCAAAATAACCTTAAAGTAGTGCTTAAGTAAAGGAAATGGTGACTATTACTTGGCTGAGAATTCTAACTTTTGACAGTTCTAACTTGGAGCAATTACTTAACTATAGAATACAAATCATTACTCAAGTAATTACTTTTACTCAAGTAGTTACTTTTACTTGTATATAAATACGGGTGTAAGTATAGCCATTCAGCGGGAAAACGCAGCCAGCGTTCTTGGCACGATACCGCGGAGAGTAGGACTGTATGGTAATTAAGTAACTAGTTTTAGTTTTTTTTATTATAGTTTTAAATATTGTATATAATAACAAACTTATTGTTTTACTTTTAATTACAAAGTTTTTTAACTGTAAAGTTTTTATTATCTATAATATTGTTTCTAAAAGTTCCAAAACGAAAAGCTTTTATATTTGCACGCATTTTTTTTGATGTACTTCGTATGTTCACAGATTTCTCGGAGATGACTGAATAGATTTTAATGCTTCTTATTTTATTAAATAGATTATTAAGGATTAGATAGGAAGATTATTACATAATTAGGTATACTTCAGCGGTACCATATCAATTTGAGGAAAAATTTCACCCCTAATGGTGGCAAAATAGGGAATTAAGTTTTTAATGTAACTTATTACACGACATTCTAGTGTTACCTTTGACTTGTGATATTGCTTTGTATACCTAAAATGTTAAAATAATTAAATTGTTCAAAAAATTTATATAAATTTATAAGTTTTATGACTTTAAAAAAACAAAGCCAAAAATAACTTCCACTTCTCTTCGCTGCTGAGGTCTGGGCTTTAACTCATCGATATATTATGTCTCAGAAAGAAGATGTAGTGACAAAAATTCAGAAAGGTATGCTGAGATGGTTTGGCCATGTCGAGAGAATGAATAATAATAATAATAAATATTTATTTCATTTCCAATTACACATGTTTACATACAGGAACAAATATGATTAAAATTAAATAAAGTAACAATAAGTCTAACAAAAATAACATGCTATGATAAAATTAAAACTATGTGTAGCTTAATAATATAGAATCTACAAATAAAAAACAAAAATGAAGAACGATTGACGAAAAAAGTGTACAAGGCGAGTGTGAATGAAAAGTGTTGGAAGGGGTAGACCCAGGCGGTCGTTTCTAGACCAAATCAGGGACGTCTTTAAAAAAGGCCAGGTCAAGAGTACCCTAAACCGAAGAGCATGTATGAAGGGAATAATGAAAGTGGACGAAGCGAAACAAGTATGTAAGGATCGTAGCAAGTGGAAAGAAGTGGTCTCTGCCTACCCCTACGGGAAAGAGGCGCGATTATATGTATGTATGTATGTATTGCCGTGTAGTGGCGGTTAAGAATATCTAATACCCCATATCTTCCCGTGGGTGTCGTAAAAGCCGACAAAGGGAAACAGGCAGGAGATGGGCAGCAGTATCTTCCTGATAACAGCAAAAATACAATAAAAAACTGCGGTTGCCAACCCGCTCGCCAAGCGTGGCAACTATGGCAAATACTGAATATGGCAAGTACCTATGAATTAATGTAACAAAGAGACGGCCCCCAGTCCCCAGCGGTCCCGCTATTCCTGGCTACGGTGGCGACCATGGTAGCGGCGGGGCAGGAGGTGCTAAGAATTTCCAGTGGAGGTTCGGTTGCCACCTAAGACGACTCGACCTGGCAACATACAACGCACGCACCCTGAGGACTGACGAAAAGATTGTGAAGCTGGAAGAAGAGACAGACAAGTTACGCTGGCATATTATAGGATTATCCGAAGTCCGAAGAGAGGGGGAGGAAACGGTAATCCTCGAATCCAGCAACTTGCTCTATCACCGGGAGGGCGACCATCTGTCCCAAGGAGGTGTCGGATTTATCGTTCACAACACCTTATACTCAGAATCACCAAACGGTATTCGCTGAAGGTCATATAGATTTACGCACCAACCTCGGCACTCCCCGATGAGAAATGTATGAGGATTTCTCTAGAGTCATGCATTCCTCCAAAATCCAATATACGGTGTTAATGGGAGACTTCAATGCAAAACTAGACACAAGAGAGAATGGTGAGCTGAAAGTAGGGAAATTTGGAATAGGGCAACGGAACCCAAGGGGCCAGCAGCTGGCCGACTTGATGGAGAAAGAGGGACTCTTTATGATGAACTCATTCTTCCAGAAGCGGCCCCACAGGAAGTGGACCCGGCGGTTCGACAAAAAATTAGATTGACTTCATTATGACGACCAGACGACAACTGTTCAGTGATGTCTCCGTGATCGCGAGGGTGATAACTGGTAGCGATCACTGAATAGTTAAAGGCAAACTGAACCTAAACGTTAGGTTGGAGAGGTCTCGTCTAATGAAGTCAACGCTCCGTCCCCCTCGTGCTCTATTCCAAAGTACCGAAACCTTTCAGCTCGAGTTACAAAACCGTTTTCAGTGCCTAGAAGACTGCAATGAAGTGGACGATATGAATGACAAGCTAGTGAAAACTGTCCATGCGATCGGAGCTAAGTTCTGCAAGACCCGCCGCAGAAGAACACAAAAACTCTCCGATCACACTCTTAATCACATGGCTGTTAGACGGGAGATGAAGCTACATTCCTCAACAGATTTGACAGCATACAGGCAACTGAACAGACAGATCTCCAAATGCATGCGGCGGGACTTAGGCAACTTCAATACAGCTCGTATTGAAGAAGCGATCGAGCGGAACCAAGGCTCCAAAGTCTTTGCCAGAGATCTGACTGCCAGAAAGAGTCAACTGTCAAAGCTGAAGACCGAGTGTGGCAATATCGTTTCCGGGACACCTGAGATTTTGAGTGAGATTAAGAAGTTCTATGGGCAGCTGTACACGTCATCGTTAGAGCCACACGCTAGTGTGAGAAACGATCCAAGAGTGAGTTTTATCCGACACTATTCCGATGATATCTCGGACGTCAGTCTGAGCACGATTAGAATGGCTCTCCAGCACCTTAAAAACGACAAGTCACCGGGCGAGGATGGAATTACAGCGGAGCTTTTGAAAGCGGGTGGAAAAACGGTACTTGAAGTCCTTCAGAAGCTCTTTAATTCCGTCCTCCATGGTGGCACTACTCCGGAGGCGTGGAGCAGAAGTACGATGGTCTTATTCTTCAAGAAAGGCGACAACGCTCTCTTGAAGAACTACAGACCGATTTCCCTTCTGCGCCGCGTCTACGTGCTGTTTTCGAGAGTCATTACGAATCGTCTCGCACGCAGACTTGACGATTTCCAGCCTCCCGAACAAGCCGGTTGCCGAAAAGGCTTTAGCACCATAGACCACATACATACTGCGGCAGATTGTACAGAAGACAGAGGAGTATAATCTGCCACTTTGCCTTGCGTATGTGGACTATGAGAAAGCTTTTGATTCCGTCGAAATTTGGGCGGTGCTGCACAGTAGAGCTACGATGGCTATCCGAGTACAGAATCAGAGTACAAAACCTATCCAACTGCAGAGAGGTGTAAGACAGGGTGACGTTATATCCCCGAAACTCTTCACCGCTGCATTGGAAGATGTTTTCAAGCTACTGGACTGGAAAGGATGCGGTATTAACATCAATGGCGAGTACATCACTCACCTTTGATTTGCCGACGATATAGTCCTTATGGCAGAATCGCTAGAGGACCTAAGCATCATGCTCAATGACCTCAATAGTGTCATGAACATGGACAAAACAAATCTTTGTTTAACGTCAATGTCACACCTATGCCGGTAGTTGTTGGGAGCAATAAGCTCGAAGTTGTTGACGAGTATGTTTACCTGGGACAAATAGTCCGACTAGGTAAGTCCAATTTCGACCGAGACCTCAATCGACGGATTCAACTCGGCTGGGCAGCGTTCGGGAAACTACGACACATGTTCTCGTTAGACAAACCTCAAAATCTAAAACGAAATTGTACAACCAGTGCGTGTTATCAGTGATGACCTACGGATCTGAGACGTGGTCCTTCACTGCTGGCCGTATGAGAAAGCTCAAGGTCGCTCAGCGAGCTATGGAGAGGGCTATGGTCGGGGTTTCTCTGCGTGATAAACTTAGAAATGAGGATATCTGCAGTAGAACCAGAGTAACTGACATAGCCCGACGGATTAGTAAGCTAAAGTGGCAGTAGGCCGGCCACATAGCTCGAAGAACCGACAACCGATGGGGAAGAAAGGTTCTTGAGTGGCTGCCTCGTACTGGTAGGCGAAGTGTAGGGCGACCCCCCACTAGATGAAGTGACGACCTGGTAAGACATGCAGGAAGTCGATGGATGCAGGTGGCTCAGCACCGTGCTTTGTGGTATTCCTTGGGGGAGGCCTATGTTCAACAGTGGACTTATGAAAGGCTGTAATGATGATGATGATGATGTATGTATTATGTCTCTTAACTCCGACTGCTGAATGTGGAAATTATTTAATTCTTTACTAGCGATCCGCCCCGGCTTCGCGCGGTTGATTTCTGGATCTCGACAATAGCGCCATGTACCAGGTCTAATTGTAAATCTAAACCATTCTCTAATCAACTTAATCATACACACAAAGTTTCATCAAAATCGGTCCAGGCGCTTAGGAGTTCAGTCGCATACACACGGACACAAGCATTAATATATAATATGCATTTATTATATATATATATACATATATATATATATATATATGTGTGTGTATATATATATATAAACGTTCCTCTTGAATCTTTCTGTCTATTTATAAAAACCGCATTGAAATTCGTTACGCATTTTAAAAGATCTAAGCGTACAGACGACGGGAAGCGACTTTATTTTATGTTATGTAGAGATTTATCTTGTATTACATTTTCATATAATTTTAATGACAAATTGGAAATGATAAGTGAGTCAACACCAATTCTTAACATTATTTACTATATATATTTGACAAGTTAAAAACAAAGTTGTAACGATATACAAGTTCCATTTTTCAATGAGTTTTTAGGACACTTTCGCCTTGATTGATCACCCTTAAGGGACGAATCGCTTTATTAATTAACGGATTTCCTGGCTCTGGCGCGGCATCCCTAACAGAAAGCAATTACTTTCATAAGCTCATTGGAGTAATGATACGCTTGGGAATCTGCGCCGTATAACTTAGAGCAAAGAAATTGAAGTGCATTCGTGCAATGTAGTATAAACATCACGTAAACAATTAATCTTTTGATAATATATATACTCGACATCAAAAATTAAAAAAAAAATATAATTTCCATATAATAGCTTCGGAAGTCGACTTCGTGTATTGAATCGATATCGATATCAATCATTACGAATGAATTCTTGACTTCAGAAGCTATAATTCAACTTTTTATTTGAATATCACAAGTTCAAATACTTTTGATTCAATTTCAATATGTATAAAAAAGGGAAAAAATAATATGATATAATTAACTTTATCTATGAAATAATACGGTTTTATGTAGAAATATTTTATTGTTTAAAGATAATATTTTATTTTCAATGAAACCTGAATCGGAATGCCGAGGACATAATTTTTTCTATGGTATAAGTGGTAAAATTAAAAATTTGGTACAACCGACTTCAATATAAATAAAATGAGAACATCATCAATGTAGTTTAAGTAACAAAAACTCAAAAACAACTGGTCAGATCTTGATTAAATTTATATGGGACCACATGAGAAGCACTAGGTTTCAAATAAATAAAAAAAAAAGTTTTGAGGTAACACACATAAAAAAATATAGACGAATTGAGAACCTTTTTCTTTTTTTGAAGTCGCTTGAAAATGTTATCCGAATTTCGTAAAAATGGAAATCACCAGGTAGAAGTTACGTAAGTAGGAAAAATGTTGGAGAAATTCCTGTCGAAGTTTATGTAATTTTGAGACAATCCGTTACGCAGTCTATGGACGAGTGTTATCAAAGAGACGTGGTGTTTAGTTTTTTTTTTATAACACTGAAGTGACAAACGAACATACAGCCTACTTTATGGTAACTGGCTATTGCACTCCATGGACACCTGCAGGAAATTTTAAACAAAGAGGCTACAGATGCGTTGTCACCTCTGAGAACTAAGATAGAACGTCTCACAGCCTGTTATTATACTGGTTCTCTATACCTTTACCTACCGGAACACAGCAGTGCACCATATCACCACAGCTATCTCAATCGTAAAACACCAGTGTATACGGTGTTCTGGTTTGAAGTGCTTTCTAACAGACTGTGAGGTATTTTTGTTATAGAATAGGGTGACAAACAAGCACACAGTCCATCTGATGGTAAGTGTAACCATTTTTAAAATTTATGCCTATCTGTTTGTCCGGGTTACTTCGGAATGACTGAACCGATTAAAATCAAACTTGACGAACTGATAAAGAGTGGAAAAATAACTGATAAACTGCCAGGAGTGATTTAGGCTATATTTCATCTGAAAAAACTTAGGAGATATTTCCCTTTGAAAAATAGAAAAACTGATTAAAATAAATGATTTTTGATGATTATCTTAAATTTTAATAACGCTGCAATAATAAACCCTACCCAGGCGGAGTCGGAGCGAGTCAATAGTAGTAAATAAAAAAATAGCCTTCTCACACTAACGTGTCACAAGAAATGTGACCTTTATGTCGTATCCGTGCAGGTCACTTTCTAAATTTAAATGAAAGGTCTAGACGCAGTCTATTATTTAAATTTAGAAAATTGATCTATTGTTATTTGTTTTTTTATAGGATAAGGGTAACAAACGAGCACACTGTACACCTGATGGTAAGTGGATGCTGTGGCCGATAAACATCTAGATTTATCCTCAATTGGGAATCAAAATGCAGATGCGTTGTCACCCCTGAGGACTAAGATGGAATCCCTCGCTTCCAGTAAAAAGGGTCTCCGGTTCTCTACACTTACCATACGAAACAAAGCAGCATTAAGTTATTTTACGCTGGTATTCTGTGAGAGCGTGGTCCTACCCCGGTCGAGTCGACCCATTTGTGCTACAATTCGTGTAGCTGCAGCGTGGCTCTAACACGTATGAATGAATTTGAAAAGCGATTAAAACTGAAAAACATTTCGCGATACATAAACACAAATTTGACTATTTCATTGCAAAACTTTTGATTTGTTCCACTTGTCCTCCTGAAAGTTATAACAGGTTTTTGTGAAAATACCGAAATGTAATGGAAAAAATAAGGAAATTATACGTAAACAACTTTGAAATGCGAGTAAATTTAAACTTTAGCACCTGGAGCCGACTCGATTACGGATGTCGTTGCGAAAAGTTTTAACGCCCGAAGAATGTGAAAAGAAAGCACTTGAACAGTGTGAATATTAACGCTAAAATCAAATCAAATCAAAAAAAAGTTTCATTCAAAACATCTTAAGTACTGTGCCAGAATCTTTATAGGAGTTCCTACGAACATTTTTTTTTATAGGAAAAGGGTGACAAACGAGCACACAGTCCACCTGATGATAAGTGGTTGCTGCGGCCCATAGACATCTACATCTATCCTCTATTACAAATCAAAATGTAGATGCGTTGTCACCCGTGAGGACTAAGATGGAATTCCTCATTTCCAGTAAAAAGGGCGTCCGGCCACCTGCACTCCCAAGCGAAACGCAGAGGTAAACCTCTACTTCACGCTGGTATTCTGTGAGGTCGTGGTGCCACCCCGGTTCGAGCCGGCCCATCCGTGCGACAGCAAAAGCTGCCGCGTGGCTCTACCACTGTTAAAACACATGTTTTTTTTAATAAAACTGAAGCGAAACGAACTTACAGTTAACTTGATGGTAAGTAGCTACTGGAGTCATTGGACACCTACAGCCAAATTCAAACAAAAGAAGCATAGAGATAAGTTGTCACCTCTGATGACTAATATATAACACAGTAGTGCAAGAACTACTATTTGACGGCAAATACGTAAGAGGGTTGTACCCACCCTGACGGATCACTAGGTAAAAATAGAGTTCTATCACCTAATAGTACATTTTTTTATAAAACAAGGTTGACAAACAAGTACACATTCCACCTGATGGTAAGTGAATGCTGTGGCTCACAAGCATCTAAATCTATCCTCGATTAAGAATCAAAATACAGAAGCGTTGTCACCCCCGAGAAATAAGATGGAATGCCTCGCTTCCAATAAAAAGGGTCTCTAGTTCTTTATACTCACCATACGAAACACAGCAGTAGCATTAAGCTGCTATTTTACGCTGGTATATTGCAAGAGCGTCGTCCTACCCCGGTCGAGCCGACCCATTCGCGATACAACCATAAGCAGCTTGGCTCTACTACGTTAAACGATGTGAGATAGTAACAACAGTCATATAAATCAATAAACGCAAAATGATTCGCGTCGATTATTTATTGAAATTAAATAATGATAAATTCCCCCGATTCTTAATTTAAAAATGATACTACGCTACCAGTAATTTTTGGGTGTGGGTGTGAACTTTGTACACTCTGAGCCGTGGCAGCTTCACCTTTATTGTATTTGAGCTCAGGGTTTATTTACTTTTTAATTTTAAATCCCTGGAAGCGCCAGCCAGCTTTTTCACCCTGAAACTATATCGATAAAAAACATCACATTTTAGAGTGAAAATGAGACAGTAATTCAGTCTTTCCTATATAATGTTTTGCTTTACAGGGCTAAACATCTCAGCACGCCGGGATCACTCTCTCTAAGGACTGTCTAGCTTCTTCGGAGAGATCTCATGGCTCGAATAATCACATTATTCCTGCCCACACGCAAAATACGCGCATAGACGTGGAGTTGCGGAAAACAGCCCGTCGTAAACTAAACTGAACTAATGTTTTGCTTAAATAAATTATTTTATCAAACTTCAGCAATACGTTACTACCACTGCAGAATTATTACATGTCCAAAGCTGATGGAGAAAACATTTGGAATCTCATATTTTTGAGGACTAGTGAGGATTACATCATCTGGGGTTTTTCTTCTAGGGGTTTTCTTTCCATATTCCATAAATCTTTGAAAAATTAGATAACGCTTGTGGCATTCAGTAGGAAGTTAATAAACTATTGTGTGTTACTTTTTTAAACATTATCCATATTATCTAATTTAAGATTTTATAATTGAAGAAATATTAAACTGTTTGTCTGTTTGTTCGAAGGGAATAACTTTGAGACGGAGTTAGTTACGTAACCGTCGCTGAACACCATCAATTGCGTTTTAACAACGTTGTTTTTAGAAAGGCATTTATTAGTTTAAGATTATTTCTTTAGTTTAAAGATGTAACAAAATTAAAAATTAAACCCAAATTAATTTTGAAATATTCATATAAAGTAACCCATTTTTTATTCCATATGAACAAATTATAAGATTTATTTCGTTTAATGCATGTAAGCCAAATTTATAGAATTGTAATATTTTGTTTACATCATAACATATTTGTCCTGACATTTGTATACTTTTTTAGTTTTTATCATTATGCATTCATTATTATGAATTTTTGAAGATGAAATATGTGTACTTTTAAATTTAGATTATTCACGTCGTTAGTAATAGTAATATTTTGCATTATGTAATGTTTTTTATTTTCTTAAAACGAAAAACTAAGATTGTTTATAGTAGCTCTTCACGTTGGCCAACATTATGACGAATGTTGTGGCCAATACCTATGGCCATTATGTAGAGCGGGTGTTTGTGCTTACCTTGGTATGTTTTGGAATGATGGCCCACAAGTTGACGCGAGATACATGTGGTATCGGTTTTTTACAAAAGTTCAAAGGGTTGTTATGCAGCAGCATATCTAAGGGCAGAGTTATGGCCGCCCCGTCCATACGTAGGGTGTACATTTAATTTGTTACAAGCTACCAGAGTGATCGCACGCACCTGATATTTTTTTATAGTATAAGGGTGACAAACGAGCACACAGTCCACCTGATGGTAAGTTGTTGCTGTGGCCCATAGACATCTAAATCTATCTTCGATTACGAATCAAATAGCAGATTTGTTGTCCCCGTGAGGACTAAGACGGAATGCCTCTTTTCCAGTAAAAAGGGTCTACGGTTCTCTATACTCACCATACGAAACACAGCAGCGTAGAGCTACTATTTGACGCTGGTATTCTGTGAGAACATTGTCCTTCCCCGGTCGAGCCGACTCATTCGTGTTACAAATATACTACTAATATAGCTGCAGTATGGCTCTACCACGTAATTTATGTTAACGCGTCATTACTGGTGTCTACAAAATGGCAGTAACAATGACCAATGAAGAAACTTTTCGGTTTATAGAGCTCTACCAAACCGAAAATTGTTTGTGGAATCCATGAAATAAAAATTATTTTTTACCATTTCTTTTTGATCACTCTTTTCTTATACATCATTCAGGTAGTAGCGGTATGCTGTGAATAAATAAACTGCAGCAGCTGTTAGCGCCTCATTGTCCATTTTAATAAATTCGTCCGCACATTGGCCTTTTAACCGAAGCACACTGTACGACCTTCCAACGTGTGGACGCCATCACAAACTCTTAGCTAATATCTTTGCCACAAAATTCGCCACAGTGTTGGCCAACGTGAAAAGTCGCCTTATTATATATCAATTTACGAATTTAATTTAATTTTTTTTTGATTCCAATTCCAAAGTAATTTGCGTTTTTTTTAATCACAATCGTCTACTTGTTTCTGTATAACTAAAAAATTATATAATTTAGTAATAAAATATTTAGGGCTAGAAATATTTAAGATATATATATATATATATATATATATATATATATATATATATATATATATATATATATATATATATCATATGTCACAGCTGAAAGCCGAAGTGCGGTCATACCAAGTTTAGTCGGTTTCAATTATGTGCAGTCGACTGCGGTTGTTAAACTTAGGTGCATTTCATTTATTTAAGCTAAAACTTCGTATGAATGGTTGTTTTGGTTAAAACTAGGAATAGTAAAGTGCAAATAATAATAAAAATGAATATGACTTCTACTATCATTGTTATAAATACAAAAGCACTTGTCAAGTAATATCAGAGACAGTAGATTAACAAACATGACTTCCGTTAAATTTGACAAAAATACGAAAATACATATGAAGTAATATCAGCAAGATTTTAAGGTGCAGCTTGGGCGGTCCTTCGGTCACTCCAAAGCATAAGTATATTTTTATAACAATTAGAAAAAAATCTAAAACATTTAAGTTTAACCAAACTTTGCTGACATACGGAACTGAGACGTGGTCCTTCACTACTGGCCGGATGAGGAAGCTCAAGGTCGCTCAGCGAGCTATGGAGAGGGCTATGCTCGGAGTTTCTCTGCGTGATAAACTCAGAAATGAGGATATCCGCAGTAGAACCAGAGTGACCGACATAGCCCAACGGATTAGTAAGCTGAAGTGGCAATGGGCCGGCCATATAGCTTGAAGAATCGACAACCGATGGGGAAGAAAGGTTCTCGAGTGGCAGCCTCGTACCGGCAGGCGAAGTGTAGGGCGTCCCTCCACTAGATGGAGTGACGACCTGGTAAGATATGCAGGAAGTCGATGGATGCAGGTGGCTCAGGACCGTGCTTTGTGGCATTCTTTGGGGGAGGCCTATGTTCAGCAGTGGACTTGTGAAGGGCTCTTATAATGATGAATGATGAACCACAATCGGCTGCATCTAGATGTAGTCAGCTAAACCTAGATGTACCCGCACTTCGGGTTTTAACCGTAACCGTAATATATGTATATTGTATACTTCCTAGCAATTGTTAGATTGTTGTTTTTATTACAATTGTTATTATTTTATTATTATTATATTTATTTAATTTTTATAACAAGCAGCCGCGTTTTGTTTTAACAATAAAATCCAGACGTTTATGTCAAAAAAACAACAGGTTGAAAACTTGTATAAAAATGAAAATCCTCGTGTACTTACGTCGGAGTCCGCACCCTTGTCGGCGCCAGGGCAGGTGAACGTGACATACTCGTGACATCTCTTGTGAACCACGAAGCTGCACACTACGGAACAAAATAATAAATGAGTGAGATAGTTAGCCACGTCGTGTCAAGTACGATTATACCTAAATACTTAACACTGCTGTGTTTCGTATGGTTAGTTCTAAACGTAAGAACCGGAGACGCTTTTTACTGGACACGAGGCATTCCATCTTAGCCCTCATGAGTGACAATGCATCTGCATTTTAATTCTTAATTGAGAATAAATGTTGATGTCTCTAGGCCACAGTATTTCACTTAAGTACCATTAGATGGCCTAAACTGTGCACGTTTGTCAACCTTATTCTATAAAAAAAATTTGTCATATCATTCCTTTTATGTGTGCCGTGTGTAGAGTTGAAAACTATTTTTTAAAACCAAATATAGTTTTTTTTGAGGCTATTACCATTATGTATAAATATAGTATATTGCAAATATTTAAAAAAATGTTATAAAGACAATATTCTCTCTCTTTACAGTATTCAATATTTATTTAATTTAAAAGTTTGAATTTTTTTATAGTTACAAGATTTTTTCTGTATAAGACTGTGACTATGATAAAAATAGTTATGTTAAATTTATTTTATCAACAATAAAAAAGTGTATTGACAGAAACAAAGCAAAATACTGTTAAAACAATAAAGGTGGCAATCCTATTTTAGACTAATATGGATTTACCATTGCGCGTCCAATTTTCCCTTGACTATGAGCGGAGAATTCGTAGTTATAAAATATTAACTTTTCTACGTGGTAGAGCCATGCCGCAGCTATATTAGTAGTATAGTTGTAGCACGAATGTGTTGGCTCGACCGGGGAAGGACCACGCTCTCACAGAATACCAGCGTAAAATAGCAGCATAACGCTGCTGTGATTCGTATGGTGAGTGTAGAGAATCGGAGACCTTTTTTACTGGAAAAGAGGCATTCCATCTTAGTCCTCACGGGTGACAACGCATCTGCATTTTGATTCTTTATTGAGGATAGATGTAGATGTTTATGGGTCACAACAACCACTTACCATCCGGTGGACTGTTTCCTCGCTTGTCACCCTATCCTATAAAAAATAATTAACACAAAAATATTTGAAATTTAATATTAATATTTATGGTTCCTATTGCATTATCATTATTCCTATCATAATTATAATCGCGTAATATAAGAGCGTAAATAATTTCATTACTCATAACTTATTCTTAAGCTTACCTTGACACTGGAAGCCTTGTTTGCCGAAGCCCCTGTAACAAAGCAGAAACGTCACGTTAATTTTTTTATATGAATACGTAATATTATAACAACGATAGGGGGTCTGTTTTACGTATAACCGAGTGGCTTGAGTTCAGTTCAGACTACGCTATAATATAATATAAAATATAGCAAATGTTATACATAATCGCTCAGCATTCATTTTCTGCCGACTTCGAAAAGGAGACGGTACTCAATTCGACTATATGTTTTTTTATGTGTGTTACCTCATAACTTTTTACTGGGTGAACCGATTTCAATGATTCTTTTTATAGACACGTTCACACTTTGTGTTTTAAAATATATCAGAATTGTATGGCGTAGTCTGAATCTGAAAGCTTTATATTGCAGCCCGGATGGAAACGGGGCGGCGTGTGTGTTAACCGTATGTATACACTTATTACACGCACATTGAGAAAGAAGACGCGTGAACGTTTATCAATCAACGAAAGTAGGAAAAGTGAGTGTCTTTCTATTTGTGCGCATTAGACTCTGGCTGATATTTAGGCTTTGGCTTTGGCCAAAACAGCACCTACGGCCGCAAAGCAGCCGAAGGTTTGGCGAAGGCCAGACATTTAATTAAAACGCCAAAATCGACAAAACTGAAGTTTTTAGTTCTAAAATAATATTATATTTAATTATAATCTACTCTCTTACAAAGCAATAAGGACCGTGGCCGAGCTCACTTGACTACTCTAGCGCCATCTATTATCTATCTACGGAAGCGGTTGCGATGTATATCGATATGAAAATTTGACGCGCTAAATACATCGTTCTTTATTTAATACATTTCCATAGATGTCGCTACATGGTACCGCTAAGTAAGATTGACGAAGTCATTGGGCTCTAGTTGTGTTATAAAGCATAATTAAGACATTTTTTTAAATACTAGTAATGCTATTAAACATTACTAATATTCCCTTTAACCACTTCTGGTAAGCTTAAAATGCTTGTTAGAAGTGGTTCACGACAGTAGTCGAATGGCGGATTCAAACCCACGACATTTCGAGTCCACGGTCCGCATCCTGCCTTCTACTACTACTACTACTACTACCTTTAGCTACTGACGCTTCTAACACTAACATTAAGATTAATTTTTGGTTCGATCTACGCAGAATGAGCTTATAGTACGAGTATCTTGAAGTCTTGCAGTGGTATGCTTGGGTTTGGATTTAATTTTATTAATGATAGAGAGCAGATGGCAGCACCCATCCATCTTCTCTATTGAAATTAGAATGTTTTTAGGGTTCCGTACCTCAAAAGGAAAAAACGGAACCCTTATAGGATCTCTTTGTTGTCCGTCTGTCTGTCTGTCTGTCTGTCAAGACCCTTTTTTCAGGAACGCGTGGAGGTATCAAGCTGAAATTTATGTCAAATACTCAAGTCTACTGTCCCTTGGAGCTGCGAAAAAATCAAACTTCTAAGCCAACGAAATCAAAAGATACAGCCGTTTATGCCGTTGGCATTCGCAAGGGAATCAAAACCTACAGGGCACTTCCCGTGAACTCAGAATCTTGAAATTTGGTACGAAGCAACGTTTTATAGCACAGATAAAGGAAAAATGCGAAAAGCATAAATTTTTAGTTACATCATATAATAAAAATATTTATAATAATTTTAAACTTATATACCTACAGATTTATTCAGAACCCTCGGTGCGCGAGTCCGACTCGCACTTTGCCGGTTTTTTTAAATTTCAATAGCCTCGCGAATTATCCTTGGTAGGAATCGGTGTTCTTTTGCGAGGATTTGTGGTCTACCAAATCTAATGTAATGGCGGGGACGATCTTGAACATGTTCACACACTGCAGACTTCCCGGAACGTCGGTGCTTCAAGTCGGTTATATGTTCTTTTATTCAGGAGTGACAAAGCATTTGAATTTTGATTCTTAATCGAGAATAGACGTAGATGTCTATACGCCTACGTATTGTGACTATGACAAGTGACCTCACTTATTTTTTAAAACAAATAAAATCTTGTTCTATTTGTTACCTTATTTTGAGTATTTCTTAAACGCATGGGTAAAAAAGTAAATTTTGATTAAAATGAAAAACCGACATCTAATAGAAAAAATATAAATTATAAATAATGAAATAATAATGTAATAAAATAATATCATCATCATCATCACAGCCCTTCACAAGTCCACTGCTGAACATAGGCCTCCCCCAAAGAATGCCACAAAGCACGGTCCTGAGCCACCTGCATCCATCGACTTCCTGCATGTCTTACCAGGTCGTCACTCCATCCTTTCATCATCATCCATTGGGGGGTATTTGCCATAGTTGCCACGCTTGGCGAGCGGGTTGGCAACCGCAGTTTTTTATTGTAACTTTGACTATTATTAGGAAGATGCTGCTGCCCATCTCCTGCCTGTTTCCCTTTGTCGCCTTTTACGACACCCACGGGGTGGGGGGTATTGGGTATATATGGGGTAGTGGATATTCTTGACCGCCACTACACGGCCTATAAAATAATAATATAATAATAATAATGAAATATATTTATTGCATGATCGCCATACTCAAGCTTTGGTGAAAGAAAAAAAATTATCTCTACTCAATTGGCTAACAGAAAATTGTTTAAAATGTAATTCAACGGGAAACTTCAGACAAAACCAATGTACTTGGAAAACAATTCTAGAGGATTTTTATTCAAGTTCTAGACAGTTTAACAACTTGAGCGAACTAGAAGTTTTCCTTTCTATATAAACACTTCGGAGGTTACACTGTTAATGAGGCAAAACAGTGTCACTTTTTTATACCCTTGACTTTTTAAGTTGCTAAGAAAATAGAAAGTAAAATTTGAGATTTAAAGCATTCTATTCATCATTATTATCATCATCATCACCATTATCCTGCTCATCTTCACCTTTCTTCTTCATCAGCCAGTACTTGGTTTCGTTTCATGGGTATCCTAAATGTCAATCAAGGTTCAATGGTAACGTTCTTGAGCTGTAGTGTTGGTCAAAGACAAAGTTAAAATAGTTTTATGCAAAATTGACGTGTACAAAGAACTGTAAATTCAAGTAAGTCCTGCCACCGTTTTAATAAGTTTCCTACTTGTTGAAGTTAGGAGAGTGCTTTGTGGCATTCCTTTGCGCCTATGTTCTGCAGTGGATTTGTGATGAACTGTAATGATGATGATGAAGATCATTTCATAAGAATAATTTGTCAAAAGTTTATAGATTAATAATAATAAATTAACAATAAAAATCTTACTGAGAAAAGATAAGTTGCTAACTTCCACGATCACGTCTCCAGAGACGAAAAAAAAATATTTAATTTTCTTTAAACCTATATTCGAGAGCAAGCAATTAACATTATAAAAGGTTTTAGTTACATTTTTAAGTGAGGACGGAGAATTCAGTTTAGAAACAAAACACATTCTTCAGTATGGTAATTACTTTATTTTTATTTACTACTTTGCAGTTTTTTTATACAAGGTCAGGTGACAAACGAGTACGCAATCCACCTAATGGTAAGTGAATGCTGTGGCAGATAGAAACCAACAACATCCTCGATTGAAAATCAAAATAAATGGGTTTGGTGGGAGGAGTTTTTTTTTAATATGATATGGGTGACATACGGGCACACAGTCCACCTGATGGTAAGTGGTTGCTGCGGCCCATAGACATCTACATCTATCCTCTATTAAAATTCAAAATGTAGATGCGTTGTCACCCGTGAGGACTAAGATGGAATGCCTCATTTCCAGTAAAAAGGGCCTCCGGCCACCTGCACTCACCAAGCGAAACGCAGAGGTGAACCTCTACTTCAGGCTGGTTTTCTGTGAGGTCGTGGTACCACCCCGGTTCGAGCCGGCCCATCCGTGCGACAGCAAAAGCTGCCGCGAGGCTCTACCACTGTTTAAAAAAAAAGTAAAAGCTAAGATGGAATATATCGTTGCCAATAAAAAAAGCCTATGGTTCTCGTCTACAATACAAAACATAACATCTTGTGAATATAATAAGGTATTCTGTATAATATCTGGTATGCCTCAATGTAACACAAATGGCCGACCTCATCACAATCACATAAATCATTGTAAAATAACTGTACAATAGAAGCGTAATACTGCCGAGTTATTTGTGATGAGTGATAAACACCTAAGTCCCCTTTCACTGGTAATGGATGATACTTCGCAAAATCATCGAAGACAACCACGCATCTACATTTTGAATAATCGAGCAAAAATGTACGTGTCTATGGGCTATGGCATCCACTTATCATCATTTTTTGAAACTGAAGTCTAAAATTCCATAAAACGTTTTAAATAACTTAATTCAACTAAATCAACAATTGAAATTGGTCAAAGAGTTATTTTATCGTGTAGCGTAAGCGTCGCATGCCGCAACAAAGCTATCAGCGCGACATTGTGCTATCGCATCCGGCGATGTCACTAGCTGTCAGCTCGCTTTGAAATGCGAACTCCACGTATGCCATGCTTTACCATTAGCTGTGTGCCTATGTACTAAAAGAAACTATATTATGATTGGGACCTTTTTGGAACGAAGTTCCTTATCGGACGGTACGGGTTTGGCGGATGGGAGCTAGGCGACAAAAAGTGTAAGAGTTTTTCGTCACTACCCCTTGTGTCATAGTGTAGACGGCCTTGGTGGCGAAATAAAGAAGTGAGATGGTATAATATCCATCCCCCTCGCACCTGGTGATCCGTAACACAGGCTTCCGCCTAGTACAGACACCAGCCTCTCAGCCCATAGTGTACATTGTTTATAATCTACCTTGTAAACTTAAATTGTGAAAGCAAATAAATATATTATTATTATTATTACTTTATCTTGCCATGAAAGAAATCTTATTTTATTTCAAATGACGCTTCATTTTAATAGAGGCTAGTAATTCATTTATTTGTGTTTGTTAATCAATAATACAATACCTACGTTTATTAATAATAATATACTACGCAAGGAACTTCGTTCCAACTGAGCGAATCACGAATTAAATATTAAAGGACTCATCTTCGCCTTCTTATTTTAAAACTAAATTTCACTATCTCTCCTCATCTCATGATAGGCTCCTACCAGGGGCGTAGCTACCGCCGTATCAGCCGTATCAATGATACGGGGCCCCCGGTCTACAGGGGCCCCGAACAGTGCCGGCCTGAGGCAAGTTTTAGGATGGAGCGAGACCCAATTATGGCGCCCCCCTTGCTTACCCCTAATATATACCAGTTGTACGTACACATGCAAGCATGAAACTGGGAAGATCTCGACAACATCTTAAGTAAAATGAATACCGTCGTGGCAGCAACGCGGCACGCAACATCAACGACATTTACGGAGCGTATACTACAAACGAACGCACCGCCTGTTATTGGTTTGCCCGCTTCCGTTTTGGAAATTTCGACCTGAAAAATTAAGTCCGTGATCGTCCGAATGTTTTTTTTTGGTCGAATTAATTAATTAAGGACAATGACGAATTAAAGGCGATTCTGGAAGCTGATGATAATCAATGTACAGTGGAACTAGCAGCAGCTTTCCACGTTAACATCAAAACAATATTGGTCCATTTGCGTCAAATTGGCAAGGTTAAAAAGCTTAACATATGGGCGCCCCACGGACTTAACGATCGCCATCGCAAAGTACGCATCGAGACGTGCTTTGCACTGCTTAACAGGCACACAAACGAAGGAATTATGAACCGCATTGCTATATGCAACAAAAAATGGATTCTGTGTGACAATCGTAAGTACTCAGCAAGTTGGTTAGATCCTGATTCAGTACTGACCAGTAATGACCTAAGCGAAAACTTACCCCTAGAAAAGTGTTGGTCACTGTTTGTTGGTCTAGCGCCGGTGTGATCCGTCACAGCTTCTTACCAAACAGGATGAGCATTACTGCAGATGTGTACTGTGAATTACTGAACACAATGGTGGAGAAGCTCACACGTCTCCAACCACGCGACGCGCGACTTCATACTGCAGAACAGATGGTCTCCAAGTTACAAGAGCTTGGTTAGAAGTTCCTTCACCCGCCGTACTCACCAGATCTTGCGCCTACAGATTTCTACTTTTTCCAGACTTTCAATAATTTTTTGGCGGGAATAAAATTCAATACCTGAGAGGCAGTACAAAATACCTTTCAAGAATTTGTTGCCTCTCATGTCCAGCTGATTTTTTCAAGAAGGGCATCAATAAACTGCTACTGCATTAGCAAAGATGCATCAATTGCATGGGTGATTACTTCGATTAATAGAAATAAAAAATATAGAAAAATACTTACGTTAACTTATTTCATAAAAAACGACAATTTCATAGGTATAGACCTAATATTAGGTAACGTATTTTGCCAATTATTTAATACTAAGAGCTGAAGGACTGCTTTCGGGTGACCTTTATCGATATGTAAAAACTTTTTCAAACACATCCTTTCTCTTGAAACCTCCAATCGCGATTAAGATCATGCGTTCATTATTCCTCCCACTTTGAGCATACTTTTCTGCCGACTTCCAAAAAGGAGACGGTACTCAATTCGGGTGTATGTTTTTTTTTTATGTGTGTTACCTCATAACTTTGTACTGGGCGAACGGATTTCGATGATTCTTTTTTTATATGAAAGTTCTCGTGTGGTCCCATATGAATTTGATTAAGGTCAGACCAATGGTTATTGAGTTATTCTTAAATAACCTATATTGAAGTCGCTTATATTGAAGTCGGCTGTACAAAATTTTTAATTTTAAATTATTTAAAATTTTCATCGGTCTTATTCAAATTATAGAGGAAACTCTTTATTCTATGCTATAAATACCAAGTCTCATTAATTGTAAAAAGTCGTGAAAAGCATGTCTCTATTTAAGTTATGGCGGTGTCTAACATTGGGTAGAAATCATTTGTTCTGAATAACATTTCTTGATCCGGAGTATATTTATATTTTTTTTCTTTATATATTTAGAGTTAAAAGTATCCGAATTTGGGATCTTTCAAACCTTTAAAAATTCATAATTCCGTAAATGTTAACTTTATCGTAAAAAGTCATGGGGCTCTTTTTATTTGTATTTTATCAAAGAACACAAAAAGAAATTTGTCCAGTTTGAAAATAACAATTCCTTGCAATTGAAAAAAAAATCGGTTTAAGCAATATGGCACCGAGTTGTCCCATGGTAACATGCATTTATATCATCAGCAGGACAACTTAAAGAGAATCGCATGAAAAAATTAAGGTGGAATAGTTTTCGTACTCATGCGCCGATTTCTCCTGGGCTATAAGAACATTTTCTTCTTTTGTCGTTCGCGGATTCTTTCAAACTCAGAGTTTATTTCAGCTTTTTTAGCTGTATCTTAGCTGCAATGAGAGCTTTTGTTAATCCTTCGTCTCTAGGTATATTCTTTTTTGTGCATCAGTTTTGTAGCATCTGATAAATCTATGCGCTCTGCTTGCATGCATGTGCTGACAAGATTAACGTGGAATAAAACGTCATATCAAATGACTAAAGACAGCAAAAACTTGAACTTCTTAAAATTGGCTGCAAATGATTTAGCTTCCAAACTTGCCACGGGATCAGTTGTGTCGACTCTTCTTCCAAGGCACTTTTTACTTCAGCGTACTGATACCGCACCGCTTGCAAGCTGTTGACTCTACTTTCGCATCTTGTTTGACACACCTTCTTTAAAGTTAAGCTCTTCACATGTTTAGAAATAACTTCCCATCTTTTTGTTGAGTTTGTAATAAATACAAATAAGCGCTGAAGAATGCCGCGCTCGTCTCAACAAATACGGCCATACGCACACATATCAACTAGCCATATGTTCGATACCAAAATATTGAAAAGCGAGAAAATTTTCATCAATAAACTCAAGCACATGAGCAAAGAAACGGAACAGAGAGTAAGCTTCAAAGGAGCGTGCAAAATTGTAACCTAAATAAGCTAAAAGATTGTATTTTTCTATTATGTACCTAGCTATACTATTATAAAAGTTTGACTAAGGCGCCTTCTGGGACTTGACGCCTGGAGCGGCCGCTCCGTTCGCCCTATGGTAGGGCCGACCCTACCCCGAACGTGTGTAACCAAAAATTCCAAGGACTTCTACGGGACAGGAAAGGCTATTACTATTATCTATAGAAGCAAAGATTAAAAAAATACTGAAACGTCTTCAGCTATGAATGCTGCCAAATCGTCTTCAGCTATGTTAGTATTGTTTGGCTAGCTAAGTTCCTAGGCGTATTAAATTGTAAGTAATAACTTATAATCAATATATAATAATTTTAATTCAATTCAAGTGTTTTTGTTAAAAAAAAAAATCTTTACTCTTCATTGGGGCCCCCCAACAAATTTTGATACAGGGCCCACCTAAGGCACGCTACGCCACTGGCTCCTACGTTCTTCTTTTAACAACAAAATTTATATTCCTGTTCACTTCACCCAGTTCTATGGTAACTCCTTCACAGTTCAGGCTACACGCCTTTCGAACTCCTTGCCCGAATACATCAGGAAAGCACCCATTAAGTACGATTTTAGAAAGTTGATCCGTAATCATCCATTTAAGCCAACGCATTTTACATGATTCATCCATTTAATATGTATTACTAAACAGACACATATATTAATAGTCATTTGTATGTACTAACAAGTGGGATGCGGGAAGTAAGGACTGTGTAAGAACCTCCGAAGGAGACGGAATTAGAGCCGAAATAAAAAAAAATAGTTTTTGGCCATTTCGACCCCTAGAAGTGTAATGAGAACTTTTTGCCCCTATTCAACCATGGCCCCCATGACATCCTCTACATGATAGGCTATTCAAACTGACTAGGCCTAAAGTTCGAGTCATCCCCCAATTCATTTCTAAAGTTTTTACTTCCAATTATATATGTATATGTGTATTTATATACATGCAAAAAAGATCAAAGTTAGTGGACTTTGATCCTTTTTACATTTTTATGCATTTATATATTTATAATGTATTGTATTGTATTTACTTGTTTCTCTATAACTTTGTCATCAACTTTATTGGTAAATCGAACTTTATATAGAGTACGAGTGATTATGCCAGGTACTTAGATCAGTTTTGCGCCCTCTGTGCCGTTTTACTGGTATGATTGATATAAGACCACTTAAATACAAAGATTGTTCGTTATGCGTAGTTATTCCATTAAAGTTTTTGACACCAAAAAGTACAACATTATTGACAGCTGTCAAAAAACGTGGTAAAAGTGACATAGTCCATAGACAATGATCTTTTTAAATACAAGAGTGGCGACTATGATATTTTATGCATACAGCCAAACTGACGTTTTTTGAGTCGCATGTGTAAAATGATTCGTTTTAGCTGTTTTGGTTTCATAACCAAACAGCTTTATGAATTTTGGATTATATGGCACTGTTAACTCATATTCGGAAAAATGGACAATGATCTTTCTTTCACTGTACCTTTCATATACGACTCGCCCCAACTTCGCCTTGATCGAACCCACGAATGATTTGGCGTTATTTAGATTTAAGATAACTATTTATGGTATCAATTATTCGTTTTATGCAAAAATTTCTTCAAGTTTTTCGGATGAAATATACGGCTCCGTGGCGCAGTGGCTAAGCAATGAGTTGTTGCGCTGGGAGCCGCGGGTTCGAATCCCGCACGGAACAAATATTTGTAAGGCCTAGAAATAATTGTTCCGGGTCTGGATGTTTGTCCTCGTGTAATTTATATTTGTAAACTGCCTCCACGACACAGGAGAAAATCCTAGTGTGTGGGTTACGTCGTTTAAAAAAAGAAAAGAAAAAAAAATGAAAAAAAAGATGAAATATAGCCTAGATCCCTACTGACATTGCGCTCTATCTGCTCGTATAGTTTCATCACAATTGGTTTAGCCATTCGGAATATAAAGATAAAAAAGTAAACAACAGTTGGTTGTTTCTGTCATATTTGTTAGTTTGTTAACAAATTATTTCAATATTACAGATAGACGCTTCAATTTTATTTATATGTATAGATGTATATGGAATCTAGCCCAGGTTGCAATTGTATCAACATCGGCATAACTGTAATATTTAAAAAAAAGGTTCAAATAATAACAATAAATTAACTTAAAAAACAGTGGTAGAGCCAGGCGGCAGCTTTTGCTGTCGCATGGATGGGCCGGCTCGAACCGGGGTGGTACCACGACCTCACAGAATACCAGCGTGAAGTAGAAGTTTACCTCTGCGTTTCGCTTGGTGAGTGCAGGTGGCCGGAGGCCCTTTTTACTGGAAACGAGGCATTCCATCCTAGTCCTCACGGGTGAAAACGCATCTGCATTTTGATCTATAACAGAGGATAGATGTAGATGTCTATGGGCCGCAGCAACCACTTACCATCAGGTGGACTGTGTGCTCGTTTTTCACCCTTATCCTATAAAAAAAAAACTTACATAAAATTATTATGCCTTTTTATATTTTTTCCACTTTATCAGACCAACAACAAGCGTGCTCGGTTTTCGGGTTAAAATAAGTGTTCTATATTTCTATAATCTAATTTTCAAAACGAAAATACATTTTCCCTTTTAAAAAGTTTTGGAGAATTGCATTAATAACTACTTTTTAAGAGAAAATATCAATCCTTTTCTAAAACATTTGAGATATATTTAACCCTTAACGTTACCGTTACAGCCTACTAAAGTCCACTGCGGAACATAGGCCTGCCTCATAGATTGCCTCATACGGGGGATATTTGCCATAGTGCCACTCTTGGTAAGCGGGTTGGCAACCGCAGCTTTTTTATTTTTAGTCGTAAGGCCCATCACATACATACGGAATTCCGTTACGGGATTCCGTTCCGGAATTCCGAACGGGTCGGCCCCAAACATACGGAATTCCGTTATTCCCGCAAAATTTCGAACGGAAAACTACCGTACGTGTGTGACGGGTCATAGATTTTATATGGACTTGCTGCGTTCGGAATTCCGAATCGGAATATCGAAACGGAATCCCGAAACGAAATTCCGCATATATGTATGTATGGCCGGCCTAATTAGGAAGACGCTGCTGCCCATCTCCTGGTTTGTTTCCCTCTGTCGCCTCTTACGACACCCACGGAATAATATGGGGTAGTGGATATTTCGCCACTACTAGGTACGGATATATTTTAAGAATTTCATATTTAGCGTTTATCATAAGCGTAGAAAATGGACAAAAAGCCTCGGGGATTGACGAAATTAACAACTTCGTGATACATATTTGTAAGTGTATTCCATCTTATAACGTAAGTACTTGTTAACGTTATTTTCTTGGTGGTAAATTATCCATATTCTTCATTACCACTGCTTTAATTTTTTATCTCGACCTTTTCGTTACGTTTTGAGGATAATTAAATTTTTATCCGCTACTTACTTTTCTACCTGCTTATTACAAAATAAATTACATTTAGAAGCATTTCTTTAATAAGAAAATAATTAACATAATTATAATTTAATTAATTCGTCTATTACGAATTAATATGAAGATAGTGTATAATTTTTAATTTTACTAGGAAGTCCATGGATGCAGAAGGCGTTCCTTGGGGGAGGCCTATGTTCAGCAGTAGACTGTTAATGGGATGTAATGATGGTAATGATGTTGATACAATTATTAGATATTAGAGTTTCTTAAAAATACGAATATACAAATATAATTTACGGCAATACATAATAACAAATCCATTATACATTTACATACCTACTAACTTTGTCTTAAGGTCGATCTCACTTGCATAAAATACACCCTGCTGCGTATGGTGACAGGATACCCATATAAATAATTTTCTTTTTCATCATCAACACCTAAAAGTTCACAGATGCTAACAGCGTGCAGTTTTTAGTGCTGATCTACCACATAAATAATTGACAGCAAAGAAACATCGTGAAAAAAGCTATGTGTCTGAGAATTTATAAAAGCGTGGCGAGCTACTCCTTGCCCAAAACGATTTCAGAAACGAGATGAATGGTAGAGTTAATATTTTTAATTCAATATAAGTTACAAGTAATACTTATTGAAAGTCATGTTTTTTACTTTTACCACCTTTAATATACTTTTATTACTTACTTCTTATAAATTGACGTAAGCAAGACATTGATTTAAATAACTTAAATTAAAAAAATTAAAAACTTCCTAAACAATAATTTAAAATTAAAAATTTTGTACAGCCGACTTCAATATAAGCGACTTCAATATAGGTTATTTAAGAATAACTCAATAACCATTGGTCTGACCTTGATCAAATTCATATGGGAACACACGAGAACTACTATCAGCTTTCTTATAAAAATGAGAAGAATCATCCAAATCGGTTCGCCCAGTACAAAGTTATGAGGTAACACACATAAAAAAAAATATACACTCGAATTGAGTACCGTCTCCTTTTTGGAAGTCGGCAGAAAAAAGCTGACCAACTTCAAACAGGTGAAAAAAATTCTTGAATTATAGCTAAGAACACTGTCGACCGAGTCACCTTTCAAATAAAAAAAAACTAAATCTGAATCGGTTCATCCCTTTGGGAGCTACGGTACCCCAGAAAGACACATAGACACAGACACACACACAGATACACATGTTAAATGTAAATGTAATAACACCCTTCTTTTTCGTCGGGGGTTAAAAATTAAAAAAATACAGGCAATACTAAGAACTAACACTGCCAGCTTTTCTATTGACCCGCGTCAATGCTAAAAACGCTCGTGTTGGGAGCAGTTTACCACAGTAAACAACTATAAGTATTATGTAAGTCCGTCATATCCGTCTAAACGCGATAGAGCCATGCTGCAGCTATATTAGTAGTATAGTTGTAGCACGAACGGTTCGGCTTGACCGGGGAAGGACCACGCTCTCACAGAATATCAGCGTAAAATAGCAGCTTAACACTGCTGTGTTTCTTGTGGTGAGTGTAGAGAACCGGAGACACTTTTTACTTGAAAGGAGGCATTCCATCTTAGTCCTCACGGGTGACAACGCGTCTGCATTTTGATTCGTAATCGAGGATAGATGTAGATGTCTATGGCCCACAGCAACCTCTTACCATCAGGTGGACTGTGTGCTCGTTTGTCACAATATCCTATAAAAAAACACCTATCCGTTCTCTGCGCAGCGGAAGACATTCTTCAAGATTTTCCCATGTAAAAAGTAAACTCGGATTGCGGATTCGAACCCACTATTTGCAGTTTGTAAGTAAGTTTGCAAACTGTAGCTTTTAACATTGGGCTACTGTCGTTTGAGGTGTCTTACGTATTTATATATCAGTATTTATAGTGGCGTGTAGTTTTACACTTCAGCGACTGCGTCGCTGAAATTCAATTTCACTTTGAAGTTTAACCGTAAGGCGGTTCACACAAGAGAAAATTCATCTCGCGAATACCTCAGAGCTTGCAATATAGCGCTATTCGTGTTCGTTCCAACGACTTGGAATCTAAGATTTTTTAGCTTATTATAAGCCAGTGTTTAGATAAATAAAAAAATCGCACCTGGTGGTAAGCGGTGATGAAGACCTAGATGGTAAATCGCAGTGTCTTAGAGTATCGGAAGCCTATTCTTTCTATCCTTGAAGAATCCCACCGTATAGTAAGTCATGATAAGGCTCTAGATGTCTTAGCGTAAAGAAAGCCTATTCATGCTTTGTTACACCTGATGTTACACCCAGATTGTAATCGGACGGACAGACAGACGTTGGAAAGTAATTCAAAATGAATCATATATTCCACTGCAGAGTGGTTTTGCTTAATTATTTTCATTTCCAGTAATTAATACTATTGTTTTTTTTTTTGAATCCAGTTCATATATCAACGACATTAATATCTTTAACTCGTTTTTTTAAGCACTGGAAAACAGTTAATTATTTTCTGATACAAAAGCTGTTTTAAAAAGCCTTTCGTTTATTCAATGCCCACCGCTGCTAAGGGGGAGGTGTATTCTGAGCAATGTTCTTTCGATGTGCTCTTAATAATGTCGATAATTGTTTTATATTATAGACTAGCTCACCAGGCAGACGTTGTTCTTCCCTTTCCGACGACGCTTTCTATGAAAAAATCCTTAAATACGCAATAAAAAATTTGAGGGTCATTTATCGGGATAAAAACTATCCTATCTCTTAAGTTGGACCAAAATGCACACAGTGTGCAAAATTTCATTGAAATCAGTTCAGTAGTTTAGGAGTCCATCGCGGACAAACAACGTGACACGTAATTTTTATATATAAAGATAATCTATTACATCTATTACTTATAAATAAACTTAGAGTGTTTGTCTGTATTCTGTAATATGTAAATAAATGCCTTTATTGAGCTGAAGAAGTTATTTGCATAACATTAAGAAGAGAATAGACATTTAAAAAATCCAGTCTGTTTGTCAGTCCGGCTACTTCAGAATGAACTGAACCGATTGTACCTGACGAAATTTGACGAACAGACAGAGAACAATGTCAGGAGAGATATAGACTATATTTTATCTTAAAAACTTAGACATATTTTCCTTTGAAAAATCAAAAAACTGATCAATTTAATTAACGCCGCAATAACAAATCCTACCCAGGCGGAGTCGCAGCGAGTCTACTAGCAGTAAATAAAATAGCCTTCGCACACGAACGTGTCACAATAAATGTGACCTTTATGTCGTATCCGTGCAGGTCACTTTCTAAATTTAAATGATAGGTCCAGACGCAGTCTATCATCTAACAATAGATCAAATATAGAAAATTGATCTATTGTTATTTGTACGTGATGTGATGACATATAACTCAAGTTTCAATGCATATGTCGCAGCTAACTAGCTTAATTAGCCTTTCAGTTAACAGCCTAACCTTTTTACTATTAACTAGCGGCCTGAATGTTATTCAGGCTAAGATGATTTTCAGTCTGAATCTAAAAAAATGTTGTTTTTTAAGAATAATATTGACTCAAAATATCACCGTAAAATAGCAAATAACGCTGCCACTTTTAATGTGGTTAATAACAAGAACTGGAGGCTAGATTTTTTGATGCGGCGGCATTTCAACTCATGCTTTAGCAACTCATTTATATCCTGGTCTCTAGTGAAAAATTTGTAATAAAAATTATAACCTATACGCGCGATTGAATTGCATGTTATTTTTTTAAACAAATAATAAAGAAATATTAATATTTATTAGCGTATTTTTTTATAAAACTGAAATGATAAATTAAGTTAAATATAATAATAATAAATTATTTATTTCAGATAATTAAAATCCATATGTGGGTTAGTAATACAAAGATAGTAATAAAAACAATAACACCACCAGTAGACACTTGAATGACACCTAGCTAGCTAGCTACAGCACTCTATGAACAACTGCAGCCAACTGTTTGAATTTGTTTGAACAAAGAAGGCCACGGATGCGTTGTCGCCTCTGAGCACTAAGTTTGATTGATTCAGTCTGTAATTAATTATTTATAAAATAAAATAAATATTTCCCCAATCATTAAAAATATTAATAAATTAATTACTTAAGAAATCGGCTCCGTGGTGCAGTGGCTTAGCAATAAGTTGCAGCGCAAAAGGCCGCAGGTTTGAATCCCGCACGGAGCAATTATTTATATGGCCTACAAATAATTGTTATGGATCTGGATGTTTGTTCTTGGAAAATTTATGTGTGTAAACGATAAAGAAGAAAATCCTAGTGTGGAGGTAACTATTTTTTTTTTTGAAGATTAATAAGCATTAATTATAGATTAATAATGATTAACATTAAAGTATATAACATTTGAAACGAATTTACGTGTTATGAATATTATTTCAAAATTGTATATGAGACACAATTCGCTGCGCACATAGACTAGGTATATGTAGATTTATATAAGTTCGAAAAAAAGGATTATAACAATTATTTTTCCAGAACATCAAGCGAGCATACTGAACGTAAAGATCAAGTAAGTAAATAGCCACCACGTTGTAGCTTGAAATTTATTTTTAAATGAAGTATCTATAATAAAAGCTATAGTACCGAACAAGCGCAACGCGTGGGTTGTCTAATCAATCATTGGCGCAATCAGTGCTTTTCAATCGGCTCTCTCAAGCCAGTGGTCCGTGAAATTGTCCGCCTCCTCCTCCTTGCCAGCCCTTTTTGCTGCTCATTCCCACCTTTAGAGTTCCGATCCACGGAACAATGGAAGAATGAAAATATTTTATGTGCTCGTTCCACGTACATTCATATAAAATCATCGCGATTT
The DNA here is from genome assembly GCA_033319125.1 of Parnassius glacialis. Lineage (NCBI taxonomy): Eukaryota > Metazoa > Arthropoda > Insecta > Lepidoptera > Papilionidae > Parnassius > Parnassius glacialis. The sequence goes on along the minus strand of JAVANC010000027.1, from coordinate 8,602,219 downwards.
AATCTTTTTTGTATTTTTTTTTCAGGATAGGGGACAAAGGACCACACAGTCCACCTGATGGTAAGTGGTAGCTGCGGCCCATAGACATCTACATTTATCCTCAACAAAGAATTAAAATGCAGATGCGTCGTCACCCGTGAGGACTAAGATGGAATGCCTCTTTTCCAGTAAAATGGATCTCCAGTTCTCTACACTCACCTTACGAAACACAGCAGTGTCAAGCTGCTATTTTACACTGGTATTCTGTGAGAGCGTGGTCCTTCCCCGGTCGAGCCGAAACATTCGCGCTACAACTATACTACTAATATAGCTGCAGCATGGCTCTACCACGTATAATGTGTTGCGATTTCCTAAAAGCTAAAAACTAAAATTAAAAACCTCGTCGTAAGGTTTTTGTTTTTATTATCGTGGCCAAGGATGAATTTATTATAGTGCAACAATTAATCCATGCCATTAATTATTGCACTATCAATGGTATAATTTAGTTAGTTAGGTTTTTATAAATGTATCAGAACTCTTTTTATTTTTAGATAATTGAGACAGATACCTACAAGAAAGTATGCCAGTTGCAAGTACACGTCATATTTTATTTTATAGAATACTAGCTGGTACCCGGTTCGTTGCTGCTGAAGAAGAAATAATTGTGGAAATTCGAATGCGTTTTAAATTTCGGAGTTATACTGTTTAATTAGGAAGATAATACATTCATTGAAGTTGAATGATATATAACTTTCAAATTAATTTGTTGGTACTATACGCGCGTTACCTACTGTAAGTATGCCTATAACCTTCGCGCAAGTGTAAGCAATAAGTTGAAAAACTTGCACCGCAATCTGATGAACGGTATGGCAGTGCATAAATGACGAACAAATATAAATTTATTTTTACATATTACATTTAAAAATGTTACTTATTCTTATTAAAAAATTGTGGAAATGAAAAAAAAAACTAGGTACATAATGAAAATAAATACGTGCCCATATTATTTGTAGAATTACATAATAAATAAAATGGCAAATGGTCAACAGGAGTGTAAAGGGATCATGTTCTTTTTGTTTACGTGCCGCTATTTATTAGCGGCCAGAGCCGATGATAAGTGGCTAGTGGGGTCCGCACTAGGCTTACCAACTCCAAAAAAGGCATTTCCGGGACTACCCAGCTCGACATCCGGGACTTGGGTATATTACGCGGGACACAACAGACCACATACAAATTGGTTAGAGAAAAAAACACATTGGTTATAAAATTTACTACATTTTTGATCAAAATTAATGTTAATTTGTAGTTCAGCATTGACGTGGTCAACAAACAGCTTATTTTTGCTGACTGTCCATGTATTTCCACAGAGAGAAAATACTCTCTCTGTTGATGCATTTGAAAATGGTATCGAAGCTACGACTAATGTGAAGTTGGTACAAGATAGATACTAATATCATATAATCACCGATTTCCGGGACAAAAGGCGTCCCGCAAGGGGTTACGGCGGGACGGTACAAAATTTACCCAGAAGCGGGACGTCCCGGAAAATCCGGGACGGTTGGCAAGCCTAGTCCACACCCACATCTACAACGAGCCTAAGTAAATAAAACTACAAATGCATACTACTATGCCTACAAACGTGTAACTTGCCATGGACTCAAATAGTTACCGAATGGGAAGCAACTGACTTATTTAATATCACGTTTTGGGAGCCAAGGTTCATTGCTGTTATACAATAGAATATACGTGTCGAGTAAAGAAATTATGATATTTATAATATAATATCGTATAAATAAAATACAATATGTGGAATATTATAAAACATAGTAAGATAAATAAATAAAAACCCAATCAGATGGAAGATCTCTGCAGAGGAGATCAAACGGCGAACGTTAAGGGGGTAAGGGAAAGAAACCTCCGTACGTAATTAAAAATACCACTTGTGTCGGCGGGGATCGACTTTGCAAAGTTGCCGGCTCACCTGACATTATAACGTTTTAAACAATTTCCTTCAGAAGAGTAAATCGCAAAATCGTCTCAAGCACAAGGCTGTTATAAATATACCACTAATATTATTTGATTATAATTGATTCTATAACATATTACATGTTCGTTATTCTCATATACCCTGATGATGCCGTGAGGCGAAAGCAGTCTTTTATAGTCAGTAAATTAATAATTTAAATCAATATTGTGGAACAAGTTCAAGTATTTTTTCAAATCACAAATATGAATCTGAAGTTTCACCAAGTGAAAATAATCATTAAGTAGGTATAAATATAAAATAAAAATATATAATTCTATAAGTTGGAGAGTTTGCTTTTTTGCTTCGACAGCTGTAATACGTACAGCAACACAGTGAAATAATTTGTCAGCGTCTCGAATTACGTTCGATTACAAATATTAAAATCTGGACTGATAGTGTAAGAATACCCATTACTCCATATCGCTTTGTGTTCCATAGGTTACGTAAGAGGCGACAGAGGGAAACAAACCAGGAGATCAGCAGCGCCTTCCTAATAACAGCTAAAAAAATAAACTGCGCTTGCCGACCCGTCTGCCAAGCGTGGCAACTATGGCAAATAAGAGGCAATCTATTAGGGAGCCCTATGTTCAGCAGTGGAATTTTAATAGGCTGTAACGGTAACAATCTAAGCATTTTCAAGGCAAGTGTGAATATGCTTTTGTTACGCTAACAAGGGGGCATTCCCTACTCGTTATCACCGGCTAGAAATGAAAGTACCCGAAGTGGAAACTCCAGATGGCCAAGCGTATAGAATCTATAGAATATGCAGAGCTTGGCTAAAAATGAAAGTATCCGAAGTGGAACCTCCAGTAAGTATAGAATTTATAGAATATGCAGAGCTTGGCTAGAAATTAAAGTACCCGAAGTGGAAACTCCAGATGGCCAAGTGTATGGAATTTATAGGATATGCAGGGCTTAGCTAGAAATGAAAGTACCCGAAGTGAAAACTCCAGATGGCCAAGCGTATAGAATTTATAGAATACGCGGGGCTTGGCTAGAAATGGAAGTACCCGAAGTGGATACTCCGGATGGCGAAGCGTATAGAATTTATAGAATATGCAGAGCTTGGCTAAAAATTAAAGTACCCGAAGTGAAAACTCCAGATGGTCAAGCGTATAGAATTTATAGAATATGCAGGGCTTAGCTAGAAATGAAAGTACCCGAAGTGAAAACTCCAGATGGCCAAGCGTATAGAATTTATAGAATATGCAGAGCTTGGCTAAAAATGAAAGTATCCGAAGTGGAAACTCCAGATGGCCAAGCGTATAGAATTTATAGAATATGCAGGGCTTGGCTAGAAATGAAAGTACCCGAAGTGAAAACTCCAGATGGCCAAGCGTATAGAATTTATAGAATATGCAGGGCTTGGCTAGAAATGAAAGTACCCGAAGTGGAAACTCCAGATGGCCAAGCGTATAGAATTTATAGAATATGCAGGGCTTGGCTAGAAATGAAAGTACCCGAAGTGGAAACTCCAGATGGCCAAGCGTATAGAATTTATAGAATATGCAGGGCTTGGCTAGAAATGAAAGTACCCGAAGTGGAAACTCCAGATGGCCAAGCGTATAGAATTTATAGAATATGCAGGGCTTGACTAGAAATGAAAGTACCGGAAGTGGTAACTCCAGATGGCCAAGAGCTCCACTCCAGAGCACTTCCCGTGGTAGATAGAAAATGCAATCTTATATATTTAAGCAAAAAAACCGTACCGTATTATTTTAACCCCCGATGAAAACAGAGGTGATATATATTTATAGTTAGAAATTTTTTAATTTAAGTAATGGCATTTACTATCGAGATCTTAAGATTAACAAATGGATGGACTTGTGATTAGTAGTAGTAGTGTAATAATGATTGAGATGTTATTTGATTCAGTAAAATGCTGCTGGTAATGTTCTCGAAGCGACAGTTTCCAGTTATCAAAATGGCGATCAACTAAATACGTACAACGTTCACAATTTAATGAGACATAAAATAGAAATATATATTTTTTGGCTTCACTTTGCACATTAATATTGCAAACGTAAGACACACGTAATACCATATTTGGTTCCAAGATCAACAGTAATGAGATGTGCTCGTGTCCGTAACGAGTACATCCGCTGAGATAGTGATCTCATCTGGATTAGGTACTACTCGTATATGACCGCATGCCATTATTTATATACCTAGTACAGTAATGCTGCGGCTGTATTATGGTTGTAGCATGAATGAGTCGGTTCTAGCTATGAAAAACCACGCTCGCACATACCATCGTGAAATAGCAGGATAATGGTGTTGCTTTTTGTATGGAGTGTGATGAGACCCTACAATATTTTTTATTGGTAATAAAGTTTTCTATCATAGTCCACAGAGGTGATAACACATTCGTATTTGATTCTTGATCGACAACAACCTACAAAATCGTAAATGTCTATTGATTAATTTTTAATAGAGCGCAGGTAAAGGTGTATAGACTTACAACCTTTATTATTATTTAAATAAATAATAATGGTTTGAAGTGGATTTTGATATGTAAATGTGGTGCGAATGTGTATGAAATGTCTGCGCATCTGAACTATTAGTGGAAACGGAAAAACAAGTGCTCCGATGGTGATGAGAATCTCATGATAAGGTGTCTGTCTGCTTAAGCGCCTTGAGATAACTTGTACTGCCAAGTTGCAGTCAAAATCTCCAAAAAACTACGCAATGCGACGCATCAACATATTGTGAAGCAGTGTACTATAAAGGATTATTATCACTTGATACTGAAAATCAATAAAAACGAAGAGATCCCGAATGAAATGAAGACATGGCTTAAAGGACAAGCATCCAAATCAAAAATCTTAATAAAATAACACAACATCCGCTAATCTTAAACGTGAAATGAGTGCTTGAGCTTTAGCTTAACCCTTCCTTTTAGCCCTACCTAAAAAATTACAGAATAGAAAAGTTTAAACACGGCCACAAGATGATTAAGTACGGGCACGGTGGCGCGGTCCTAAACTAACTGTATTCATGGAAAACATCGTCCATGTCTCACGTATACGTCGCCATTTCATGTTGGTCCGATAATTTATAACTTTGTCTTCTGTTAATATATTATAAATACAAAAGTACCCATTTAGTAATATTAGCAAAACTATTAGCAAGCAACCTACGTTAAGGTGCGGTACCCCAAAGCCGCGGAAATTTTTTTTTGTAAAGTGCTATGGCGGTTAAATCATCGGCCAAGTCATGAAATGGCCGCGTATCATGAAATTCCCACACACATCATGATCTGTTCATTTCTACGATAGGACGAAAACATGACCTTATATTATTTTGCTTTGCAAACACACGACGCGGTTTGTATAGTGACGAATCGTTTTTTTTTATATAGGATAAGGGTGACAAACGAGCACACAATCCACCTGATGGTAAGTGGCTGCTGCGGCCCATAGACATCTACATCTATCCTCTATTACAAATTAAAATGTAGATACGTTGTCACCCGTGAGGACTAAGATGGAATGCCTCAAAAATAAAATCGAACAATATAGCGACGATTTTTACCGCCATTTGTAGAAAGCCATGAGGTGTTTCTGCCATTTCCAATAGCTGTTCTCGTCACCAACTGGATAATAGATTTTTTTAAAATACCACCACACGGAATATAATTATTTACTTGAATGATTTTACTGTGTAAAATCAGTAATGGAGGTAATGTAAATAAAATACATTTTACAATATTTACCATGTTCTCTCCTAATAACTAATACTGCTTTTTTAATTTATTAGCATAATTTCGCATTGTATGATTGGACGTAGGAACAGATAATAATACTATGAACATATACATCTACATAATATGAACATTTACATCCAAATTAATCTAATATTAATCCAAACTTAAGTTTGCATGACTCAGTCATATTAACATATACTAACATTCGTTCATCATCATTACAGCGCTTCACAAGTCCACTGCTGAACATAGACCTCCCCCAAGGAATGCCACAAAGAACGATCCTGAGCCACCTGCATCCATCGACTTCCTGCATGTCTTACCAGGTCGTCACTCCATCTAGTGGGTTGACACCCTACACTTCGCCTACCGGTACGAGGCTGCCACTCGAGAACCTTTTTTCCCAACCGGTTGTCGGTTTTTCGAGATATATGTCCGGTCCATTGCCACTTCAGCTTACCAATCCGTTGAGGCATGTCGTTCACTCTACTAGTTCTACTGCAGATAACCTCATTTCTAAGTTTATCACGCAGCGAAACCCCGAGCATAGCCCTCTTCATAGCTCGCTGAGCGACTTTGAACGTCCTTATACGGCCAGCAGTGAAGAACCACGCCTCAGATCCATAAGTCATCACTGGCAACACGCACTGGATGTACAATCTCGTTTTCAGGTTTTGAGATATACATATACCTGATGAGAAGATGTTGTGTCGTAATTTCCGGAACGCAGCTCAGCCGAGTTGAACCCGTCGAATTGAATTAATGAATTCCTGGCTACGGTGAAAGGCGATAACATTCGTTAAGTACTTGTAATTCATATGCATATCGGAGAGTGTAAATATGTTTTCGCAATAATGTCATATACTTACGTGTATTGTACTTGTTATATAGATCTATACCTATTACCTATACATATAAATAAAAGTGATGTGTGTGTCTGTAATATTGAAATAAATGGCTTCTATTAAGTTCACAGGGTTATTTGCATGCTATTAAGACACGAGTAAACATATTCAAAATGTTTGTCTGTCTGTCTTTCTATCTGTCCGGGCTAATATTCTGCATGGCTGAACCGATTCAGACAAAACATCACGAACAGATAGAAAGCAATGCCAGGAGTGATCCAGGAGTGATTTTACTCCAAAAATACAGTTTTTTTTGTTATATCGACACACATTCTTATTTAACAATAAGCAGGTCAGATAAAAAGTTAATACTCAAAAGCTGAAAGTAACCAGGCTAACTCGGTCCCTCCCGTCTCCCATGACTGACAAATTCTACCAACAGAAGCCTTGACTTAAAATAAGAAGACCATGGGTACTGTAAAGCACCCGAAATGCCGGACATTAAAAAGTTAAAATCAAACGCGATAAAATTCGTAAAAATTTGTTTCATTTAATGTGTAGTATTCGCTTAAAAATAAGTAAACATTAAACCCAAAAACAGATAAAATAAAAATGTTGATCGTCTCATAAACTATAACAGGTTTATAAGGTATGTATGTAATAGATATACCTAAAATAAAATTTGAACAAAAATTTTTCATTTGCAGATCTACACAAAAAACCTATCTTTAATATCTTTGTTAACGCGAACACGATTTTTAGTATTTTTTTTTTAATTTAACACCTTGTTACAACAAAACTGAGTGTTAACGGATAAAGAAGTGATAGGACCTTTCAATTTTTTTTTTTATAGGATCGAGTGACAAACGAGCACACAGTCCCCCTGATGGTAAGTGATTGCTGTGGCCCATAGACATCTACATCTATCCTCGTTTGCGAATCAAAATGCAGATGCGTTGTCACTCGTGAGGACTAAGATGGAATGCCTTTTATCCAGTAAAAGGGTCTCCGGTTCTCAACACTCACCATACGAAACACAGCAGTGTTAAGCTGCTATTTTACGCTGGTATTTTATGAGAGCGTGTCCTTCCCCGGTCGAGCCGACCCATTCGTGCTACAGCTATACTACTAATATAGCTGCAGCATGGCTCTACCACGTATAAACATATGGTATATAATTTAAACATATGGCACGTAGTTTTCGAGATATTAGCAAAAAACTGAGTTTAAAGTTATTTTTAGATAGTTATCTACTTGCCAAAAGTCTACAGGTTTGTTCTACATGAAAGAAGTCGCGGGTAAAAGCTAGCAAATAAAAATAAACAAAAAGAAATTAAGTGTTAAGATGTATAAGAATTAAAATGCAAATTTATTGTCACCGATGAGGCCTCGCTTATCGACAATATCCTCATCATTCACCATACGAAACACAGCAGCATTATGTTGTAAATTCACGCCAGTATTCTGTGAGAGCGCCGTCCTTATCTGGTCGAGCTGACATGTTTATAGACTTTCTCTTTTCAATATCCACTTATTGAATGTTAAGTTTTGTTCTCGCAGGACAACGAAGTTATTGAGGTGCTAACGAGAAAAAGGACAACTGACAAATGGACTTGCAGACGAGGAACAAAAGTAACCTTATATGGATTCTTTTCTAGTAGTCTACTGTATTCATTTTAGACAAGAAACCGTTTGACTCACAGAATACCATCGTGAAATAGCACCTTAATGCTGCTGTCTTGCGTATGGTGAGTCTAGAGAATCGGATAATCTTAAACAAGGCATTCCATCTTAGTCCTCACGGTAACAACGTATCAGTATTTTGATATTTTAATAGGGTAGATGTAGATGTCTATAGTATCTACTTACCATCAGGTGGTCTGTGTGCTCCTTTTTAATCTTTATCCTATTAAAAAAGCAAAAAATCTAATGATATACTATGTGGCATTTAGACTGATATCATGGAACGGAAACGATATATTATTATAAGTAAGAAATGAAATTGTATTGAACCAATTTATACTGGCTATGTGCCAGCGATGTTGTGTATCTATCTCTTAGTATAATTGAATGTTACTTTGTGAAATGTTCAGAAAATAGTTCGACGTAGAATAAATTTTCAAGCGATTAAACATTCTTAGAAAAAACGTGTTTAACTTTAAACTATTATGTGAAATAGTTTTCGAGGAGATTGTACGTACCTATATCATCCCGTGGGTATTATCAGATGCAACTATGGGAATCGCCTGGAAAATCTTATGGCATACACAATTTACAGAAGAAAGAAAAATCTCCGTGGAGCAGCGTCAAAGTTGCGAGACATCTGATTTATACTGCAATCGCCAATCTACACGTCAAGCGTGACGTTTAAGGCACTACCTATTACGGGGTAAGCATACGAACGTACGACTTCTATGACAATATATATAACAGTCACCTTAACAGTTCACTGCTTGATATATTATAATAGTCAGAAAGAGACGCCAATAGATTTAGTAGATACTAAAATTATCACAGAATACCAGCGTGAAGTAGAGGTTTACCTCTGCGTTTCGCTTGGTGAGTGCAGGTGGCCGGAGGCCCTTTTTACTGGAAATGAGGCATTCCATCTTAGTCCTCACGGGTGACAACACATCTGCATTTTGATTCGCAAACGAGGATAGATGTAGATGTCTATGGGCCGCAGCAACCACTTACCATCAGGTGGACTGTGTGCTCGTTTGTCACCCTTATCCTATAAAAAAAATTGGTGCCAAATACCACTATTATAAAAACAACGCTTCTTTTTAAATTTGATGTAAATTCCTATCAAAAAAACCGGCCAAGTGCGAGTCGAATTCGCGCACCGAGGGTTCCGAACAAATCCGTAGGTATATAAGTTTAAAATTATTAAAAAATATTTTATTACATGAAGTAACTAAAAATTTATGCTTTTTGCAATTTTTCCTTTAACTGTGCTATAAAACGTTGCTTCGTACCAAATTTCAAGATCCTGAGCTCACGGGAGTACCCTGTAGGTTTTGGTTCCCTTGCAAATGTCGAAAATTTGCGGCATAAACGGCTGTATCTTTTGATTTCGTTGGCTTAGAAGTTTGATTTTTTCACAGCTCCAAGGGACAGTAGACTTGAGTATTTGATATGAATTTCAGCTTGATACCTCCACGCGTTCCTGAGAAAAAGAGTCTTGACTTACAGACAGATGGACAACAAAATGATCCTATAAGGGTTCCGTTTTCTCCTTTTGAGGTATGGAACCCTAAAAAGAAACGAAAATATTGTGATGTCTCTATCAGTAGGTATAAGATAGAACAAATTTATTTGTATTCTTATACAAAATAAATAACGCATAAATAGCGTCTCGGCCTGACAGTTTGTTTTTAATAATGTATTCGGTGTCAAACATGCCAGAGATATTTGAGGGGTTCTTACTAACGGCGTTTGGGTCTGAATGAACGTTTTATTTACTTTCTTAACAAGATCATAGCATATAGATGCTTTATATGTTTAGAATTCCCATTCTGCTGTAACTCGTGAGGTTAAAAATCTTCACTATTCAAGAGTACCACCATTTTTTGGTAGCAAAATAGTTTAATGAAATATATCTAATGAATATGTTTATGTGCGCTATGTTTAGAAAAAAGACCCATACGAACCGATATAATAAACGGTGAATCTCACAATCATCCTTCACAGTTAGCTACCGTGGGCAAATCTTTGTTACAGAGAGCACGAGGGATCTGTGACAGCAAACACCTGGCCGCCGAGCTTCAGCACGTCAAGCAGGTTTTGTACGACAACAAGCTTCGGGTTCCGCGCCTACGTCACAGTGATTGAGTTAAGTCGACCACAGTCAAGCGTGTGCCTACTGTACTACAATATGTCAGAGTTGTCACAGACAAGATTGCCTACGTCTTGAAGCGAGCTCCACAGCATACTTCAAGCCGCCGAAGAAGATTAGTTAGTTCTTATCATCCGTTAAGTGTAATATCCCTCTAGAAGAAGCAGGAGTGTACAAGTTTGATTGTGAATGTGGTTTCTCATATATAAGGTATAAACAAACAGATCTCCACGTAAAAAGAACATTTCGTCTGCAGTTTGTGATCATATCCTAATCGGCCCCCGCTATTGCATTAAATTTGATAGACCACAAATCCTCGCGAAAGAACATCGATTCCTGCTAAGGATAATACACGTGAGGCTATTGATATTTAAAAAAAACATCCTAATTACAATAAAGAAGGAGGCTGGGTACTACCACTGTATATGTATATGTATTTTTATCTGTATATTATATTGTAGGTATATATATTTAATTTATAATAAGAGTGCATTATTAAGGATAACTCAAAAACTACTGATTAGACCTTGACCTAATTTGAGGCACCAGCTTTCAAATTTAAAAAAAATCATCGAAATCGGTTCACCTAGAAAAAAGTTATGAGGTAACACATAAAAAATACAGTCGAATTGAGTAGAAAAGTCTTTACTTTATATAGGATAAGGGTGACAAACGAGCACACATTAACATTAATTCAACAGTGGTAGAGCCACGCGGCAGCTTTTGCTGTCGCAGGGATGGGCCGGCTCGAACCGGGTGGTACCACGACCTCACAGAATACCAGCGTGAAGTAGAGGTTTACCTCTGCGTTTCGCTTGGTGAGTGCAGGTAGCCGGAGACCCTTTTTACTGAAAAAGAGGCATTTTATATTAGTCCTCACGGGTGACAACGCATCTGCATTTTGATTTGTAATAGAGGATAGATGTAGATGTCTATGGGCCGCAGCAACCACTTACCTATAAAAAACACAGTCCATCTAATGGTAAGTGGTTGCTGTGGCCCATAGACATCTACATCTATCCTCGTTTGCGAATCAAAATGCAGATGCGTTGTCACCCGTGAGGACTAAGATGGAATGTCTGGTTTCCAATCAGTGAGGTCTCCGGAAATCTAATCTTACCATATGAAACACAGCAGCATCAAGCTGCTCCTGACGCTGCCACCCATTATTCGCGTCATGATAAATTATTACACGCGTATGTGTTTGTAGAAAAAAAAAACAATATATTCGCATGAATTGTAAATCAAACATATTTCTCAAAGCTGGCCCATCGTGAATACATCGTCATAATTATCGCCAAAGCTAAGCTTCCATCGAGAATGAATCACTCGACCTGATTGATACGACACGAACGAATGACACAACGATCGAACCAATGAATGCACTGCAAATAATTCAACTGCGAAGTTAAAATTAAATTTACTCTAGACTTACAATCCTTTCATAAATTCTAATAAAATAATTAATTTATAATAATCTCTTTCTAATATAATTATTAGAAAGAGATTTTATTGTTATTGAGCTATTTTTTTTATTTACACTTGGAATTAGCAATTAATGCTGCAGCTATATATATAGTTGTAACACGAATGGGTCGGCTCGATCGGGGAAGAACCACGCTCTCACAAAATACCAGCATAAACTAGCAGCTTAACGCTGCTGTGTTTCGTATGGTGATTGTAGAGAACCGGAGACCTTTTTTACTGGAAATGAGGCATTCCATCTTAGTCCTCACGGATGACAACGTCTGCATTTTGATTCGTAATCGAGGATAGATGTAGATGTCTATGGGCCACAGCAACCACTTACCATCAGGTGGACTGTGTACTCGTTTCTTACCCTTATCATATAAAAATAATTTATAATATAAGAAAATGAATAATTCCTATAAAAACACATTAACAGATTTTAGATAGGTACATAAAAACATTTTGAAATTCAATGTAGAAAATATTATAAATAAAATTTGGTCATTAATAACAAGCATATAATAAATGACATAAAAGAATTCAAAGAAATTGTAATATTAAGATAATTTACGAACAAACAAAAACTTACAGCTGTAAGCCGCGAAATATTTCAGAATATAATATGTGAAAAATGTTAAAGAAAAATATTCAACATTTATCCGCGCACACTGGCGGGATCCGGTTCATTTTTACCGCTCGTTTAACATGTGATTGTTATTCCAGGGCTCGAATAAATTAAATTTATCGTCACTGAAGTATAATATTAGGCGTCGCGTGTTCATCCCGCTGGAGAAGTGCGCCGGCTGGCGACGCTCCAGACTGACATTTCATAATGTTCCTGTGCTTTTCGTCTAAAGATTCACCAACTGATATTGCTAATGATACTCTTAACGATGTTCTTACGGAATAGTCGATTATGTGACAGATATTGTGTTTGTGGTCATTAAATAAATTTATGGATTAGGATAAATAGTTTTTTTATTTTAAATTTTACTGGCGTCAAAGATGATGTAAAATTTACGATTATCTGAAGTTTGAGGTAGCAACTGACTTTCTCACACTATACGGAAGATTTTCTGTAATCGCTACGTTTGGTAGACGTCTTGCACCTTTGACTTGCGTAAGCTTTTAAACAAATAGTAATATAATTCTTCTTTGTCTGGTTTAAGCTTTCCAGTTATTTTTCATTTAAAAATCATGAAAACAAAGACAAAAATAGGCAATAGTTGCCAGCATATTTCTGATATTGTCTACCGTAAAACTGAGTAACATTTTAACCAGATTTTGCGATAACTGTAGTGTTATTTTATGGGAAAAAATATACAACGATCTATAAGTTAGTATAGTAAATAACAAATTGAAATTGAGTAAGATATAAAATGTGTGATGTGGTTTTTCTCGAAATATATTTTAATTTATATAATTATTCATTCTCGCCCTGAATGCACCACGTTGTAATTTTAGAAAAGACAGACGGCCAGGGACGATAGCACATTTGCGTTTTAATTCTTGATTTAGGTTAGATGAAGGTGCCTATTCTGTCTTAATCTGTAATGTATTTTAACTCATTTCTAAGTGACGCCGCCATGTGGGCGAAAAAGTAGTCTCACTGAATGCGTATCAAACACCACACAATTTATTTTAATGTCACATGTGAATTGAATGAGAATTCATCGTCCGGGACTCTATTTAGTGATCTCATAACGTGTCCTTAATCTGTGTTTACATTGACGTCATATGTTCACACCGATTATGCGCCTTGTGGAAAATATGGTTCACCTAATTGCGTATTCACGATAGCTTATTCATATTTATTTGTAGTGTGAATACCAAGCTCATACGAATAATTTTTATATTAAAGTTTTTATATTAAAAAAGTAACACATACACTCTTAAAATATGTATTTTTTTATAGAATAAGGATAACTAACGAACACACAATCCACCTGATGGTATTCGTAAGTGTACAATTCTCCTCGATTAAGAATCAAAACGCAGATGAGTTGTCAACCGAGGACTAACACGGAATGCCTCGTTTACAGTAAAAAGGCTCTTCAGTTCTCTACACAAAACATACGAAACACAGCAGCATTAAGCTGCTATTTTACACGCCATTCGTGCTACAATCATTAAATAGCTGGAGCGTGGCTCTACCACGTATAAAAATTCTAGTTAAATTTAAATAGACATAAAATAGATAAGATAACAAAATGTTTCGGTGTTTTCAACATATGGTGGAATAACAATTATTTCAGCTCTATACTCAGGCCTGAACATAGGCCTCCCCCAAGGAATGCCACAAAGCACGGTCCTGAGCCACCTGCATCCATCGACTTCCTACATGCCTATGTTCAGCAGTGGACTTATGAAAGGCTGTAATAATGATGATGATGATACTCAGGTAAGAGGTGCAGCATCCAAATTTCGATAAGTCTGGATTTGCGATTGCAAATCCTTTTGCCACAATCTAGAATAAAGATGAGAAATTTAAAATAACAGCCTACTCTCCAACGGCTGTACGTCTAGTGTACAGCCGAGTCCTTTACGCTATGCTAATAACTTTGGGTGGACTTCAAGCGATGATGACGATGATACCAAAATCATTTTGTTGACATTTTTGTCATTCAATAGGCTCTTTCAGCAAGATTCTTCAGTTGATAGATAAGTGTCCGATTTTTTCCATCGTTAATATCACTCGTTAATAACAGTTCTTTTTAGTTTTGAAATTTTATTTTTATTGATATATTTTGTAAATAACTAAATCTATAACTATAAAGGATTTTTATGTTTTAAAATAATTATAAAAATTTAATTCAATAAGAAGTAAACGTTCGCAAAAGCAAGTGTCAATCTAAAAAACAAAAACGAACGAGAGTGACGATCGATAGAAATATAACGTCGATTACGAGTATGCATTGTTTCTTACACGTTTATTAAGTGGCGAAGCTTGCGAAGTCACTTATTGATTTCACGATGTCTGTCCGTCTGTCCGTCTGTCCGTCTGTCCGTCCGTCTGTCCGTCTGTCCCACGATTATCTCGAGAACGGTTTCGAATTTTCAAATTCTGTTTTCAGCAATCGATTACTGATCACCCAGGCATCTGAACCTCCTATTTTGAAACTGATTGCTCAACGGCAACAGTTAGAAACCGCTACAAAGCTGATTGTTTCGCCACTTTGCTATGCTGTTAGCTTGCTAGGTTTATTTGTTTTGTGGTCGTTCGTTGTGTCGATCGACAAAAATCGGGTATAGTAGGCCCTTTACAATGTATGATTTAGATTCTTACTTAAGTGTCTAGCTATTGCTTCTTCATATTTTTGTTATGTGTATTTTATGTGTTTTAGTAAAAAAGAAACAAGTTTAATGTTACACAGTAAAGTTTTAAGCGTCAGAAGCGTAATAGAAGGGTGCGTAACGCGAATTCAAAAAGATGTGGGTTCGACTGGTACGCCGTTCAACTACCGTCATAAACCACTTCCAACAAAAGCATTTTAAGTTTACCAGGAGTGGTCAAAGGGCAAATATCACTAACGTTAATAGCACTGCTAGTATTTTTATATAAAAAGATGCATAAATAAAGTAAACAGTCAACACGAAAGCAGCATGACCTCATACTACATATATAAATAGGGTATACTTTCCCGTAAACACAAGCAAAACAATTTCCACATAAAGCGCTGGCTTAAACACAACATTGACATTGACATAGCCCCGGCGGGCCGATGCGCTTGATTTACTACGGACGGAATTGACACAGCGTAAACACGGAGGAAGACCATCCTCAAGGTCAGTCATTTAACCGAAAATAATAATAAATGCTTGAGTAAGGTAGAAATATTCTAGAAGAGCTGAAGTGTATTAAATATATTTTTTTATTGGTTTTGTAAGCGCTAATTTGAAAGTCTTACTATGTATCCTATCTTAATATTTATGGCCGTGGTACCTGTACAGTACACAAGCAACGCGGGTTCGAGCCCCGCCGGCACCAATTAGATTGTTAATTGCAATATTAGTTATAGTTAATTGTCATATATATATGTTACTATTCTCACGAAATTCTATAGGCAGTCGCTGAGATAGACTGAGTCAGAGACTAAAAGTCTTATAAAAAGGTTCTTCAGACCAAAGAGACCTTCAAAAATAATACGAAATCAACCCTGAACATAAAATTACAACAGACGTTAAAAATTACTTACAGATCTGCGTAGTAAAATTAAAAGATGTGACCTCCCTCCCTCAATTGCGTGCACTATCCCCGATACAACTAATTCAAGCACAACTCCCCAACACAACACAACTACACTAGGAAGGACACACCACCGCCGACAATACGACACGTGTTTCGCCTCTACACGAGGCATCCTCAGGTGACATAGACTAGCCGGGTAAGGTCATAAAAAAATGTACTATTTAAAAGTTTTGAGGTGACCCCATGTTTGGTTGTGAATACCATGCGCTAACAAATAGTATGATAATATTACTATTTAATAATACATTGGTAATTATGCTTACAATAATGTAGAAATAATCAGAATATTCGAGAAGCTTAAACATAAAAAATAAAAAATACTTTTGAATCAACAAAAAATAAGCTGCATACAAAAATTTATTTGTCTCCTATCAACCTAGAGGACGAAAAATTTAATCAAAAATAATAATATAGCATTATGGTTTTAAAATTGTATTTTACTTTTAAAGCAATATAGATGCCGTGTGATAATGTATAAATTATTGCCATAATACAATGCTAGTGGGGAAAAAAACCTATTCTAATTTGTGGCTCCAAAAGTTATCCAGTGTGTTATTCCGATTCGATATGAGGTAGATTTTTTTGTTTTCAACAGTAGACAACATTATTTAGTTAATTTTGATGTGGTAATACCATAGTCTTACTGTCAAAAGTCAGTTTTGACATATTTTTTTCATTTGTGGTCGCGACCGTAAACAATTGTAAATTCCATAATTTAGTGCACAAATTTCAGGCAGTGTGTCTGTGAATTCTACGTGGTAAGTACAAAGATATTGTTTACTAGGTTCCTGATTCGAAATTTATAGTAAATGACTAGAGTATATCAAGTTTTAATAAAAGAAATCACGCATGATTTGTGACCGTTATTCATTGTTGAGTTTTGCATTTTCTAGAGTGTTTGTTCCAGTTCGTTATGTGTGTTATGGTGTTTGTTATGTCACACACTGGAATGTGATAAAGGAGACTGTTAACATAACTTAACTGACCACGGCGAAATAAAAAAAATAGTAATGTTATTCTGATGTACCTACATGACAGTGTTTATCTAAACATCTTGTAAACATAACTGCCAATAATGGCGATTACAGCAACTAAGTACTTAGGTACGTCAGACTTTTTTTAAGAGGGTCGTCGCCTTTTGTCGCCTTTTCCACTCGCATAGGACCGTATTTAAAAACATGATAAGAAGCAATTTTTAAGATGTAATTAATCGGAAAACTATAAATAAGTTATTATTAAAACACACATTTTTACTGTAGGCATTTATTACATTTTTATGCTAAGTTTATTAGATAAACACATAAAAGTTTTTTTTAATCATTACCTATTAAATTAATACTATTTATAGTTCGCCTATTGATTATATTTAAAAAAAAACGCATTTTAAGAGGAAAGTTCTTGTTAAATACGGCTCTGTGCAAACGCGAGTAGTGTCAAATGGGATAGCCCTCATAATAAAAAAAAAACCGTAAACAAAACTCCGTGACACGCGGTAATAATTACAGTACCTGTACTAATTGTTGATTAATAAATCCATAATTATTAAATTTGTGAGGTTTCTTTTATGATTAGTACCTACTTTAATTAGTACTTACCTACTCTTTTTTGTTGTAAGCACATTATTTTGTTAAAGGCTTTAATTCTATCGAATTGTGTTATTTTGGTGTTTAGTTTCGCAAACACGAAACCTGCAAGCTATAAATTGTCTTTGCATAGTCTAAGATTAATTTTTGATTATTGAAGTTTAATTTCATGAAAATAAATAATTCATAATATTTTAAATGGATTTTATTTGAACCTATTTCCAAGTGAACATTGACCTTTACATTATCCAGTGTGTTCTTGTGTTATCGTGTGTTATATCTTCCAGTGCGTTATATTACAATTTTTGACGACTTTACCCAGCCGTTGGCTGACCGCTAACCGGTGATTGGTAGCGGTCAGCAATCGCAGTCTACTACTCTTTCTTTACTACGCGCATCTTAGCAAGTCCATTTGTAACATCTTTGATATAATCGATTTTCGTAAATTAACGCCTGATTCTATTAATCAACATAATATTTTGTAAAAAATGCTGTTTTTTGGGATGTTATTTATGTTTGATGAGTTTTATTGCAGTCCTGACAGTATGATTTAACTTATTCATATAAAATATTATTCAAATAAAGTTTTGTGAATCGTGTTACAATTTAGGAACATGTAAACTGTGTTCAACCAGATTTTAACGACTAATTTATCCTTTATAATAGCTACACCGAGCGGTAAGTTTCGTGAACAGACTGTAAATTTGCGTTGTATGCCTGGACTTGGACTAATAAACTTCCTTACATCCATCCACAAACTAAAGTATATGATACGTTATAAGTGTAATTAAAAGCATATAATTAATTTATATCCGGGAATATAAAATGAATAATTGAAAAAATATTAGAATATTTGAAGTGAGATACGAACTTGTAGTCGACCTATAAGTGGTAAGTGACTACTGCAGTCCAGTAAAACTGGTAAAGTAAAAGTAAAAAATGACTTTCAATAAGAATTAACCATGTTTTTTTTTTTGAATAAAGGTGACAAACGAGCACTCAGTCCACCTGCTGGTAAATGGTTGCTGTTGCCCATAGACATCTACATCTATCCTCGATTACGAATCAAAATGCAGATGCGTTGCCACCCGTGAGGACTAAGATGGAATGCCTCGTTTCCAGTAAAAAAGGTCTCCGGTTCTCTACACTCACCATACGAAAAACAGCAGCGTTAAACTGCTATTTTACGCTCGTATTCTGTGAGAGCGTGGTCCTTCCCCGGTTGAGCCGACCCATTCGTGCTACAACTATACTACTAATATAGCTGCAGCATGGTTGTACCACGTAAAAACATACCACATGTGATCTATACTGAATATTTTTTTTTCTATTATTCTATTATTCATAGAGACTTGCAGGCAACGTTAAACGAAGAAGGCCACAGATGCGTTGTCACCTCTGAGGGCTAAGATGGAATGCCTTATAGTCTGTAATTGTACTGGTTCCCTACACTCTTCAGGTGGAAAATGTAAGTGCAAGCACTGCTATTTGATGGCAGAAATAGGTAAGAGGGAGGGTATTTACTCTAACTACTCAGGGTCCACCAACTTACATACAATAAGAAATTTGAAGGTAGGTTGTTTTAAGGTGTTTTCTTATTGGTTTGTATGATACCGATGCAACAAAGGTTCGGAATACTTACAAAGATGTTGTAACAGAAATACCGAAGTGATATTAAATAAAAATTCCTGTCATACTCTCTGTGTATGTTTTTCTTAAAGAATAAGGGTGACAAACGAGCTCACAGTCCACCTGATGGAAAGTGGTTGCTGTGGCCCATAGATATCTACATCTATTTTCGTTTGCGAATTAAAACGCAGATGCGTTGTCAGCCGTGAGGACTAAGATAGAATGCCTATTTTCCAGTAAAAAGGGTCTCCGGTTCTCTACATTCACCATACGAAACACAACAGCATTAAGCTGCTATTTTACGCTGGTATTCTGTGAGAGCGTGGTTCTTCCCCGGTCGAGCCGACCCATTCGTGCTACAACTATACTATTAATATAGCTGCAGCATGGCTCTAACACATAAAAAACCTTATGTTATTGTTTATATACTTATATACACTATAACATAACTTAAAAAGCATATGTTTTTAAGCCGACTTTAGAAAGGAAGAGATTCTTAAACCCGTTACAGTTACGAGCGTGGTCGATAAAGACGACCCATTTGTGTTGAATCCATAATGCATTCATCCATCTATTCATTAGAATCTTTATAGTCTACTACTGAAGATAAGCCTCTCCCATACATTGCCTCATAGGGGGGATATTTGCCATAGTTGCGGGTTGGCAAACGCAGTAGTTTATTTTTAATCGTTATTAGGAATATTATGCTACCCCTCTCCTGATTTGTTTCCCTTCGTCTTACGACACCCCCGGAATGACACCGTGTAGTGACGGTGTAAGAATATCCACTATCTCATATCATACCCTTATCGTGACTCATAAAATAATCGATTTTATCATTATTCGATGCGTCACGACTGACGACAGCTTTAGCACCAGCAAATAGTCGTCCATAATAAATTTATTATTATTTTAAATAAACTAAAATACCACGGTATAAACGACCCTCGTTATAAGTACATAAGGTTAGTCTTTATTTATTAAGTGAGTACGTACATATATATTACATAAGGTTAGAGTTCTTGGCTGGGTAAAGTCTCCTCACATTTCCGACAGTGTTTTTGGACAAGGAAAATACTTTTATGTATGGACACTTGAGTTATATAATGAAATATAGTGAGATTATTTTTTAAATATAACAAAGGAGAAGGAGACGTCTCCATACATTCTTGAGCCCTAGTGTTAACAAACTGAAAGTAGGTACGTTTGAAAGCGTATATATAAACAATTCATACCTGAAAATCTGGCAAGATTTGTTAATCTAGGAGCTGAGTTATTGTAGAATAACTAAAAGTGAGATTATCTATTACCTACTCTGTAACAGGTGATTTTTCACTGTTATTACACTAAAACAAGCTGTTTTTACTATAATTACTTAAACATAATACAAAAGTGGGATCATTATAATATCACCAAAACAGCTGTGGTAAATAATGAAACGAAATGGTAAACGATTAACGAAAGTTCAAACAACAACTACTAAGTGAAATGTACAATAGAGATATCGATCTGACATCGATTACTAGAATTGTTGTTGTATCTGTTACTTGTTGGAATGTTGATATTTTGTATTTTATTATTATTTTACGCAATTACTTTTGATCTCCCTAGTCAACACAGAATAATCGAAAATAGACATTAAACTACTCAATTTCATCGAGAATCGATTATATTGCGCTCGTTTGAAATCGAATCGAAAATCTGTATGTCGTGTGTTTCTTTTAAGTAAATAGTTTGAAGTTAACTGTCAAGTCAAATTGTAAAATTAGAAGTCCTCTGTTGGAAGATAACGTTCAGAAACGAGAATTTCACTAGTGTATTCTTTATGGTAATCGATTTATTGTCATAAAGAATACACTACAATCGATTTTCTAACTTATTTCTTATTTTATTGTTTTTTCGAATTCTAGATTGTAAAAAGAGCTACTTTTTTGTATTTTACTATAGAAAAATATGGCCGATTTTTGAAAGTATATCCCAATTAGTTAACTTAAGGCCCAAAACACCCATTCTCATTTTCAGTTCAAAATAGTCATATATTTGACTATTTTTATTTATTTTGACTTTTGAGATGATAGCGGTAATACCTACACAAAGAGAAATGAAGAAGGCATTAAAACTTGTAGCTAATATCTGTCTCCCCCCCCCCCCCCCCCCCCCGCTTCCCCTTGAAATTTACTGCTGGGGCCTCTGAAATTGTGACGATTAAGGCCAATACTCCCTTGATTTGTTTTTTAAACGGATTTCTCTTGTATCGTGGAGGCCTCGCCCTTAGCGCTGCAACATTTGCGCTACGGTGCAGTCAAAATTAGACTTAATCGTCACACTTTGCAGACGGACTGACGATAATTGTACCAAACGTTTCGCACCTTTGACGCTGCTACCTGTCACTAGTCTGGGATCTGGGTATTTTACGCAATAGCGTTAATATGATGGTTTATATATGGTTATGGATTATACCACCATCTATCAGAAGTCATAATATCCTTCCGGCATATGCCTTAGTCGACAATTTTAGACAGCAGTATTTGATGTATATTTTTTATAGAATAAGAATGACAAACGACCACATAGGCTGCGGTCCATAACATTTATCTTCGTTTAAGAAACAAAATGCAGATTCGTTATCACCACCGAGGGCTAAGATGGAATGCCTCTTTTCCAGTAAAAATGGTATCCAGTTTTCTACACTCACCACAGGAAACACAGCTGAATTAAGCTTATTCTATTTTACGCGGGTATTCTGTGAGAGCGTGGTCCTGCCCCGGTCGAGCCGACCCATTCGTGCTACAATCATAATATAGCTGCAGCGTGGCTCTACCGCGTATACTACTCTGAGTACTCTGTGTAAAAAGTATCGGGAATATGTCAATAAAAAGACCCGCGTAAAATAGGTCGTTCTTATTTTTTTACTGCATGTTGGTAGCACTGTACTGATTTAGCGCGCAAAGTTTGAGCGGGATCTGTCATTTAATTTGTTTTAAACTACACTTTTTGTTGGTCATAGTTTTGAGTTCTCGGCGATTTTTACAATGGAAAATATTGTTGAACAAAGAGTGTGCCTTAAATTTTGTGTTTCGAATGATATTTCATGTGGTGAATCACTAAAAATGTTGCGAAATACCTACGGCGAATCGTGTATATCGAAAACAAGGGCTTATGAATGGTATAAGGCTTTTAAAGAAGGCCGAGAAGTAGTAGTAGACTTGCCTCGTTCTGGTAGACCTTCAACCGCTACGACCAAAGAAAACATCGACAAAATCAAGAAGCTTTGGGCTGCGGGCTGTTCGAAAGAGATACCGCGGCTCCGGAACGTAAGGGCACTGAAGGAACACGGATGGTTTTTAGTCAGTAAAAGTCTGACACTCCCTTCCGCTCCACCCACAACGAAAGGCGTCATTAGATGATTTTCCATCCGCAAAAAAAAAAAAAAAGTGCTCGAAAATCGACGTATGAGTCTGAGAGAGTTGGCTAGTGAGGTGAACATATCTTTTAAGTCCGTCCACAACATTCTCATTGACATTTTAGGCATGAAACGCGTCGCCGCTCGACTAGTTCCAAAAGAGCTCAATTTTGTTCAAAGAGCGCAGCGAAAGCATGTCGCTGAAGACATGGTTTACCGAGCTTCTACGGATCCGACCTTTATGAAACGTATAATAACTGGCGACGAGACATGGGTTTATGAGTACGACATGCAAACAAGCCAACAGTCTTCAGAATGGCGTCTCGAAAACGAGCCGAAACCCAAAAAACCGCGGCAAAGTCGCTCCAAAATCAAGGTGATGCTGACAGTTTTTTTTGACTACCGTGGTGTGGTTCACTCCGAATTCCTTCCAAAGGGAGAAACAGTGAATAAAGAATATTATTTAGGCGTCATGAAGCGTTTGCGTGAGAGTATCCGCCGAAAACGTCCAGATTTTTGGCAACACAACTCATGGATGCTGCACCATGATAATGCACCATCACACACAGCCATTATAGTGAAAGAGTTTTTAGCGAAAAATTCAACAAAAGTTCTCGACCAAGCACCGTATTCACCTGATATGGCTCCGTCTGACTTTTTTTCATTTCCCAAGTTAAAATTACCACTTCGAGGAAAACGTTTTGAGTCGATAGAAGCCATAACAAAAAATTCGTTGAATGAGATAAAGGCCATACCGCAAATAGCCTATGAAAAATGTATGGAAGACTGGGTGAAGCGTTGGAGATGTTGTATTGCAAGCGATGGGGCCTACTTTGAAAGCGATAAAATAAATTTAGATGAATAATTTGTATTTTTTGTTTTATTGACGAATTCGCGATATTTAGTACACAGAAGGTAAACATAAGTAATTTCGATTGGGTTGTAAACAGTAACAGGGTTAAAAACGAAGCTGTACACGTCAATGTGATTTGTGGCACAATTTTGTCTCGAGTGTGTTTTAGTGCCGCCGCTCATAAGTCATAGCTAACGCTGCGACAATAATTCTTATTTATGTACCATTTTACTTTCCTTCACACATTGCCGCCCAGATCACGAGTGACACGATATATTTTTAATATACTGTCCTTGTATTATATAAATTTAGTTACGGCGGTCAGTGAACCTGTAGACGGTGAATTTACGAGAGGAAGTAATAAGAGTATGGGTGTATAAATACATTAATATAACAAACAAAACGTTGTCATTCCTACTATTAGGTGCTAGCTTTCTTTCCTGCCTAGGGATCTGTTTCTTCTTATCTCTTTCTGTAGCCAAGCAGCAGTGAGTGCTGTGGTTTAGTCTGACAGGTATAGGGAGCCTGTATAATACAAGCTCCGAAGCATTCCATATTAATCATCAAAGGTTACAACGCATCTGTAACCTCCTTTGATTGAATTTGCTTGCAGGGATTCATTCGCAGCAATAGCCACTTACGATATTGTTGTAGCTCTTTTGTTACTTTGATTTTATATTAAAAAAAATTATCATGTTAAATAAATTTTTCTTTCTTCATCATTAGCAGCTTTATAAATCCACTAATGGCCTTTTCAAGTTGTAATAACTAAAGGCATGCTATCTTGATGGAGTTGTCCATACTCACCAGTTTACGATGCTGGGAAGGATTGGCGACTGATATTTTTTCTTACTTTTCTCTTTTCTACCGACTTCAAAAAGGAGACGGCAATTCGACTGTATGTTTTTTTATGTGTGTTACCTCTAAACTTTTTACTGGGTGAACCGATTTCGATGGTTCTTTTTTTATTTGAAAGCTGGTGCTTCACATGTGGTCCCATATAAATTTAATCAAGGTCTGATCAATAGTTTTTGAGTTATTCTTAATAATTTATATTAAAATCGGTTGTACATTTTTAATTTTCTGCCGACTTCCAAAAAGGAGACGGTACTCAATTCGAGTGTATGTTTTTTTTAATGTGTGTTACCTCATAACTTTGTACTGGGCGAACCGATTTGGATGATTCTTTTTTTATGTGAAAGCTGATAGTTTTCGCGTGCTCCCATATGAATTTGATCAAGGTCAGACCAATGGTTATTGAGTTATTCTTAAATAACCTATATTGAAGTCGCGTATATTGAAGTCGGCTGTACAACATTTTTAATTTTAAATTATTAATTATATTATAAAACTTTACACACCCACCCTAGGATTTTCTCCCGTATCGTGTTGCCAGTTAACATCAGGATTAATGTGTTAAAACTGACACTATAAAAATATTTATTAATCTTCGACATTATATTATTGAATTATAAGTGGTAATCTATGCAAATAAATAAAATTGAAGTGTCTGTTTGTAATGTCAAAATTACTGTTTTTTACTAAATGCATATGAAAGTACGAGTATATACGGTACTTATAACTAAAATACAATTTTTAAAATCAACAAGAACAGCTAGTTGTAAGTAAAATTGTAACATAGCTAAAAAAACGAAAGACTCGAGTTTAATGCCGGTTCGTCTCTTAGGTCTTGTTTTTGCGAACAGGTGTAAGTTCTGAAGTTCAGATTGAAAGAAGTCATAATTGAAAAAACAAAATTTGACTTTGACTTTACTTCTACTTTATTAACTGTACAAGTATAAGAAGAAGGAATAAACATAGAATAGACAATAGAGGTAGAAGGAATAGACTCACAGAGTGTCCCACAGAGGGACACTCTGTAGGTCTATTCCTTTATAGGAAGGATTTGTCATCACACTTGGACGTCATCCGTACATTTTGAGTTGATATCAGAAAGATGCTGCTACCCATCTCCTGTTTTATTTCCTTCTGTCGCCTTTTACGCACCCGCGGGATGATATGGGATAGTGCATATTATTACACTGGCACTACACAGTTAACATAGTAACAACTCAAAATTGTAAAAAAAAACTGCGGTTGCCAACCCACGTGACAACTACGGCGAATCCCCTGTAAGACAAACTATGGGGGAGGCCAATGTTCAACAGTGAACGTATACATGCTGTAATGGATGGTTGGATAGGTGGATTAAAATACAAAAAACGGACGTTTACAGTACTACAAAGAGATAATATATACACATTATACACATAAAGCACATTACAAATAATGACGCAAGTTTTGAAATCCAAAATAATAATTATAAAATATTCAAAGCAAATTTTTATTTTACGCATTATTTCTAAGTGATGTAGGAGTTTCGTTTCCACGAACTTATTACAAAGCAGCAGCCATATAAAAATATCAGGTTATGTGGATTGGTTGTTTCAATATTTTTAAAGAAAAGCTCGGGAAGCCTATATAAATACATTTTGTTAAGATAAACACAAAAGGTTTGTTCACTATCCACTGTTTATTCACGATGTTCAATGTGTAGACCCGCGTTAAGGGCTGTAAAAATACTGTTTTTGTATTTTAAATTCAAATCATTTGAATTTAATATACATAAGATTTTTTATATATATATATACTAGCTGGCCAGGTAGACTTTGTTCTGCCCTTTCCGACGACCCTTTGTCCTATAAAAAATCCGTAAATTTGCAATAATAATTTTTGAGAGTCACTTATCCAGATAAAAACTATCCTATCTCTCAAGTCGGACCAAAATGCACACAGTGTGCAAAATTTCATTGAAATCAGTTCAATAGTTTAGGAGTTCATCGCGGATAAACAATGTGACACGTAATTTTTATATATAGAGAACATGTAACAAAAACCCTGTGGTTCCCGTTAGTGCGTTATCAGAGTCAGTATTCAAACGTAAAGAAATAACTTTTTTCAAAATAATTAAAATTTAAATAAATATTTTAATTAAAAAAATAATTTGGGAATTTTTTAATGTTCAAGTTTTTTGAAAAAAAGTTAATTCTTTACGTTTGAATACCGACTGATAACGCACTTAACGGGAACCACAGGGTTTTTGTTACACGTTGTATATATATATATCTTTATATATAAAAAGTACGTGTCACGTTGTTTGTCCGCGATGGACTCCTAAACTACTGAACTGATTTCAATGAAATTTTTGGTCAATGTGCAGTTTGGTCCAACTTAAAAGATAGGATAGCTTACGACTCAATTTATAGTCGCAATACAATATTATTTTATTGAAAATTATTTGTCTATTATTTGACAGTCACAATTATCTGTTAGCTCCAAACGATTCTGTCAGATGACGATATCTGTTGACTGGATTGAGTAAATATTTAATAGATACTTAAATTGCGACGAACCTCGACAGTCTTTTTAAAAACTCAATTTAAAGTATAAAATGATTTAATGTTCTTTCGAAGGTGGTTAGTTACAGAATGAATTAATATTAATGTTAATAAAATAAGTCTAGTACAGTTATCATATCGTCTTACATTACTTTTAGAATTATCACTCGAGTTCTCACGCATATGCTGATGTGGCTGTTTGGAATATTGAGCCAGGGACGGATTGAGGCGATATAACTCCTCCCTCCACAAGTTCGGGATTATCCTCGGGATTATCTCGAATTTTACAGATTTTACAGATCTCAATTAATTTATGTTTAAAAATAATACTTAAAATAATTAATATAATAACTAAAATAATAACGTTGACTAAACTAACACTTTTATTAGTAATTTCACTTTTTCCATTTTCACTTAACTCACTGTCACTAATTTCTCCCATACTTTTCTGCAGTAATAGATTCAGGAACTGTACGTCTGCTATATTAATTCCATCGAGATTCATAGGCTTCTTCAGAGTGCTTGACGGGTTGAATATTATCTTTGGTAAGTTTATTAATGGCTGTCTTAGGTAGGTTATTTCTTTACCTTGAGTCTGATGTCTTTTCAGTTCGTATCCTTTGATTTTCACCTTGCAGTTATCATCCATAGTTAAGAGGTAGGTTCCTAGTAGAATCTCTTGGCTT
Organism: Parnassius glacialis; assembly: GCA_033319125.1. Taxonomy (NCBI): domain Eukaryota; kingdom Metazoa; phylum Arthropoda; class Insecta; order Lepidoptera; family Papilionidae; genus Parnassius; species Parnassius glacialis. The sequence continues at coordinate 8,574,554 of JAVANC010000027.1, read as the reverse complement.
ACTTCATTGTCGCAGAATTTAGTCATAGCTGTTTCAGTATTTGAGTAAACTATCCAGCGATTTGGTCGTATGAGGTAGATCTTCACATTTTCAAGGGTGACAGGGATCGGGTGACAACTTGAGATATTTGTGTGAAACTGCATGATTTCTACGACACAGTTGTCATTGGTGAAGAGTTGTATGTCGTTCTCATGACACAAGAATCGTCGTTCGTCGACCTCGCGACATGACTGAGAGAGCGGTGTTGCTTTCAACCCTTTCACAAGTAGGTACGGATTTTTAGGTAGGATGAGGGTCGTCTGGCCATTATGTAATACAGGTAAGGGAATTAATTTATAATAGTTAAAAATTTCATTTCTAATAAGTGGAATACTCATAATAAACTTTATCTGATTCTGTTTAATATAGGCTTTTATCTCGATACATCTTTCTAATTTTACAATATTTTCATAAGTAACAGGAAACACTAATTTGTCAGTTTGTTCTATTTCCTTTAACAATATTATAAGTTCTTCTGTATCAATTATTGACTGGTGTAGTACATTAATTTTACTAAAAGCAATGGCTGTTTCGATTTCATTCAAATGGAAATATAGATTATGAAAATTATCAAGGAAGATATTATAAACGTGAATGAGTTTGGTAATCGTTTGTCGAAAATCGGAGTTGTTTAAAGCTTGGATAATGTTTTGAATATTATCTTCTACTCGTATAAAATTGCTTTTAGTAGAATTTGCCATGGCTGTAAAGGAACCCACCATTTCGGAAACTATTGTCATTTTATTTTTAATCACGTTTTGTTCCGTATGTAGCTTATTTATTAATCTTTCATACCTAAGAGCGTCGTTATTATCTAAGTTACCTGTGATGGCTTTTATCAAAGAGCCTACCGGATCGAGGAGACCTCTTTTGGTTCGTAATGGAGGAATTAATTGTTTAAATTTGTCGATGGTAATATTCATAGTATAATCGGTTTGATATTGGACGGTAGTAAAATCTGAATCAAATGATTTACTATCGAAACAACTTTGAACATGCTTTTTAAGTAACCCATATCTATGCATACTTGATTCTAATTCGTCATAAATTAAATTTAAATCTAATATCTTAATAACTATCCAATTATCATAATTAACGAATGCTTGACCTTCGTCAACAGGTAACAATCCCGGATTCTTGTCAATGCGAAGCTGATGAAGGGCCTGGGTTCCCATCATTCGGATCACCAGTAGAAATAATCTGCGAAGGACGTTTTATGTCTTTAATAGGAACATTAGTAATACGTTTATTAGTTTCAACGGGAACTACATTTCTTTTTATAGCACCGGTGACATGAGCCTTTTGGTAACGTGGTTTATCTTTGCCCCGTCTAGTATTGACACCTTTTATGAACACAGTATCGCCTACATCTAAATCGAACTGTGATTCGCCTGCATGTTTTTCTCTCACGGTTAACTTTTTGTCAATTATTTTATCCGTAAGATATTCATATAAATATTTGGTCCTTTTAGCGTGATCCTTTACTAACTGCTGCGTGAATTGCTTATCGTAATTAATGGCAAATGTACTATTGGATTCCGTGTGTCCGAATACTACTTCAAAAGGCGTGAGATCTGTCGAAGAATAAATTGAATGATTGTATGACATAATAGCATATGTCATCACTGACGCTGCGTCTGTAATTCTATGTTCGTATTTCGCGATTCGGTAAATTTCTGTAATAGTTGAATGGAACCTTTCGATAAGTCCCATAGAGTTGGGGTTGTGCGCAGTACCAATGTGTAAATTGATTTTGTAGAATGTTAGCATTTCCTTTAAGAGTACATTATTAAATTCCATACCGGGATCTGAACTGATTTTGGATGGAATTCCGTAAAATGAAAAATACTTTATTAAAGCTCTTATTACTTCCGGGGTAGATCTACTATTAATTTCAATTGCTTGACCCAATTTGCTGAACGAGTCTATCAAGGTTAGAAAATACTTACCTTCTATCGAAAAGGTATCAATGAAAATTTCTTGGAATGGTTTAGACTGGGTTTGTGTCAATTGAAGTTGAGGTTTTAGAGGTTTACGGTCGTACTTCATTTTCTTGCAGACCTCACATGAGTTTATGATGCTCGCTACCGTTTGTTCCATATTATTCCAATAAAACGTTCGTCTCAAATGTACTAATGTTTCCCTAATGCCTCTATGGCAATTTTTGCCTAAATGATATTTAAGAACTACTTCGCGTTGCTCATTTTCATCTTCTACATAGACTATCCTCTTTGTACATTCATAAAATTTGACACTATCCTTTTTGAATAATTGCGTTGTGACTTCCGAAAACTCCTTTCGGTGTATGGCATCTTCGAAATAAAAAAAATATTTAATTTTAGGTCTAATATACTCTTTCAAGAATTTTTTAATTAAATCCAAATTATTTAACGGTAAGTGAACTTCCAATATGTTTTGTTTATCCCTAGACAAGTTTTTAACTGAACATTCATTTCTGTTCCAGGTATGAACTAGTATTTGATTTGGTTTCGCATCAATCGCTTCCTGAAGAATTAAAATTCCTGCTGTGTCTATGTCTTTAGCTGAATGTACTGTATTGTTACTACTGTGTCCTTCAGAAGCTGTGGCGGTGCTACTATTTGGAGACGGTATCGGATATGGAGATTGATTACCCTGTAAAGAAGGAATACTCAACGTTTCCGAATCAGATGATACTGTTACTACGTCCTCCGCCTGATTCGAATTACCTAGCTGTACAATTTTAGAGACTACATTGCTCAAATGGCGTTGAAGTTTTTTTTCGTTTTTGTCTATATTCACTTGCATAGAAACATCATCGTTATCAGTTAAGGCGTTAATCTTAATTCTAGATAAAGCATCAGCGTTACAATTTTGTTTCCCGTTCTTATACACTATTTCGTAATCAAATTCTGATAGGCGTAATTTCCATCTAGTTAGTTTGCTATTCGGTTCATTTATGGAATTTAACCAGGCTAAAGGGCGATGATCGGTGTAAATTGTAATTTTTTTTCCATATAAGTAAGGGCGGAAATGTTTGACTGCCCAAACGATTGCCAAAAGTTCTTTTTCTATGGTGCTGTATTTTGTTTCAGCATCGTTCAACGTACGACTTGCAAAGGCTATAGGCTTATCACTACCGATGGGTCCCTGCGATAGAACTGCACCGAGAGCAAAGTTCGACGCATCTGTGGTGAGAACGAACGGTCGAGAGAAGTCAGGGTATTGTAAAAGTGGGGCGTTTGTTAAAAGTTCTTTACATCTTTCAAATGCGTCTATATATTCTTTTGTAATTTCAATTTTGTTTTTCTTTTTCAGGCAAGAGGTAAGCGGTTGTGTAACTTTAGCGAAGTCTTTAATAAATTTTCTATAATATCCTATTAATCCGAGAAAACTTTTTATTTCCGTGGCTGTACGCGGTAATGGATATTTTAGTACTGCTTTAATTTTTTCGTCATTTGGTTTCAAACCCTCTTTTGTAATGGTGTGACCTAGATATAGAACTTCTTTTCTCAAGAATTCACACTTATCTAAGGTAACTTTTAAATTGGTTTCTCTGAGACGATCAAAAATTTTCCTTAATTTTTCAATATGTTCCTGAAGACTTGCCGAATACACAATTATGTCATCGAGGTACACTAAGCAATGGAGACCTTGGAGGCCTCTTAAGATATTATCCATTGCTCGCTGGAAAGTTGCAGGAGCTGTCTTTAATCCAAACGGCATGCGTTTGAATTCATAGTGACCGGATTGAGTTGTAAAAGCTGTCTTTGGCCTATCAGCTTCATTAACTTCTAGTTGGTGGTAGCCACTTGCCAGGTCAAGGGTACTAAAATATACAGATTTGCCTAACTTATCAAAAAGGTCGGTTAAATTAGGTAACGGGTATTTATCGTCTATTGTATTCTCATTTAATCGTCGATAATCTATAACCATTCTAAATTTAGGCTGCCCGGATGCATCTGGTTTTTTGGGGACTAAGTGAACCGGTGCGCTCCAAGGTGAGTGAGAATTTTGGATTACGTTATCTTGAAGAAGTTTGTCTACTTGTCTTTGTACTTCCTCATTTTGGGAAGGTGGGTGGCGATACGGTCTGATATATATAGGATCTTCGTTAACTGTTCTAATATTATGTTTTACCTGATTTGTAAAAGAAAGGGGAATTTTCTCATTATAAAATATGTCGCGGTATTCATAGCATAATTTAGTTATAGCTTTCCGTTCTTCTTCATTTGTATGATCTAATCGTAGTTTAATTAAATTTTCTTTTAAAATCTCATCTATCTCGCAATCGGAATTTATCACATTTATGGCACACTCATTATTTTCAAATAAAGTTACATTAAACGGTTCTATAAATTTAATATTAGCTTTTTCGTTCGACACATTTTGAATAATGGTTTCGGCAAAGAAATTATCACACTTGATAAGGGCACATGGCATACGAACTCCCTCACTAAACTGTGTAAAATCAATGATTGCGTCGCCGTTTTGTAAGTTGGTAGGTATTTTTACTCGTGTTTCCGATCTTGGTTCTAAATTAAGTTCGTAAGGTGGATTATAAATTATTGGAATTTCAGTATTAGGTGTTCGTAGAATTTGGTGGTTCATATCGATATTAGCTGCCAATTTTTTTAATAAGTCTGACCCAATAAGGCCGTCGTATCTACCGTCCACATTGTATATGTAAAATTTATGTGGAAGAGTACTTTTGAACGTTTTTAAAAGCGGTATAAAAATTATTTCATCGTGCATGCTTTGCGCATGGGTACTAACAACTGTGAAAGGTTCGTTGTATTTAAATTCACCAAAATATTGGTTAGCCTTGGCAGGACTAATAAAGGATCTACTGCTTCCGGTGTCTATTAGAAATTTCGAATTTATTTCGGGAATTACTATATGAGGTAATTTTAAAATGCTATCGCAATAATTCAGATGGATCATTTCGGAGGGCTTTCGAAGGCTACTATCGGAAAATTTTCAGGTACTGTATTATCTTCATTATTAAATTCATTAGAATTTTCTACATATTGACCTTCAAATGGAGGGTCATCTACAAAACCATCATAGTGGTCGTAGTAGTAACCGTCAGTGTTATCGTGAGAGAACTCTTGACATGACGTTGAAGGTCCCTCGCTAAAGAACAAGTCATTCGTCGTCATGTTTTGCCTAATTGGTGCGGTACGCATAGATACGTCAGTGTCGTAAACGTTTTTAGGCGGTTGATTTTGTATACCGAATTTGAATTGATTGGGTTGCTGTTGTATGCCGTATTTAAATTGATTAGGCTGTTGTTGAAAGCCGTATTTAAATTGATTAGGCTGTTGTTGAAAGCCGTATTTAAATTGATTAGGCTGTTGTTGATTCTGTATACCGTATCTTTGAGCTTGATTTTGGGGAATGCCAAATTTAAATCCACCAACTTGAAATGGTGCTCGTGGTTGTTGGGTAAATTGATTATTGAAATTACGTGGCATTGAATTTTGTGGTGATGCAAAATGGTAGCTTTGTTGAGGTGCTGTGAATTTATTCGTATGCATCAAATTAGGCCTATATCCTATATGGTTATTGGGTACACCAAACTTGAAATTACTACTGTTATTATTATTGTTTGGTGTCAAATTCGAATTTAGAAATGCAGTTGGTCTTACGAAACTGTGCAGAGCTAATTGCTGAACTGGTTTGGCTTTATGGTTTTTGGCGTTATACTGAGCTAAGAAGTTAATTTCCTCTGTAACTATACTTAAAGCGATCTCCAAAGTAGAACAGCCTTTGAGTCGGACAATTCTAATAAGGTCTTCGGGTAAATTGTACAAAAATACGTTCAAAGCGGTATTATTATATATGATCATTTTGGTTGCCTTTATTCCTTCATCACAATGTCTTTGGACTTTAGCAAATAAAGAACTTTTTACATTTTGTATTCTAGTACAAAACTGAATAAACGACTCTCCTTGTTTGATTTTTAGAGATTCTAGTTCGATAGCAATACATTCCTCTGAACGGGGGTCGCCGAAATGCTGGGTCAAAATTTCTTTCAAATCCTCCCACGTACTTAAACTAGGGTTATCACTAAGTAGAGTCGCAGCTCTACCACTAAGCTTACTACTTATAGCGTGGAATCTATATAAATTTTGAATCGGAGTATTGTCGCCTCCTGAATTTAACAAAACATATTCACATTTTGAGATGAATAAATTGAGTAATTTTTCATCTCCATCGTATCTAGGAATTAAATCTAAAATATGTGCTGGAATAACAGTTACTGACATTTTTATTTAAACTATCTTACTTAATCTAACTTAAACAATTAACAAGAATATTATCAGCCTATTTTGTGCCAACAAAATCAGATAATTGTAAATAATTTGGCTCGACGATTTTAGTTCGGAAAATGCGGAAAAGAATGGGATAAATGAAAACAGGAAGTGAAAAGGTTTACTCACAGTATGTTCAATCCCATGTCCTCCAGTTGATTCTGACCACTTCGATATGTACTGCCGATGATCTAATGCGCGTAATCGATTGATTTGGAAACGATAGCGTGCGCGTCGCGGGAGTTATTTGTTTGGTTCGAGGATATCCGAACCTGACTGCTATACTGACGCTTAAACCGATTTTGGGGTCCGAAAGGCGTTAGCACGACAGCAGAATATATACGGATATCCTACCGGCTGCGCCACTTAAATTGCGACGAACCTCGACAGTCTTTTTAAAAACTCAATTTAAAGTATAAATATATATATATATATATATATATATATATATATATATATATATATATATATATATATATATATATATATATATATATATATATATATATATATTACAATAATATATAATTTAAAAACAGTACTTACAAATAATAGTAACCATCGGACTTGTTTATAATGTCAGAGATCTATAATACTTATTAATGACAATATGAGCCGTCGCAGCTCAGGGGTTAAGCGCTTGCTGTAAATATCACAGTAAGAGAGAAACCCGGATTCGTTCCCCGCCGGCACCAATGTAATTGTTAAATCTTTTTTAAGTGCTGATTTACCACGTGCTCGACGGGGAAAGAAAACATTGTGAGGAAACTTGCATATCTAAAAAAAATAAAAAAAAAATATTTCAAAGATGTGAAGAAGGCCAACACCCATTGTGGAAGTTTGGCAAACATTTACTTGTCCTAATACCCTTTCAGAAATGAGAGCACGCCTCAGCAGTGGGACGTATAAAGGCTGTAACTTATCGTTCTTATAATACTCAGATCTAGTACTAAAAATAGGGTGCTTACCCAGGTCTTGGGTATCTGGTATTGAATCAAAACCTTAGTCTTCTCTAGAATTCAAAAAGGGAATATTATAAAAGTTCACTCCATTCAATAATTCGCTTGCTCGGGGTTTTCGGGCTCGCGCGAGAGTGACGTATTCATTTGCTCTTCCTTTAATTGTTACTTTTTAACCGACTTCAAAAAAGGAGGAGGTACTCAATACGACAGTATTTTTTATGTATGTTACCTCAAAACTTTTTTCTAGGTGGACCGATTTTGATGATTCTTTTTTTACGTGAAAGCTGGTGCTTCTCACGTGGTCCCATATAATTTGATCAAGATCTGACCAGTAGTTTTTGAGTTATCCTTAATAATGCGTATATAATAGACTTCGACTGTATTAATGATTTTCTCATTTTATTTAAATTAAAGTCGGTTGCACATATTTTTTAACTTTACCACTTGTTACTAAGATTCTTCAAAAAAAAGACTAGCAGTGTTAATATAGTTACTAATATTCGCATTAACCACTTCACGTAACCTTAAAATAGTCTATAATAAACCTAGCAAGCTAACAGCATATCAAAGTGGCGAAGCAATCAGCTTTGTAGCGGTTTCTAACGGTTGCCGTTGAGCAATCAGTTTCAAAATAGGAGGTTCAGATGCCTGGGTGATCAGCAATCGATTGCTGAAAACAGAATTTGAAAATTCGAAACCGTTCTCGAGATCATCGTGGGACAGACGGACGGACGGACGGACGGACAGACGGACAGACGGACAGACGGACAGACGGACAGACGGACAGACGGACAGATATCGTGAAATCAATAAGTGTCTTCGCAAGCTTCGCCACTTAATAATAGTCGAAGTATCGCAATGTGCACCAGTAACGTTAAGTTATACATCACTGGTGCGCTTCCTAAGGTTCCTTTAAAGCGAGTTAGAAACGATGGTATGTATTTGTTTACCCATGGTCACCTGCAACCAACTTTAAATAAAACCACAGATGATTGCCCCGAAGGACTAGGATGTATTACCTCACAGCCTTTTAATTGGCTGGTACTTTTAACCCTCAATCCTGACCAAAACAATAAAGCACTGCTGAATGGTAAAAAAAGGTTATGGATTATTTAGGCATACTATTGTTATTAATAGACCTGTTATTCATGTTCGTATAAAAAAAAATAAGAATATCACACCTCGATCCCACCGTTAATAAAAAATAACGTTACTTGAACAAGATAATACTTAATGATTTCTTATATTTACGCGAGTGCTACACATGAAATAAAACTAATTTTACGGATTTTATCGCGTTTAATTTTAACTTTTTTAATTTCCGACCTTTCGGTTTCGTCAGAGATATGTCAGAGGAGTCACAAACAAGATTGGCTACAACTTGAAGTGGGCTTCCATAAGAACATACTACAAGCCGCCGAAGAAGATTAGTCAGTACTTAAAATCCCTCAAGTGTAATATTCCTCTACAAGATGCAGGAGTGTACAAGCTTGTTTGCGAACGCCCCCCACCACTACATTAGATTTGATAGGCCACAAATCCTCGCGAAAGAACATCGATTCCTGACAAGGATGACACGTGAGGCTACTGAAATTAAAAAAATATCCTAATTTCAATAGAGAAGGAGGCTGGGTGCTACCGCTGTATATGTATTTTTTTGAGCACGAGAGATCTGTGATAGTCAACACCTGGCCGCCACGCTCCAACATGTCAAGCAAATTTTGCACGACAACAAGTTTCGGTTCCCGCACCTACGTCACAGTGAACGAGTGAAGCCGGCTACAGTCGTGTGTATGCCTACTGTACTGCAATATGTCAAAGGTGTCACTGACAAGATTGGCTACATATTGAAGCGTGCTTCCATTAAAATAAACTTCAAGCCGCCGAAGAAGATAAGTCAGTTTTTACTATCAGTCAAGTATAATGTCCCTTTGCAAGATGTAGGAGTGTACAAGCTTGATTATGAATGTAGTCTTCTCTTACATAGGACAAACAAAGATAATTTCAACAACGGTACAGCCACGCGTCAACCTTCGTTGTTGCACGTATTGGGCGGCTCGAACCGAGGTGGTACCACAACCTTACAGAAGACCAGTATGAAGTAGAAGCTCTGCTTCTGCATTTCGTCTGGTGAGTGCAGGTGGCCGGAGGATCAAATAAGTTAAATAATACACCAGCACCCCCGGTGACGGAGAATTTCTCGCTGAGCATCCACGCCCAAGCTACCATATTCTTCCTGAGCGTGGGTGCTCAGGCTGCCCCGCGTATTGAGAGGGGGGGGAGGAATATTCCGCTCTAGACTAAAACTGCTCGAGGCAAACGGAGCAATAAGTCAAAGTGCCCCCTGCCACGCTATCCGTGAATTTCTGCAACACCAGGGGACTTCATTCAAATCTTAACGCCGTCCACTACCATCTGGAAACGGCGAAGCCAGCCTTGCCCTTTCTATCTGAGACACAGGTGTCCTCTCTGGCTGATATTTTGTATCTCTTCTACCCGGGGTACAAACTAGAACACTCCTTTGTGCCCCGGGCTGGAGTTTGGGTGTACGTCAGAGAGGAAATCTGTTTTCGACAGTTTTCGAACAGTGGTAGAGCCACGCGACAGCTTTTGCTGTCGCACGGCTGGGCCGGCTCAAACCGGGGTGGTACCACGACCTCACAGAAAACCAGCGTGAAGTAGAGGTTTACCTCTGCGTTTCGCTTGGTGAGTGCAGGTGGCCGGAGGCCCTTTTTACTGGAAATGAGGCATTCCATCTTAGTCCTCACGGGTGTCAACGCATCTACATTTTGATTTGTAATAGAGGATAGATGTAGATGTCTATGGGCCGCAGAAACCACTTACCATCAGGTGGTCTGTGTGCTCGTTTGTCACCCTTATCATAAAAAAAAAAACGCCTCGGCAGTCTTGATTGTATGGACCTCTCCATCTTATGACTGCGCGTAGACAGCGACGACCATCCCCTCATCTACGAGTGCCTCTATAGGCCCCATAGCGGCAATGCCGACACAAACCGACTCATCGACCACGTCAAATGGCTGCAGACTCCGTGCTACAACAGGTCCGATCCAGAGAAATCGTGATGCTTGGTGATTTTAACGCCCACTTCGCTGAATGGCTCGGTTCTCTTTTAACCGATCATGCGCAAAGATCTGTTTATGACTGTGCTTTGGCATATGGCCTGACACAACGGGTGACCTCGCCTACGCGGACCCAGATGTGGAAGATCATGTACCTTCCCTGTTGGAATTTCTGCTGACCTCTCATCCGGACGGATATCAAGCCTCCTTCGATGCCCCTCTTGACTCCCCGCACCATTGTTTAATCCGGAGTACGGTGCCACTCACGCTCCCATCGTGGTTGCGTTCTGCAGGTTCCTGCCGTGTTTGGCATTATAGGTCAGCCAAATGGGACGGGATGCGATCTTTTATGCATCCTACCCTTGGAGGCGGATGATCACAGCGTTGTTGCTGATTCTGTCGCTGATGTCGTGCTAAAGGGAATGGAACTTTTTATTCCATCATCTGTGGTACCTATCGGAGGCAGAACCCAGCCTCCCTGGACGTCAACAAGTCGAGTGGGCCTAATGGCATCCCTCCTAGTGTGCTCAAGACGTGTGTTCCAGAGTAGGCATCGGTTTTAATGTCTTTTCCGGTACTCCTACTCCCTAGGCATAGTACCAAAATCATGGAAGACAGCTTTCGTGCACCCGATTCCTAAAAAAGGTAACCGCTCCGATCCATCCAAATATGGGCATATCGCCATCACCTCCTTGTTCTCTAAAATAATGGAGTCCATTATTAACAGTCAGCGCATGCGGTACCTTGATCACCAGCTGATTAGTGACCATCAGTACGGATTCCGTCGCGGTCCCTCGGCGGGTGATCTTCTGGGTTACCTAACTCATAAATAGGCGAAGGCAGTAGTCAAAGGGGGGGCGTTGGCCGTTAGTTTGGACATAGCGAAGACCTTCGATCGGATTTGGCACAAAACGCTTCTTACGAAACTTCCTTCCTATGGGCTTTCCGAGAAATTGTGCAATCGGATCATCAATTTTTATTGCTAATCGGATCATCATGGTCGTAGTAGACGGTTCAAGCTCCGATTACAAGCCCATTAAGGCTGGTCTTCCAAAAAACGCTGTTTTCTTCTGTAAATCAATTACATGTTACAAACCGGTCACATTCATTGCTATGCGGATGACAACACTGGTGATGCTTTATACACCGGCCGTGCCAATATTTCTCGGGAAAATGTCGCCGAGTACCGGGACAAAATTGTGTCTGAATTCAAGACTTTGTTTAACAAAGTCTCTTACTGGGGGCGATTAAATCTAGTCCAGTTCAATCCCCAGAAGACACAAGTTTGTGCATTTACCGCTAAAAAGAACCCCTTCGTCGTCTCTCCTCAGTTTCAAGGCACTCGCCTTGTAGCCTCAGCAAGTATCCGAATCCTCGGCGTCGACATATCGAGTGACGTGCAGTTTCGTGGACACTTGGAAAAGAAGGCCAAATTGGTCTCTAAAAAGCTTAGCGCGCTCATCAGAGCGGGGTAGTTTTTCATACCGGTAAACCGCCTGCAACTTTACAAGGCGCAGGTTCAGCCGCACATGGTATACTTTTCCCATCTCTCAGCTGGGGCTCCCCAGTGACAGCTCTTTTCATTTGATCACATCCAGCGCAGAGCTGTTCGAATCGTCGGCGACCGAACTATTTCTAGTCGGCTTGACTCATTGGCACTGCGAAGAGATGTTGCATCTCTTTGCGTATTTTATCGCATTTACCACGGCGAGTGCTGTGAGGAATTGTTAATTCCAGCCGAACAATTTCACTATCGCACATCGCGGCAAAACTTGCGATACCATCCATACCATCTCGATGACTGGCGGTCCACCACTGTGCGATTTAAAAGAAGTTTTCTTCCTCGCACAACTTTCTTGTGGAATCGACTAACACCAGAGATTTTTCCGCACCTATACGACTTAGGCCTTAGACCTTCAATAAAAGAGCCTACTCCTTTTTAAAAGGCTGGCAACGCATCTGAAATTCCCCTATTTATGTATTTAAAACATAATAGATTTTTAATATTGATATGATCACTATAAGATGTTAGGTTAGCTAATTACGTAATAACTTAAGACAGAAGGACTCTTAAGTAGGGACTGAATAAATGAACCGACTTAGTATTACATGGATCTCACAAATTTTTACAGTAAAAGAACTGAATTGCGAGACTTGTTTTTTTTTACAAGTTTTGTTCTTGATGGCATTAGTTTTACTCGAAGATAATACTTAATACTCGTAGTACGAGGTACATCGACTTAATATCATAACTTTATTATATAAAGTGTAGATGTTCAAAAAACTCTCGAAAAGTTCAGCGGATTTCGTTAATAACGAATAATAACGAGGTCCGTATCAGTTTGCGCGCGCCTCTGGCATGTTGGCGGGAATTTATTCAGCGATGTGACAAAGTACGTTAGCGATCGTGAACACCGCATTAGCGCATGGCTTTCCCACAAGAGAGGTACAAGCGACGAGAGCTAAGTGTCAAGGAAAGAAAACTAATTTAAATAATAGCTTTAACTTCTTTGATGTTTCAACTTTTTGAACGTTCTCTCCTTCTCTCCCCTTTTTGAAGTTGTTATAATGGAATATCTTCACATTGAAAGATGTGTGTGTGTGTGTGTGTGTGTGTGTGTGTGTGTGTGTGTGTGTGTGTGTGTGTGTGTGTGTGTGTGTGTGTGTGTGTGTGTGTGTGTGTGTGTGTGTGTGTGTGTGTGTGTGTGTGTGTGTGTGTGTGTGTGTGTGTGTGTGTGTGTGTGTGTGTGTGTGTGTGTGTGTGTGTGTGTGTGTGTGTGTGTGTGTGTGTGTGTGTGTGTGTGTGTGTGTGTGTGTGTGTGTGTGTGTGTGTGTGTGTGTGTGTGTGTGTGTGTGTGTGTGTGTGTGTGTGTGTGTGTGTGTGTGTGTGTGTGTGTGTGTGTGTGTGTGTGTGTGTGTGTGTGTGTGTGTGTGTGTGTGTGTGTGTGTGTGTGTGTGTGTGTGTGTGTGTGTGTGTGTGTGTGTGTGTGTGTGTGTGTGTGTGTGTGTGTGTGTGTGTGTGTGTGTGTGTGTGTGTGTGTGTGTGTGTGTGTGTGTGTGTGTGTGTGTGTGTGTGTGTGTGTGTGTGTGTGTGTGTGTGTGTGTGTGTGTGTGTGTGTGTGTGTGTGTGTGTGTGTGTGTGTGTGTGTGTGTGTGTGTGTGTGTGTGTGTGTGTGTGTGTGTGTGTGTGTGTGTGTGTGTGTGTGTGTGTGTGTGTGTGTGTGTGTGTGTGTGTGTGTGTGTGTGTGTGTGTGTGTGTGTGTGTGTGTGTGTGTGTGTGTGTGTGTGTGTGTGTGTGTGTGTGTGTGTGTGTGTGTGTGTGTGTGTGTGTGTGTGTGTGTGTGTGTGTGTGTGTGTGTGTGTGTGTGTGTGTGTGTGTGTGTGTGTGTGTGTGTGTGTGTGTGTGTGTGTGTGTGTGTGTGTGTGTGTGTGTGTGTGTGTGTGTGTGTGTGTGTGTGTGTGTGTGTGTGTGTGTGTGTGTGTGTGTGTGTGTGTGTGTGTGTGTGTGTGTGTGTGTGTGTGTGTGTGTGTGTGTGTGTGTGTGTGTGTGTGTGTGTGTGTGTGTGTGTGTGTGTGTGTGTGTGTGTGTGTGTGTGTGTGTGTGTGTGTGTGTGTGTGTGTGTGTGTGTGTGTGTGTGTGTGTGTGTGTGTGTGTGTGTGTGTGTGTGTGTGTGTGTGTGTGTGTGTGTGTGTGTGTGTGTGTGTGTGTGTGTGTGTGTGTGTGTGTGTGTGTGTGTGTGTGTGTGGTGTGGTGTGTGTGTGTGTGTGTGTGTGTGTGTGTGTGTGTGTGTGTGTGTGTGTGTGTGTGTGTGTGTGTGTGTGTGTGTGTGTGTGTGTGTGTGTGTGTGTGTGTGTGTGTGTGTGTGTGTGTGTGTGTGTGTGTGTGTGTGTGTGTGTGTGTGTGTGTGTGTGTGTGTGTGTGTGTGTGTGTGTGTGTGTGTGTGTGTGTGTGTGTGTGTGTGTGTGTGTGTGTGTGTGTGTGTGTGTGTGTGTGTGTGTGTGTGTGTGTGTGTGTGTGTGTGGTGTGTGTGTGTGTGTGTGTGTGTGTGTGTGTGTGTGTGTGTGTGTGTGTGTGTGTGTGTGTGTGTGTGTGTGTGTGTGTGTGTGTGTGTGTGTGTGTGTGTGTGTGTGTGTGTGTGTGTGTGTGTGTGTGTGTGTGGTGTGTGTGTGTGTGTGTGTGTGTGTGTGTGTGTGTGTGTGTGTGTGTGTGTGTGTGTGTGTGTGTGTGTGTGTGTGTGTGTGTGTGTGTGTGTGTGTGTGTGTGTGTGTGTGTGTGTGTGTGTGTGTGTGTGTGTGTGTGTGTGTGTGTGTGTGTGTGTGTGTGTGTGTGTGTGTGTGTGTGTGTGTGTGTGTGTGTGTGTGTGTGTGTGTGTGTGTGTGTGTGGTGTGTGTGTGTGTGTGTGTGTGTGTGTGTGTGTGTGTGTGTGTGTGTGTGTGTGTGTGTGTGTGTGTGTGTGTGTGTGTGTGTGTGTGTGTGTGTGTGTGTGTGTGTGTGTGTGTGTGTGTGTGTGGTGTGTGTGTGTGTGTGTGTGGTGTGTGTGTGTGTGTGTGTGTGTGTGTGTGTGTGTGTGTGTGTGTGTGTGTGTGTGTGTGTGTGTGTGTGTGTGTGTGTGTGTGTGTGTGTGTGTGTGTGTGTGTGTGTGTGTGTGTGTGTGTGTGTGTGTGTGTGTGTGTGTGTGTGTGTGTGTGTGTGTGTGTGTGTGTGTGTGTGTGTGTGTGTGTGTGTGTGTGTGTGTGTGTGTGTGTGTGTGTGTGTGTGTGTGTGTGTGGTGTGTGGTGTGTGTGTGTGTGTGTGTGTGTGTGTGTGTGTGGTGTGTGTGTGTGTGTGTGTGTGTGTGTGTGTGTGTGTGTGTGTGTGTGTGTGTGTGTGTGTGTGTGTGTGTGTGTGTGTGTGTGTGTGTGTGTGTGTGTGTGTGTGTGTGTGTGTGTGTGTGTGTGTGTGTGTGTGTGTGTGTGTGTGTGTGTGTGTGTGTGTGTGTGTGTGTGTGTGTGTGTGTGTGTGTGTGTGTGTGTGTGTGTGTGTGTGTGTGTGTGGTGTGTGTGTGTGTGTGTGTGTGTGTGTGTGGTGTGTGTGTGTGTGTGTGTGTGTGTGTGTGTGTGTGTGTGTGTGTGTGTGTGTGTGTGTGTGTGTGTGTGTGTGTGTGTGTGTGTGTGTGTGTGTGTGTGTGTGTGTGTGTGTGTGTGTGTGTGTGTGTGGTGTGTGTGTGTGTGTGTGTGTGTGTGTGTGTGTGTGTGTGTGTGTGTGTGTGTGTGTGTGTGTGTGTGTGTGTGTGTGTGTGTGTGGTGTGTGTGTGTGTGTGTGTGTGTGTGTGTGTGTGTGTGTGTGTGTGTGTGTGTGTGTGTGTGGTGTGTGTGTGTGTGTGTGTGTGTGTGTGTGTGTGTGTGTGTGTGTGTGTGTGTGTGTGTGTGTGTGTGTGTGTGTGTGTGTGTGTGTGTGTGTGTGTGTGTGTGTGTGTGTGTGTGTGTGTGTGTGTGTGTGTGTGTGTGTGTGTGTGTGTGTGTGTGTGTGTGTGTGTGTGTGTGTGTGTGTGTGTGTGTGTGTGTGTGTGTGTGTGTGTGTGTGTGTGTGTGTGTGTGTGTGTGTGTGTGTGTGTGTGTGTGTGTGTGTGTGTGTGTGTGTGTGTGTGTGTGTGTGTGTGTGGTGTGTGTGTGTGTGTGTGTGTGTGTGTGTGTGTGTGTGTGTGTGTGTGTGTGTGTGTGTGTGTGTGTGTGTGTGTGTGTGTGTGTGTGTGTGTGTGTGTGTGTGTGTGTGGTGTGTGTGTGTGTGTGTGTGTGTGTGTGTGTGTGTGTGTGTGGTGTGTGTGTGTGTGTGTGTGTGTGTGTGTGTGTGTGTGTGTGTGTGTGTGTGTGTGTGTGTGTGTGTGTGTGTGTGTGTGGTGTGTGTGTGTGTGTGTGTGTGTGTGTGTGTGTGTGTGTGTGTGTGTGTGTGTGGTGTGTGTGTGTGTGTGTGTGTGTGTGTGTGTGTGTGTGTGTGTGTGTGTGTGTGTGTGTGTGTGTGTGTGTGTGTGTGTGTGTGTGTGTGTGTGTGTGTGTGTGTGTGTGTGTGTGTGTGTGTGTGTGTGTGTGTGTGTGTGTGTGTGTGTGTGTGTGTGTGTGTGTGTGTGTGTGTGTGTGTGTGTGTGTGTGTGTGTGTGTGTGTGTGTGTGTGTGTGTGTGTGTGTGTGTGTGTGTGTGTGTGTGTGTGTGTGTGTGTGTGTGTGTGTGTGTGTGTGTGTGTGTGTGTGTGTGTGTGTGTGTGTGTGTGTGTGTGTGTGTGTGTGTGTGTGTGTGTGTGTGTGTGTGTGTGTGTGTGTGTGTGTGGTGTGTGTGTGTGTGTGTGTGTGTGTGTGTGTGTGTGTGTGTGTGTGTGTGTGTGTGTGTGTGTGTGTGTGTGTGTGGTGTGTGTGTGTGTGTGTGTGTGTGTGTGTGTGTGTGTGTGTGTGTGTGTGTGTGTGTGTGTGTGTGTGTGTGTGTGTGGTGTGTGTGTGTGTGTGTGTGTGTGTGTGTGTGTGTGTGTGTGTGTGTGTGTGTGTGTGTGTGTGTGTGGTGTGTGTGTGTGTGTGTGTGTGTGTGTGTGTGTGTGTGTGTGTGTGTGTGTGTGTGTGTGTGTGTGTGTGTGTGTGTGTGTGTGTGTGTGTGTGTGTGTGTGTGTGTGTGTGTGTGTGTGTGTGTGTGTGTGTGTGTGTGTGTGTGTGTGTGTGTGTGTGTGTGTGTGTGTGTGTGTGTGTGTGTGTGTGTGTGTGTGTGTGTGTGTGTGTGTGTGTGTGTGTGTGTGTGTGTGTGTGTGTGTGTGTGTGTGTGTGTGGTGTGTGTGTGTGTGTGTGTGTGTGTGTGTGTGTGTGTGTGTGTGTGTGTGTGTGTGTGTGTGGTGTGGTGTGTGTGTGTGTGTGTGTGTGTGTGTGTGTGTGTGTGTGTTGTGTGTGTGTGTGTGTGTGTGTGTGTGTGTGTGTGTGTGTGTGTGTGTGTGTGTGTGTGTGTGTGTGTGTGTGTGTGTGTGTGTGTGT